>CM029507.1:60194382-61397507 GCA_017140475.1 Eucalyptus fibrosa | reverse complement strand
AGCCGAAATTCACCCTAAACACACTCATGCCTCTCGGGCTATTTTTAGTGAAAATAAAGCCCATTTTCCCTATTTTTGTTTCCTTCTCTCTTTCCCTAATAGGCCTTTCAACGTCTTCTCCCCTATCCCATGACAAACCCAGAACGCCCCAACATGCAAGACTATTGCACAAGGGCTTCAGCAATCAAAGCGCCTCTCCTCTCACCTTCGCGACTTATCTGAAGCGTTCATCACGTGCTTCACTTCTTTTTCCCAAAGGACCGAGAACATTGGCGGATGCAAGCCACTAAAAGGACTCGAGCTTTGACCAAAATGGTTCAGGCACAGCACAAGCCACGTCCAGCCACCAGGCGGCTGTCATTCGTCGCCACAAACACCACCGCCCTTCAACTTCGCCGGCCAAGCACCGGTCACCCGCAGCACGACCCGCACACAAAAAAACGTCGAAACAATGACATATAAAGCGAAGGGTACTAGCGGGGCTCTATTGAAACTCTTTTAGCAAGCCACGAGCACCCACGACGGATAAAAAACTAAGAGCATCCTCACGAATCTCACTCGGGCGTTTCATCAAACACACGGAGTACACTGGCTAAAAAGAGAGAAATCGAACCAATTGAGAGACTCGAGATCGCGTCGGGATTCATAGCAATCAACAAGCAACGCCCACAATTGCAGAACACACACGAACAGGGTCGGGAACTCGCATGGGACGGACAAAACAGTCCGGTACGGCGAGCCTGATACAGGGTGCAAACAGGCGGATGGTCGAGGGTCCCTACCGGGCTCGGCGACGTTGGACAGTGGACGAGCTCAATAGATCGGGCTACGTCCGTTCGCCTTGCGCGTCTCCGAGCGGGGATGCTCGGGAAAACGACCCCTAAATCGGAACAATCGAGGAAAAAGAAACAAAAAAGAAGGGAGGGGTTACGGCGGTGAGTCACCGGCCTTATTCGTCGCCGGAGGACGCTTGCTGACTCCCAGTTTCTCACTCTGCTGTCCCTCACAGCTCACCCTCTCTCACTCGATTGTTCCCTCCCAAGGTCCCCTTTTTCCATTCTCCCGATCGCCCCGAGAAGGCCGGTCGGCGAAGCCGCTTCGGCCGCCGGTCCTTGGCGCCTTGACCGGCCCCTCTTGGTCGAACCGGCGTGACATCGCCCGTCACCTCCGTCGCCGTCCCCCTGCTCCTCTGTCCCTGCTCTGCGCTGCTCCTCTGCTCTGCGACATCCTTGTTGGCGTGAGCAAGAGGAGGAAGAAAGGGAGGAGGCGCCAATCTTGAAGAAGGACCGAAAGAGGAAAAGGTAAAGGATGGGAAAGGAAATGGATTTGGTGGGTCAGTAGATCGTGGGGAAGGGGCTGGAAGAATCGGTAGAGGTGCACCTTCACGCTCTCATATCAATTCTCTCGATCTTGCACATCAGAAGCGGAGGATACTCGGGCTAGAAGGAGCAGCGCTTCCACCGTCCTCTGCTGTCCCCGGAGTCGTCTATGTGAGAATTTAAATTCCTCAGCTTACTCTGATCGCGTTCAGCTCGGTTGTAGCCCAAAGTCATCTTGTTTAATCACGGAACTGATTGGAAGAATAGGTGCGCATGCCTGAGCCCCCGTTTGTTGATCCTAATTAGTTGTTCACCGTTGTTTCTTCGTTGGGTTTGGTTGCGGATGCATGTCCTTGCATTTGCTCGTTTAATTTTCAGTTTATTTTCTTTTCAACATGTTTGTTAGAATCTCATAATTGAATCATTCTCTTGAAATCAGTCGGTGCCGATTGTTGTCTATGTTTCAAATAGCATTGGCATAACATAGTAAGGGAGTTCTGCATTGTGTAGTCCATTTTTTTTGCACGGTTCGTACCACTATGCAAGCCAATCCATGGCCTGGATAAGGAGCCGTCATTCATTTTTTGACCCGATATTTGGTTTCTGTTCCCAACATTTGCCCTAACAATTAAATAATTTCACGTTTCTTTCGGTTAATCCACATTGATTTTTCGTCACATTGGTTCAGACTTAACACCTTAATATGTGAGAATGTACTGAACAACACTGTCTAATCCATGGATAGTGTGAATTCAAACATGTTTCGCCTACATGATACCTCACGAGCCTCTTCCAACACATATGGTCAAGGAAAAAATTATCCAAAAAAAATCTTAAAACCATTATACCACAATCAATACAGTTTTAAACTTGATATAATCAATTAACTCGATATCATATGAGTTGGTCATTGTATTCTCGCGGAAAATTTTTTAACACTAAATATACAATGTTGTTTAGCCACTCTTTTTGTTCTATTTTCTGAAATTTGACTATCTTGGATAAGAAGGGCAGCCATTCTTTCTTTTTCTTTTTCTTTTTCTTTTTTCATATTTTCTGATTTCGACAATCTCAGAGAAGAAGAGTAAAGGCTCATAGAAAAATGAATTCATCTGATCTAATGCTTTTATAATTTAGTTCTTGAAAATTTACTTTGGTGGACACCAAGAAAAACGTTTTGCACAAATATTACTTTGGTGTCCCTATGTGATTTTAGCACAATAGTAGTATCGGCCATGCCAATGTGTGCGTCTCCCTCCATTGCATTCAGTTCAAGTCAAAAAACAGTCGAACCATCAAAGAGGGAGAAAAAGGCACTGGATCCAGTTTTCTTTATATTTCCTTTATAAATCTTGCCCCAGCTTTCCAATATCTACCATCCAAAATTTACTGGATCCTCTCCCCTGGAGGATGAGTGACGTATCAAGGAAGTGAGCTTAGTTGATTGAAGATGATTTAGTTGCTTTGTGAGTCACCCATTTTAGACTCATCTACTGCTGATAAACCTCGCAAGATTGGGCTTGGCCTGAAAACTCATAGGCCTCAATCACAAACCCACTCATAACGATCGCATGGGTGGTGCTGGCTGTTTGTGCCTTGCTTTGCCCCTTTTTGGGCTCGCTGGACCGGACTTCTTCGTTGTTTGGTTCTCATGAGCATCGGCCCCATTCGTCCGTGCACCGCTACTTTGGGCCACTACTTGTTGATTATTGTGAGTCCCAACACAAGTTGGTTGGTTTTTCCCTCATTTAGCCAGTGTGTTTCAAACTACGATGAAATATCTGAACCAAATCTATTCGGTTGAATCTGGACTTTTGAATTGTTGAAAGGAGCCCGTGAACATGTGTGATGCATTGTAGCCTCTCTTGTGATTAGCAAGTACATTTTCGGTCATGTTTCATTTCTACCGAATTTTTTTGGGTTGCTTTGCTTCGTGCCTTGGTATAGCCCTGCGGTTGTCCTTGGTGTTCGGGGTGTGGCTGCAAACGGGAGCCTCCAGTGATTAGCGATGGAGACAAGTGATTGCTTGGTGGCTGAAAGTCGCTTGCTGTGAAGATGCAGGGATGTGGTCACGTCGTTGACGATGAGAATAATTTCTTCACGTTATGGTTTGGGGAGAGTCTCGATTGTGGATGTGTGGGTTTATTCAATGATTGAGTAATTTTGGGCTTGAGTGGTTTTAATGAATTCAGGTTGGCTTCATTTTTAGAAGTGCTTAGGCTGAGTTCTTTTTAGTAATATGGGCTTAGTGCACTTAGTTACAAAGGAATGGGCTTGGTGTAGCTTTGGTGGAGGCTCACTTGGGAGTTTTTTCCCAATTAGCCTTAGAAAGGGTAGAAATGGAGTGAGCTTGAGGATAAGATCAATCGTCCCCTCTAGTCTGAACTGTGAGTCCAAGTTCATCCATGTTCTGGCTAGGTCCCTATTTTTAGACTACTTATTAATTGAATAAAAAAAATTAATTTTATAAAAGTTAATTAAAAAGTCCGAAAAAAAATATTTTTCCTAAAGTCAGAAAATGCTTTAAAATACTCTTTCAAGGTAGCCTTCTCTTAAAGTTATGGGAAAATCATTGATAAGAAAATTGTGTTAAAAAATTAAACAAGCCCTTATGACTTTATCATAGGGTTCCGATTGTCATTAAAACAAATACCCTTAATTACACATTTTCCATATGTTGATTATGATTTCCCTTTAGCTTAGTCTAAGATGACAAGCTCCTTATTTGATATTGCTAGATTCTTGCTCTTCCGATTCAATTTATTCGATGCCACTTTAGTTGCTAATTGTCATGTTAATGATTGGGCATTTGCATGGTCACCTTATGTATTAGTGAATAGGTCTAAAATCAACATAGATTGCCTCATGGAAAATATTTTTGAAATGAACAAGATTAGGTATCGAAATTGCATTAATTATTTAATTAGTGTAATCAAGTCTCCAATCTTAGATTATTTGATTACGTAGGAAATGAGGTATACTCCCATACCTCATTTGATTTATAGCCGATCCTAATAAACTAGTAGCGACTCATTTGAAAAATTTTATGAACACTAAACATCACGGGAGGTGTGAACTTAGAAGAGCCTACGTCTAATCATGGGCCATAGGGACGTCTTTTAGGCAATACTCCTAAACCTATTTCCTTTTATATCGAGGGGTAGGTCGAGACAAGTAAATATTGATCTTGCACTCTTCATCAGTCAGATGAGTACATATACATAGATTTATTTAGTGCTACTCTAGACTTAAAAATTTGATCATTGGTAATCTATCTTTATACACATAGAAGTGGATATTACTCGTGTGAAAGTGACCCACGTGGTAGCACATGTGCTTCTTCATCTGATCTAATTTTTATGGTAATTTTAACATATTTTTATTAGTTTATTTAAATTAACGATTGTTGTGAGTTTTCAAAAATGTTTAACAATATAGGGATACATATTATGCTATGATATTCATTTGACCTTAAATCGAGGACTATGAGGTTTTCGTTAAAAGATTTTTCACAATATTGAGATCCAATTTATGACATGATAGCCCATATTTGGTAGATGATATTAGCGAATCAATAAAAGAAAATCCATTGCTACCAGAAAATTTCATCACAAAAAATTAATAATATGTATATTACAAATAAATGAATATAAGAAAATGATGAAAATAATTATTAGCAAAAGAGTAGATAGAGTAATCCACCATTAAGAAAAATTTAACTTAGAAAAAAAAAGCATTAGATGACATGATTGCACATAATTTCGTATACAAATATGATAGCTCTTGGTATTATATGCATAATCGTTATCACTAAAATCAAGCCATGCCCTAACACTTTCAACCGTTGAAGAATTTAGCTATTACAAATCAATTACCAAACCTCCACCTATTAGCATAGATATTTTCAAATGCAAGCCGGCCTTTGCAAAGACGGTGGAAATTCCTAACCACAAGCCATCTATTATCATAATTATTTTCAAATACGGAGTAATTAATAGATAAATTTTGTTATGTTAAACGGACATGATGGCAAGGAAATTATTGTGTAAGCCCTTTTGATTATGCTTTGTCTTTGTAGGAACCATAGCCTAGAAGAAGAAACGCTAGTCGCTTTTCCACGCATTATGTAAGAGAGAAAGGGGAATCTTATGGCGAGCTCATGTGAAGAGTTGCTTATCAATCAAAACCTGACCTTTTTAGATGGGAAGGGACTGAAGATAACATCTCAATTTCCAGGACCCACACCATCCATAGTCGTTGCCTTTGTTTTATTTTGTCTTCTGTGTCTGATTGTCACTCGCAATTATTGATCTGGACAAGTTGGACGGACCCAAGAAAATAAAGAAAGAATTGACTCATGTGTATCATCCTTTGTGGGGCAAGAGAAAAGGCAAAGATCTTTTTTCGTGGGGTCAAAGAAAATTTTATTGAAATTGCGAACATGGTCAAAAGAGTCCCAAGCCAGGGGAATCTAAACAATGGAGAGAACAATTGGCTTATGGAGGAATAGAAAGGCAATTTTGTGGAAGAGAGCCAATCCGTCGAGTCTTCGCAACTTAATTTACAAAGCCCGCATCAGTAAGAACAAAAAGTGTAATAATCTGTATCTATATCACAAAATGGAAAGGGAGATCTATTTTAATGGAAATAATCTATCAAAAAGTGTCAAAAATCCATAATTCCACAGACAAGTTAGTAGAATTTTGGGGGGGGGGGTGATTTCCATGTGGATCGAGGCAAAAATTTAAACCTTAGGAACCAACACATCACTAGCCCCCCTCTCTCAACGGTGCATGAGAGTCAAATTTGCGATTTGTCAATATATTTGAGATGTTACTAACGAGAATATGAAATTTACAGTTCCCATGAGTGGTGCAAATGGTCAAGATATCAAAGAATTTCCAATTTAAGAATTGGAAGTCACACGTGTAAATCTCATAAGATACGTAATAAATTATTTTGGGTTATGGTCACCTGCACATGCAAATTGAAATCTTTAAATCATGAATTAAGAAATTTTAATTACTAATGCTTTCATGCTAACGTGAATGTAGGCAAGAATGTAAAAACCTCTTGCTCTTGTGATAGCTCTTCGTGTCTCCTCTGCAAAATTCAAGAAAGAAATCAGCCAAGAACAAGTTGACGGAAGCCGCCTCCACGGATTATTACCAAAAAAATGAGGTGGCATAAGAGATGCACCCGATGTTTTCTCAGCTGTTCCCTCTCTACGGCAAGAAACGTCATGGGTCATCACGGCTCTTAAAGGTGTGAATGGCAACGTTTCTATTCCGGGGAACTATTTATTTTCAGAAATAGTTTTTTTTTTTTTTTTATTTCTACTACGAGAACAATTTCTGAGTAAAATAAGGTGTTTGGTAATTATACAAAATTTTTATTCTTGGAATAGAAAAAGAATAGAAATGCGTTTGGTAAGAATTTACAAATTTTCGTATTTATTTGTTTTTTCTTCTTAGTCACGGACCGCCGACCGCCGCCCGCCACCACACGACCGCACAAACGCCGCATGACCGCCACACGACCGCCGACCATCATCATCACTGTAGGATTGACGCCTTGCAACCCACCGGCCGCAAGAGGGGGCGGCAGCCGTTGGGCTATGGGCGGCGGTCCTGCGGCGGCGGTCGTGTGGCAATCGTGTGGCGGTTGGCGACGGCAGGCTACCGACGAATGGTGGCTCTGATCGAGAATTCCAACTCAATGAGTTAAAGCATGGAGAAGCACGTATACTTTTTTAAAGGACAGTGGGGGACAGAGTTAATGACCCTGAATTTAAGATCCTCGTAGATAGAGTGGTCGAGAATTGTGGAGGCTTGCCTCTTTTGATTCTCTCAGTGGCTAAAATGTTGAAGCGTGGAGATTTGCCTAAATGGAGGGATGCTTTCACCTATAGAGAAGGGTCCGATGTAAAATCAATAGTGGACCTTAGTTACAATGACCTAAAAGATGAGAGGATCAAAGCACTATTCTTGGTTCATCCTCTAGTCTTGGGGACTTGGCATAAGGGATGCCCTTACCTACTACATGGGCTTGGGTTTATATAAAAAATTTAGCAAGACTATCGAAGACACTAGAGATAGGTTGATTATGGATTGACGTCGCCTCCTTAACTCTTCTTTGTTGCTAAGCAGTGATGGCCAAGCCCAGTTGAGCATGCATGACCTAATTATTGATGTGGCCATCTCTATGCATGACAAATTTATTGACATGGAATGGAACGCCTTGGTCGGGAGAAAGGACTGTGGGTTTAAAGAATGGTCACAGTATGATCTCAGAAAATGCACCGTAATGGTCTTCTACTATATTGACATTGATGAATTTCCTGAAAAATTGGACTGCCCGAACATGAGGATTATTCTGTTATTAGAAGAAAACTTTCTCAAAATGCCCAACCCTTTTTTCGAATCTATGGAGAAGCTCCAAGTATTGGACTTGACTGGCTTATCTTTTATCTCCCTCCCTTCGTCGATGGAGTCACTTAAAAGCCTCACATCACTATGTCTTGATGGATGCCATCTGGAGAATGTGACTGCTCTTGGAAAATTGAAAGGATTGCGGTTCCTAAGTTTCTTCAATTCTAGAATTGCTCGGCTGCCCAAAGAAATGAGTGAACTAACAAAATTGAGATTTTTGGACCTGAGATTGTGTTCCATGCTTGAAGTTATTAAAAGCTTGGTTAATTTAGAACAATTGTCTATGGAAGAGAATTTTGATCAATGGGAGGCCGAGGATAAAACCCCACGAAACAACGCTAGCCTGGCCGAGTTCAAGAACATGGATAAGTTGAGCACTTTATACATTGCCATTCCTCGTTCAGCCAATCTCTCAAGAGACCTACCATTTGGGAAACTAAGGGTGCGCATGACAAGGTTTCTATTCCGGTGAACTATTTCCTTTCAGAAATAGTTTTTTTTTTTTATTTCTACTCCGAGAACAATTTCTGAGTAAAATAAGGTATTTGGTAATTATACAAAATTTATATTCTTGGAATAAAAAAAGAATAGAAATGTGTTTGGTAAAAATTTATAAATTTTTATATTTATTTGTTTTTTCTTCTTACTCACGGATCGCCACCCGCCGCCGCCGCATCACACAACCGCCACATGACCGTCGACCGTCACCATCGACCGCCACCGCAGGATTGCTGCCCACAGCCCACCGACCACGGGAGGGGACGGTGGCTGTCGGCAGTGACGGTCGGCGGTCGTGCGGCGGCAGGCAACGGTCGTGCGGCGGTCGTGTGGTGGTTGGCGACGGCAGGCTATCGGCGGATGGTGGCTCTGATCTAGAATTCCAACTCAATGAGTTAAAGCATGGAGAAGCACATATACTTTTTGAAAGGATAATGGGGGACATAATTAATGACCCTAAATTTAAGATCCTCGTGGATAGAGTTGTCGAGAATTGTGGAGGCTTACCTCTTTTGATTCCCTCAGTGGCTAAAAGGTTGAAGCGTGGAGATTTGCCTGAATGGAGGGATGCTTTGACCTATAAAGAAGGGTCCAATGTAAAATCAATAGTGGAACTTAGTTACAATGACCTAAAAGATGAGAGGATCAAAGCGCTATTCTTGGTTCATGCTCTAGTCTCTCGGGGACTTGGCATAAGTGATGCCCTTATCTACTCCATGGGCTGGGTTTATATAAAAAATTCAGCAAGACCATCGAAGACACTAGAGATAGGTTGATTATGGATTGACGTTGTCTCCTTGACTCTTCTTTGTTGCTAGGTAGTGATGGCCGGGCCCAGTTGAGCATGCATGACCTAATTATTGATGTGGCCATCTTTATGCATGAAAAATTTACTGACATGGAATGGAACGCCTTGGTCGAGAGAAAGGATTTTGGGTTTAAAGAATGGTCACAGTACGATTTCAGAAAATGTACCGCAATGGCCTTCTACTATGTTAACATTGATGAATTTCTTGAAAAATTGAACTGCCCGAACATGAGGATTCTTTTGTTATTAGAAGAAAACTTTCTCAAAATGCCCGACCCATTTTTCGAATCTATGAAGAAGCTCCAAGTATTGGGCTTGACTAGCTTATCGTTTACCTACCTCCCCTTGTCAATGGAGTTACTTAAAATCCTCACATCACTATGTCTTAATGGATGCCATCTGAAGAATGTGACTGCTCTTGAAAACATGAAAGGATTGCAATTCCTAAGTTTCTTCAATTCTAGAATTGCTTGGTTGCCTAAAGAAATGGGTGAATTAATAGAATTGAGATTTTTAGACCTAAAATTGTGTTTCATGCTTGAAGTTATTAAAAGCTTGGTTAATTTAGAAGAATTGTCTATGGAAGAGAATTTTGATCAGTGAGAGGCCGAGGATAAAACCCCGCGAACCAACGCTAGCCTGGCTGAGTTCAAGAACATGAATAAGTTGACCACTTTATACATTGCCATTCCTCGTTCAGCCAATCTCTCAAGAGACCTACCATTTGAGAAACTAAGGGTGTGCACGGCAATGTTTCTATTCCGAGAAACTATTTCTTTTCAGAAATAGTTTTTTTTTTTTATTTCTACTCCGGAAACAATTTATGAGTAAATTTTTAACAAAAAAAAAATTTCTGAGTAAAATAAGGTGTTTAGTAACTATACAAAATTTATATTCTTGGAATAGAAAAAGAATAGAAATACGTTTGGTAAAAATTTATAAATTTTTATATTTATTTCTTTTTTCTTCTTACTCATGGACCTTTGACCGCCGCCCGTTGCCGCACGACCACCGCACGACCGCCGCATGACCGTCGATCGTCACCGCCGACCGCCGCTGCAAGATTGCTGCCCGCCGACCATCGACCGCGGGAGGGGGAGACGGCTGGTAGGCTGTGTGTGGCAGTCGGCAGCGACGGTTGGTAGTTGTGCAGCGGCAAGCAGCGGTCGTGCGGCGGACGTGCGGTGGCAAGCAGCATTCGTGCGGCGGTCGTGTGGCGATTGGCGATGGCAAGCTCTCGGTGGACGGTGGCTCTGGTCCAAAATTCCAACTCAGTGAGTTAAAGCATGGAGAAGCACAAATAATTTTTTAAAGGATAGTGGGGGGACGAGTTAACAACCCTGAATTTAAGATCCTCGTGGATAGAGTGGTCGAGAATTGTGGAGGCTTGCCTCTTTTGATTCTCTCAGTGGCTAAAAGGTTGAAGTGTGGAGATTTGCCTGAATGGAGGGATGCTTCGACCTATAAAGAAGGGTCCGATGTAAAATCAATAATGGACCTTAGTTACAATGACCTAAAAGATGAGAGGATCAAAGCGATGTTCTTGGTTCATGCTCTAGTCTCTCGGGGACTTGGCATAAGGGATGCCCTTATCTACTGCATGAGCTTGGGTTTATATAAAAATTCAGCAAGACCATTGAAGACACTAGAAAGAGGTTGATTATGGATGGACGTCGCCTCCTTGAATCTTCTTTGTTGCTAGGCAGTGATGGTTGAGCCCAGTTGAGCATGCATGACCTAATTATTGACGTGGCCATCTCTATGCATGACAAATTTATTGACACGGAATGGAACGCCTTGGTCGGGAGAAATGATTTTGTGTTTAAAGAATGGTCACGGTATGATCTTAGAAAATGCACCGCAATGGCCTTCTACTATGTTGACATTGATGAATTTCCTGGAAAATTGGACTGTCCGAACATGAGGATTCTTCAGTCATTAGAAGAAAACTTTCTCAAAATGCTCGACTCATTTTTCGAATTTATGGAGAAACTCCAAGTCTTGGACTTGATTGGCTTATCTTTTACCTCCCTCCTTTTGTCGATGAAGTTACTTAAAAACCTCACAACTATGTCTTGATGGATGCCATCTGGAGAATGTGACTGCTCTTGAAAAGCTGAAAGGATTGCAGTTCCTAAGTTTCTTCAATTCTAGAATTGCTCGGTTGCCCAAAGAAATTGGTGAACTAACAGAATTGAGATTTTTGGACCTGAGATTGTGTTCCATGCTTGAAGTTATTGAAAGCTTGGTTAATTTAGAAGAATTGTCTATGGAAGAGAGTTTTGATCAATGGGAGGCCGAGGATAAAACCCCGCAAAACAACACTAGCCTAGCTGAGTTCAAGTACATGAATAAGTTGACCACTTTATACATTGTCATTCCTCGTTCAGCCAATCTCTCAAGAAACCTACCATTTGTGAAACTAAGGGTGTGCATGGCAACGTTTTTATTCCAGGGAACTATTTTTCTTTTTTTCAAAATTAGTTTTTTTTTCTATTTCTACTCCGAAAATAATTTCTGAGTAAAATAAGGTATTTGGTAACTATACAAAATGTCTATTCTTAGAATAGAAAAAGAATAGAAATGTGTTTAGTAAAAATTTATAAATTTTTATATTTGTTTGTTCTTTCTTCTTACTCACGAATGTCGAACCG
Source organism: Eucalyptus fibrosa (assembly GCA_017140475.1). Lineage (NCBI taxonomy): Eukaryota > Viridiplantae > Streptophyta > Magnoliopsida > Myrtales > Myrtaceae > Eucalyptus > Eucalyptus fibrosa. The sequence goes on along the minus strand of CM029507.1, from coordinate 61,385,797 downwards.
CGACCGGTCGCCGTACGACCATGAACCGCACGACGCCGCACGCACGAATGCCATCGCACGACCATCGCATGACTGGTGCATGACCGTCGACTGTCACCACCGATCGCCGCCGCATGATTGCCACTTGCAGCCCACTGACTGCGGTTGGGGGCGGCGGCTAATGGGTTGTGTGCGGTGGTCTTGCGGCGGCCGTCGGTAGCGATGGTTGGCGGTCGTGCAGCGGTAGGCGGCGGTTGTGTGGCGGTTGGCGACAACAGGCTGCCGGCGGACGGTGGCTCTGATCCATAATTCCAACTCGGTGAGTTAAAGCATGGAGAAGCACGTATACTTTTTTAAAGGACAGTGGGGGACAAAGTTATCAACCCTCATTTTAAGACCCTCGTGGATAGAGTGGTTGAGAATTGTGGAGGCTTGCCTCTTATGATTCTCTCAGTGGCTAAAAGGTTGAAGTGTGGAGATTTGCCTAACTGGAGGGATGCTTCGACCTATAAAGAAGGGTCCAATGTAAAATCAATAGTGGACCTTAGTTACAATGACCTCAATGATGAGAGGATCAAAGCGTTGTTCTTGGTTCATGCTCTCGTCTCTCGGGGACATGGCATAAGGGATGCCCTTATCTACTGCATGGGCTTGGGTTTATAAAAAAAAAAAAATCAGCAAGACCATCGAAGACACTAGAAAGAGGTTGATTATGGATTGACGTCGCCTCCTTGACTCTTCTTTGTTGCTAGGCAATGATGGCTGAGCCCAGTTGAGCATGCATGACCTAATTATTGGTTTGGCCATCTCTATGCATGAAAAATTTATTGACACGGAATGGAACGCCTTGGTCGGGAGAAAGGATTTTGGGTTTAAAGAATGGTCACAGTATGATCTCAGAAAATGCACCGCAATGGCCTTCTACTATGTTGACATTGATGAATTTCCTGAAAAATTGGACTGTCCGAACATGAGGATTCTTCAGTCATTAGAAGAAAACTTTCTCAAAATGCTCTACTCATTTTTCGAATCTATGGAGAAGCTCCAAGTCTCGGACTTGACTGGCTTATCTTTTACCTCCCTCCTTTTGTCGATGAAGTTACTTAAAAACCTCACAACTATGTCTTGATGGATGCCATCTAGAGAATGTGATTGCTCTTGGAAAGCTGAACGGATTGCAATTCCTAAGTTTCTTCAATTCTAGAATTGCTCGGCTGCCCAAAGAAATTGGTGAACTAACAGAATTGAGATTTTTGGACATGAGATTGTGTTCCATGCTTGAAGTTATTGAAAGCTTGGTTAATTTAGAAGAATTGTCTATGGAAGAGAGTTTTGATCAGTGGGAGGCCGAGGATAAAACCCCGCGAAACAACGCTAGCCTGGCTGAGTTCAAGTACATGAATAAGTTGACCACTTTATACATTGTCATTCCTTGTTCAGCTAATCTCTCAAGAAACCTACCATTTGCAAAACTAAGGGTGCACATGGCAACATTTCTATTCCAGGGAACTATTTTTTTTTTTCAAAAATGTTTTTTTTTTCTATTTCTACTCCAAGAACAATTTCTGAGTAAAATAAGGTATTTGGTAATTATAAAAAATTTCTATTCTTGGAATAGAAAAAGAATAGAATTGCGTTTAGTAAAAATTTATAAATTTTCATATTTGTTTGTTCTTTCTTCTTACTCATGGATTGTCGACCGCCAACCGCCGCCGTACAACCGCCGCACGAACGCCGCACACGATCGCTGCACGAATGCCGCACGACCATCGCACGACCGGCGCACGACCGTCACCTTCACCACCGATCACCGCCAAGATTGCACTTGCAGCCCACTAACTGCGGTTTGGGGCAGCGGTTAATAGGCTGTGTGCGGCGGTCTTGGAAGCCATCGGCGGTGATGTCGTGCGCGTGGGCGGTGGCGGTTGTGTGGTGGTAGGCGACAACAGGCTGCCGGCGGACGGTGGCTCTGATCCATAATTCCAACTCAGCGAGTTAAAGCATGCAGAAGCACCTATACCTTTTTAAATGACAGTGGGGGACAGAGTTAATGGCCCTGAATTTAAGATCCTCGTGGATAGAGTGGTCAAGAATTATGGAGGCTTGCCTCTTATGATTCTCTCAGTGGCTAAAAGGTTGAAGTGTAGAGATTTGCCTGAATGGAGGGATGCTTCGACCTATAAAGAAGGGTCCGATGTAAAATCAATAGTGGACCTTAGTTACAATGACCTAAAAGATGAGAGGATCAAAGCGTTGTTCTTGGTTCATGCTCTAGTCTCTCGGGGACTTGGCATATGGGTTGCCCTTATCTACTACATGGGCTTGGGTTTATATAAAAAAATTCAGCAAGACCATCGAAGACACTAGAAAGAGGTTGATTATGGATTGAAGTCGCCCCCTTGACTCTTCTTTGTAGCTAGGAAGTGATGGCCGGGCCCAGTTGAGCATGCATGACATAATTATTGACGTGGCCATCTCTATGCATGACAAATTTATTGACACGGAATGAAACGCCTTGGTCAAGAAAAAAGATTTTGAGTTTAAAGAATGGTCACACTATGATCTCAAAAAATGCACCGCAATGGCCTTCTGCTACGTTGACATTGATGAATTTCCTGAAAAATTGGACTGTCCGAACATGAGGATTCTTCAGTAATTAGAAGAAAACTTTCTCAAAATGCTCCACTCATTTTTCGAATCAATGGAGAAGCTCAAAGTCTCGAACTTGACTGGCTTATCTTTTACCTCCCTCCTTTTGTCGATGAAGTTACTTAAAAACCTCACAACTATGTCTTGATGAATGCCATCTAGAGAATGTGACTGCTCTTGGAAAGCTGAAAGGATTGCAATTCCTAAGTTTCTTCAATTCTAGAATTGCTCAGCTGCCAAAGAAATGGGTGAACTAATAGAATTGAGATTTTTGGACCTGAGATTTTGTTCCATGCTTGAAGTTATTCAAAGCTTGGTTAATTTAGAAGAATTGTCTATGGAAGAGAGTTTTGATCAGTGGGAGGCCAAGAATAAAACCCCGTGAAACAACGCTAGCGTGGCTGAGTTCAAGTACATGAATAAGTTGACCACTTTATACATTGTCATTCCTCGTTCAGCCAATCTCTCAAGAAACCTACCATTTGCAAACTAAGGGTGCGCATGGCAACGTTTCTATTCCGGGGAACTATTTTTTTTTTTTTTTTTTTTTTTTTTCAAAATAGTTTTTTTTTCTATTTCTACTCCAAGAACAATTTCTGAGTAAAATAAGGTATTTGGTAATTATACAAAATTTCTATTCTTAAATAGAAAAAGAATAGAAATGTGTTTAGTAAAAATTTATAAATTTTTATATTTGTTTGTTCTTTCTTCTTACTCATGGAACGTCGACCGCCGACCGCCGTCGCGCCCGATCGCCGCACGACGCATGCACGACGCCGCACGATCGCCGCACACGACCGCCACACGACCATCGCATGATCGTCACACGACCGGCGCACGACCGTGGACCTTCAGCACCGATCACCGCCAAAGGATTGCCGCTTGCAACCCACTAACTACGATTGGGTGTGGCGGCTAATGCGCTGTGTGCGGCGGTCTTATGGCGGCCGTGGGTAATGATAGTCGGCAATCATGCAGCGGCAGGTGGCGGTCGTGTAGCGGTTGGCGACAATAGGCTGCTGGCGAAAGGTGGCTCTGATCTATGATTCCAACTCAGTGAGTTAAAGCATGGAAAAGCACGTATACTTTTTAAAGGACAGTGGGGGACAGAGTTATCGACCCTGAATTTAAGATCCTCATGGATAGAGTGGTCGAGAATTGTGGAGGCTTCCCTCGTATGATTCTCTCAGTGGCTAAAAGGTTGAAGTGTGGAGATTTTCCTGAATGGAGGGATGCTTCGACCTATAAAGAAGGGTCCGATGTAAAATCAATAGTGGACCTTAGTTAAAATGACCTAAAACATGAGAGGATCAAAGCGCCTCTTGGTTCATGCTATAGTCTCTCGGGGACTTGGCATATGGGTTGCCCTTATCTACTACATAGGCTTGGGTTTATATAAAAAAATCAGCAAGACAATCGAAGACACTAGAAAGAGGTTGATTATGGATTGACGTCCCCTCCTTGACTCTTTTTTGTTGCTAGGCAGTGATGGCCAGGCCCAGTTGAGCATGCATAACCAAATTATTGACGTGGCCATCACTATGCATGACAAATTTATTGACACGGAATGGAACGCCTTGGTCGGGAGAAAGGATTTTGTGTTTAAAGACTGGTCAAAGTATGATCTCAGAAAATGCACCGCAATGGCCTTCTACTATGTTGACTATGTGATGAATTTCCTAAAAAATTGGACTACCGAACATGAGAATTCTTCGTCTTTAGAAGAAAACTTTCTCAAAATGCTCTACTCATTTTTCGAATCTATGGAGAAGCTCCAAATCTTGGACTTGACTGGCCTATCTTTTACCTCCCTCATTTTGTCGATGGAGTTACTTAAAAACCTCATCACTTCTTGATGGATGCCATCTAGAGAATGTGATTGCTCTTGGAAAGCTTAAAGGATTGTAATTCCTAAGTTTCTTCAATTTTATAATTGCTCGGCTGCCCAAAGAAATTGGTGAACTAATAGAATTGAGATTTTTGGACATGAGATTGTGTCCCATGCTTAAAGTTATTGAAAGCTTGGTTAATTTAGAAGAATTGTTTATGGAAGAGAGTTTTGATCAATGGGAGGCCGAGGATAAAACCCCGCGAAACAACGCTAGCTTGGCTGAGTTCAAGTACATGAATAAGTTGACCACTTTATACATTGTCATTCCTCATTCAGCCAATCTCTCAAGAAACCTACCATTTGCGAAACTAAGGGTGCGCATGGCAACGTTTCTATTCCAGGGAACTATTTTTTTTTTTTAATAATTTTTTTTTTTCTATTTCTACTCCAAGAACAATTTCTGAGTAAAATAAGGTATTTGGTAATTATACAAAATTTCTATTCTTGGAATAGAAAAAGAATAGAAATGTGTTTAGTAAAAATTTATAAATTTTTATTTTTTATTTTTGTTCTTTCTTCTTACTCACGAACCGTCGACTGAACCGCCGCCGTACGACCACCGCACGAACACTGCACGCCGTGCACGACCGCGCACGACCGTCGCACATGACCGTCGCACGACCGTCACCTTCACCATCGATCACCGTTGCAGGATTGCCGCTTGCAGCCCACTGACTGCGGTTTGGGGGCGGCGGCTAATGGGCTGTGTGCGGCGGTCTTGCGACGACCGTCTATAGCAACGATGGTCGTGTACGGCAAGGCAGCCGTCGGTCATGTGGTGGTTGGCGACAACAGGTTGCCGGCGGATGGTGGCTTTGATCCATAATTCCAACTCAGTGAGTTAAAGCATGGAGAAGCACGTATACTTTTTTAAAGGATAATGGGGGATAGAGTTATCGACCTTGAATTTAAGATCCTCGTGGATAGAGTGGTCGAGAATTGTGGAGGCTTGCCTCTTATGATTCTCTCAGTGGCTAAAAGGTTGAAGTGTGGAGATTTGCCTGAATGGAGGGATGCTTCGACCTATAAAGAAGGGTCCGATGTAAAATCAATAGTGAAATGACCTAAAAGATGAGAGGATCAAAGCATTGTTCTTGGTTCATGCTCTAGTCTCTCGGGGACTTGGCATAAGGGATGGCCATATCTAGTACATGAGCTTGGGTTTATATAAAAAATTCACAAGACCATCGAAGACACTAGAAAGAGGTTGATTAAGGATTGACGTTGCCTCCTTGACTCTTCTTTGTGGCCAGCCAATAATGGCCGGGCATAGTTGAAAATGCATGACCTAATTATTGACGTGGCCATCTCTATGCATGACAAATTTATTGAAACGGACTAGAACGCCTTGGTCGGGAGAAAGGATTTTGGGGTTAAAAAATAGTCACAGTATGATCTCAGAAAAATGCACCGCAATGGCCTTCTACTATGTTGACATTGATGAATTTCCTAAAAATTGGACTGCTTGAACATGAGATTCTTCAATCATTAGAAGAAAACTTTCTCAAAATGCTCTACTCATTTTTCGAATCTATGGAGAAGCTCCAAAGTCTTGGACTTGACTGGCTTATCTTTTATCTCCCTCCTTTTGTTTGATGAAGTTACTTAAAAACCTCACATCTACTATGTCTTGATGGATGCCATCTAGAGAATGTGACTGCTCTTGGAAAGCTGAAAGGATTGCAATTCCTAAGTTTCTTCAATTCTAGAATTGCTCGACGCCCAAAGAAATTGGTGAACTAACATAATTGAGATTTTTGGACTTGAGATTGTGTTCCATGCTTGAAGTTATTGAAAGCTTGGTTAATTTAGAAGAATTGTCTATGGAAGAGAGTTTTGATCGTAGGAGGTCGATGATAAAACCCCACGAAACAACGCTAGCTTGGGCTGAGTTCAAGTACATGAATAAGTTGACCACTTTATACATTGTCATTCCTCATTCAAATCTCTTAAGAAACCTACCATTTGTGAAACTAAGGGTGCCTATGGCAACGTTTCTATTCCAGGGAACTATTTTTTTGTTTCATAAAAAGTTTTTTTTTTCTATTTCTACTTCAAGAACAATTTCTGAGTAAAATAAGGCATTTGGTAATTATACAAAATTTCTCTTCTTAGAATAGAAAAAGAATAGAAATGCGTTTAGTAAAAATTTATAAATTTATAAATTTATTCGTTTGTTCTTTCTTCTTACATATAGAACGTCGATTGCTGATCGTCGCCGTACGACCGCCGCACGAACACTGCACGACCGTGCACGAATGCCGCACGAGCCTCGCACAACCGGCGCACGACCGTCAACCTTCACCATCGATCACCGCCGCAGGATTGCCGCTTGCAACCCACTAACTGCGATTCGGTGCAGCAGCTAATGGGCTGTGTGCGGCAGTCTTACGGAAGCCATCGGCAATGATAGTCGGTGGTTGTGCAACGGTAGGCGGCGGTCGTGTGGCGGTTGGCGACAACAAGCTGCCGGCGAAAGGTGGCTCTGATCCATAATTTCAACACGGTGAGTTAAAGCATGGAGAAGCACGTATACATTTTTAAAGAACACTGGGGGACAGAGTTATCGACCCTAAAATTAAGATCCTCGTGGATAGAGTGGTCGAGAATTATGGAGGCTTGCCTCTTATGATTCTCTCAGTGGCTAAAAGGTTGAAGTGTGGAGATTTGCCTGAATGGAGGGATGCTTCGACCTATAAAGAAGGGTCCGATGTAAAATCAATAGTGGACCTTAGTTACAATGACCTAAAAGATGAGAGGATCAAAGCACCGTTCTCGGTTCATGCTCTAGTCTCTCGGGGAGTTGGCATATGGGTTGCCCTTATCTACTACATGGGCTTGGGTTTATATAAAAAATTCACAAGTCCATCGAAGACACTAGAAAGAGGTTGATTAAGGATTGACGTTGCCTCCTTGACTCTTCTTTGTCGCCAGCCAATAATGGCCGGGCCCAATTGAGCATGCATGACCTAATTATTGACATGGCCATCTCTATGCATGACAAATTTATTGACACGGAATGGAACGCCTTGGTGGGGAGAAAGGATTTTGGGTTTAAAGAATGGTCACAAAATGATCTCAGAAAATGCACCGCAATTGCCTTCTACTATGTTGACATTGATGAATTTCCTGAAAAATTGGATTGTCCGAACATGAGGATTCTTCAGTCATTAGAACAAAACTTTCTCAAAATGCTCCACTCATTTTTCGAATCTATGGAGAAGCTCAAAGTCTCGGACTTGACTGGCTTATCTTCTACATCCCTCATTTTGTCGACGAAGTTACTTAAAAACCTTACAACTATGTCTCGATGGATGCCATCTGGAGAATGTGACTGCTCTTGGAAAGTTGAAAGGATTGCAATTCCTAAGTTTCTTCAATTCTAGAATTGCTCGGCTGCCCAAAGAAATTGGTGAACTAACAGAATTGAGATTTTTGGACTTGAGATTGTGTTCCATGCTTGAAGTTATTGAAAGCTTGGTTAATTTAGAAGAATTGTCTATGGAAGAGAGTTTTGATCAGTAGGAGGCCGATGATAAAACCCTGCGAAACAACGCTAGCCTGGCTGAGTTCAAGAACATGAATAAGTTGAGCACTTTATACATTGTCAATCCTCATTCAATCTCCCAAGAAACCTACCATTTGCGAAACTAAGGGTGCGTATGGCAACGTTTCTATTCCAGGGAACTATTTTTTTGTTTTCAGAAATAGTTTTTTTATATTTCTACTCCAGAGAATAATTTCTGAGTAAAATAAGGTATTTGGTAACTATACAAAATTTCTATTCTTGGAATAGAAAAAGAATAGAAATGCGTTTAGTAAAAATTTATAAATTTTTATATTTGTTTGTTCTTTCTTTCTTCTTACTCATAGAACGTCGACCGCCGACGCCACGCCGACCGCGCACGAACGCCGCACGATCGCCATTGCACGACCGCCGCACGACCATCGCACGACCGGCGCACGACCGTCAACCTTCACCACCGATCGCCGCCGGGATTGCGCTTGCAGCCCACTAACTGCGGTTGAGGGCGGCGGCTCATAGGCTGTGTGTGGCGGTCTTTCGGCGGTCATCGGCAATGACGGTCGGCGGTCGTGCAGCGGTAGGCGGCGGTCGTGTGGCAGTTGGCAACAACAAGCTGCCGTTGAAAGGTGGCTCTCATCCGTAATTTCAACTTGGTGAGTGAAAGCATGGAGAAGCACATATACATTTTTAAAGAACAGTGGGGGACAGAGTTATCGACCCTAAGTGGTCGAGAATTGTGGAGGCTTGCCTCTTATGATTCTCTCAGTGGATAAAAGGACGAAGTGTGGAGATTTGCCTGAATGGAGGGATGCTTCGACCTATAAAGAAGGGTCCGATGTAAAATCATTAGTGGACCTGAGTTACAATGACCTAAAAGATGAGAGGATCAAAGCGTTGTTCTTGCTTCATGCTCTAGTCTCTCGGGGACTTGGCATATGGGTTGCCCTTATTTACTGCATGGGCTTGGGTTTATATAAAAAATTTGGCAAGACCATCGAAGACACTAGAAAGAGATTGATTATGGATTGACGTCCCCTCCTTGACTCTTCTTTGTTGCTAGGCAGTGATGGCGGGCCCAATTAAGCATGCATGACCTAATTATTGACATGGCCATCTCTATGCATGACAAATTTATTGACACGGAATGGAACGCCTTGGTCGGGAGAAAGGATTTTGGGTTTAAAGAATGGTCACAGTATGATCTCAGAAAATGCACCACAATGGCCTTCTACTATGTTGACATTGATGAATTTCCTGAAAAAATCGGAATGTCCGAACATGAGGATTCTTCAATCATTAGGAGAAAACTTTCTCAAAATGCTCGACTCATTTTTCAAATCTATGGAGAAGCTCCAAGTCTTGGACTTGATTGGCTTATCTTTTACCTCCCTCCTTCTGTCGATGAAGTTACTTAAAAACCTCACAACTATGTCTTGATGGATGCCATCTGGAGAATGTGACTGCTCTTGGAAAGCTGAAAGGATTGCAATTCCTAAGTTTCTTCAATTCTAGAATTGCTCGGCTGCCCAAAGAAATTGGTGAACTAACAAAATTGAGATTTTTGGACCTGAGATTGTGTTCCATGCTTGAAGTTATTGAAAGCTTGGTTAATTTAGAAGAATTGTCTATGGAAGAGAGTTTTGATCAGTGGGAGGCCGAGGATAAAACCCCGCGAAACAACGCTAGCCTGGCTGAGTTCAAGTACATGAATAAGTTGACCACTTTATACATTGTCATTCCTCGTTCAGTCAATCTCTCAAGAAACCTACCATTTGCGAAACTAGGGGTGCGCATAGCAACATTTCTATTACAGGGAACTATTTTTTTTTTTTCAGAAATAGTTTTTTTTTTCTATTTCTACTCTAAGAATAATTTCTGAGTAAAATAAGGTATTTGGTAATTATACAAAATTTCTATTCTTGGAATAGAAAAAGAATAGAAATGCATTTAGTAAAAATTTATAAATTTTTATATTTGTTTGTTCTTTCTTCTTACTCACGGACCGTCGACCGCCAACCGCCAATGTACGACCGCCACACAAACGCCGCAGAACCGTCGCACGACCGGCGCACGACCGTCGACTGTCACCACCGATCGCCGCCGCAAGATTGTCGCTTGCAGCCCACTAACTGCGGTTAGGGGCGGCGGCTAATGGGCTGTGTGCGGCGGTCTTGTGGCGGCCGTCGGTAGCGACGGTCGACGATCTTGCAGCGGCAGGTGGCGGTCGTGTGGCGGTTGGCAACAACAAGCTGCCGGCAGACGGTGGCTCTGATCCATAATTCCAACTCAGTGAGTTAAAGCATGGAGAAGCACGTATACTTTTTTAAAGGACAATGGGGGACAGAGTTATCGACCCTGAATTTAAGATCCTCGTGGATAGAGTGGTCGAGAATTGTGGAGGCTTGCCTCTTATGATTCTCTCGGTGGCTAAAAGGTTGAAGTGTGGAGATTTGCCTAAATGGAGGGATGCTTCGACCTATAAAGAAGGGTCCGATGTAAAATCAATAGTGGAAAGTTATAATGACCTAAAAGATGAGAGATCAAAAACGCTGTTCTTGGTTCATGCTCTAGTCTCTCGGGGACTTGGCATAAGGGATGCCCTTATCTACTGCAAGGGCTTGGGTTTATATAAAAAAATTCACTAGACCATCGAAGACACTAGAAAGAGGTTGATTAAGGATTGACATAGCCTCCTTGACTCTTCTTTGTTGCCAGCCAATGATGGCCGGGCCTACTTGAGCATGCATGACCTAATTATTGACGTGGCCATCTCTATGCATGACAAATTTATTGAAACGGACTGGAACGCCTTGGTCGGGAGAAAGGATTTTGGGTTTAAAAAATGGTCACAATATGATCTCAAAAAATGCACCGCAATGGCCTTCTACTATGTTGACATTGATGAATTTCCTGAAAAAATTAGACTGTCCGAACATGAGGATTCTTCTGTCATTAGAAGAAAACTTTCTCAAAATGCCGACTCATTTTTCGAATCTATGGAGAAGCTCCAAGTCTTGGACTTGACTGGCTTATCTTTTATCTCCCTCCTTTCGTCAATGGAGTTACTTAAAAACCTCACATCACTATGTCTTGATGGATGCCATCTAGAGAATGTGACTGCTCTTGGAAAGTTGAAAGGATTGCAATTCCTAAGTTTCTTCAATTCTAGAATTGCTCGGCTGCCCAAAGAAATTGGTGAACTAACAGAATTGAGATTTTTGGACTTGAGATTGTGTTCCATGCTTGAAGTTATTGAAAGCTTGGTTAATTTAGAAGAATTGTCCATGGAAGAGAGTTTTGATTAGTAGGAGCCCGAGGATAAAACCCCGCGAAACAACGCTAGCCTGGCTGAGTTCAAGAACATGAATAAGTTGAGCACTTTATACATTGTCAATCCTCGTTCAGCCAATCTCCCAAGAAATTTACCAATTGCGAAACTAAGGGTGCGTATGGCAACGTTTCTATTTCAGGGAACTATTTTTTTTTTTTTTCAGAAATAGTTTTTTTTTTCTATTTCTACTCCAAGAACAATTTCTGAGTAAAATTAGGTATTTACTAATTATACAAAATTTCTATTCTTAAAATAGAAAAATAATATAAATGCGTTTAGTAAAAATTTAAAAAATTTTATATTTGTTTGTTCTTTCTTCTTACTCATAGAACCGTCGACCACCGACCGCCGCTGTACGACCGGCGCACGAACGCCGCCATACGACCGGTGCACGAACGCCGCACGTCCGTCGCACGACCGCTACACGACCATCGACTGTCACCACCAATCGCCGCTGCAGGATTGCCGCTTGCATCCCACTGACTGCGGTTGGGGGCGGCGGCTAATGGGCTGTGTGTGGCGGTCTTGCGGCGACCGTCGGTAGCAACGGTCGGCGGTCATGCAACGGTAGGCGGCGGTCGTGTGGCAATTGGCAACAACAGGCTGCCGGCGGACGGTGGCATTGATCCATAATTCCAACTCGGTGAGTTAAAGCATGGAGAAGCACGTATACTTTTTTAAAGGACAAAGGGGGACAGAGTTATCGACCCTAAATTTAAGATCCTCGTGGATAGAGTGGTCGAGAATTGTGGAGGCTTGCCTCTTATGATTCTCTCGGTGGCTAAAATGTTGAAGTGTGGAGATTTGCCTGAATGGAGGGATGCTTCGACCTATAAAGAAGGGTCCGATGTAAAATCAATAGTGAAATGACCTAAAAGATGAGAAGATCGTAGTGTTGTTCTTGGTTCATGCTCTAGTCTCTCGGGGACTTGGCATAAGGGATGCCCTTATCTACTGCATGGGCTTGGGTTTATATAAAAAAATTCAGCAAGACCATTGAAGACACTAGAAAGAGGTTGATTATGGATTAACGTCGCCTCCTTGACTCTTCTTTGTTGCTAGGTTGATGGCCAGGCCCAGTTGAGCATGCATGACCTAATTATTGACGTGGCCATCTCTATACACGACAAATTTATTGACACGGAATGAAATGCCTTGGTCGGGAGAAAGGATTTTGGATTTAAAGAATGGTCACAATATGATCTCAAAAAATGCACCGCAATGGCCTTCTACTATGTTGACATTGATGAATTTCCTAAAAAATTGGACTGTCCGAACATGAGGATTCTTCAGTCTTTAGAAGAAAACTTTCTCAAAATGCTCTACTCATTTTTCGAATCTATGGAGAAGCTCCAAATCTTGGACTTGACTGGCCTATCTTTTACCTCCCTCATTTCCTCGATGGAGTTACTTAAAAACATCATATGTCTTGATGGATGCCATCTAGAGAATGTGACTGCTCTTGGAAAGCTGAAAGGATTGCAATTCCTAAGTTTCTTCAATTCTAGAATTGCTCGGCTGCCCAAAGAAATTGGTGAACTAACAGAATTGAGATTTTTGGACTTGAGATTGTGTTCCATGCTTGAAGTTATTGAAAGCTTGGTTAATTTAGAAGAATTGTCTATGGAAGAGAGTTTTGATCAGTGGGAGGCCGAGGATAAAACCCCGGAAACAACGCTAGCCTAGCTGAGTTCAAGTAACATGAATAAGTTGAGCACTTTATACATTGTCATTCCTTGTTCAGCCAATCTCTCAAGAAACCTACCATTTGTGAAACTAAGGGTGCGCATGGCAACGTTTTTTTTCCAAGGAACTATTTTATTTTATTTTTTTGAAATTTTTTTTTTATTCTATTTTTACTCAAGAACAATTTCTGAGTAAAATAAGGTATTTGGTAATTATAGAAAATTTCTATTCTTGGAATAGAAAAAGAATAGAAATGCGTTTAGTAAAAATTTATAAATTTTTATATTTGTTTGTTCTTTCTTCTTACTCACGGACCGTTGACCGCCGACCGCCGCCGTACGATCGACGCACGAATGCCGCACGTCCGTCGCACAACCGGCGCACAACCATCGCACGACCGGCACACGACCATCAACTATCACCGCCGATCGCCGCTGCAGGATTGCCGCTCGCAACCCACTAACTGCGGTTGGGGGCGGCAGCTAATGGGTTGTGTATGGCGGTCTTATGGCAACCGTCAGTAGCAATCGTCGGCAGTCGTGCAACGGTAGGCGGCGGTCGTGTGGCAATTGGCAACAACAGGCTGCCGGCGAACGGTGGCACTGATCCATAATTCCAACTCGGTGAGTTAAAGTATGGAAAAGCACGTATACTTTTTAAAGGATAGTGGGAGACAGAGTTATCGACCCTGAATTTAAGATCCTCGTGGATAGAGTGGTCGAGAATTGTGGAGGCTTGCCTCTTATGATTCTCTCAGTGGCTAAAAGGTTGAAGTGTGGAGATTTGCCTGAATGGAGGGATGCTTCGACCTATAAAGAAGGGTCCGATGTAAAATCAATAGTGGACCTTAGTTACAATGACCTAAAAGATGAGAGGATCAAAGCGTTGTTCTTGGTTCATGCTCTAGTCTCTCGGGGACTTGGCATAAGGGATGCCCTTATCTACTGCATGGGCTTGGGTTTATATAAAAAATTCAGCAAGACCATCGAAGACACTAGAAAGAGGTTGATTATGGATTGACGTTGCCTCCTTGACTCTTCTTTGTTGCTAGGCAATGATGGCCGGGCCCAGTTGAGCATGCATGACCTAATTATTGACGTGGCATCTCTATGCATGACAAATTTATTGAAACGGAATGGAACGCCTTGGTATGGAGAAAGGATTTTGGGGTTAAAAAATTGTCACAGTATGATCTCAGAAAAATGCACCGCAATGGCCTTCTACTATGTTGACATTGATGAATTTCCTAAAAAATTGGACTGTCCGAACATGAGGATTCTTCAGTCATTAGAAGAAAACTTTCTCAAAATGCTCGACTCATTTTTCGAATCTATGGAGAAGCTCCAAGTCTTGGACTTGACTGGCTTATCTTTTACCTCCCTCCTTTTGTCGATGAAGTTACTTAAAAACCTCACATCTATGTCTTGATGGATGCCATTTGGAGAATGTGACTGCTCTTGGAAAGCTGATTGGATTGCAATTCCTAAGTTTCTTCAATTCTAGAATTGCTCGGCTGCCCAAAGAAATTGGTGAACTAATAGAATTTAGATTTTTTGACCTGAGATTGTGTTCCATGCTTGAAGTTATTGAAAGCTTGGTTAATTTAGAAGAATTGTCTATGGAAAAGAGTTTTGATCAGTGGGAGGCTACAGGTAAAACCCCGCAAAACAACGCTAACCTGGTTGAGTTCAAGTACATGAATAAGTTGACCACTTTACACATTGTCATTCATTTTTCAGCCAATCTCTCCAAGAAACCTACCATTTGTGAAACTAAGGGTGCGCATGGCAACGTTTCTATTCCAGGGAACTATTTTTTTTTTTGAAATAGTTTTTTTTTTCTATTTCTACTCCATGAACAATTTCTGAGTAAAATAAGGTATTTGGTAATTATACAAAATTTCTCTTCTTAGAATAGAAAAAGAATAGAAATGCGTTTAGTAAAAATTTAGAAATTTTTATATTATTTCGTTTGATCTTTCTTCTTACTCATAGAACGTCGACTGCCGACCGTCACCGTACGACTACTGCACGAACGCCGCACGACCATCGCACGGTCGTCACACGACCGGCGCACGACCATGGACCTTCAGCACCGATCACCGCCGCAGGATAGCCACTTGCAACCCACTAACTACGATTGGGTGTGGCGGCTAATGGCTTGTGTGAGGCGGTCTTACGGCGGCCGTCGGTAATGACAGTCGGCGATCATGCAGCGGCAGGTGGCGGTCGTGTGGCGGTTGGCGACAACAGGCTGCCGGCGAAAGGTGGCTCTGGTCCATAATTCCAACTCAGTGAATTAAAGCATGGAGAAGCACGTATACATTTTTAAAGAACACTGGGGGACAGAGTTATCGACCCTAAAATTAAGATCCTGGTGGATAGAGTGGTCGAGAATTGTGGAGGCTTGCCTCTTATGATTCTCTCAGTGGCTAAAAGGTTGAAGTGTGGAGATTTGCCTGAATGGAGGGATGCTTCGACCTATAAAGAAGGGTCCGATGTAAAATCAATAGTGAATTGACCTAAAAGATGAGAAGATCGAAGTGCTGTTCTTGGTTCATGCTCTAGTCTCTCGGGGACTTGGCATAAGGGATGCCCTTATCTACTGCATGGGCTTGGGTTTATATAAAAAATTCACAAGACCATCGAAGACACTAGAAAGAGGTTGATTAAGGATTGACGTTGCCTCCTTGACTCTTCTTTGTTGCCAGCCAATGATGGCCGGGCCCAGTTGAGCATGCATGACCTAATTATTGACGTGGCCATCTCTATGCATGACAAATTTATTGAAACGGACTGGAACGCCTTGGTCGGGAGAAAGGATTTTGGGGTTAAAAAATTGTCACAGTATGATCTCAGAACAATGCACCGCAATGGCCTTATACTATTTTTTTTTTTTTACTATGTTGACATTAATGAATTTCCTAAAAAATTGGACTGCCCGAACATGAGAATACTTCTGTCATTAGAAGAAAACTTTCTCAAAATGCCCGACTCTTTTTTCGAATCTATGGAGAAGCTCCAAGTCTTGGACTTCACTGGCTTATCTTTTATCTACCTTCTTTCGTCGATGGAGTTACTTAAAAACCTCACATCACTATGTCTTGTGGTGGATGCCATCTAGAGAATGTGACTGCTCTTGGAAAGTTGAAAGGATTGCAATTCCTAAGTTTCTTCAATTCTAGAATTGCTCGGCTACCCAAAGAAATTGGTGAACTAACAGAATTGAGATTTTTGGACTTGAGATTGTGTTCCATGCTTGAAGTTATTGAAAGCTTGGTTAATTTAGAAGAATTGTCTATGGAAGAGAGTTTTGATCAGTGGGAGGCCGAGGATAAAACCCCGTGAAACAACGCTAGCCTGGCTGAGTTCAAGAACATGAATAAGTTGAGCACTTTATACATTGTCATTCCTCGTTCAGCCAATCTCTCAAGAAACCTACCATTTGCGAAACTAAGGGTGCGCATGGCAACGTTTCTATTCCACGGAACTATTTTTTTCAGAAATAATTTTTTTTTTCTATTTCTACTCCAAGAACAATTTCTGATTAAAATAAGGTATTTGGTAATTATACAAAATTTCTATTCTTGGAATAGAAAAAGAATATAAATGTTTAGTAAAAATTTATAAATTTTTATATTTGTTTGTTCTTTCTTCTTACTCATAGAACATCGACCATGATCATCGTCGACCGGCGCACGAATCGCCGTACGTCCGCCACACGAACGCCGCACGTCCATTGCACGATTGCCGCACGACCATCCCACGACCGCCGCACGACCATCAACCTTCACCACCAATCACCGTCGCAGGATTTCCTCTTGCAACCCACTAACTGCGATTCGGTGCGGTGACTAATGGGTTGTGTGCGGCAGTCTTACGGCAGCCATCGGCAATGACAATCGGTGGTCGTGTAGCGGCAGGCGGTGGTCGTGTGGCGGTTGGCGACAACAGGCTGTCGACGAAAGGTGGCTCCGATCCATAATTTCAACTTGGTGAGTTAAAGGATGGAGAATCACGTATACTTTTTTAAAGAACAGTGGGGGACAGAGTTATCGACCCTGAAATTAAGATCCTCGTGGATAGAGTGGTCGAGAATTGTGGAGGCTTGCCACTTATGATTCTCTCAGTGGCTAAAAGGTTGAAGTGTGGAGATTTGCCTAAATGGAGGGATGCTTCGACCTATAAAGAAGGTTCCGATGTAAAATCAATAGTGAGATGACCTAAAAGATAAGAGGATCAAAGCATTGTTCTTGGTTCATGCTCTAGTCTCTTAGGGACTTGGCATAAAGGATGCCCTTATCTACTGCATGGGCTTGGGTTTATATAAAAAATTCAACAGGACCATCGAAGACACAAGAGATAGGTTGATTATGGATTGATGTCGCCTCCTTGACTCTTCTTTATTGCTTGGCAATGATGGCCAGGCCTAGTTGAGCATGCCTGACCTAATTATTGACGTGGCCATCTCTATGCATGACAAATTTATTGACACGGAATGGAACGCCTTGGTCGGGAGAAAGGATTTTGGGTTTAAAAAATTGTCACAATATGATCTCAGAAAATGCACCGCAATGGTCTTATACTATGTTTTTTTTTTTTTTTTTTTTTTACTATGTTGACATTAATGAATTTCCTAAAAAATTGGACTGCCCGAACATGAGGATACTTCTGTCATTAGAAGAAAACTTTCTCAAAATGCCCAACTCATTTTTCGAATCTATGGAGAAGCTCCAAGTCTTGGACTTGACTGGCTTATCTTTTATCTCCCTCCCTTCATCGATGGAGTTACTTAAAAACCTCACATCACTATGTCTTGATGGATGCCATCTAGAGAATGTGACTGCTCTTGGAAAGCTGAAAGGATTGCAATTCCTAAGTTTCTTCAATTCTAGAATTGCTCGGCTGCCCAAAGAAATTGGTGAACTAACAAAATTGAGATTTTTGGACCTGAGATTGTGTTCCATGCTTGAAGTTATTGAAAGCTTGGTTAATTTAGAAGAATTGTCTATGGAAGAGAGTTTTGATCAGTGGGAGGCCGAGGATAAAACCCCGCAAAACAACGCTAGCCTGGCTGAGTTCAAGAACATGAATAAGTTGAGCATTTTATACATTACCATTCCTCGTTCAGCCAATCTCCCAAGAAACCTACCATTTTCAAAACTAAGGGTGCGTATGGCAACGTTTCTATTCTAGGGAACTATTTTTTTTTTCAGAAATAGTTTTTTTTTTTCTATTTCTACTCCAAGAACAATTTCTGAGTAAAATAAGATATTTTGTAATTATATAAAATTTCTATTCTTAGAATAGAAAAAGAATAGAAATGCATTTAGTAAAAATTTATAAATTTTTATATTTGTTTGTTCTTTCTTCTTCTTACTCATAGAATGTCGACTGTCGACCGTCGCCGTACGACTGCCGCACGAATGATGCACGACCGCTACATGAACGCCGCACGACCATCGCACGACCGTCACACGACCAACGCACGACCATCGACCTTCACCACCGATCACCGCCGCAGGATTCCCTCTTGCAACCCATTAACTACGATTGGGTGCGGTGGCTAATGGGCTGTGTGTGGTGGTCTTACGGCGTCCGTTGGCAATGATAGTCGGCGGTCATGCAGCGGCAGGCAACGGTCTTGTGGCGATTGGCGACAACAGGCTACCATCGAAAGGTGGCTCTGATCCATAATTCCAACTTAGTGAGTTAAAGCATGGAGAAGCATGTATACATTTTTAAAGAACAGTGGGGGACAGAGTTATCGACCCTAAAATTAAGATCCTTGTGGGTAGAGTAGTCGAGAATTGTGGAGGCTTGCCTCTTATGATTCTCTCAGTGGCTAAAAGGTTAAAGTGTGGAGATTTGCCTGAATGGAGGGATGCTTCGACCTATAAAGAAGGATCCGATGTAAAATCAATAGTGAAATGACCTAAAAGATGATAGGATCAAAGCGCTATTCTTGGTTCATGCTCTAGTCTCTCGGGGACTTGGCATAAGGGATGCCCTTATCTACTGCATGGGCTTGGGTTTATTTAAAAAATTCACAAGACCATCGAAGACACTAGAAAGAGGTTGATTAAGGATTGACGTTGCCTCCTTGACTCTTCTTTGTTGCTAGGCAGTGATGGCCGGGCCCAGTTGAGCATGCATAACCTAATTATTTACGTGGCCATCTCTATGCATGACAAATTTATTGACATGGAATGGAACGCCTTGGTCGGGAGAAAGGATTTTGTGTTTAAAAGATGGTCACAATATGATCTCAAAAAATGCACCGCAATGGCCTTATACTATTTTTTTTTTTTTTTTTACTATGTTGACATTAATGAATTTCCTAAAAAATTGGACTGCCCGAACATGAGGATACTTAATTCATTAGAAGAAAACTTTCTCAAAATGCCCAACTCATTTTTCGAATCTATGGAGAAGCTCCAAGTCTTGGACTTGACTGTCTTATCTTTTATCTCCCTCCCTTCGTCGATGGAGTTACTTAAGAACCTCACAACTATGTCTTGATGGATGCCATCCGGAGAATGTGACTGCTCTTGAAAGCTTAAAGGATTGCAATTCCTAAGTTTCTTCAATTCTAGAATTGCTTGGTTGCCCAAAGAAATTGGTGAACTAATAAAATTGAGATTTTTGGACTTGGGATTGTGTTCCATGCTTGAAGTTATTGAAAGCTTGGTTAATTTAGAAGAATTGTATGGAAGAGAGTTTTGATTAGTGGGAGGCCGAGGATAAAACCCCATGAAACAACGCTAGCCTGGCTAAGTTCAAGAACATGAATAAGTTGAGCACTTTGTACATTACCATTCCTCATTCAGCCAATCTCTCAAGAGACCTACCATTTGGGAAACTAAGGGTGCACATGGCAACGTTTCTATTCCGAAGAACTATTTTATTTTTTTTCAGAATTAGTTTTTTTTTTCTATTTCTACTCCGAAAATAATTTCTGAGTAAAATAAGGTGTTTGGTAATTATATAAAATTACTATTCTTGGAATAGAAAAAGAATAGAAATGTGTTTTGTAAAAATTTATAAATTTTTGTATTTATTTGTTTTTCTTCTTAGTCAGACCGCCGCCCGCCACCGCACGACGTTGATTGTCACCACTAACTGTCGTCGCTGGATTGCCGCCTATAGCCCACCGGCTGCGGGAGGGTGCAATGGCCGGTGGGCTGTGGGCAACGGTCCTGCGGCAATGGTCGGTAGCGACGATCGGTGGTCGTGCGGCGGCAGGCAGCGGTCATGCGGCGGTCATGCGGCGATCGTGTGGCTGTTAGTGACGGGAGGCTGCTGATGAATAGTGGCAATCGTCGGTTGGTGGGCTGTGGGCGATGGTCGGTGGGCTACAAGCGATGACAACTGTCGCTAGCGGTCGGCTACCAACGATGGCCACGAGCGGCAAGAGGTGGCCGACAGTTGGCAGGCGGCCGATAATGGCCGCAACAAGGAAGAAGCACAAAAGAAAAATAGAAAAGAAAAAATGTACTTATTTTTAGAAATTGTTCTCGAGAACAATGAGTTACTTCTTTTTTGTTTCTTGTTTCCATTCCAAATCTATTTCCTGGTTACTTTTCTATTCCGGTAAAATGTTAGTTACAAATATTTCAAATATAAATTCAAAAAATAAAAAATTGCAAGCAAATGAATATGAATGCTGCGATGATAAATCACCTGAGCTCGCTTGAATTGTTGCCACACATTGCCCTTAATAAAGAGAGCGATTGCTGAGCTTACCATCATCTTCCTCGTTGGCTTAAAGATAGGAGACCTGAATTCAATAGGAAAACCTTAATTTAATCTGAAAAATGAAGATTAATCACCTAGTATGCATGTTCCAGTGTCTCTAAAGCAACAATTAAAGCAATTTTTAAAATCTACTATAGTCATCCAATTGGTGAAGTAGAAAGAAAATTCAAAAGGAGCAGATTTGGTACCAATCAAATTAGAAATGTACAACCAAATTTTTGAACACTAATAAGATATCAAGCAAGAGAGTTGCCGATTGAAAAAATAAATAAAGAAAAGATTGTTGACATTTGAATTTTTCTTTTAACAATAAAAAGTTAAAAATATCAACAACAAAAAATTAATAAACAAGAAAATAAAACATATATAAAAAAAAGAAAATTGAATGATAATATAATAATAACAATAAAATTCGGGTAGGCCATTTATGCCTGGCCCGGTTCCTTTAGCATGATTCCTGGCTCACTCAGGCTTAATGCCTGAATTAGCCCAATTTCCCCCTTATCTTTCTTATTTTTAATCCAGCCCAACCCTTTTCTTTGGTTTTCTCCTTTTCTCAGCCCATTTTGTTTCCACCAAAGCCCGCCCCTTTTTCCTTTCTCCTCCCTGGCGCACACGCGCGCCTGTGATCAAGAACGAGACGAGCGGCGAAGGGAGGAACGATCCAACGAGAATGTCCGTGAGACTCACAGGCAGGTGAGGAGAGCGAATCCAGTGTTCTAGAAGGTTGCTAGCCGGCGTATGGGGAGTCGGGCTTAACGGAAAAAGATTCCGTTCGAGCGAGAGAAGGAAAAACGGCCGAGAGAAAGCAACCTTTAGGAGAGAGAGAGAGAGTTTCAGATTTTCAAGCTTCGTTATGGTCGATATCTTTGATTCGAGCTCCGCTGCATTTTCCTGAGGCTTCGAGCGAGCCGAGCCATGGCCGAGTTGAGCGACTCAGTGTCCACGTCGACGTCTCGACGCCGTACCTTTCGAAGGGAAGGAGCATGCGGTGAAGACGAGCAAAGATTCGGTTTCCGTGTTCGTCTGCGGCGATCGGGAGAAGCCCGCTCTGATAACGTCTCCCGACGTCGCTCTCAATTATACGTCGTGTTTCTAAGTGCCGATGACCTTGCAGACCAGGCCGTTGAAGTGCTCGACTTCTTTGGGCTGAAGGAAGTTCTGTGCTTAGGTGTAATGGCCAGTGCTTACATCCTGACTTTCTTTCGCGCGCAAGTATAAAGAGAGGGTTCTTGGTCTGACCTTTGTTTCCCCAACTTGCAAGGCACCTTCATGGACTGAATGGCTTTATAACAAGGTGTTGCTGAACCTCTTGAAGGAGTTTCTTCTCCAGTGGTACTTCAGTAAGGAAATTCGCTGCAGCATGCACGGTTCAAAATCCGACCTCGTTCAAACTTGTCGAAAGTCGCTGGGTGGAAGATAAAGTCTGAATGTCGTGCGCTTTCTTGAGGCCATGAATAGGAGGCATGATCTGACAGACAACTTGAAGAATTTGCACTGCAAAACACTCATTTTTGTGGGCGAGAGCAGTCCATTCCATGCTGAATCAATGTACATGAGTGCCAAAATGGACAGGAAAGTCTGCGCTCTTGTTGAGGGGGGATCGTCGGCCACGAAGGAGCTCGGCTGAAGAAAGCTTCGCTGGAAAAAAGAAAAAGAGAGAGAAAAGAGAAAACTAAAAAAAGGGAGACGAGAGAGAAGACAGTGACTCCATTTCCGAAGCAGGTAAGCTCCTCGCTCCGAACGCTCTACTTTGCCCTGTTTTTGTTGAAGCTGAGATACAATATTCATTCATGAAATCGTGAGTGACTTGTATGAAACTCAGGTCGATTTGCAATGAATAATGCCGAATGAAAGTTTTATTTACTACGTGTAGATCGAGAAATACATTTCAATCGAATCTGGAATTGGTATTTGAAAATGCCTTCTATCTGTTTGATGATTTGCCAGAACGAGACAGTAAACTTAGGATTGTGTAATCGATGTTTAGAAACTCAGATTGGCACTCGAATGCTTCCACGATTACTGAACTGTTTCCTCTTTGTGTTTTTTCTGTGATTTTTCTCGATGTTATTGCATATGCTTCAACTTTCGGCGTCGGCCATGGATGAGTCCTTGCGTTGGAGATACCGTTTCCTTACCGGCGTTGCCCACGGTTAAAGGCCATCACCGTCAGTTCTCTGTATCCTTCTCTCTATTGTGCGTGCGCGTATTCCTTATGCCGTTTGAGAGTTGTTAATGCTGTTTTGGCCAGATATCGATGGCCATTCGAAATCGAGTTTGTTGGCCGATAGGCCGGTGATGCAGTCCTACATCGGCGTCGCTGTCTGTGCCGACGTCCGCTCGATTCGAGTTCACCGGCTGCAAGCATCGGTGATGGTTCAGCGAAGAGGACGTTGCAGGCAAGGAGGATATCGTTGAAGAAGAAGAGCTCGGGAAGAAGACCTGCAAAAGGGAAAGAAGAAACAAAATAAAAAGAAAAAAAAAATTTAAAATCAATAAAAATAAAAATAAAAATAAAAAAAAAGCTTTAAAAATTCGGTTTTATTCTGAGGTGGGTCGGATACGGATAGGCGGATTGGGCTGGTGGATCGGACCGGGTTACCCCGGTCCGAATTCCCTTTCTAGAATATAATAATAATAAATATTTAAAAAGGTTCAGAAATCATAAAAATCATTAAAAAATTTCTTTAAAAATTCCAAAAAAAGATCAAAAGATTCAGAAAATTCGAAAATATTAAAAAATTCAAAATTCAAAAAAAATTTAGAAAATCAGAAAATTCATCAAAAAATTCAGAAAATTTAAAAATTCATAAAAAAAATTCTAGAAAATCCAGAAAAAGTTTTGAAAAATCATTAAAAATCTAGAAAATTCCGAAATTCTTGGAAAAAGCTTAAAAAATTAGCTTTTCAAATAGTTTTCTATTAAATTTTGGAAAATCCAAAAAAAAATTAAAATCGGAAATTGAACAAGTTTTTAGGGTTTTACAATAGAGACTTTTGGATTGTCATTTTTTTTAGAAACGATATTAGGTTACTTGTATGTTTTTTACTTCAATTATACTCGATTGCACATTTCAATATCTTGAGTTTTATTTTTTTTAGAACGATTAGAATGAAATCTAAAAAATCTCCGATAGGTTGCCATGGCATTAGTTAGCATGCAATCAAGTTAAGTATCAAAAGGGCATTAGTCTTAGGATAATGTAATCAAGTCCTTGTTCCAACATCTCTAGTTGCACATGAAATGAGATATTCTCCCGTATCTCATTAGCAACTCTTTAAATAGAAATTTGTCTATAATTAATTAAATAGGAATCAAGTGTCCAAATGTCATAGGAGGGAAACCCAAATCAATTGAATGCTGTTGACCTAAATTTGACAATGTCTCTAAACCTAATTCATCTCCCTTCCGAGGGGTAGGTCGTGACAAAGATTATGTAGCTTTTCAATTGTGATTTTCTTGTACGATTTTACAAGTACAGCTCATTGCAAAAGCCATTCACGACACACACACAATCGATATTTCAACTCTCTTATAATCAATGCTTTTCTTTCTTATGATTTAGATGTCGTTAAAACTTTAATGTTATTATAATATCACGATGGGCTTTTATAGAGTTTCATGTCTCTTATAGTCAATGCCTTTTTTTTCTCCTCATGACGTAGATCTCGCCGAAATTCTACTGTCATTCTAATATCATTATGAACTTTTCTAGATATTGGCTTATCAATTATAAACATCCATTTTTCTCCATGCAAATATGACCTTGGAGAAGATTAAAATTTACGAGTTGTATCTATTGGGCTTAGCCCAAAACTTGATTGGCCCACGAATTATGTCTCAGTCTCGATCAAAATTAAGTTTAAACTACAGATACCTCGTAGGACTAGAGTTTGCTATTGTTCCGAGTCTAGCTATGTTTGAGACGAGGGGGGTGAGGTAAATTATGGAAGAAAATTTCAGAATTTCACCCTTTTCCTTCTCAACAAAATTTTAAATTCTTCTGCATTTTCCACCCAAACTGTCGCTTTCTCCATTTCCTTCGCTACCCAAACTTTGAACAAGGAACTCTACCATCACTAATAAATCGAGGCCAACCTTTCCAATTGATAGATCACCTCCTCTTTCTTGTGGAAAGGGCCAAAATAACTAACAAGAACATCACATTAGTCTACACTGTCAAATCCAATAGGCTTCTATCAACTACAACAACGATGGAAGTTCCAAACTGTGAGCCATCCACTAGCTATATATTTTCAAACATAGAGTAATTAATTGATAAACTTATTCTCTTGTGCAAACTAGTGTGAGAAAATGTAGATGGCGATGAAATTATTTTTTAGGCCCTTACAATTATGTTTTGTGTTGTATGAATCGTAACTTGAGAAAGGAAATATTAGTCTCTTTCTACACATTTGTAAGCGAGAAGAAGGAATCTTATGGCGTCCTTATGTAGATTATTAATCACTAATCAAAACTTGTCCTTATTTTATTTTTGTTTCTCTAAAAACTTGTCCTTAGATGGGAAGGTTTGAGGAAAAGGTCTTGGTTTACTAGGCCATACCATACCATAATTTTCAGAAAACGTGGTCATTAGAGAATAATGCCTTTTAGTTGAGTTGAAATTAAAAATTCGAAGCATGCCATTCTGACATTTTGTGGAAGTTGTCAATAAAATGGATGATTACGTACGTGGCTCTTAAAGAATACATCATGTAAATATTAATTTCCACTATGAACATCTTGACTCTATCATAAGCATCGATTCTTTTTTAATCAAATACCTAAGTCTTGAAATGTTTTTTTTTTTAGCAAAAGACCATTTATTTGAGATGTATATTAGCAAAAGACGAATTTGACTACAGCATTAATTGGTCCGAAAGTTTCCTTATGCTATGTTGATTGCCCTCCTACTAGTTCCAATTATGAAGATATCGTGATTTTTTGACTTGGTTATGCTTCACTATTCCTTTCTTGAAGAAATGTTTCTCCAATCTAATGAAAACTGGTATTGCCAATGCTTTTAAATGTGCTGAGAAATTAAGGTTTTTTCCACAATTGACCCCCGATAGAATACATTGTGAATTTGTTGGAATTTTAGGAACCATGAATACAAATTTTCATTTTTCTCTTCCTACGAAAACGCTTTCAATGTGTATTTGATAAGTCCCGATGTATATAATTCAGGCGAGTTACAAGTATTCATGTGGATTAATTGACTTCATATGTTTGAGTTCCCCATGTTTTCAATATAAAAAAAAAAAAAAATTTGGTGAAGAAAAATCAGCTTTATTTAGGACAACAAAAATTCCCTAAGACAAAAATGTCATAGTCTGTGACATATTGCAGTAACATCATAAATAATAATTAAAAGAAAAAGCAAGTACATATACATATTGGAGAGACAAAAACAGCCCCAACCGGGGCAACAGAGCTAGTTTTCTGTTTCGTATAGTGCCGTAAGGTGCGATAGCTCTGCTATGAGCATTTCACCCACCCTCACTTACCACGGGCATGGGTAACTACTATACGAGCCTACTCGGTGGTAGCCAGGGCATGCAAGTACATCTCGACATGGAGTCTACCTTCCCTACCGTGAGGCCCTAAAATTCCCTCTCTATCTTTGTCTTCCCAATAAAGAGAGAATATGGAGGATAGCGTCGGGTCTCCCATCCCTAGGTGATTCTCCCACCTATTTCCTCTTTGAGCTTTTTAAGAACCTGCTCAGATTTGACCACTTTTCAAATGTCCTACAAATAAATATATAAATAAATAAACACTTACTCTTAAATAAGGAACAAAATAGCTGCCATTATTTTTTCTGTCTTAATGAACCTTTGTGGTAGCTGACAAGGTAAACCGCACTTCATGTTAAACTGATGTGTCGTTTCTTATTAGTAGAAAAGTATAAAATAAAATTAATAATTTTAAACTCGAAATAAAATGGCTTTTATCAAAGAGGAGAAGAAAAAGAAAAAGAAAACTTAGAAGCAAAGAGAGGAAGCGGGTGCGTTCGGTAGTGGTGGGCCTGGTGGCCACACCGCCATCAAGGTAAGCGTGGCCACAACTATTACCGCGTCGCCTTTGGTGCTCTTTTCGAATCCAATGGGCAACGCCAGCATCGGTTCCTCCGCGGAACATAGAAAAAAAGGCGACAATGGAGAAAGCACCATTCGCAGCAGGGCTGGGCACCGGGTCTCTAGTCTTGTCTTGCTCAGCCTCACCATTTCTCTTATTTCTCGGCAAAAGTAGATTCATAAAAGAAAGGTAATGGCCGCCTGCTCATAGCGACCACATGAACGGTGCTCTCAATCACCGTCAAGATCGCTTGCAGACCTTGCCTTTATGGGGCGAGGAAGTTGACCGATCTCTCAAACATTGATTATGACCCCGACAACGAGGGCAAGCTCATGCTCACGCCCCTCGAATTGCCCTTCTAACCCTAACCTTATAAATTTAAATCCAAAGTGCATCGATGGTAGCTTCTATGTATCTTCTAAAACTGTTTGATCAATGCTCTCTATTGTAGTATTAACGTCCGACTCATGATTTCTCATTTTCACTGTGACTATTTTTTCGGGTATTAAAAATAGGGGCAAGAGGTTGGTATTTCCTTTTCTCTTAGCACTACCGTATTATCAGATATCAAACTATAATCTCAGTCTGACATTGATGAAGTTGGCTTTGAAACCATGAGGGGGTTACAGCTGGACTATTAACATTCAGAGTTAGGAATCACTCTTGGTCTCAGGACATCACTAGTCCATAAAGTTCTCCGGCCTCCAGAAGCTTTTTGATCCACAATAAAAGGGCAATAATACAAATCACTATGGCCAGAACAATGGCCAATGAAAAAAATAAAAAGCACGCTAATTACAACATTATCAAATCCCCTAGAATTGATTTTGAGGGATCAGCATCACCAACCTTAGCCAACCATCGCCACCAGCTGTTCAAATTCATGAGCTCAAGATCCACATCTTATGCGATGTTTCTCTATGTAAATCAAAAGGAATAAATGTTGCATTAAGATTCCGTTACTTAGTTTTTTTTTTTATCTTTCGTCTTTGATTAAAAAACATTTTCTTTTGAGTTTAAAATCATTAAGTTTTTTTATTTTTTACTTTTTCAATGATAAAAACAATGCCACATCAGCTTAGCATATAAGCATAATTGGGCTCGTACGCTCATCGAAAAAGATAATAGTGGTCATTTTTATACGTCAAAAAGAATATGGGCCTTTGTTATTCCTTTCTTATAAATACATGATTCTTTTTCATCTGGAATTGGCCAGAACTTCAAATGATGCTTCAACCCACGACCAGGCCCTAGTGCTCTTTGTTGGCATCTTGATATGTCCAAGTTGCAATAGCATCATGGGAATGCGAAAAAAAAAAAAAACAAAAATGAAGAAAAAGCCATTGCGGTTGTCACCATCGACAAGTCAAAAACGACCGATTACCTTTGGGCTTCGGTCGACAATGTGTTGGAGAAATCTTTCCAGAATTTTTTGAAGCTGACAAAACGTTTCTTTCAGTCTAAGTCTGGATGTTCGGAGACCGACAGTGAAAAGTCTGAAGACTTTGTATTCTCGAGACGCAAGACTCAAGACTCAAGACTCAAGACTCAAGACTCAAGACTCAGAACTCAAGACTCAAGTCTCAAGACTCAAGACTTAAGTCTATTCTCACTGACAGTCTTTCTAATCCAAGTGACGAAGGAGATCCAAAGCCGAGGTAAATGGTTAAGGATTCGATCCTATCCTCTGGAAAAGATTCTTTGGTTGGATAATCATTTCGGATTCTTTGATTCTTATCTAAGAACGATTGAAGATCCGATGGTCGACGAAATAATCTTGGAATGTTCTATTCTTGGAAACCAAGATCCTGATTGTATGGGCGAACAGGATTGATGGGCTATCATCAGATTCCTTAAATAACTCGGATGATCTTCTTGATTGATTCCGTCCAACGGGTAGATTGGAGGAATTCCTTTGGTAAGTGCCAACGGCTATGATGGCATAAAGGAGTATAAAAGGAAGTCATTCTAGTTGTTTTATGTGTGTGAATGATAGAAAAATTCTAGAGTCTGAAGAACCTTGATTGTTAGTCGATACAGCTTGAGCGAAATTGTATACACAGAGAGTGTTTATACTTGGTGATACCTTGAGCGAGTGTGGTAGATCATCTACACCTAGAAATCAAGGAAGATCAACACTGTAACAGCTCTTTGATCATAGTGGAATCCAGCCAATTGGCTGTCAGTGCAGAAGAGTGGACGTAGGCTTGAATCAAGCCGAACCACTATAATCCGCGTGTTCAATCCTCTCTTTCCCTTACTCAGTCTTGCGATTGATTTTTAACTGTTTAAATATTGTGCAATCTTCAAGGAAATTTTTTATATACCTATTCACCCCCCCTCTAGGTTCACATACTAGCTCTATCAATTGGTATCAGAGCCCGTGTTCTTACTCTATTTGAAGTGTTTTACTTCAGAGTAAAAGATCCATGGCTAGTATGCTAGCACCAGGGCTGATGGAAGGGCAAAGCAATACGAGACCACCCTACTTTGATGGAAAGGATTACAACATCTGGAAAAACAAGATGAAAGCTTTTCTACGGTCAAAGGATCCTCTGGAATGGGATGTGGTGGAAAAAGGAATCACTCCTACTGCTGCATCAATATCTGAAAGAGGGAAAGAAACTGTTGAAGCCAGCGGAATGTCTCAAGAAGAGATAAACAAGAGACAAGCACTCGATGCTAAAGCAATTTATTCGTTATATTATGCTTTGTCACCAACTGAATATAACAGAATATCTTCTTGTGTTACAGCAAAAGAAGTCTGGGATAGATTACATATCACTTATGAAGGGACAGACTGAGTGAAGGAAACCAGAATTAACATTCTCCTTGGTCAATATGAAGCCTTCAAAATGAAACCAGGAGAATCTATAACTGACATGTTTAGCCGTTTTACAGATATTGTCAATGGTCTTGAGAATCAAGGACAGAAAATTTCTGATCCTATGAAGGTGAACAAGCTACTGCGTGGACTCTCCAAGGATTGGAATCATATAAAGACTTCGATAAGAGAGACGCAAAGAATTATGCCATTATCTGTAGACGAGCCGATTGGAACTCTTCGCCTTACGAAGTGGAACGAATTAATGAAGACGAAGATCCAAAAGGTAAGAAATCCATTGCATTAAAATCTAACGATGATTCGATGATACAGATTCTGAAGAAGATCTGACGATGAGGAGCTTGCTCTTATGATTAGAAGGTTCGAAAGCTGAATAGAAAAGGAAGAAGGTTCAACTCAAAGAAACAAAGTTTTCAGAAACAGCAAACCAAGTTTGTTGATGATGAGGAACCAAACAAAGATGTAGTTTGCTTCGAGTGTAAGAAAAATGGACACATCAGACCCAACTGTCCTCTTCTGAAGAAGAAAAGAGGAAAGCCTGAGAAGTCTCGAAAAGCTCTTAAAGCCGAAACCTGGAGCGATACAGAGTGTGAAGAAAGTGATGAGGAATATGCCAACCTGTGTCTGATGGCGCAATCAGACTCAGACTCTGGATCAGACTCAGACAGTGAATTTGAGGTAAGTGATTATAAAATCCCTGTCAAAGTCTCTAAATACATTGATGAATTATGTTTTAGTCTTAAGACTTCTCTCAAAAAGATTTCCGAACTTAAAAAGGAAAACTCAGTTTTAAAACAAAAGGAAAACATTTTAGAAGAAAAAGTGAAAAGTTTAAACATGAATGTTTCTACTCTTAAAGAGAATGAAGATAAACTTTCAAAAGAAAATGCTTTCTTAAAAACTGATTTATCAAATATTTCAAAGAAATTTTCAATAGGGTCGGAAAAACTTGAAAAAGTTCTTTCAAATCAAAGACCTTACTTTAATAAGTCTGGTCTAGGTATGACAAATGGGAAACAATCCCCTTGATTGATTTTCCAAAAGTAAAAGAAAGAATTAAGAAAAGACCGTCAAAAGAGGCTTACAAAAATCATTTCAAGAAAGTCTTTGTAAAGTCCGTAGGTCGAAATGCTCTAAGATGTTCAAAGTGTAACAAATCAAAATCATTTTGAAAAAGACTGTCCTATGGTTTGGAAGCCTCAAAGAGAATATGGCCTAATAATGCTCATCCTACTAACACCAAAGGACCCAAGAAAATTTGGGTACCAAAGAAAGCTTGAGACTCTCATTTGAATGCGGGTCTCTCCAAAAGAAGGTAAAGTGGTATCTTGACAAAGTGGATGCTCAAGACACATGACAGAGACTCAAATTGTTTCACAAAGCTTATTCAAGTAAATGGTGGAAAAGTTTCATTTGGAGGAAATGGCAAAGGAAGCATTGTGGGATTCGATCGTGAAAATTGGAAATCTTACAATAAGCAATGTTTCTCTAGTGGAAGGACTCAATTACAATCTTCTCAGCATTAGCCAATTGTGTGATACTGGTTTCAAGATCTCCTTTCAAAAAGGCATATGTTCTGGAATTAGTAAAGATTCGACTCAGTCTTTCATGGGTCGAAGGCATGGAAACATCTACCTCCTTGATGTAAAACCAAATGAAGCACAATGCCTAATCTCAATTCAAGATGAAGCAGTCTTATGGCATAGAAAGCTTGGCCACATCAACATGAAGCAATTAGCCAAAATCTCATCAAAGAAGCTTGTTCGAGGACTACCTAAAGTGCCATATCAAAAGTCTGATTCATGCACTCCATGTATTCTGGGAAAGCAGGTAAGAAATTCATTTAAGTCAATAAATCATGTCTCTACCAATCATGTACTACAGTTGCTTCATATGGATCTCTTCGGACCAACAAGAACCCAGAGCATTGGAGGTAAGAAGTATTGTCTAGTAATTGTAGACGATTACTCTCGCTTTACCTGGGTGTATTTTCTTGCAAGTAAGTCAGAGACCGTTTCGTACTTTGAGAAGTTTGCTAAAAAGGTTCAAAATGAAAAAGGATGTGTTATCTCTAGTATAAAAACAGATCATGGAAGTGAATTTGAAAATCAAGACTTCACAAAATTGTGTGATGAATCTGGTTTTAAGCACGTATTCTCCTCTCCATACACTCCTCAACAAAATGGAGTTGTGGAAAGAAAGAATAGATCTCTTCAAGAAATGGCTAGGACACTTTTAATTGAAAGCAAAATCTCTTCACGATTTTGGGTGAAAGTCAAGCTTCAACTACATGCTATATCATAAATAGAGTCTTCCTAAAACCTATTCTAGAGAAAACCCCTATGAATTGTTCAAAGGTAAGAAGCTTATTGTTTCATACTTTCATGTGTTTGGTTGCAAATGCTTTATTTTGAAAAATGCAAATGATCGAGTTGGTAAGTTTGAAGAAAGATCGATGAAGGCATCTTCCTTGGATATTCTACATCAAGCAAAGCCTACGAGTCTATAACAAGAAAAGCCGGTCGTGGAGGAATCAATGAATGTCAAATTCCAAGACTCAACGCAAGATGAATCTAGCCGACTCAATATGAAGAGTCTGAATCCGCTCTAGACCTTCCAATGTCTTCAACTCAAGAAGCATCTCAGACTCTGGAAGTTCAACATCAAGATGCTCATGAAGATTCAAATAAAGAAAGAGATCATCAACCAGGCAAATCAACTAATAACTGGAAGCACAAATCCAGTCATCCCAAAGATCTCATTATTGGTGAAATCAATGAAGGAATCCGCACCAGATCAAAAAGGCGTGAAGAATCTAGTGCTGTGGCTCTCATCTCTGAAATTGAACCAAAAAGCATAGAAGAAGCTTTATCTGATGAAAGTTGGATCGAAGCTATGCAAGAAGAACTTAGACAATTCAACATCAATGATGTCTGGGAATTGACATCTAAACCAAAAGGTAAAACTGTTATTGGAGCCAAATGGGTGTTCAGAAACAAGATCAACGAAAAAGGAAAAGTCGTACGAAATAAAGCAAGACTCGTGGCTAAGGGATACATGCAAGAAGAAGGAATAGACTATGATGAGACTTACGCTCCCGTAGCAAGGTTAGAAGCTATTCGTCTATTACTTGCATTTGCTTGTTATAAAAATTTCAGGTTATTCCAAATGGACGTCAAAAGTGCATTCATAAATGGATTTATCCATGAGGAAGTTTATGTGGAACAACCACCTGGGTTTGAAGACCCAAAGAAGCCGGACTCGCTTCGGGATCGAAAAGGCTCAGTATGGTCTAAAGCAAGCACCTCGAGCTTGGTACGACGACTAAGTAAGTTTTTATTACGTAGAATGGTTTTGTCAAAGGTAAAGTAGATACCACTTTGTTTATCAAAAAGGAAAACAAAGTTTTTTACTTGTTCAAATATATGTAAACGATATTATTTTTGGATCATCTAATGAAAGTCTATGCAAGAAATTTTCTAAGTCCATGCAAGATGAGTTTGAAATGAGTATGATGGGAGAGTTAACATTCTTTCTTGGACTCCAAGTAAAACAAATGAAGGAAAGAACTTTCATTCATCAAGAAAAATATGCGAATGATCTTGTCAAAAGGTTTGGATTGGAAAAGTGCAAAAAGACCGACATACCAATGTCATGTTCTCAGAAGATAGACAAGGACGAAGAAGGGAAGAAAGTAGATCAAAAGCTATACAGGAGCATGATCAGTTCACTTCTTTACCTTACTGCTTCTAGACCTGATATTTTGTTGAGTGTTTGCATCTGTGCTAGGTTTCAATCAGATCCTAGAGAATCACATCTCATTGCCGTGAAACGTATTATCAAATACATTGCCTCATCTTCAAGCATCGGTCTTTGGTATCCAAAGAGGGGAAACTTTAATCTTCTAGGATACTCAGATGCAGATCTGGCCGGCTGCAGAGTCGATAGAAAGAGCACTTCTGGAACTTGTCAACTGCTTGGAAACAGGACAGTGTCTTGGTTTTCGAGGAAGCAAAGCACTGTAGCTCTCTCAACGACAGAAGCAGAGTATGTAGCTCTTGGAAGCTGCTGTTCGCAAATTCTATGGATAAAACAACAGCTACAAGACTTTGGCATTGAAGACTCATGCACGTAAATCAGATGTGACAACACCAAATGCGATCAATCTCACCAAAAATCCAATCCTTCATTCAAGAGCAAAGCATATTGAGATTCGACATCACTTCATTAGAGATCATATTCAAAATGGAGAAATCTCGATTCAATTTGTTGATTCAAAGAGTCAACTAGCGGATATATTCACAAAGCCTTTGGAGAAAAATCAATTTGACCTTATCCGTGCAAGACTCAACATTTTGAAGCTTGAAGAAGTAAAAGTCTAGAGACTCACCAACTCTGAGACTCTCCAACTCGATCTCTTAGACTTTAAATCATGAGACTCAAACATTCATGGCTAAAGACTGTAAGTTGCTATTCGAAAAGGTACGAATTCTCGTTTAGTTATTTTATCCAAAATTGAAAAGGTACGATCTTTTGTTTGGTAATAATCTGTGTGAAAATTCGAAAACTTGTCTTTTTAAAAGAATTAATTATGACAGTTATTGATTTTGAAAAGAAGTGTTCGTACACACTTTCCTTGTACCGATTAAACTTCTCCTTTCAAATCCGATATATATATACAGTTTTTCTTCGCCCAATTTTCAAAACCCTAAAAGGCACTCTCCTCCCGATCTTTTCTACTTCTTGTTCGTCGTCGAGAAAGTGGTCATTTTTCTTGGGAAAAGCAAGTGAAGGAATCTTCCAATAGACAAAGAAAGATGTCGTCTTCGAGGAAATCATCAAGAATCGCAAAGGGGGACCACAAAGAATGGAGAAGGGACCAACTCACTTCGATCTTACGAGGAAGAAGACTTATCAAGTCAGCGACAAAGTCCGATTCGCTCTCCTCCACGTCATTCAACACCTCCTGCCCCACAAGGTGCAAATCAACATCCGGAAGAAGAGATAATCGAGAAGCCGACCCGAAGAGTCCAAAGACCCTCCTTTATCTATAAGCTCTATCGTGCGTTGAAAAGCTCCGGTTCTTCATTAAAATATATAGATGACTTCCTTAAGGACAAAAATTATGGGAATGAGTATCTTTTTCTGCGGAAAATGGAGGAATTGGGAATTGCTCCGAAAGGAAGGGCAGAGGAGGCTCTTGCAAACATTCCCAGTGATCCTCGTGTGCCAGGACAAAATCTGATTGAAGGGAACGATGATGACAAAATGTTCCTTGAATTTAAACCTAGAATGGGTGTGGCAGCAAAGGTGAAAGGAAATCGAATGGATTTGTTTAAATCCAAGGATCAAGAAAAAGTGTATTTCAGGTTGTTGAAAAGAGGGGTGATAAACCCTAGAAGTGTTGATTTTGACTTCTTGGACACCATCAACATGAACTTAAGAGAGAAGTTGAATTTGCTTCAACTTGAGACTTTTTGCTCTGACTCTACGGACGGGTATGCTCAACTGACCGCTTATTTCTATTCAAATCTTAGCTTTTTGGATGCGAATAGAATTTCATTCAGTGTTCGAGACCAAGTCTACGTGGTAGATGTGAATATGTTGGCGGACATAGTTGGAGTTGAATGGGGACACTATCTCCCAATCAAAGTCTCACCTGCTCGTACTACTCTGGATCTTGTCAAAGATATGGACGCAGAGAAGAAAATTACCTACTCAAGGATGAAGGCCATCAACATCGTGCTTCATAAGATTGTGATCAATTGTCTCAGACCAAAGTCTACGTCAAAGACTTCTGTGTCTCTTTCTGAAGCAAAGTTGATGTACGCGATCAACTCAGGACGGAAGTTTTCTCTCCCGCACACCATTCTCTTCCATATGTACAGAGCAATTTCAAAAGACAAAGGACAATTGCCTTATCCTGGTCTGGTGACCAAGATCTTCAGACACATGAACATTGAACCGCCACATACATTTTGTGTTCGACCGTGTGATAAGATGGTGGTAGGGTTGAAAATGTTAATGAAGATGCGTCTGCAAGAACTCTCCAAGGCAATGGAGAAATTCAAAGTGAAATCTCCAGTCCAGTCTGCCTCAAAGAGAAAGGAAAGGAGGCCATTGGTGCTCCATCGAAAAAGAAGAAAAGAACTCTCATCCTGGAAGATGAAGATGAAGATGATGAAGATCCCTCTATCCAAGCACTGACAAGAACCAGACGTTCTGTGTCTCATCCGACAGAACTTCAGCAGAGCAGAGAAGAAGAAGAACAGAGAGAGAAGGAGAAAGAAGATGAAGAAGAAAGAGAAGGAGAAAAAGAAAAGTCTGCTGATGAATCTGGAGAGAAGGGAAATCAAGAGCATGATCATCACTCTTCCTCTTTCGATGTCCTAGAGACAGGGGGAGTTGGCGAGCAAGAGAGGTCTACACCTCATGCTGCTGTCAGTGAAGATCTAAGACAATCTCCAGAAGACCCAAAAGAAGTTCAGGTCTCTCAATTGCCTGAGGAAGGTCACGATACGTCAGAACCAAATCTGCAAGACTTAACAGAAGCACCATCGTCTGCATACACACCTTCTGAGAAAGCCAATGCTAGTACACAGACGGAAGATTCTGCAGATTTTCGTCGTATCATGGATATTCTTCTGAAAATGCGTGGCCAGATATATGCTCTGGACTGTGAAATCCAAGCCTTGAAGAATGCTGGACAAGCATCTTCAGTCTCTCTGGAGGATAAATTCAAAGACCTCACTCTGCAACTTCAAGCCAATGCTAAGGGAGAAGAGGTAGCTCAACTGAGGGAAGACATGAAGAAGCTCGAAGGAGTAGTCCAGTCCATTGGGGATTTCCAGATCGTGCGCATTCCCAAGCAGACATGACTCCTTTCTCACCATTTTTAATGCTGACAAAAAGGGGGAGAACCTATTTGAACCAACAACTTTTTCAATATCTTTTTAAAACTTTAGTGGTTATGTTTATTTTTTAGTATGACTTGAGAACTTGAACTTGAGTGTGAATTTGACTGAATTGATTGTGGATTGTGATGCTTGACTAGTTGCATTTATTTCAAGTGTTGTTATATGGTGTTACTCATGAAAGACTAACCAATTTTCTGTGGATGCAGAGTCTGGTTGTTTTATTAATCTTTATGAGTTAGCCATATTGCTTGAGAAATGTTTTTGCAGGTCAAAGTTGTTCAAATCTACAAGAAAGTTTTGTCACCATCAAAAAGGGGGAGATTGTTGGAGAAATCTTTCCAGAATTTTTTGAAGCTGACAAAACGTTTCTTTCAGTCTAAGTCTGGATGTTCGGAGACCGACAGTGAAAAGTCTGAAGACTTTGTATTCTCGAGACTCAAGACTCAAGACTCAAGACTCAAGACTCAAGACTCGAACTCAAGACTCAAGTCTCAAGACTCAAGACTTAAGTCTATTCTCACCGACGTCTTTCTAATCCAAGTGTCGAAGGAAATCCAAAGCCGAGGTAAATGGTTAAGGATTCGATCCTATCCTCTCGGAAAAGATTCTTTGGTTGGATAATCATTTCGGATTCTTTGATTCTTATCTAAGATCGATTGAAGATCCAATGGTCGACGAAATAATCTTGGAATGTTCTATTCTTGGAAACCAAGATCCCGATTGTATGGGCGAACAGATTGATGGGCTATCATCGATTCCTTAAATAACTCGGATGATCTTCTTGATTGATTCCGTCCAACGGGTAGATTGGAGGAATTCCTTTGGTAAGTGCCAACGGCTATGATGGCATAAAGGAGTATAAAAGAAGTCGTTCTAGTTGTTTTAAGTGTGTGAATGATAGAAAAATTCCGAGTCGAAGAACCTTGATTGTTAGTCGATACGGTTGAGCGAAATTGTATACACAAAGAGTGTTTATATTTGGTGATACCTTGAGCGAGTGTGGTAGATCATCTACACCTAGAAATCAAGGAAGATCAACACTGTAACAGCTCTTTGATCATAGTGGAATCCAGCCAATTGGCTGTCAGTGCAGAAGAGTGGACGTAGGCTTGAATCAAGCCGAACCACTATAATCCGCGTGTTCAATCCTCTCTTTCCCTTACTCAGTCTTGCGATTGATTTTTAACTGTTGCAAATCCTTTAACTGTTTAAATATTGTGCAATCTTCAAGGAAATTTTTTATATACCTATTCACCCCCCTCTAGGTTCACATACTAGCTCTATCATAATGTCTTTCGTTCCCTGCTGTTTTCGCCCGTCAGGGTGTCCACTCGTTTGAGGCAATGAAGAGACAGTGATTACCAAGCGAACACATCATCTTCCTCGTTGGCTTAAAAATACGAGATCGCAATCGACACAAAAACCTCGATCCATTCCGCAAAATGAAGATAATCACCTGATCCGCGCATGTCCTTGTGTCTCTAAGCAAGAATTTGAGCAAATTTTAAAATATACAATATTTATATCATCATTATTTCTAAGACAGTCTAAATAGGTGAAGTAGGAATCGAATTCAAAAGACGGGACGAGTGGAAACAAACCTCAGAAAGAGATGAGAGGAAGAGAGCATGCTACTGATCAAACAGATCCACGCTTCAAACCTCAGAAAGGTTGTATACAGCACTCGTCCTTTGTCTTAAGTCTATCATAATCCACCCTTTTTTTTCCTCGTAATTTAGATCTAGCCAAAAAATTAATATCATTGTAATAGCACTATGGACTGTTCTAAAGTTGGACTTATCAACTATCCACGCCTTTTGCCTTTATGTGGGTGGTGCAACTTCAAACAACTTGCACATTATTGGTGGTATTCGAATAGGTGACCTCTAAGTCTTGATCTAAAATTTTCTTGATATCCCAACCAATTGTGCCAACTTTTACAATTATTTAAAAAAATAATAAGATGGAGATAAGAGAGAAAAAGGTTAATGAATTGGGTATAAACATCTTGTTTTCACTTTGAAGGTTCTATTTCAAAATGGAGAGAAAACTTAAGGTGGGCTATGACGTGAATAAAATCATAGACTTGATCGACCATTCAAGACTAGGTTGAAACTATTACGAGGTTGTTGACTTATATTGAATTTTTATCCCCACATGTCACGAACAGAAGTGATGATATGAGGTAATCCTCCTTTGTCTGCCGACTGCCATTAAATATGATTGCCGAAGATTGAAATTTACAAGTTGTGTGTATTGGGCTCAGCCCAAAACCTAATTAGCCCACTAGTTGTGTCTTAGTCTAATTGATGCCACAGACAACTCGTAGGACCAAGGAGGCCCAAAACAGAATTGTATCCCCAGAAGTTCCATGTCTTTGCTACGTTTGCGATGAGGGGGTGAGGAAAAATTATAGGAAGAAATTTCAAAATTTCACCCTTTACTTTCTCGAAGAAATTTTAAATTTTTCTGCATTTCCCACCCGAACATTCATTTTCTCCATTTCCCTTAATTTTCCAAATGTTTAAAGGAGTAACTCTGCCATCACTAAATCTATGGTGAATATGAAAAGTGATGAAGTCATACGGGAAAATTGGTTGGAAAGGACTAAATTGGCACAACGTAAAAAAATTTAGGACTAAATCTGCACCAAAAAAAAAAAATGTTTAGGATTAAATCGGCACAAAGACAAAAGATTTTAAACTTTTTTGGCACTTTTCCCGTCGAAAGTATATTAGGTCTAGGGTGAATCGGTGTGGCCGTGTTATTTATTTTAATTACCTATGCTAGTCATAATCTAATATGTCTTTTGCAAATATAATAATTACCACAATAAAGCAGCATAATATCCTGTGATTGTCTCTGAAATTCAACTTATGCAAAAATTTAATGAATATGTAAGTGTAGATTTCATATTGACAATATATGACACACTTAGCACACATTAATATAAAAAGAGCACGAAAGAGGGACGCTTGTCCGATTTAAAGTAGTTCAGCTGAAATCAGTGGCCAGTCCACCCCTTAAGACTGTTCAGGAATTGTTCTAATTCCATTGTATTTGAAGTTTCATAGAAAAGTTGATTTATGAGGACCTATTTGGTAACTGGTCAAATAGTGGCCGATTCTATTCTTTTGTTCTGTAAAAAAAAAAAAGGAATAGAAATTTGTTAGGTAACTTTTTTGTTCCTGAAAATAAATTTGGAATAGAATCAAAAAGTAAAAAAAAAATGATTCTTTATTCATGAGAATAACTCCAGAATCAAGCACATTTTCCTTTTTTCTTCTTTTTTTCTTTTCATTTTCTTCTTATTACTTGAGCTGGTCTCTAACTAGATAAGGGTTAGCAAACTCACCGAAGCGTCGCCAACCCTTGATGAGACTGAGAGTGCTAGTATGAACACCTAGAGAGGGGTGAATAGGTGTTTAAGATAAATCTTGGCAAATATATGCGGAATAAAATAAACTTCAAACAAAGGAGTTAGGGAAGAGAATAAGAACACAAGATTTATAGTGGTTCGGCTTAATCCAAGCCTACGTCCACTCTCCCATGCTAACAGCCTTCTTGGCTGGATTCCACTATGCAATCAACAAGAGATTACAACTTTGAGTGCAAACACTTAGTAGATCACACTATCTCACTAAGTCACTCTTTTGGTATTTCTCTCACAATCACAAATGTTTAAGCTCTCAAGAGACAAGTATATGATCGAAGGTCGCTCAGACTTTGGAATTATAAATTCTACGCTTCGTCTCTTACTTGCTCATCGGTCCATGATTTCTTTAA
The DNA here is from genome assembly GCA_017140475.1 of Eucalyptus fibrosa. Classification (NCBI taxonomy): domain Eukaryota; kingdom Viridiplantae; phylum Streptophyta; class Magnoliopsida; order Myrtales; family Myrtaceae; genus Eucalyptus; species Eucalyptus fibrosa. The sequence continues at coordinate 61,345,348 of CM029507.1, read as the reverse complement.
ATACTCCTCCACTTCCAAACTACCCGTTGGACAGTATCCCGGAGAATTGTCTTCCAATATACCCATTGGACAGCTCTGTATCTAGAAGATTTGGTAGCCGTTGAGTGACAAAGGTAGAATCCCAAATTGATTCCGATCGTCCATACAAACGAAATCTTGGTTTCCATAAGTAAAGCTTCTTCGTATAGAAAGTTCTTGTCTTCAAGATCCAATCGTCAATCAATTAGATTGAATCAATCAAATCAATCTTGATGTGGAATCCAAACTAGATCACTAGCCGTTATATGATTGGGCTTGAGTTACGTTCTGTCGAATCTGGATGAAAGTCTGAGAGTAATAGACTTTACAATCTGAGTCTGTAGACTTTACAATCTGGGTCTGTAGACTTTACAATCTGGGTCTGAACATATCTGCTTCTGAACAAATTTAACTTTAAGGTCTGTACCCAGTTCAGCTTCAGCATAGAATCTGTCTTCCGGTTCAACACACTTTCAGTTTGGAATTAGTTAGAGTTGACAGACTTCTGATGTAGAATAGACTTTGACACCAAAGTCTCGCGGTCTTCGTACTTTGACACAAGTCTGGAAATCTTCATAATATACTTTGGACATATGTTGCGTTCAGTTATTAAATACATTCAAATAATCAAAAATTCGTCCAAGGAATATATATATATATATATATATATATATATATATATATATATATATATTTCTAAGTAGAAATTGTTCTCGAGGATAGAATGATTACTAAATGCATCTTGATAGAGCTAGCATTCCTCTATGAATAAGGTGTTTACAAACAATTTTTCTCGCAAGAAGTTGATTTGCAAAGTGAATACAAGAATGACTTTGAAAGTATTTTTCACGTACACATGTCCAAAGACGATGAGCTACCTTATTCGAAGGAAAACAAACTCTCTTGACTAATCCCCATTAAGGATGGCAAATCCCAAGGCATTACTAACATTCCAGATGTCCATTCAAAAGATGGCCCAGCACTAATTAGGTTGGGTGAGCAAAATTACAATGTATATTGCAAAGCTAGGTATTTGGCCAATCCTAGCCTATTATCTTGCAATTACTTAGCCGGGTACCTAGATATGTTTTTAGACGGGAGTCGGTTTCCATCTTGCACAAACTTACAGAAAACACATTAAAAAAATTCATAGCAATTACAAATATACAAAAGTGAGTCTTAGAATCATCAAAATTAATTAAAGGTTGACAATCTCCCATTTCTTATGATGACAAAATCACTTTTAGAACCTCAAATTAAATCCCCCTTAACGTAATATAGGAGAAATAAATCAAGTGATTACATCACATATAATAAAACATTATTCCATTCCCCCTTTGTCATAACATCAAAAAGGGCTTTAAGGTGGAATGTATCATCAAACACAAAAAACTCATTTGTGTAACAAAGATATTCACGAAACATCAATTCAACACAAGGTTGACAATTATTAAGTACAAGACAAACATATAGCTGTTGGAGAAATCTTCTTGAAGTGTTTTGAAGCTGACAAAACGTTTCCATCAGTCTAGTCTGAAGGTTTGCAGACTCTGCTATTTAAAGTCTGAAGACCTCCGAATAGCCAGACTCAAGACTCAAAGTCTATCCTCATTGATAGTCTCTAATCCGTTGAAGAAAGGTTATCCAGAACTGGATGTTTCATTAAGGGCTTAACCTTATCGACTGGAAAAGATCCCGTGGCTAGAAAAGACACAGCGGAATTCTTTGATTGATTGAGATTGACTCGAAGATTAAGGAATCGATGATTGCCTAAATATTCTTGGAAGGTTCTACTTATGGAAACCGAGATCCTGATTGTATGGGCGAACATGATTGATGGACTATTGACACGTTCCTTTAATAGCCCGAATGATCTTCCTAATTGATTACGTCCAATGGGTAGATTGGAGGAATTCCTTTAGTAAGTGCCAACGGGTATGATGGCATAAAGGAGTATATAAGGAAGACGTTCTAAGTTGTTAAGGTGTGCGCGATAGAAGAATTCCAAAGTTTGAAGCTCCTTGTTGTTTAGAAAATTCCTTTGAGCGAATACTTGTATACAAAAGAGAGTCTATATTTGTGAGAAACCTTGAGGAAGTGTGATAGAACATCTACACTGTGGAATCAAGGAAAAGGAGTGCTGTAACTTCTCTTTTGTTCATAATGGAATCCAGCCGGTGGGCTGTCAGTGCGGAAGAGTGGACGTAAGCTTGGATTAAGCCGAACCACTATAAACCCTGTGTTCAATTTTCTCTCCTTTACTCTCTTTACTTTGATCGTATTTCATTTTGTCAATCAATAGTGAACTACCTTTTTATCGTTTGCCAAGAATTGCTTCCGTATTTCGATAAATTGATTGTGCACCTATTCACCCCCCTCTAGGTGCTTATACTAGCTATCTCAATTGGTATCAGAGCTCGTGTACTCACTTTGTTTGAAGTGTTTTACTTCATATTAAAAGATCCATGGCTAGTATGTTGGCTCCAGGGCTGGTAGAAGGGCAAAGCAACACCAGACCGCCTTACTTTGATGGAAAGGACTACAACATATGGAAGAACAAGATGAATGCGTTCTTAAGATCAAAAGATCCTCTAGAATGGGACATTGTAGAAAAAGGAATCATTCCTAAAGCTGCATCTGTCTCAGAAAGAGGAAAGGACACTGTTGAGTCCAGCGAAATGAGTCAGGAAGAGATAATCAAGAGAAAAGCTCTTGATGCAAAAGCAATTTATTATTTATATTGTGCTTTATCACCTACTGAATATAACAGAATATCTTCTTATGATACAGTCAAAGAAGTCTGGGATAGATTACACATTACTTGTGAAGGAACCGATCGAGTGAAAGAAACTAGAATCAACATTCTTCTCGGTCAATACAAAGCCTTCAAAATGAAACCAGGAGAATCTATAACTGATATGTTTAGTCGTTTTACAGAAATCGTAAATGGTCTTGAAAATCAAGGTCAACCAATTTCTGATCCCATGAAAGTGAACAAGCTACTGCATGGACTCTCCAAGGATTGGAATCATATAAAGACCTCAATCCGAGAGACTCAAAGAATCATGCCACTGTCTGTCGATGAGTTGGTTAGGACTCTTCAGTCTTATGAAGTAGAACGAATCAATGAAGACGAAGATCATAAAGGTAAGAAATCTATTGCATTGAAATCTAATGATGACTCTGATGTAACAGATTCTGAAGACGACATGGATGATGAAGAACTTGCTCTCATGATAAGAAGATTCAGAAAGCTGAATAGAAAAGGAAGAAGATTCAATTCAAGGAAACAAAGTTTTCAAAAGCAACAGACCAAGTCTGCTGAAAATGATGAATCAAACAAAGATGTAGTCTCGCTTTGAATGCAAGAAAAAGGGACACATCGCACCCAACCGTCCCTTCTCGAGGAAGAAGAAAGGAAAAACTGAAAAGCATCGAAAAGCTCTCAAAGCTGAAACCTGGAGTGATACGAGTGTGAAGATAGTGATGATGATTATGCCAACATATGTCTAATGGCACAATCGGACTCGAATCAAACTCCGAGACCGATCGCATTCGTAAAGTGAATTCGAGGTAAGTAATTTCAAAATCCCTATTAAAGTTTCAAAATACATTGATGAATTATGTTTTAGTCTTAAGACTTCTCTTAAAAGAATTCCCGAACTCAAAAAGGAAAATTCTGCTTTAAAACAACAAGAGAATGTTTTGGAAGAAAAAGTGAAATGCTTAGACCGAATGTTTCCTCTCTCGTAGAAAGTAAAGATAATCTTTTAAAAGAAAATGCATTTTTGAAAATGATATTTCAAATATTTCCAAAAGATTTTCTCTAGGATCTGAAAAATTGGAGAAAATACTTTCTGTTCAAAGACCTTATTTCAATAAATCTGGTTTAGGAATGACTGCTGAAACTATTCCTTTAATCGATTTTCCTAAAGTAAAAGAAAGAATTAAGCAAAGACCCACAAGAAATGCTTACAAAAATCATTTTGAAAGAAACTTTGTAAAACCAAAGAGGTCGCAATGCTCTTAGATGTTCAAAATGCAATAGTGCATATCATTTTGAGAAAGAATGTCCTATGGTTTGGAGACCTGCCAATAAAGTTTGGGTAAAAACAGTATATCAAACTAACTCAAAATGACCCAAGAAAATATGGGTACCAAAGAAAGCTTGAGTTTCTTTTTAAATGCAGGTCACTATCAAGAAAAAGGTGAAATGGTATCTAGATAGTGGATGCTCTAGACACATGACAGAGACTCAAATTGCTTCATAAAGATTGTTCAAGTGAATGGTGAAAAAGTATCATTTGGAGGAAACAAAGAAAGGAAAAATAGTGGGATTTGGAACTCAAAGATTGGGAACCTCACACTAAGCAATGTTTCTTCTCAATTACAATCGCCAAAGTGTCAATCAACTGTGTGATGCCGCTTTTAGAATCAACTTTCAAGAGGGTATTTGTTCAGGAACCAGTAAAGACTCTACTCAGTCATTCATGGGTCGAAGACATGGAAATATCTACCTCTTGAACATGAAACCAGATGAATCGCAATGTCTAATCTCAATCCAAGATGAAGCAAACTTATGGCACAAAAAGCTTGGGCATGTCAACATGAAGCAGATAGCCAAGATCTCAGCAAAGAAGCTTGTTCGTGGTCTACCCAATTTATCATACCAAAAGTCTGATCTATTTACACCATATATATTGGGAAAACATGTAAGAAATTCCTTTCAACCAATAAATCAAGTTTCCACTAACCGTGTACTGCAGCTCTTGCATATGGATCTCTTCGGACCAACAAGAACGCAGAGCATTGAAGGTAAGAAATATTGCCTAGTAATTGTGGATGACTACTCACGATTTACTTGGGTATATTTCTTGGCAAGTAAATCTGAAACTTTCTCTTACTTTGAAAAATTTGCTAAGAATGTTCAAAATGAAAAGGGGTATGTTATTTCAAACATAAAAAACAGACCATGGAGGTGAATTTGAAAATCAGATTTTGCCAAATTTTGTGATGAATCTGGTTTTCAGCATTTGTTTTCCTCTCCATATACTCCGAGCAAAATGGAGTTGTGGAAAGGAAAATAGATCTCTTCAAGAAATGGCTAGAACTCTCTTAATTGAAAGTAATATTTCATTATGGTTTTGGGCTGAAGCAGTTTCAACATCATGCTATATTATCAATAGAGTTTTTCTAAGACCTATTCTAGAAAAAAAAAACCCCTATGAACTATTTAAAGAAAAGAAGCCTATTGTTTCATATTTTCATGTATTTGGATGCAAATGTTTCATACTGAAAAATGCAAATGATTGAGTTGGTAAGTTTGAAGAAAAGTCGATGAAGGCATCTTCCTTGGATATTCAACCACAAGCAAGGCATACGAGTCTACAATAAGAAGACTCAAACAAAGGAAGAATCAATGAATGTCAAATTCCAAGATTCTACACAAAATGAATCCATTCGACTCATCTCGAAGAGACTGAACCCGCTACAGACTCTACAAAGTCTAAATCTCAAGAAGCAGCTCAGACTTTGAAGGACCAGCAACAAGTGACTGTTGAAGATTCTAGTGAAGGAAGTGACCATCAATCTGATAAATTAACCAGCAACTGGAAACATAAATCTAGTCATCCCAAAGATCTTATTATTTGCGACATCAATGAAGGAATCCGCACAAGATCCAAAAGGCGAGAAGAGTCTAGTGCTGTGGCTCTTATTTCTGAAATAGAACCCAGGAGCATAGAAGAAGCTTTATCCGATGAGAGATGGATTGAAGCTATACAAGAAGAACTCAGACAATTCAGAGTTAATGATGTCTGGGAGATGACTCCTAAACCAAAAGGTAAATCAATTGTTGGAGCTAAATGGGTTTTCAGGAACAAAATGGATGAGAAAGGAAAAGTCATAAGAAACAAGGCTAGACTCGTGGCCAAGGGATACACATAAGAAGAAGGGATTGACTATGACGAGACTTATGCACCAGTAGCAAGGTTAGAAGCAATTCGTTTATTACTTGCATTTGCTTATCATAAAAATTTCAGGTTATTTCAAATGGACGTCAAAAGTGCTTTCCTAAATGGATTCATCCGTGAGGAAGTCTATGTGGAACAGCCACCAGGGTTTGAAGACCCAAAGAAACCGCTTCAGTATTCAGACTCAAAAAGGCCTTGTATGGCTTAAAGCAAGCACCTCGAGCTTGGTACGACAGATTAAATAAGTTTTTAATTCGAAATGGATTTGTTAAAGGTAAAGTAGACACTACTCTTTTTATTAAAAGAGAAAGCAAAAGTTTTCTACTTGTTCAAATATATGTCGATGATATTATTTTTGGATCCTCTAATGAAAGTCTGTGCAAGAAATTCTCTAGGACTATGCAGGATGAATTTGAAATGAGCATGATGGGTGAGTAACCTTCTTTGTTGGACTTCAAATAAAACAATTGGAGGAAGGAACTTTCATTCATCAAGAAAAGTATGCAAATGATCTTGTCAAAAAGTTTGGACTGGACAATTGCAAAAAGACTAACATACCAATGTCAAGTTCCTTGAAGATAGACAAAGATGAAAAAGGAAAGAAAGTCGATCAAAAGCTGTACAAGAGTATCATCGGATCACTTCTTTATCTTACTGCTTCTAGACCTGACATTCTGTTTAATGTTTGCACTTGTGCCAGATTTCAATCAGACCCAAAAGAATCTCATTTGAATGCTGTGAAGCGTATTATTAAATATGTTTCATCAACTTCAAGCTTTGGTCTCTAGTATCTAAAAAGGGGAGACTTTACTCTTCTTGGATATTCAAACGCAGACCTTATTGGATGCAGAGTCGATAGAAAGAGCACCTCGGGCACTTGTCAACTACTTGGAGGCAGGACAGTGTCTTGGTTTTCCAGAAAGCAAAGTACAGTAGCTCTCTCTACAGCAGAAGTAGAGTATATAGCTCTCGGAAGTTATTGTTCGCAAATTCTGTGAATAAAACAGCAGCTAAGAGACTTTGAAATTGAAGACTCATGCACGGAGATTAATTGCGACAACACCAGTGCTATCAACCTCACCAAAAATCCAATTCTCCACTCAAGAGCAAAGCACATAGAGATTCAACATCACTTTATTAGAGACCATGTTCAAAATGGAGATGTTTCAATCCAATATGTTGATTCAAAGAACCAACTGGCGGATATATTCATAAAGCCTTTGGAGAAAAATCAATTTGAAACCATCCGTTCCAGACTCAACATTTTAAAGTATGAGGAAATCAAAATCTAAAGACTTTCAGACTCAGACATACAAGACTTTAACTGTAAGTTAGTCTTGGTACGACCGTTAGACTGTAAGTCTCTCTCTCTCTCTCTCTCTCTCTCTCTCTCTCTCTCTCTCTCTCTAATCTTATCTTGAAGAGGTACGATTGTCAGACTGTGTTTAAATTATTGCTATATTTATTCGACTTAATTATTGCATCGTTTCATTTTCAAAAAGGAAGTTATTTTTTAAATGACTATTTTCGCGAAAAAAGACAGTTATTTTGAAAAGGCATCTCTTTATTTCCTTTGTGACGGTTTGTTTATCTCTCTTTTTAACCGATCGTGCACTGTCGATTCCTTTTCACTTTACTCTCAGAAACCCTAGAAAGCATCGATCCTCCATTCCCGTTTTCTTCCCTTGTTTAATCTTCAAAAAGTTGTCATCTTTCTTGGAAAAGTCAAGCAAGGAATCTTCCAAAAACTGAGAAAGATGTCATCTTTAAGAAAGTCTTCGAGAATCGCAAGCAGGGGACCACGGCAAATGAGTGAGGGGCCTACGCACTTCGATCTCACCGAAGAAGAAGTGTCTCCGAACAGAACCGAGCCCACAACATTCTCGCAGCGTCATTCTCCTCTATCTAGTCCTCAATGCGTTGATCATCAACAAGAGGAACAAATCATTGAGAATGCACTACTTTTGGATGCGAATAGATTTTCTTTCAATATTAAAGATCAAGACTATGTTGTGGATATGGAGATGCTGGCAGATGTGTTAGGAGTTGAAAGAGGAAGATATCAACCGATCAAAGTTTCCATTGCTCGGGTCACACTGGAACTGGTGAAGGACAGGAGAACAGAGGAGAAGATCACCTACTTGAGGATGAGTGCATTCAACATTTTGCTTCACAAAATTGTGATCAATTGCCTTTGACCGAAATCAACCTCCAAGATTGATGTTTCAAGCTCAGAGGCAAAGCTGATGTATGCCATCCTTACTGGGAAAAGGTTTTCTCTCCCTCACACTATCATGTTTCACATGTATAAAGCGATGATGAAGGACAGAGGTCAACTTCCTTACCCAAGCCTTGTAACGAAGTTATTCAGACATCTGAATATTCAGCCTCTGCAAATCTTTTGTTTTCGATCGTGCGATCATATGGTGGTAGGACTGAAGATGGTGACCAAAATGCGTCTAAAGGAACTGAACAAGGAGTTGGAGAAATTCAAGGAGAAGACTCCAGTCAAAACTCATCAAATCTCTTCTTCAAAACGGAAAAGAAAGGAGCCATTGGTTGCTTCAAAACCAAAAAGGAGAGCTCTTATTGTGGAAGATGAAGAAGATGATGACCTTACCATTTCGGCCATAGCTTTGAAGAAGCTAAGTCGCACCGTTCCGAAGTCAATGGAACAACGTGAGAAAGAAGGTCAAGAGGAAAGAGAAGGTCAAGAAGAAGAAGAGAAAGAAGAAGAAAGAGCAATTGGTGAAAAAGAAGCAAGAGGAGGAAAGACCTAAGGAAGAAAGACGAGAAGAAGGAGAACTTGAGGAACATTCCTCTCCACCCGTAGGCATAGTAACAAAGGGGGGAGATCCGAGAGAAATGAGGGAAGTCCTCATATCCCGATGCAAGTGAAGGAGCCGGGCGCTCACCCGGCACCCATAGGATGTTTATGCCTCTCAATTTCCCGAAGAAGGTCATGAAGTTTCATCGCCAAACCCGCGAGATTATTCGATATGCCATCATCTGCGAACGTCTTGAAGCTAGTACGCGGACTGACATCCCAGCCGATTTTCGCAGAATCATTGATATTCTAATGGAAATGCGAGGTCAAATTTATGCCTTGGGATGCGAGGTTCAAAACTTGCAAACTGCGGGTCAAGTTTCTTCATGTTCATTGAATGATCAAATCTAAGCCCTTTCTGTTCAGATTCAGGCCAATGCCAAGGGTGAGGAGATTGCACAATTGAAGGAAGACTTGAAAAGGCTGGAAGGCATCGTTCAATCTATGGGAGACTTCCAGCTTGTCCGCGTTCCCAATCAATCTTGACTTCATTCTATTTTCATCTCAACCTTTTTAATGTTGACAAAAAAGGGGAGAGATGCAAGATTTGAACAACTTGATTTTTAATCGTGTGGTTTGTTGGACTGTTTGTTGGATTTTGTGGATTGTTTTGATGTTTGAATCATCAAACTCTGTTTGTTTGACTTTGTTTTTGTGTCTGGATGAGAACTGAACTAGACTTGGACTTTACTGCTTTTATTAACTATCATTGGTATCTTATGAATGGCTTTATCACTTATTAGACTAACCTATTCTCTGTGGTTGCAAATTCTAGTGTTATTCATTTAGCCATTTATCTCTATAAGATATGCATATGTGTTTGAGAAATGTTTTGCAGGTCAAAGTTGTCCAAATCTACAGGAAAGTTTTGTTACCATTAAAAAAGGGGGAGATTGTTAGAGAAATATTCTTGAAGTGTTTTGAAGCTGACAAAATGTTTCCATCAGTCTAGTCTGAAGGTTTGCAGACTCTACTATTTAAAGTCTGAAGACCTCCGGACAGCCAGACTCAAGACTCAAAGTCTATCCTCATTGATAGTCTCTAATCCGTTGAAGAAAGGTTGTCCAGAACTGGATGTTTCGTTAAAGGCTTAATCTTATCAACCGGAGAAGATCTCGTGGCTGGAAAAGACACAACGGAATTCTTTGATTGATCGAGATTGACTCGAAGATTAAGGAATCGATGATTGCCTAAATATTCTTGGAATGTTCTACTTATGGAAACCGAGATCCTGATTGTATGGGCGAACAGGATTGATGGACTATCGACACATTCCTTTAATAGCCCGAATGATCTTCCTAATTGATTCCGTCCAACGGGTAGATTGGAGGAATTCCTTTGGTAAGTGCCAATGGGTATGATGGCATAAAGGAGTATATAAGGAAGACATTCTAAGTTGTTGAGGTGTGCGCGATAGAAGAATTCCAAAGTTTGAAGCTCCTTGTTGTTTAGAAAATTCCTTTGAGCGAATATTTGTATACAAAAGAGAGTCTATATTTGTGAGAAACCTTGAGGAAGTGTAATAAAACATCTACACTGTGGAATCAAGGAAAATGAGTGTTGTAACTTCTCTTTTGTTCATAGTGAAATCCAGTCGGTGGGCTGTCAGTGTGGAAGAGTGGACGTAGGCTTGGATTAAGCCGAACCACTATAAACCCTGTGTTCAATTTTCTCTCCCTTACTCTCTTTACTTTGATCGTATTTCATTTTGTCAATTAATAGTGAATTACCTTTCTATCGTTTGCCAAGAATTGCTTCCGTATTTCGATAAATTGATTGTGCACCTATTCACCCCCCTCTAGGTGCTTATACTAGCTATCTCAATAGCAAGTTCAACATAAAACAACTTCAACATAAATTACAAATCAATCTCAATGTGAGTTTAAAACAGAGTAGGAGGAAATGGAGGCTATTCAGGAAATAAGTGAGCTGAAGAAAAAATTAGGCAAAATGGGAGACCAATGTCGTCCTAAAGCCGGTGAAAAACTTCTAGTAGTTCATTTCTCACCATATGAATTACTCCTTGAAGGGAACTTAACTCGGTTAGAAAGTGTCTCAACTGATGACTAATCTTGTCCTCATCCCCATTTTCATCAACTTCAACAACTCTAAGAACGCGTTAATGGTGTCCTCACCCTCTGGATTAGGGTTGGCCATCCCATCTGTTTTCTCTTATCTAAGTTCCTTGTCGCCTCTAGGTGTCCATACTTTTTAGTGTGGACTCTTCAATGCATTGACCATCAGATAAAGTTTCACCCTTGAGATCACCATCAAAACCCTTTAAGGTAAAAGTAAGGGTTATCCATCCATTAACTCCATTCCTTTTGAAACAGTGCATAATCGCCATAGCAAGCATTAAGTCACTTAGAGATACCTCAAACTCATCCTTAATCTTAAACGTCAACTTAAGTCGGTCCTCACGTGCATCTATTTGAAGAAATAGGGAGCAAGCAATGCATCACAATCATATGAAGATACATACATTGACATCCAAACATTGAATTTTAGGAAGTAATTGCCTTACTTGTTCATTAATATATCATTTCTCATAGTCATGTAGGTATCAACAACAATTAATATCTCTAGAGACCAACATATAGACAGTTGGTTGCTAATTGTGTTTCTTGTTTTGTATAAGACCACATGGCTTGTGAAATTGTGGATAGCTGCTAGTTTCATAAGTGGGGCTTATTATTTCATTTAGGATTAGTTTCGACTTCCTAACGCGAGCTTGTCTGCTTAAGACAAAAGTTAGAGTCAGTAGTGCTCATTATTAAAAATAGCCAATCAATTATTTGCCTTTTGGTCACTAGTACCTTTTCAATTGATTTTACAATCACAAAAATCTGCATCCAAATAAGCATGAAGAGCAAAAGATGAATTTCTCAAATGCCACTCTTAATGATCATCTATCTTTAAAATATCTAAAATATGTTAAATGGCTATCAATATATAACACTTGACATGCGTGGATATAAAAAGACGGTAGGGAAGAGAGATGCTCAATGTATTTATACTCTTTTGGCCCACATTGCTCATAATCCACTACCAGGACCTTCTGGGAGCATTGCCCAAACCGCTATACTTGAGGCCTAGCACAATGGTTGGTATGGTTGGTTTATATAAGAGCCAACACTCCCCTATGAACAACGTGCAGTCTTTCTAAACAATTGCTTCCGAAAGTTTAGTCTCACAAAAAATTGATTTACAGAGTGAATACAAAGGAGATTTTGCAAAATTTTCATGTACACATGCCCCAAACAATTGTTTACCCTATTTATAGGAAAACAAACTCAATTAGTGCTTACTAACGCTATAAATAGCTAGTTTTTCGACATTGACCAAACACGCACTAGAATAGGTAGAAAATATTCAAATTTGAACTCAGCGTAAACAGGTGTCTAGCCAGACCTTTTTTCAAACCGGGCCAAGCCTTTTTTAACTCTTGCTAGCCTACCCATAACTGTAGAAAACATATTCAAATAGCTTGTAACAATTACAAATACGCAAAAGTGTGTTTTGGAATCATCAAAATTTATTTAAGGTCAACAAGTACAAATTGTAAATAAAAGGTGCAACTAAAAATTATGTATTGCTATCAAAAAATTAAATTTGACAGATGTTACTTTTTAACACTTTAATCTATTATAGGAATTGGGGGCAATAGAATACAATACGAAGAAAAATAGCCCTCGGTTGATTGTAGTGCTCGGTACCAAAAGAGAACCCATCTGAAGAAAGAGACGTCCACGAAGAACACAATTGCCAAAGATTTCTTTTCTGCAGATTTTCCAGTGAGGCACCGATGCCGAACCATCCTGTCCATCCGTGAGTCGCAAAGACTCGAGCCTCGCCAAGCATCACTATATCACGTCGCGAGTAGCCGTTTGAAGTCCAAATTTTGTTTTTCTTCTTAATGACACCCTCGTCTTGGGTGCCGTCTTTCTTTTTGTGCGGGCGTTGGCTTCTTCCCACACTCTACAACGTGGTTTGGGAATTGTCCTGGATCGATTGAAGACTGCGGGAGCACTCATTGATGTTGCTGTCAAAGCTATCACCAATGATGGATGGATGCAGGTGGGACACTTGGAAACGCCAAGGCAGCAGCGAAGGAGTTGACGGTGAAACACAGCTTTCGAGTGATGAACATGACTAAGAGAGAGACCTCATTTCCCTTCTCTCTCGCTTTTGTCACGGTCCGTGAATCCTCCTGTACTCGTGACACTTGTGAGTGGCGCTTGGGGTTATCTGGTGAAGAGTGTGAGGCAGAAGGGTAGAACACAACTGGTCTGTGAGAGTGGCATCAGGACGGTTGGTGCTAGGAGTTCTAGGATAGAAGAATTATATCACTTAGGAGCTCAAGACGGGTAGGCCTCCCGTGCACAACCGGTCGAGCCGATGCCGCTCTCCCCGACGAGGCCATGGCAGCCGAAACCGCTTGTTGTGCCTAAAGAGAACCGCTGCCTTACTCGATGGACCAGACGCCCGAGCGAAGCTGGACGTGGTAGGATCTCGCACGAAGAATCATTCATCGTATCATTCGTGGAACAGCTAAAGAAAGGGCTGGCCTGGCGAATTCCGCTCGTTAGGCGCCCGCGGATCGTTTCCGAGGCCAAGGAAACTCTCGTCCCGTGACAAGTGGTATCAGAGCAGGAATCCCTCCAGTAAGCAAATGAGCAAGTCGGAGAATCGAGCTTCTCACTCTAGTGAGTCGAACTGATGAGTGCCTGGTCCTGTCCTAGCGCGGCGAAAAGTGAATGGCCAGGGCAAAAGATGCTTGAATGAAGCTGCACTCTCTGCTCCTAGGACGGCAATAGTACTAGGACAAGTCGGTTCCTCGCCGAGCCGATAGGAAGTTCGAGAAGAACCGAACCCTTGTTGAATGGGGATAACGTTCCTGGATCGATCGGTGAATTTGAAGAAGAGGTCTACTATCACGTTTTCAACAAGAAAAGAACCTCCATTGGTCTGCTGGGGTCAAGATGCTGATTAGGCTGAAATGGTGCTGCCAAAAGATGCAGTTGGCGAAAAATGCCACACTTGCCAAAAAGCACAGGTGACTAAAGGGCCGAGCGGCTGAGATCAAAAGAGGCCACCAATGGAGCAAAACCTATTTTGTTGGGCGAACGTGACTGTTCGATGTGAATTCCCAAAAGTGGCACATCAATGGTTAATTTACGCAAGGAAGCGACAGAACAGAGATCGCAACAAGGGCGTTGCGAATTGAGTGGGGGAGAATGTCACGGTCTGTGAATCCTCCCGTACTCGTGACATTTGTGAGTGGCGCTTGGGGTTATCTGATGAAAAGTGTGAGGCAGAAGGGTAGAACACAACTGGTCCGTGGGAGTGGCGTCAGGACGGTTAGTGCTAGGAGTTCAAGGATAGAAAGATTATATCACTTAGGAGCTCTGAAGACGGGGTAGGCCTCCCGTGCACAAACTGGTCGGGAGCTGATGCCGCTCTCCTGACGAGGCCATGGTAGGCCGAAACCAGTTATTGTGCCTAAAGAGAACTACTGCCTTACTTGATGGACTAGACGCCCGAGTGAAGCTGGGCGTGGTAGGATCTCGCACGAAGAATCATTCACCGTATCGTTCGTGGAACAGCTAAAGAAAGGGCTGGCCTGGCGAATTCCGCTCGTTAGGCGCCCGCGGGTCGTTTCCGAGGTCAAGGAAACTCTCGGCCCCTGACACTTTCTTCTCTCTATTGTAGCTCTATATATGTTGACCTTGACTTTTCTCCTCGGCAGCTTTTCCCTTCTTTTTGTATTGTTTTTTATTTTCCCAAAAGAATGAATGAAGAGCCCCCAAAAACCTTTAAAACGAAGACATAAATTATTCTCCTTTGTCTTCAATTTTTAACCTAGAAAACCGAGAAAAGCTCATTTGGGCGGTCGAATATTCAATGTGTGGCCTCCTTCCTCACTCTATAATGTAGCAACCTCTTTATAAGTGAGTGCACTAGGGTTTTAGATCAACATCCATAAGGATTTTTTCGAATGCAATATTCCTTCACCGATTTTATTCAAGATTGTGATAGAATTTTTCTCAAATCACAAATCTTGCAAAGATGAGCTCGCAATATTTTTTGTCACACTTGCCCTATCCAATGATATTGAAAAATCCCAATCATATCCCAGAAAATTTCAAATCTCTATTTCTCACAAGATAATTTTTTGTCATAAAAGAAAATGAGCTTGGACCAATTTGCTCCATTCGTGGGCTTAGTTCAACCTATCAATCTAAAGCTCAAAATCACCGATTCGAACCCATTCATCACCGGTCCAATAAATGCAAATTAAAAATAAATGCATCTAAATCTATATGCTATGCAATTAATTTTTTTCAGGGATAAAATTAACTCATAATTTTTTTATGCGATAAATGACTAAAGGGATCACCGAAATTTAGGTGTCAATAGTGTGTTTGCCTACTTCTTTGGTTAATCTTAAGGAGTGTCGGTAGTTAGCCATGTCTTACGACAATTGTTTGTTTCTTTCGGTTATCATGCTTGCTATGATGGAAGTGGCTGCTTTTAATTGATAAAATGTGTCTCCACAGTAAGATGTTGAAGCAAGCCTTTTGCAACTAATGCACTAATAGTGTTCAAATGCATGGTAGGTGCTTAATTTCCTTGATAATGGTACTAGTGCAGTATAATGGTTGAGCAAATAATCAATCAAATGTGGGGTTGCTCTATCCTTCATCAAACCGCATATGGATTTTTTTTTTTTTTTTTAATGAGGGTTAGCTTTTGGTAGACACCGTTTAGTAGGTAAGACTCAATTTTCCATTATCGTTTTTAATAGGGTATCAAATGCATGGTCTCCCAAATCTTTCATCTACTGAGATTGTGTTAGTTGGTAAGCTTGACACTTGTTTCATTTGTCTGAATTGCCTTATTTAGCACCATGAGGTTTCTTTGGAGTTGAAGAATATTTGGATGATGATAATAACCGACCACACATTTATCAAAGGTGAAGAAGTCCCATAATCCAAATAAGTAGATGTCTAAATTTTTACTACATATTTATTGCATGAAAAAAAAAATTGAGGACTGCCCTCGGGCCCTCGCAAAAATTTCTTTTATTAAATTACATAGCGTATAGATATTAGGAGCATTTGCATTAATACTAATAGAATCTAGTTAATTTTTTTAAAAAACCAAAAAAAGAAGGGGAAGCGCTCTTCTTTTCCCCGTGCGGGTCGGCCCATTTTCCCTTTTTCCCCGAGCCCGGCCCGTGCACCATTTTCTTCCTCCTCTCCTCTCGCACGCGTTCTGCAAATAACGGCGCAGGGAGAGAGATGGCAGAGCTACAGCGGTAGAGGAGGGTATCCTAGCCACGATTCCAGAGGCGGCCCTTTGCTGGAAATGGACCTAACTCGTTCCCCAGGAGAGAGGCCGTGAAGGACCGACTCACCGGCTGGTATTTTATTTTTTTCTTAAAAAAGAAAGAAGGTGGCTGAGAGAGGGAGGACGGATGGGAGAGAGAGAGAGAGAGAGAGAGAGAGAGAGAGCCGGTGGCCACCGCACCTCGATTGGTCCGACGACCCGCCGACGCGTCCTTTTCCCTGCACCGAAGTCACGGAAGTTCTCGGCTCGTTTTTTCTCTTCAATTTGGGGTTAGATTTCCTGAGGATTCCGGCTCGGGACGTGCAAGGCGGCCAGACGTAGTCCGATTTATCGAGTTCGCCCCCGTTCGCCGCCACCGAGCTGGGTAGGGAACGCCGCGGGCCGCCGCCTTGTTTTTCCCCCTTCACTTGTGCTCTGTTTCCCCCCTGTTTTGTGGACGCCGGGCCGGGGTTCGCGACCGTCCGGCTCACGCGAACCCCGGCCCCGCCGGTTCCTCGTTTGGTCACAGTGTATGTCTTCAATCGTTTGTCGAGAGTCCGTCGTGGGTTTCGGCCCCGTTTGAGCAGGGAACCACTCTTTCCAGTTGCGCGCCTCACCTGTTCATTAAAATGCCTGAGCCGAGCTTGTGTTGATTTTCCCCGATTTTGGTTTGTTTCCGGGCGTTTGTGGACTTTTCCTGCATCCGTGAAGTGGTAGCCGCCGCACGTTGGTCGCTCAAGGTGATGGCCGATGGTGCCATGGCGTTTGCGAGTGAGAGATGTTGCAGTGGTGACTGGTAACGATGTTCGAGCGTAGTTGACCAACTGCAGAGGTCCGGTGAATGAGTGTGTTCGGCCGACTGTGAAAGGAGGTGTACTGACCTGAAGTTGTTGGGCTTCTGAGCGAGCTTGAAGAAAGCTTCGGTAATGGGCTTGGTGTTGCTTTAGGAAGAGTGGGCTTGGTCAAGTTTAATGAATTTTGGGCGGGCTTGGGCATATTTTGGGTCACTAAGTTTGGGTTGGACTCGGCCTTGGAGATGTGGGGCTTGTCTGAGATAAGTGGAATTTGGGCTTAACTCGAATATAGGCAAATACGGGCTGATTTTGACACTTAGTGAACTTGGGCTGGAAATTGGGAAGGTGGACTTGGGGCTTAGGGGGCTCGGGCTAGGTGAAAGAAGAGAACAGCCGGTTGGGCTTGGGGTGGTTGACCCCGGTCATGACGGTAGCCCAACCGGGGGCGAAGCCCCGGCCTATCCTTGTCCGAACCGGGCGCTAGGACCCGACCCGGGTTCCTTTTTAGATTAAAAAACATTTAAAAAATATGTTTTAATTAAAAATAAAAAAAAAATTCCGATTTTTTTTCTTCTGAAAATTAGGAAAAAGCTTAGAATTTAGAATTTGAGCAGTTTTCTTTTAAAATGTGCAAAAATCTTTGATAAAAAAATTAAACAGGTTCTTAAGGATTTACAATAGGATTTTTATTTGTGCATTTTCATTTCGATTATTACTTGATTGCGCACTTTTAATACATTGATTGTTGTTTTCTTTTTAACCTAGTTAGGAATGGAACATTAAGAAGGCTGCCTAAATATTTTGGTCGATGATCAAACAAGATTAGGTCTCAAAAGAACACTAGTTAACTAATTCGGTGTAAATACTGTGGACGCATAGGGTTAGCAATATTATTATATTTAGTTAATTCCACATATCTCTCAGGATTATCCATATATAGTATTACTCCTTGATTAATTATATTTGATATTATGTTTATCTTGTTACCTTAGATAACCATTTCATAGAGCCTATAACAATTCCACCATTTCTCTTTTCTGCATTATTACATTCAACTGATAAGAAGTGAGATATACTTCTATGCTTCACTTGATTTCTAGCTAACCCAAATAGGTTAGTAATGACTTTTCCTTTGAAAACCGTCATAGCGTTAATTGGATTTAATATTGAATATCCCAACGTCGTGCGGGATAGGGCTTCAGAAAGCTCGTGCCTAATCAAGTGCTTTAGGCACACTTTTAGGCAATATCCCTAAAGCTATGTCTTTTCCCCATCCAAATGGAAAGGGTAGCTCACGACAGTGTCCTTGAGATTTCCATCACAGTGCTCATTCAAACAAACTGACCTTTTTGGCCGTTGGTTGGATTTTCGTGGACTGGGCTAGGGAACCTTATGTGTGCACTGCTTCCTGTGCTCCAAGAGAGAGGGATGAGTTTGAAGGAAAAATCGTAGCACTAGTCCAGTTTTTGATTGACGGTGGCATTGATGTTTATCTTGACCGATTTTCCCTCCTTGGGCGTGATCTTGTTTATGTGCATAACTTCTAATGAGAGTATAGCAACATCTTTGACATTGTTTTGAGAATATGCAGGATTTAGTGTTGGATCTTTTGCTGGTTACATATAGATAATATTCACTGTTTGTTTGACAGTAGTGGAATCAGATTTTGTTTTGGCTTAATTGAAGCATTTGCCTTCTAGATTCTTGAATGAGCATTGTGATGGCTATCATAGTTTCATATATATTTCTTTAAGTTTACTTGGTGTTGGTATTGACTCCAATTTTTCAAACATTATGGATGTCCCAGCCAAGATGGTTGGTTCCATCCATCTTCTTTTAGCGGACAAATGTTTCCACGATTAGGTCCACAGTTGTTGACAGCCCGAAACGTGGATTAGCAAGAAGTGTTATACTGAAATTATCTGAACTTTAAGTTAGTTTAGTTGTCTACTCTTCATTTGTTTGGTCATTCTTTTCTATCTATTTTCTAAGTTTGACTATCTTGGACAAGAAAAGGAAGATTCATTAAAAAAATGAATTCATCGGACCGCTACTTTCTGAATTTTAATTCGTGCCAATTTACTTTGGCAGAAACTAGAGCCAGCAAAATGGATGATAAATTCATTTTATAACTCATTTTAAGTTCTAAAGACTACAGCAAGTCTGGAGACTTATCTCGTAATATAGCCCAAAATCCGAATCACCAGCTAACCCTACGGTTACCATAGGCCCATGGTGTATTCACTTTTGGAGCAGGGACTGTTATAGAAGAATCTCTAAGACATTATATCCAATTCCATAATTCACGGTTTAGAACTCTTTGTTGATAGGTTGAAGGAGTCGAAGGCATCATAGCTGCTTATGCTGGTGCTTTGCATAATGATGCCTTGGCAGGTCCCACTTTATTTGGTCTAGTGATCAATGGGGCAAGTGATCAATAGGGATGCTTAAATAGCTGGCCAAGCACTTTCTTGTAACAATAGCAAATACTATGTTTTGCTCATAATAACAGTAAAATAGAAACAAACATTCGATCTTTCTTAGCTTTTATATGTTTTTCTGCACAGCTGATAGAAGTTTACCTCCTTGTTTAGGATGGAGTTCTCACGGATCAATAGGGAACCATGGATGCATTAGTGAGGGCATCAGATCTTTCACTCTCAATTTTGATAATTAGAGTTGGAGGTGCAGATTTTACATAAATGGAGGTAGGTTTGTTTTCCATGGTTTAAGTAAAACTTCCTCGCGATTGCTTTTAAGAACTATATTGGAATATCTCTTGTAGAGAGGATATAGAGAGCTTAATAGTCTACAATTTTTATTCCCATCATAAACTTGATGGTGACCATGAAATTAGATGGAAAGCTCCACTAGTCAGGTGGCCAAGAGCGACATTGTACAGTTTGTTCCAATGCAAGAAGTTCATCATAAGTTAATTTTCTTACGATCTTTTTTGTTGATGAATCCATTAGTTTTCATTAAATGAGATACATGTTCATGTTCCCATTAATACCTGACTAAAACCATAAGTTTCCATCCTTATTAATGTGAATTCGTCATAAGATATCATTTGAGTAGCATTTGAATAGGGGCAATACTGCTCGGTAGATCAAACCAAAAGAGGTTGAATACCTGGCATTTGTGGTAATGTTGTCATGGTATGGTTGGAGGATATTAGAGTCGGACTCGGTTTCTTTCTTGACTTTGTAGGTTCCTTGGTTTCGATAAGCTTATTCATTTGTTTACCCATCCTGGCTGTATTTTATCTTGGCATATTATCTTTAAAGCCATTTGATATAAAGTATTTTGTTTCAACTGATTAAAACTGGATCAGAGAAGCCAATATTAGATTTGAAAATTCTATTTGGCTGCTGCTTTGTTTTTCTTTTTTTTTAAAGGTGATAATAGGAAAGGTTTTGCAATCAAGCACAAATTTATTAAAACAGTCTAACTGTTGCTAATAAATCTTCTGTTTTTCTCTCGATAGTAACTTACGCAAAATTATAATGTTCTTGGCAGATGGAAGCATATCAGCGGATCAAGCTCTTTTGGAGGAGCTTCCTCGATAATTCCTGACTTACATGCAGGCTAGAGACATAAAACCATGCACTCATACAGCTCCTCGAGAAGTTCTTCAAGAAGTGCCATTTGTGCTCATGCTCAAGTCAGGAATTTCTTGTACATCACAAAAGTCAAACAAAGGAAGAATAGTGCTCATGCTCAAGTTGTGTACTTCTGCTATTGAAGGGTTGAAGTTCAGTAAAGAACAGTATTATTTGCTGTCAATGTAACTTCTCTAAAAGCTAAAGAAAAAACAGGAAAGGGCAGAAGCGGTCTCATTGCGCAAGTGTAGTTCCTATAAATTGCTAATCATACTGCAAGTATGTGAATATGATTCACATATTCGTGAATACAAGTGTCATTTAATTTCGTCATTTTTACTGAAGTACCTAGGTGTGATGGAGGAAATTTGAAAAAATAAACATGACACTTGCACTATTCACTAGCATCCGGATTAGTACATACGCATAGATTCATTCAAATTTAACCTAGAGTTAGGATTGGATTATTGAAAATCTATCTTTCTACACATAAAAGTGGATATTACCCGTGTGAGGGTGACCCACGTGCTTGGGCGAGCTTTATCTAATGATCTAATTTTTATGGTAATTTTAGCATATTTTCATTAGTCTATCTTGAATTGAGGATTATGATGAGTTCCCGAAAAAGTTAAACAATATAGAGTTACCTATTGTGATATAATAACCCTTTGACCCTATATCGAGGACTATAATATTTTTATTAAAATATTTTCCAAAATTGAAAACCAAAATGACATATAATACCCCATATTTGATAGATGATATTAGAGAATCAATAAAGAAAAATTATCCCTTGCTACTGGAAAATTTCCTAAAATAAACAATTGCAAGTATTCCGCAAGTAAGTGAATTACAAAGCAATGATAATAATTATTAGCTAATGAATAGATAAAGTAACCTGCATTTAAGAAAAAAAATTAAATGACATGATTGCACATAATTCCATATACAAAAGAATTAAATGTGTAATCAAAGATAGTTATCACGACCTCCCTATAGCGGGTAGAACCATCTAGGAGTTCAGCTAATGGATTATTAAGCCTAGACTTAACTCGATTCTTCTAAATTCATATCAATTCATGACTTAAGATTTAAGTCATTAACATGCAAATGGTTTTTCAATTAGAAGTCGCCACTAATCTATTTTTTGGTGGGTCAACAAAAACCCAAGTAAGGTAATGGGAGAATTATTTCACTTCTACAAACCAGAGATTAAATGAGTTCGGGAATTTGATTACATTGGATATCTCTAATACATTTTTGATACATTTTCTCTTTTATTTTATTTTTAAAAATATTTTGCAAGCAACTTGCTTTAATTTTAAGTTACTCCTAACATGTGAGGTGATCATATGGGTATGCATCCATTATTGAACTCTCATTAATCAAAGTAATAAATAAATTGCAAGCATAAAGAAGGAATACTTACCTTGGTGCAAACACAAGCATTTGCAGCAAATATTGATTAGAAACACATATTTAACCTAAATATAATTTCTAATTGTCACAAAATCTTCTTGAAGTAAGGAATATATTAAAGATAGATGCTCATCTCTTTTCTTCACTTTGATTGTGAAGTGGGGTCCGATGACACTTTTCCTGGTTGATTGGCTTTAGCTATCTTGGAGTCTACATATTGAAATGCCCATGGAATTCTAGAGTTCAAGTGGGGTCCGATGACACTTTTCCTGGTTGATCGGCTTTAGCTATCTTGGAGTCTACATATTGAAATGCCCATAAAATTCTGGAAAAGCAAAATGGATGCATTGGACGATCTTATGTTTGCGTAGGAATTTGAATGTTAAACGGCAATTAAGTAATCACGACTTGCAATCACCCTTGCAATCATGCTTATTGGGGCAATATATAGTAGTCCATTCAGATTACTTAGGTTTCTATTAGCTTTTTGCGTTTCAATGTGAGGAAGAAAAAATCTAAATGGTATCTTTAATCGGGAGGTTTCTTCGTAGATGTTAAAGCTGTAGGGCCAACAGTTTAAGGAGAAGTGAGCTGTGTACTGTCAGAAACTTTATTTTCCATTAAATCTCATGATTCAAAAGGGTACATGTCTATCTTTTGCAACACGGCTGGTAGTAAGATCTTAAATTACCCAACTAGTATGATGCATTTATTGGTACATAGAACATGGTTATGAGGAGTGGAGGTTGACAACACCCGATTATTTAGGATGTCATCATGCCATTCAAGTGACGTCCAAAAAAAAAAAAAATCATGCCATTCAAGTTTGGCTACTGCAAATTATCCACTCTTTTTTGGTAGACTCTCTTTCCTCCTAGTAGATATGCACCTCTTTTTGAATAATTATGCGTTAATAAGGTATTATCAGTTGCTCCAGTCCTTTTCACTCCAAATTTCTAGCGCAAGATTATCTTTAATTCCCACCTCACTTATGCACTAAATAGTCTCGCTCTCATCTGTGAGTCTACAAAACCAGGGCCAAGCATTGCCAATAGGTACGTGAGCTCCTCCTTGAGAATGACTGAATACTTCTTTTTATCCCTGATGTCAGATGTGGCACTTTCGTTCACTTCACATGTGGACTCAATAAAGGAACGCTTAAAAATGTATGCCTGAAACAAAACCAAAGAAAGAAAAAAGCAAAATCTTCAGTGGGCCATAGATTTGTTTGTATTGCCTAACTTTCAATCATTATTCTTTGTTTTTGAATTTAAGGGAAGTGACCCACCAAGCACGCAAATGATTTAAGTGAAATTCATTTCTTGCGAAAATGGAAAATTTAACTAGCAGAAGATTCCCATGAGTAAATACCGTCAAATGAAATAGGCTTGCTATCAATTACAAAAACAGTGGAAGTTCACGTGAATTATTGCTCAATAATCTAGACTTGTCCTCATTAGATGGGAAGAGTTCGAGGAAAACGCCTTAATTCGCGGGACCACACCACACCGTAATTTTCATAAAGCCAGGACACTAGAGAATATTGCCTTTTGTTTGTGTTGGGAATAATGGATCCCCGAAAAACGGATTCGACACTGAATCAAACCCCTAAATCAATGCGGAAGACGAGGCCCGGGAAAATCATGTATCACCGATCGTAAAGCACACCACGGATTCGAGCGTACCTTGTTAGCCACAGATTAGACACCGACGCCGATAGGAGGAAGAAAATCTAGCCCCGTTCGATCCGATGACGCCTTGAAGGAAAGAAGAAAGTGCCGTATGCCTTACTGTTTTTCTTTGGAGAGAGAGAGAGCGCGCGGGAGAAGAGAAGATGTACGTTAATTTTCCAAGAGGTATCCTCTCTCTTTCTCTCTCTCTCTCTCTCTCTCTCTCTCTCTCTCTCTCTCTCTCCCTCCCTTTTATACCTTTCCCCATCCACGGGCCCTATTCCCGTGGGCCGGGCTTTTTGGGCCCAACTTGGGCGGACGGGCCTTAAGCCCATCTCATATAAAACCATCATCTCCCACTCGCACATGGTGAGCCGAACAGGATTCTCTTTATCTCTCTTCAACATTCATACCGGTGAATAATCCGTGCAACCAGCATACTTTGAGAGCTCGTTGCTATACATCTGTTAGGAATATATAGCAGCTCATAATGGGCGTCACACTCTGAGTAGATTTAATATGCAGTACCCTAGATCAATCGATCACATTTATATCTCTATTGATCTCTTTTAAACAATGATATATATATATATATATATATATATATATATATATATATTGTATTCACAATTATAATTATCACAAAGACAGTCATAATTGGTCGACCAGTGAATACAAAACCACAATGTGATTATCCAAAATCGATTTTCCTCTTCCCTTCAAACTCTCAATTTCAATCCAGCTTGCTTTTCTAGAAATGCCCCATTAGATCGAATCATCTCATGACCATTGGCAACACCCTAAGATAGCAAACACTAAATAGAAATCTCAAGAATAAGTAAAAGTCATGAGGGGACTAAAAATTGAGGAACTCTTTTCCTCAAGAGTCTCACATGTCATAAAAGTTGAGATCAAACTTTTTGCCACTCTTATTAGTCGTCTCATGCATACGTAGTATGAAATACTTATTACAGTATTAACTCATTTCCCATGGAGCGTATGTCTACACCTTTCAATACCGTACAGATGATAGTTCAGACATACCCAATATCTAACTTGAGTTCACGTATCTACTCATTTACAAAATTCATCAGAACTCACATCTGGCATCTTAGACAGATAAAGTAAAATATGTGGGTTATTTTACTTTCGGACATCTTTAGTATTATGTCCTTATTTTAACACTCAGTTAAGGCGACATATGTATTTTAAGCTTGAGCTCTCGATTATCACATAGATAATAAGCTTAAAAACAGTCTCATCTCTATTTATCACACAGTAAACAGAGGCGATTACCCGTGTGAGTGGGCTAATCTTTTATCTATCCGACATATTTCTTAACTTAAAATAATGCACTAAGCATTAAGATGCATAAAGATCATACAAAGATTCATAGGCATTAATAATGAAACAACACTAGTTCATAATTGTGAACAACTCAGGGAAATTACAATCCAGTACATCAAACTCTACGCAATCCTAGAGATTTTACATGACCATAAAACACATCTCTAGGTATTGGCTTTGTCATAGGATCTGCTACCATTCTATGTGTAGATATGTACTATAAGTTCACATCCTTTTATGCAACCATATCTTTCACAAAGTTATACTTAGTATCTATATGTTTAGTCTTGCCATGATATTTTGGATCTTTGGTGTACGCTATAGCTGCTTGGCTATCACAGTTAACCAACAATTGATTTGCAGCTTTCTCATTAACACCTAAATGATCCAAAAGTCTCTTAAGCCAAACTCCTTCTTGTACCGCTGCTGATAATGCCACGAACTCAGCTTCCATCGTGGACAAGGCTATACACGTTTGCTTCTTACTGCTCCATGATATGGCGCCATTGTTCAGTAAGAAAGCAAATCCAGAGGTAGATTTTCTTTCATCTAAATCTCCTCCCCAATCAGCATCTAAATAGCCTTCAAGTCGCAGATCCTTTCCTTGGTAATTCAACTTGTAATCAGCAGTTTCCTTCAGATATCTCAATATTCTCTTGACGGCTTTCCAATGTGCTGGACCTGGATTGGATTGGTATCTACTCACCATTCCAACTGCAAAACATATGTCGGGTCTTGTACACATCATAGCGTACATCAAGCTCCCAACAGCACTAGCATAAGGAACATGTTTCATTTGTTCCTTCTCTTGTGGAGTCCCTGGACACAGTCTATGGCTCAATCATTCACCTTTTGCAATAGAAGTGTCTATGGGTTTACAGTCTTGCATACGAAATCGTTCAAGAACCTTATTTATATAGGTTTCTTGCGAAAGAGACAATGATCTCTTCGAACGATCTCTTGAAATCTTAACTCCAAGAATGTATGCAGCCTCACCCATATCCTTCATCTCAAAGTTGGAAGACAACCAACTCTTGACAATCTTAACAAACTCCATATTGCTTCCGGCAATAAGTATATCATCAACATATAATGATATGATCACAAATTGATCCTTGTATCTTTGATAAATACACAATGATCCTCATCAATCATTGTAAAATCACATGCCATTATGGCATTATGAAAACGTATATACCATTGTCTTGATGACTACTTAAGACCATATATCGACCTCAAAAGTCGACATACTTTTTCTTTTTGGCATTTCATTATGAAACCAGCAGGTTATTCCATATATATTTCTTCCTCTAATTCTCCATTGAGAAAAGCAGTCTTTACATTCATTTGATGTAATTCAAGATCCAAACTTGCCACTATTGCCAAAATAATGCGAATCGAGGTAAATCTCATTACAGGAGAAAATGTATCTTCATAATCAATTCCTTCCTGTTGATTATACCCCTTCGCCACAAGGTAAGCCTTATGCCTTTCTATCGAGCCATCAGCCTTTCGTTTTATTTTGAGAACCCATTTGTTCCCAATAGCTCTGCGTTCTTTTGGAAAATCAACCAATTCCCAGACTTGGTTTGATTTCATTGACTCCATTTCCTCTTCCATTGCATGAATCCATTTTTCCTTACTAGGGCAATTCAGAGCCTCATTAATATTTCTTGGCTCATCCTCATCTTGTGGAGCAATCATAAAAGTTTTCCTTTCAATGTCAAAATGTCGACGAGGAATACTTTGGCGACTTGTTCGCCGTATGGGAAATTGTACACTTTGCACATTAGTCCCCATCATGCTCCCACTTGGATTAGGTAATAATGATGTCGTCTCATCATGTGGTTGTAATTGAGAATGACTTGAATTAAATTCATCACTTCTCATATTACTCCCACTTGGACGAACTCCACTAACATCATTATCCTAATCCAAGGTCTCAAATAGGGAACAATCTTCCCCTATTTGGTCCTTCTTAGGAAATTCATCCTCTAGGAATGTGACATCTCGTGATTCAAACTCAGTTATACTCCCACTTTCCTATTCACCTATGAACACATATCCTTTCAAGTATTATGAGTACCTTATGAAAATACTCTTCTTTCCTCTGGGACCTAATTTCCCAAATTTGTGAGAGGACTCATGTGTATAGGCGGCACAACCCCATGGCTTTAGAAAACTTAAGTCCAGTTTTCTACCTGTTCATAACTCATATGGAGTGGAAGTAACTAATTTGGAAGGCACACGGTTAAGTATATAGGTAGCGGTTAACAACGTATCACTCCAAAAGGTAATAGGTAAGTTAGCATGCGCCATCATGGACCTAACCATTTCTAGTAGGGTTCTGTTTCTTCTCTCCGCAACACCATTTTGTTGAGGAGTATACGGAATAGACAACTGTCTTTCTATTCATTTTTCATCACATAATTTTCTAAACTCATCAGATAAATATTCTCAACCTCGATCAGATCTCAATGCTTTTATTTTCTGATCTAATTGATTCTCTACCAGGTTCATAAACCTTTTGAAACAACTTATTGCTTCAGATTTATGAGAAATCAAATAGACATATCCAAATCGAGTATAATCATCAATAAATGTGATGAAATAAATAGCCCCATGCCTTCCTCTCACATTCATTGGACCACAGACATCAGAATGGATTAAATGCAGAGGAAATTCAGCTCTTTTACATTTCCCAAATGGTTTCCTTGTCGTTTTCCCTTCTAGGCAATGCTTACATATGGGCAGATCGATTTTTTCAATGTTGCCTAACAAGCCCTCTTTGGCTAGTCTATTCATACGTTGTTGGCCAATGTGACCAAGTCTAGCATGCCACACATTCACATCATTATCATATGAATTATGAGACGTGATAAGGGAATAACAAACATTTGCATTAACATACTCAATATCTAATACAATGAAACCATCCAGAAAATAACCACAACCATAGTAATTTGTATCCAAATACAAATCTACACCTCTATAATAGAAGTTCATATTAAAACCTAGTTTAACTAACACTAAAATAGACACTAGATTCCGACGAATCTTCGGAGCATACAATACATCATGTAGGAATAAAGTGCATCCATCACGCATATTCAGTTGGCATGGGCCAATTCCTTTTACTTCAGCTCGGGAGTTGTTTCCCACATAGACCCACTTAGTTCCAGTTGGTACTCGTCGGAATTCCACGAAGGATCCTCTATCATTCGCTACATGGTCTGTCGCTCCTGAATCTACAGTCCACAAAGGATTAGACTTAGTCAAGAATATAGAACTCGACACAAAAGTAAAGTTATGAAAAGTACAAGGGGTGTTTACCTTTTTTGGCTCACGACAATTGCGAGCATAGTGACCCTTCTTGTCACAATTGTAACACCTCACCCTTGACATTTTCTTCACTTGATGACGTTTTCCTCTCTTGTGTTGGTTAACTTTTGATTTCTTGCAACAAGGACTTGATCATTTGCAATCCCACATATTGAACGAATCAATACGCTTGCGCTTAGAGCTCAAAGCCCTTTCTGAGCTAGAACCAGCATTGTAAATGTCTACTTTCGACTCAAATGCCGTTAGGCGGTCTTCTACTAGCTCAAGGTGGCGCACGGCATCCTCAAGATCTTTCATAATATGGTCAAGAGCTTCTAGTGCTTCTTGCTTTTCCAGCACATATTGGACTTTCATGTGTCAAATTTCATAGTTGTCACCATTGAGCTTTTCACCTTTATTCAGCTCGACAACTATGCTCTTTGTGGCTAAAGCCATTAATCTTAACACATCAGACATATGCACGAATTATTAATGCCTATCATTTATGCATCCCTTTTTACATAGACCCATCATATTAATGAATAATTTCAAATAAGGCTTCAGAATCAAAATGTCACTACATTTCCAATCATCCTCCAAAAATCCTAACTTAAAACTATTATTAATATAATTTTCTTATGCAAAATAAATTCTATAAAGTTACAAAAACTTCTATGAACTACCCACAGCTAACTACCCACAGTAATCAGCAATAACAGAAAGCAACAGATAAATGATATCCAATAAAAACAATAATGCTTTCAATTAACACAACAATCCATTACACTAAGTAATATATCCAAAAAGAAATATCAACATAGAAAGAGATATTCAACACTCAAAAACATCTCAAACTAATCTAAGAAATAAATAGGGAATGTTCCTTCTAATCTATCAGTCAAAACATCTGAGAAAACTGAAGGCACATTTGCCAACCATGGAAAAACTTTTGGAGAGCTTTCATGTCACCACCAAGGCGCATTTACTCTATGCCATGTGGCGCTAAATCTAAGGGTTGAAGTTTTGGCCAACTCAATCCTATAGTACTCTCTTACAAAAGCTTCCACTAGCCTCCTATAATCCGGGATCACATTGACCTCTCATAGCCGATCTAACACTGCTTGCCATTCAGGTGGAAGAGTGTTCATCAAAGCCGGCACCTTCTCAAAATCCGGCATAAGATAACCATTCCAGATAATTTCCTGTATCATCTTATTAACCCTGACCACATGTGATACTAAATCACCGTCATGCCACCGATAATCAGCTAACTCTGTCATCAGCCTTTTAAGTCTTGCAATTCCCTCGTCCGTTCTCGGGATTGCAGGTATCCTTGCATAACGCATCATAGTTTCTACAACAAATGCAGAACTAAAAATGGATTACTTATAATCCATAATGTACAAAAGGGAAAATACATAATTTTCCACAATTCATGCAACAAATGCAGAATTAAAAATGGATTACTTATAACCCACGTAGGCATGACTGAAAAAGAAACAAATCCTTTTTTTTTTGTCAACGGTCAACGGTCAATGGTCGTCGATCAATGGTCAACGGGTCATGGTCAATGGTCAGGTCGTCGATGGTCGGACCGAACGGACCGGTCAGACTGGTCGGATTCGGTCGGGCCGATCGGACGAACCGGCCGTACGTGCCGCGCACGTGCGTGGGATGACGTCACGCAGACGTCAGCCGACACGTGCGTGGCATGCGCCAGCTGGTCGGGTCGGGTCGCCTTCGAGTCGGGTCGGGTCGTCGACCGGTGACCGCCTAGCCAACGGTCGTCGGTGATGACGTCATCGGTGACGTCATCCCAGGGGTTACCGACCGTTGGGTGACGTCACGATGACATCAACACGCGTCGGTTCGCCGACCGGCGCGTGCCGGTTCGCTGGCCGCCGGCGCGCACGTGCCGGTTCGCCGCCAGTGCGTGTGGCGCACGCGCTGGCCAATGCCAGCACTTCGGGCGCGTCGCGCCCACGCACAGTACCTTCTGGCCGCGCGTGTGGGCGCGTGCGGCGTCGCCCGGCAACGCACGATATGTCGCCGGACTCATCTCGACGTCGCCTTTCTTCCTATGCCATTATAATTCGATTTCGACTTACGAAAACTCGGAAAAATGGCCAAACAGCGCTCGGGTGTCAGGATTTCTCGCCCCGATCCGTACGGCCGAATTGCTTTGGGGAAAAATCAATCAAAAAACGTCAAACAGGTCGGGAAAAACGTGAACTAGGGCTCTGATACCAATGTTGGGAATAACGGATCCCCGAAAAGCGGATTCGACACTGAATCAAACCCCTAAATCAATGCGGCAGACGAGGCCCGGGAAAATCACGTATCACCGATCATAAAGCACACCACGGATTCGAGCGTACCTTGTTAGCCACAAATTAGACACCGACGTCAATAGGAGGAAGAAAATCTGGCCATGTTCGATCCAATGATGCCTTGAAAGGAAGAAGAAAGTGCCGTATGCCTTACTGTTTTTCTTTGGAGAGAGAGAGCGCGCGGGAGAAGAGAAGACGTACGTTAATTTTCCAAGAGGTATCTTCTCTCTCTTTCTCTCCTCCCTTTTATACCTTCCCCCATCCACGGGCCCTATTCCCGTGGGCCAGGCTTTTTGGGCCCAACTTGGGCGGACGGGCCTTAAGCCCATCTCATATAAAACCATCAGTTTGAGTTGAAGAAACTAATTTGAGACCATACCATTCAACATGAAGCTTGCAAAAAGTCGCAAATAAAGGAGATGATTACGTAGATCTTAAGAAAAGCATTGCGTAACAGTTAATTTCCCCATGAAACCCCCGAATCTAATGTAAGTATCGATTCTTTCTTGGTCAATAAGTTGGGCTTAGTATTTGATCTAGGAACAGCGCTAGTGCTCATTATATAAATGAGAGCACTAAACGTGTTGGTTTTATATCCTCGTCAATTGTATGTGTTTGCCTCTCTCTCTGTCATTGGCCCATTGCAAAAAATCAGCAAAGAATCCCTTCATCCTCTAAGTCGTTCCAAGTCGAAGCTGAAGGTATTGAAACATCTTCCTCCATTATTTCTCCTCAATGAATTTGCAGTCCCTCCTGTCTTCGTCCCCGAGAGTATCCCCTTATTTTCAAGTTGTGCTGATTTGTCCCCCTGTACTGTGGTGTTATCAGGCCTGGTTTTGGCCTGCTTTCCTCTTCTTCCATCTCGCAGACAAGTCAGCAGCTAAGAAATCTCAGTTCCTTCTGCATCCTTAGAGTGAAGCCACTCCTGGTATGTGTCATTATGTATCTACTTTTCGTGTTATATCGGCGCTTGTTTTAGATCACCCTCTTTGTTTGGGAGTCTAGTGGATATTGATTGAACCCTAAAAACATAAACCGAAAAAAAAAAGGGGGTGGGGAAGAAGAAACAAAATGGGTGAAATAAATGCAACATAAACTCATTTCAGAGGCACCGATATTTGTCTCTCTAAGCTTTATATATAACTCTAAAATGGTAATTCTATGACATCAAATGTAATCGTCTTTTTGTGGGTACCGAAATTTGCGACTCGAAAACAATAGGATAAATTTGGAAAATTTGCTGCTCTCCGAGATTTTTTAGACAATTGAGCCTATTTTAATTTATTGTAAAAATACTACTC
Organism: Eucalyptus fibrosa; assembly: GCA_017140475.1. Lineage (NCBI taxonomy): Eukaryota > Viridiplantae > Streptophyta > Magnoliopsida > Myrtales > Myrtaceae > Eucalyptus > Eucalyptus fibrosa. Next base: position 61,313,415 of record CM029507.1, on the reverse strand, counting down.
CTCGATATCTTTATAAAGACACAGACGTAATACAACCCTGAGTTTCTGCTTTTACATTTATAGACATCATAAACTAAATTTTACTTAAATGAAACTATTGTAAAACTTATAAAGCTCAAAAAGTTAAATGTAATAGAAAGATATCTTTTGTTGATTTAGGAAAATAATTGAAAATGAAAATATATTCTAAAATATGGAAGATAGTGTAACAGAGGAAACTTGTGAATAGTTCCGAATGACCAATTTGATTATGTTATGGAATGTTGTGGGACTAGATGTAACAAATTGAAAATTTTGAAACCACGTTGAACGTTTAAGAATATTTCAAAGACCACATTGACGAATTTAAAAGCCAAAAGTGGGACTGCATAATGGGCCAAAAATTAGGAATTACTGATATCAATGTCCACTTTTCAAAATTATCCTTACATATACTGTTTTATTAGTTCATTCTTTATATTCAATCCAGTCGGTGTAAACGGTTAGATCTATTGAATTGGTGGAATCACATGCCAACAGCCCTCACTCCGGTTATACTGTTTTCAAAACATGGCTTATGATTAGAGACCGGAACGGTTGACTAAAAGTCATCCGTTTTTTTTTTCCTTGAAAGGTTGCTGTGTGTAAATCTTAATTAAGGCCCTCATCTTTGGTTCATGTATCTATACATAATATTTCTTTAACGGAAATCTATTTAAAACTTCATTTGTTTTATTTAAAGTAAAGTACAAGTGTATATGTAGATTATACCAATGGGAAAATGGACACCGTTGCAAGTATTTACGTAGATTATACCTATGTGGAACTGGACATCATTGCTTCACACCTGCTTTGTTCTTTTACCAAGCGAGAGTACTCGCAATAAAAAGAAAAATGTTTCAAATATATGAAAGGGGAGGGAGGGAGAGAGAGACCTACGCGAACGCATCCCAACCAAACTTCCTCGATAACAAAGAGAGTAAAATATAAAATGTGCCATATTATATGTTATCTTGACTTGATGCTTGGATTTTGTTATGCTTAGCAAATGGAATTGCACATGACTACGTTATCTAATCAAATAGGGCCCAATTTGTCGAGGCTCCATCTACCTCAGAACCTCACATGATAAAAGATGGTGGAACAATTTTTGAAAATTTAAATATGATTAAATGTAACTTTTTGACGTTCTATTCCACTATATGAATTGGGGAAAAATGATATAGGGTGTTAAAATAGCATATCTAGTAACCACCAAGGCTTTTGTGGTGGTTTGTTTGAGCTTCTTCTTCACTAGTGAGTAACGATACTTATAGAAAAAGGATAGAAGAGCGAGAGTATGACCATCCTACAAAATTTTATTGATAAAATCTACTTTTTAAAACTTTTACATTCCGTTAAATCTTGTGAATCGAAAAGGTACATGTCCATTTTTCTAACATGACTAATAATATATCTTGAACTGGGTAATTAATATGATGCATTTATCAATATATAAAACATATTTATGAGAATGGAGGTTGATAACCCCGATTATCTAGCATGTGATCATGCCATCCAATTTTGGCCAGTGCACAAGATCCATTCATTTGGGTTGACTCTATTTCCTCCTAATAAACATACACCTCTTATTGAAAATTTAAGAGCTAACAAGGTATTATCAATCACCGACCAAAAAAAAGGTATCATCAATCACTTTGACCCTTTTCACTCCAAGTATCTAGTGTGAGATTTTCTTCTTGTCCCGCCTGACATGTGCATTAAATATTCCCTCTCACACGCGACCACTGCCAATGGAAATATGGTGTCCTGCTTTGAGGATCATTGAATACTTCTTTGTATCTCAAATGCCCGTTGTTGCGCTTTTTTCACCTCACACGCCCTCAATAAATGAACCAATATGTATTTACTAATGCCGAAAAAAGAAAGGCAAAATCTTTAGTGGACCATAGATTGATTTGTATTGTTGACTTTCAAGCGGATTTTCTTTTTAAGATTTAAGGGAAGTGATCCCACCAAGCACTCAAATGACTTAAGCAAATCGTTTCTTGGGAGAAGTGCATACAGCCAAATTAAATAGTGTAGTTATCAATTATAACATCAGTGGAAGTTCCTAAGGGGTAATATTTGTCCCTCTTCATCATTCCATTTTCTTCTAATACTGTACAATATTTCTCAACCAATCAATTCCTTTATAGCAAGTGGGGAAAATTGTTTAAAAAGTCCTAAAGCTATTGCACATTTGCCAATTCAATTATAAACCTTTTAATTTTGTCAATTTAGTCATAAATATTCACTTCTTAGTAATGGAATAGTTAAATTAAAGAATCAACAGTCCAGGCAAATTAGTATTTATGGACTGAACTTACAAACTTAAAAGTATTACGAAATTTAATCCTTCACAGTTTAAAAAAAAGGGGAGAAGCAACGCTGACTGTGATAAACAAAAAGTATGGTTAATTGTCCGTTAATCGATTCACTCACAAAAGAATATTTTTGTCAATTAATAATAGACATAAAATATGAAGAGAAAAGATGAGAGAGAAAAAAAGTACGGGTTAATGATTGACCTTTTTTTTAATAATAAAACGAGATTTTGATCAATTAATAATAAAAGGTGTGTATTAAGCTAAAGAAAAGATGGAAATAGCCTCATCTTTATTTTTGTTTAATATGAAGTACTAGTATTTAAAAACTTTTAATCGATACAATATTGTCGTGAATTTCTGACATTAAGAGGTAGCCTTTTGAAAAATTCTCTTTTCATTTTTTGGGGACATGGCATCTGCCGTGCGCTAAGAATTGTTCGTAATTCCTCACATAAAAAATATTAAGTGGTCCCGAATCTCCGCGTCAGCCACTTTACCATCTCTCCAAAACGCTTGCCGACGGGATCTTCTTCAAGGGCCAGCTCCTTCCCACGCTCCTCCTCTCCCCCCGGCGGCTGCCTCTCCATGGTTCGTACCTTTCTCACCTCCTCCTCCACCTCCGACTCTGCCACCATCTCCTCCCACGAATCCTCCGACAGCTCCACCACCTCCTCCAACTAGATCTCGCCAAACGATCTCGACAACGACCATGGACGAGTGTCGGCTTTGCTAGTGAGCGGCTCGTCCAGATCTGGAGAGCAGCCTGTCGCCAGGCTCGGCTGCTGGTTGGTGGGGCCAGGAACGGGAATGGTATCCCAATTGCATTGAAACATGAAAAAATCGTTGCACGCCGTTAATGGTGTTTCGAAATTAGACGTGAAATTTTTTATAAAAAGGAAAAAAAAGAAATTAGACGTGAAATGAATAGATGCGAGAGAAATCTTTAAAATGAGCTCACCCGGACACGTGGCGAGTCCTGGAGTACCCAATATTTGAATTTTGTCCTCATAGAGGGAGAGGGAGAGGGGAGGGGAAGAGAGAGATTTTGAACATTGTAAAAATTACCTAGAGTCATCCTATTACTATTAAGATGAATAGAATAGTTATATTAAAAAATGAACAATCCAAGGAAATTGGTATTTACGGACCAAACTTACAAACTTAAATGTATAACAAAATTTAATCTATCATAATTTTAAAAGAAGATGGGAGAAGCAATGTTGATAGTGAGAAACAAAAAGTATGGTTAATTAACCATTAATTGATGTTCACTCATAGAAGAATATTTTAGTCAATTAATAATAAACATGAAAGGTGAAAAGAAAATATGAGAGAGAGAAAAGCGGATGAATTGATGATTGACCTTTTTTTTTTTATTATCATAAATTGATAGTAAAATGTGTGTATCAAGCTAAAGAAGAGATAGAAGTAGTCCCACCCTTATTTTTTTTGTTAATATAAAGTAAAAATATATAGACTTTTATTCGATGCAATGTTCTCGTTTAATTTAAAATTTCCACATTAAAAGGTAGCCAGTTTAAAAAGATTCTCTTTCTAATTTAGAGGAGACATGGCATATGCCGTGCGCGCGTAGAATTGATTGTAATCCTCCACTTAGAAAATATTAAGCGATCCCGAATCTCCACGTCAGCCACTTTTCATCTCCCGGAAATGCTTTCACTTCCAAGCTCATGGTCTTCGTCAGGCATCAGCTACGGGGAAGAGAAGAGACAAAACCCTGCTGGATCACCCACTCCCACGCCCTCCCCTTCGTCGCCTCCCCACCCCTTCTCGTCCTCCTCCTCTTTCGACTTCGAGTTCACCATCTCTCTCCCCCCGCTCCCCCTCCACCCTCTGCGTCACCGACGTGCTCTCCTACAAGGACCAGCTCCTCCCCCGCGAGCTCTTCCCCCCCCCCCCCCCCCCGCCTCTCCATGGTCCGTACCTTCCTCGCCTCCTCCCCCACGTCAGACTCCGCCACAACGTCCTCCCGCGACTCCTCCGGCAGCTCCACCACCTCCTCCGACCAGATCTGGCCGAAGGACGCCGACGACGGTTAGGGACGAGCTCGGTGTCGCTCGCGAGCCGCTCGTCCAGATCTGGATCTGGAGAACAGCCCGTCGCCGGGTTTGGCTGGCGGTTGTTGGGGCCGGGAACGGGTGGCGAAGATCTCCGACTTCTTCATCTTCGGTGGCTCTTGAGACCCTCAAATGGTCTCCCAACTGCATTGAAACATGAAAAAATCGTTGCACGCCGTTAGAGGTGTTTCGAAATTAGACGTGAAATAAGCAGATGGGAGAGAAATCTGAAAAATGAGCTCATGCGGACACGTGGCGAGGCCCTGGAGCACCCAATATTTGAAAAGTGGGCCCACTCAGAGGAGTGGTGAGGGTCAGGAGCACCCACGATTTTTCTATTCAAATCCAGATGGTGGATGGTAGAAACATCCAAACATGTTCCAGCTATCAAATGTTATTTGTTTACTAAATTTTTAAAAAGGACTACCTCTTTTCCTGCAAAATCCTGAAAATGAAAGAAATGTTTTGAGCTTTAAAATATTGAGAAAAAGTTCAAAATAATTCAAACTGTCAATACTCAAAAGAATCGATAATAATATGCATGCCATGTTTCTTCTCATGCTTTGGATTTAAATTGGAACACACTTCGACTTTCTCTGGTGGAATTGTGATGGAGACTACAAAATTCGTTGGGCCCTTGAAGAGTCATCCCCGTTGTCAAGAAACATAAAATAAAGAAGGGATATGTGAATTATAATTCTTAAAATTTGTCGCAAAAGCGTAATTAAGTCATAAAACTTCCAAAAAGTGTGACTAAGTTTTAAAACTTATTAAATTTGCGCAATCAAGTCTTTCTGTTAATATCGTCAATTTGTCTAAAAAAAATAATAATGACGGTGCATTTTTAAATTAATTTATTTTCCTACATGGCATTTTTTATTTTTCTTTAAATCTTATTTAGATAATAGAAAAAACTAAAAAAAGCTAAATAATTTTTAAAATATGGGAAAAAGAAAAAAAAATGCAAGGATTGTGACTACTGGCTAGGCGTTGCCACTGTTGCCCATCGCCAAAGGGTGGCCGACAACCTTTACCGGCCTTAGGCAACGTAGGCCCTAGGCAATGGAGGGGGGCCGACCCTCACCAGCCCGAGCGAGGCTCTCCCGAATTTGGGCGACACCTCGGTTAGGGCCAACATGGCTTGGCCAAATCAGGGCAAGTGTTGGCCCCAAGCAAGGGATGGCAACCCTTGCTAGGCCCAAGCAAGGGACGGTGTAACCCAAATCGGGGTGTGCCTCAGTCCGACCTTGTACAGTTGTCGACCCTTTCCTAGGGCTGGTGAGGCCCGGATGGGCAACACCAGCCCTCGCCCAAGGTCGACAATGGCTAGCCACCCTTCTGTGATGGGCGGCAGTTGCAGTGCCCAACCAAATCCCTGTCCATTTTTTATTTTTTATTTTTTAACATCATTTCAGCTTCATCTTTTTTTAATTTTTCTGCTATTATTTAAATAATGTTTAAAGCAAAAAGTAATAAAAAATGCCAAGTAAGAAAATAAATTAATTTTAAAATGCCACATTAATATTTTTCTTTAAACAAATTTATGATATTAATAGAAAGACTCGATTACATTAATTTAGTAAGTTTTAAGACTTTATTACACTTTTTAAAAATTTGAAGATTTAATTGTATTTTTATGATAATTTTAAAGATTTTTAGTATACGTATCTTAACAAAGAAAAGAGGGACGACAGAAAGAAAATAAAATGAAAAAGAAAGAATTAGCCTTCCATTGCACGTGGTTAACCAAGTAACGGGCGGCTTGCCCACATACGATCATCTGCAAATTGTCCACGTAGACCAGTACCGTGTTGCTCGCTTGAGTGCACCAAGGAGAAAATATTGGGTGGTCCGGGACCGCCACGTCAGCGTGGTCCCGGACCACTCACACGGCGCCACATATGAGGGGAGAGGGACAAAAGGGAGAAAGAGGAGAGAGAGCGTCAGATAAGGGGGCCCCGGTTTTCATCCTTTGTGGGCTTCCCCATACACGTGGCGCCGTGTGAGTGGTCCGGGACCACGCTGACGTGGCGGTCCCGGACCACCCAATATTTTTTCGTGCACCAAGTGCAGTTACTGTACCTTTTTTTTTTTTGCATGCTCTCTTTCTCTCTCGTCTTTGGTTCTGTTTCGCTGTTCAAATTTTTTTATCACTTTGCTCTTCCTTTCTTTTCATGGATCGCAAGTGATTAGTTCTGTTCTCTGTCCCGTTTCCTTGACACAGATTTGTTTAAGCAATTAATCATTGGAGGCAACAACAAAAGGAACAAAAGAGGGGGGGAAAAGGAAATTCTAGATATTAAAGAAGAAATTATGGCTGAGGCATTTGCTACCTCCGTTGCATCGAATCTTGTGTCGAAACTAGGTGAGTACCTGTTTGCTCCCATTGGACGCCAATTTGAATATGTGTTGTGCTACAAGAGCTCCGTCCAAGATCTCAAAAATGGAGTCGAGAAGCTGGAGAATGCAAGGAAAAGGGTGCAGAGCTCTGTCAACGAAGCCATGTATGATGGAAAATCTATACACGATGATATTAAGAAGTGGTTAGATAGAGTGGAGAATAAGACTAGTGAAGCACAAAATTTGTTAAAACAAGGTGAAAGTGCAAAAAATGCTTGCTTCCATGGGTGGCTTCCCAACCCCATGGTGCGCCATCCCATTGGCAAGAAGGTGAAGAAGATGACTCAAGTCATTCAGGGACTTCATGATGAAACTGCAAATTATAACTTTTGGAATGTCTACCATGAGAGTACTCCGACAGGAATTGTCACTACTCCCACTTCCCCTCCAAGATCTGTTAACAAGGAAGAAGATGTCTTGGAGTCAAGGGCTAAAATCATGGAGGAAGTAATGAAGGCTATAGTTGATGACAAGCTCTGTGTAATTGGGGTGTATGGGCTAGGTGGGGTTGGCAAGTCCAAGCTTCTGGAGGACGTTGAAAGGCGATTCAAGAAAGAAAAACTGTTTGATGTGGTTGTCATGGCAAATGTATCACGCAATCCAGATTTAAAAATAATCCAAGGAGAAATTGCTGACACACTTGGCCTAAAGTTAATGAATGTGGAAACTACTCGAGGGAGAGCAAATCGTTTGCGTGAAAGGTTAGAGTCTGATTAGGAGAAAAGAATTCTCATCATTTTAGATAATTTGTGGAAGAAGCTAGAGTTAAAGGATGTTGGAATCCCTTGCGGCGATGATAATAAAGTAAGAGGCTGCAAGTCATTACTATCGTCTAGACACCGAGATGTTTTGCGCATTGACATGGGCATTGACCGAGAATTCCGACTCAGTGAGTTAAATCATGAAGAAGCACGAAGACTTTTTGAAAGGACAGTGGAGGACAAAGTTAATAATCTTGATTTTAAACCCTTGGTGGATGGAGTGGTCAAGAATTGTGGTGGCTTGCCTCTTTTTGATTCTATTGGTGGCAAAAAGGTTGAAATATGGAGATTTGGCTGAATGGAGGAATGCTTTGACCAACATAGAAATGTCGGATGCAAAATCAATAGTGGAACTAAATTACAATGACTTAAAAGATGAAAGGATCAGATCATTGTTCTTGGTTTCTGCTCTAGACTCGGGAAAAATTCTCATGAGGTGTTTGCTTCCCTATTGCATGGGTTTGGGTTTATATGAAAAATTCAGCAAGACCCTCCAAGATGCTGGAGATAGGTTGATTATGGATCTACGTTGTCTACAAGACTCTTCTTTGTTACTAGATAGTGATGACATGGAAAAGTTCAAAATGCATGACATATTCGTTGACGTGGCCATCTCCATTGCTTCCACTCAATGGAACGCCTTGATTGGGAGGAAGGATTATGGATTTAAAGAATGGTCCAAGGATGAGCTCAGAAAATGCAAAGCCATGTCCTCCTCTTATGTAGGCATTGATGAGCTTCCTGAAAAATTGGACTGCCCAAACTTGAGGATACTTCTGTTATACAAAAACAACTTGTCTCTCAAAATTCCTGCCTTATTTTTTGAATCTACAACGAAGCTCCAAGTCTTGGACATGGGTGGTGGCTTATCTTTCGCCTCTCTACCTTCGTCGATCCAATCCCTTGAAAACCTCAAGTCACTAGGTCTTGAATACTGCCATCTAGAGGATGTGACTATTCTTGGAAAGATGAAAGGATTGCAGTTCCTAAGTTTTTATAGATCGGCAATTACTCGGCTGCCCAAAGAAATAGGTGAACTAATAAAATTGAGATTTTTGAACTTGACAGGGTGCACTAAGCTCAAAATTATCGAATTAGGAGTGCTTGGAAGCTTGGTTAATTTAGAAGAGCTGTATATGGAAGATAGTTTTGATCAGTGGGAGGCTGAGGATGAAGCACCAAAAAGCAACGCAAGCCTGGCTGAATTCAAGAACATGAAAAAGTTGAGTACTTTGTACATTGCCATCCCTCATTCTGCCTATCTCCCAAGAGATCTGCCATTTGGGAAACTAAACAAGCATAAAATCCAAATTGGGGGCGTTTGGGATTGGTCGGGTAAAAACACAGAATCTAGAATTGTCAAGCTCAAGCTGGATTCAAGCAGTCTTCTTCTTAAAGAGTGGGTGTCAAAATGTTTACAGAAAACGCAAGATCTCCACTTGGATGGATTGCAAGATGGAATCGATAGCATTCACGATTTGTGCGACAAAGGATTCCAGGAATTGAAGCATCTTCACGTACAAAATAGCCCCTCATTTCAGTATGTTGTTCACTCCACAAAGAATGTCCAATACACTGCATTTACTAGATTGGAATCTTTATTTCTCGAGAATCTGAACAACTTGGACAAGATTTGTCGTGGCTGTCTTGCCCTAAATCCTTCAGCAAATTAACGATTGTGAAAGTGGATAATTGTGGTGAAATCAAACATTTGTTTCCTTTTTCTATGAAGAGAATAATATTGCAGCTTGAAGAGATTGAAATAAGCAGATGCCGCTTGATGCAGCAAATTGTCGCAGATGTCGAAGTAAAAGATGGAGATGAAATAGATGATGATACCAACGTGAAGTCATGCAATTTGCGAAGGCTGACATTACGAGACTTGCCAAAGATAATGAGCTTCTATAAAGCCACGGACCATTCGGTTGGTTTCTTTGACGGGCAACAGGTACATAATTTGTTTTTGAGATTTTGTGCATGTATATGTGAGAGTATAAAAAAAACGTAGAAAAATTGGATACATAATTTGATTTTGAGATTTTGTTTTCCAAAATAATTATACAAACAATAATTTAATTTTGCAAAATGGAATTGCTATGTGATGCATATACACATAAAAACATTTATACATTAGTTAATTACATCTCACTTTATTTGTGTCATGTTATCAACATAGTTAAAAGAAGCACCGTCTGATGTGCAGATTTTTTAGATAATCTAAAAGTTTATCATTGCTTAATGGTAAAATTGAATATGTATCCGCAAACATTTATGGACATACTCATAAACTGAAGGAAGTATACACGACCTAATTAATTTTTATGACCTTTATTTAATAATGAATGGAAATATGTAGAATTTTATTATATCCGATTGATTAAAGGGAAAGAAGGAACTAAGAAAAATCAGTAGGTGAATTTGACTACCGTGACTTTGTGTCATATAACATCCAAATTAATTAATTATAAATTTTCAGTTTTAATCGTAAGCACATCTGCCTTAGAGTAGTTGAGATGATTTAGTTGCTTTTTTCTTCCTTCAATGATTGTTAAGAGTTGGGGTAGGTGAATGGATCTTTGTGGAATTGTGGTTCGACACAAAGTTCCCTTATACTGTTATTGATACAAAGTTCCGCTATACTCTTATTTGTTAAAGGATGGAAATATTATGTGACTATAAATGAAAAATCAAATATAATATTCAATAGGCCAAACTGTTTTTGTAACCTTGGTACATTAACGAGATGTTAGGGGGATAATTAATCAATTTGTTCTAATTCATGGAAGCTATTGAACCTTTTGTGGTGATCAAATCTACTGCTATTCTTTGTTCTAACCACTTTTCAAATATTACCAGTAGAATTTACGTGCCCTACAAATGTTTAAATTTCTTCTTTTTTTCTAATAAAATGTTGCTTGAAAGTATTAATTAGAAACACATCTAGCAGTCAATGGAACATTTTTTGTAAATATATACTTTTTAAATTATTTTCATCGCGTGAGTCAAACCGCAAAAGCATGATGCTCAACTAAAATCATTTGTTGAATTAAATAATTCATTTTCTTGGCTTTATAAATGAAATATGCCATATAAACTAGCTCTTTGATAAGGAAGCGCATCTTACGTCCTTATATAGGTAAATTAATTCCTTTAATGAAATTGACTTTGATGCCCATAAGGTGCTGTTGAGGTCAGTTCATGTTTCTTATGGCCAACCATGGATCTCACAGTGATGAACCTTTTTTTTTTTTTTTTAGTTTCAACCAATGTGGCATATATTATACATGACATCTATTTAGGAAATGAAGGATCCTATAGTGCTATGCACGGGGAAAACAAAATCTTCTGATTTCTTTAGTATATCTTTCATAGTTTACAATAATTTTTTACTTTCAATCTTTTGATGAGAGATGTGTTTTTTAAAAATACTTTCGATAAAATGCCAAGCTTAGATTACACCTGCAAAACAATTAAAGTGTAGTTTTCCCTGTTTGTCAAATTAGTTCTTGACTATTTGGTAGAAAATAATTCGTTTGAGGTATTATATAATATCATGATCGATGACTAAATATTCAATTGAGACTATGCCATGAATTTGGAAAATTTATCTAGAAAGCATGAAATGTGAGGGTAAATCTAGTAACCTCAATATTTCTAGGACTATGAATTCGGTCTTATTGTTACATATTCAATGGAGTCCAAGTACATAATAGCTAAATGATAAGCAAGTGTAAAGTTGATAAATTTTAAAGAAGAATACAGTAAAATTCAAAAATCACTACTCCACTTTTTCTTCCATTATCTTTAAATCTATCGTATGGGATTATTTCCTTTATTAATTATTTGACATGCAATCCGTATTTCTAGTTACAAGCATTTTTATGAGATAATGTGGGACTATTCATCCTTCGCAGCTAATAAAGTTACAAAGTCTAGAAGCCATAACCATTGAAAGATGTCACTTAATGCAAGAAGTATTTGATCTAGAAGGAATGACAACCAATGGGGAAGCCGAGATTCTATCACGATTGAGAGAATTAAGCTTGAGTGACTTACCAAGTTTGGGACACATATGGAACAAAAATCCTCGAAGAAAATTGTATTTCCAAAACTTAAGGACATTGAAGGTTAAAAGCTGTGAGGACTTGAGGTTTCTTTTTTCTTCTTCCATGGTTAAAGCACTTGGACAAATAAAAGAAATAGAAATAATGAGTTGTCAACTGATGGAGGAAATTATTGATGTGCAAGAAGAAAAATCGGAGGAAGCTGCAACAACTGGCACTTTCGATTTCCCTCAATTAATATCCTTGTCTCTTCAAGATTTGCCAAATCTCAAGATATTCTCTTATGGAAAGTACAGTATTTGCTATCCATCCTTAACAAGACTGATGATATCTAGATGCCCCAAAATGATGGCATTCTCTTCATTTGAAGGAAAGCAATGCATGATAGCTAATACAAATTTACAACAAACCTTTGGTCATATCAACTCTAGCTTGTACTTGCCTGTCTTCTTCAATGAAAAGGTATGTAAGCATCTACAATATTTTTTTGTTAACCACTCTTCTAGTTCTAATTAGTGAAGCATTTTAATAAAAATTGTATCATTATTTTGTACCAAAAATTTAGCAGTTCGCAATGGAAGAACTAACTCATTGCCGGTCATTCCCATAGTTGCCCCCAAATTTCGGCATAATAAAATTATGTACCAAAAGTTTCAGTGATTCTACATATACAATGTTTTTATGCAGGTTCTTCTTCCAATTTTGGAGGAATTGAAGCTTTCGTCCTTGTGCCAATTAAAAAGGATATGGCATAATCGGCTCCATAGTCAATCCTTTTACAAACTTGCATCACTCACTATTGAACTTTGTGAAAATTTGTCACATGTTTTTCCGTCAAATTCAATGGATATTTTGCAAAGCCTAAATAAAATTGAGGTAGTCAAGTGTCCCTCCTTGGAAGCATTAGTTGAACCAATAAGTCTCAACGATGAGAAAAGGTAAAAGCCATTGGTCCTCCCTGCATTAAGAGAATTGACGTTGTGGAATCTATCAAGGCTAACAAACATTTTGAAGAGTGACTACAAAGTCACCTTGGCATTTCCTAGTGTGATGGAAGTGAATGTGAGGGGTTGTCATAGTTTGCCATATCTCTTCTCAAGTGCCACAGCTGAAACTCTCAATAAACTTGTGGTGCTTGATGTTTCCCATTGCAATAACATGCGGGACATAATTGCAAGGGAAGAAGGAAAAGGAAAAACCTTAGAGACTTTGAAGTTCTGTCAATTAAGCACCCTCAAGCTTGGTGACCTTGAGAATTTGATTAGTTTCCGCTTAGCGAGTTGTGCTAGTGATGGGTTACATCCTCTATTTGATCAAAAGGTATCATATCCCAATTTATCAGAAATGCAAGTGTAGCATCTAAAATAAGTACCATAGAGTAGGTCCTTGGTCTAGAATAGTTGCATAATGATAATACATATTTAAAGTGAAGTTATGATCCCCTTAATGTTGAAAAGATCTAGCTCAATGACCAATTGATGAAGAACATATCTATATCCGAAACCAACTAATGTGGAACGAAAGCATGAAGAAAGTTAGGTTTAGATTCATTAAAAGTGGAGGAAAATTAGATAATAAGAAAAAGACGGAGAAACTAAAGAGGGATAAAAGAGATAGAAAGGCCAATTCAGGTGGAGAAAGAGATACGTCAAATAGGCAAACTTACTTATCAAATGATTCAAATTAATTCATCATTATAACTAAAGAAAAATATTAATCTGTTTATATTTATTGGCAACTTTAATAATAGTGATTCAACTATTAATAGAAATAAATCAAGATTAATATCCTTAGTCTTGATAATTTCGAATAACAAACTTATAAAGAAACAAATCAGCTAGTGATCACGGAATCCAGTACAACATTAATTAAATAGTATATACCTATATTCACCATCTTTTGATCTAATTGTTAGATTCTTTTCTTTAGTATTTGATATGTTTTCTTTGAGTCTATACTTTGCCTGAGAACTTTTGAAGTGCAAGAACCATGAAGCATTGGTTTGTGCAAATTGGTCTCAATTTTGTTGTTTGCACTTCAAAGTAATGGGACAATTTATTGGCTATTGTGTTTTCAATGTTGTAATGAGCTAAATCTAAGATAGGCCAAATTTGAGTTTCATGAGAGACAAATTATGCACGAAATGAATATAATTGTCTAACTAAGAAGGCTATGGTTATGCTAGGGCTTAAACATAATGATTGATATATATATATTAGTAAAAATTATGCTTTCTACTTTAAATTATATGATAGGAGAATCAATTTTAGTGGGTGGCATTTTCTAGAAAGAAATAACATACATCTAATTTTCTTTTCTTTCTATTCGTTGATAATGTTCATCTTGTGATTTTCTTTGTTCTTGAAATTAAAGTATTCTCTTTTTTTAGGGAATAGAGAATCAGGTCTAATTTATTAAATTGAAAAATAACAGGTTGAGTTTCCTAATATGGAGTCAATGAAGATCTTGCAAATGGATAAGATGGAGAAGATATGGCTTGATGATCTTGATTCAAATGCCTTTGGCAAACTCAAGACGCTAGTAGTGGTGTATTGTGAGAAACTTTTATCCATATTTTCATCTTATGATATGCTCACAAGATTTCGAAACCTAGAAAAGATAACTGTGACCGATTGTGGATCCTTAGAAATGGTATTTCAACTCCAAGAGTTTGAATTTAGCAAAACTTGTTCTACAAATACTTTTCAATTGAGAGAATTAGTTTTGGCGCGGCTCTCAAAAATGAACCACGTGTGGAGTGGACTTCCTCAAGGAGGCCTTACCTTTGGACACTTACAATGCATGGAGGTTGTCAAGTGTGAGAGTCTCAAAAGTTTATTTCCAAGCTCGGTGGCAAAAAGTATGACACAGCTCCAAGAACTTTTGGTAAGGGATTGTGGGGTGGAGGAAATTATTGCAGAGGAAGATAGAGTAAGTATGAGCGCAAGTGATCTCTTTTTTCCACAATTAACCAATCTAAAATTATTGGGCTTGCCGAAACTGAGGAGCTTCTACCAGAATAGTCATACGTAAGCATGGCCACTTTTTAAGCAATTGCAAGTGAGACATTGCGACAAGATGAGGTCATTCTCATTTGCTTGTGAATTCCAAAGTTGCCAAGGTACAACCACCAACAAAAACCAACCTGCACTCTTTTCTTTTGAAAAGGTACCATCCATGAGTCTAGCTCTCTGCCATTATCTTCATTGGTTTATATGCATAGCTATCGAGGCTTTGTTATTTTCTACAATAAATTAAAATTGTCACACTTCTTGCTTATTAATGCTCACCATAACACACTTGTGAATTGCTTAGAAATTTGAAGATTGACTACTGTTAACTATTTCTAAGTCATACTTTTGGTATACAATCTAGTGATCCCAGCTTTTACATTGAAAAAAAAATATTATTGAATCAACTTGCATAGACAGTGATGCTTCTAATGAGCTGCTCTTGCCTTATAGTTAGGATTTACCTATTTACTTTAATTTGACCTACCCGTCTGTCAAAAGTGAAAAAAGTTTAGTATTATGCTCATTTGGAACAAAGTTCCATATTCGAACATTGTGAACTTGGTTGATAACTGTCCAATACAATAGATAATTTGCTAAATGGGCTTTGAAAAGCACAAACCTTCTTTATTCTTTTTCCAAAACTACCAACTACTTTAATAATCTACCAATATTTATTCTTGGGGCTCACCAACATATTTAAAATTACTAACTATATTTGAATATACTAAACTTAATGTGATTGGTGTATTAACATTTGTCACGTTAAGATACCAATTGATTTTAGTTCATTGCCTACATTTTTATCTTGTTAGGTTTTAAAAAGCATCAACATTTCCAAAATTATGAACTACTTTAATAATCAACCAATATTTATTCCTATGACATTTTAATGCTTTTTTTTTGTCAACAGTGCCTTTCAAATCACTATCTTTAATTTAAAATTAAAAAAAAATTAATTTGATTGTGTTACCAACATTCATCAAATTAAAATTCCAATTGATTTTAGTCACTTGCTAACTTTTTATCTTGTGGATCTTGAAAAGTACTAATTTTTCTTTGTACTTTCAAAATCATCAACTATTTTAATGATCTACCAACGTTTATTCCAATGGGTCACCAACGCTTTTGAAGTTACTAATGTTTAATCGAAATTACCACACTTAATTTGAGTGATATATTAATGATATACCAACACAATATTAGTTTTTTTTTTTTTTCAAGTACATAATGCTAAAAACATCCATCTATTGGTTCGGTTTGAACACGTTCTTTTCAGCATTATAGGGCAGTGAACCCATGCACTACTTATTACATATGGTAAAATAGACATGAGAACCACTGTTTAGAAAAGAATGCTACATATTAATATGTCATCTTACTATTGAAATACATCTATTTAATATATAAATAAAACATATTTTTTATGAGTTTTTTCTATGAACTTGTTGACATTCACGTGTGTTTACTTTGCCATTTGGATTTAATTAGTTGACAATCAAAATAGTTGAATATCATCAACTAATAACTTTATTTCATCCAAATTCACAAAACATGGTTTGATTGAATTGGGCATATCAATAAATAAATAAATAAATAAAAAACGTCCCACTTATATAACCCTTGTATAATGGTCATCAATTCTTTCTCGTGGCTCTAGATTAAAAAAAAGAAAAAAGGATAAAATCGGCCAAAAGCCTACCGGTTCTCTTTCCGCTTTTTCTAATAAATGGAAGGACAATTTAGTCATTGAACATGCATGTGCCCTATTTTACTTTCGGTGGATGGTGGCCTAACTAAAAACGGATTCCCACAGGTCATTCCTCACCTAGAGATATTGGAATTGACGAGGGAGGATGTTGCGATGCTACCGCAGCATTACATCTTTGGCCATCTCAGAATCCTGGTTTTGGGGTGCTACCATAATGAAAATGTCGCTTTCCCTTCCGACTTCCTTCTCCAAGGATTCCCCAATCTAGAAATGCTTGCTGTGAATTGTAGTTCCTTCGAGGAGATATTTCCAGAAGATGCTCTTGGACATGGGGGAGCGACTCCCTGTGGAGGATTAACAGACACGGAAAAACCTCTCAAGTCACTTGGAAATCTGAAGCAACTTGCGCTGGGAGGGCTGCGTAACTTGAGGGGAATCTGGAAAGATGGCTCATTGATGGCTGAAATCCTCAAACAGATTGAATATCTTTTCGTTAAGCAGTGCCCTAGTTTATCGATCGTATTTCCATCTCCTGCCTCGTTCCAGAGATTGACACGATTAGAAGTAGAGGATTGCGCTGGTTTAGTTCATATGGGGACTTGCTCGGCAATGACAAGTCTAGTGCACCTTACTTGGCTAACGCTAAGAAATTGTGGTGCAATGGAAGATGTGGTAACAGATGATGGAAATGGAGCAGAGGAGATCCCTTTCCCCGAGCTGGAAGAGCTAATACTTGATCGTTTACCAAGACTTGAGAGCTTCTCCCCAATGAATCGCGCCTTCGTAGGTTCCCATCACTGACGTATTGTCATCACGCAATGTCCCAAGATGAATGTATTCTGCAAGGGTGCCTTGAGGACACCAAACCTAGATAAAGTACTCCTATGTGAAGAGGATGGTGAAGGACGTTGGGAGGGCGACCTTAATACCACCGTCCAAACCTTATCGACTTGCAATGATCCACGCCGAATTCAATAAGGCAGGTGAATATGTTTGCTTAATCGTGTCTTGCCTGAACTCAGTGACGAAAGGAAGAAACTTGTGTTCTTCTTCAAGTTCTATATTGCCTCATATGAAGTCAGTCTTTCATAAAATAAAATAAAAAAGTTTGGCTGTGTTCTAACAGAATCGTTACATATTTCGAATATTGGGGGCCTTTGTGCAATTACTCACGAATGCATTCTAGATGTTTGATGAATTGTTTAGCATAATTTCTGTCAACGTAGCTTCGAAGATTGTGAGGTTTTGTTATATGGGGCCGTGTGCTCGCCCACTTCTCTGGTTAATATTGAGGAGTATCTTACTGATATGTTTGTTTCTTTCAAGTGTCTTGCACCCTAAGATCAAAGTGGCTGCTTTTATTTGCTAGAAAGTGTCTCCAGTAGTAAGATATTGAAGCAATCTTTTTGCAACCTGTGCTCTAATAGTGTTCTAGTGCATGGTGTTGATGCCTCTCGACATGGAACCTTTGTGCCGACATGTGGTATTCACAATGAGTAGGTGCTTCATTGAATATCTCATGCTTTTCTAGTTTGGGATGTCCTCTCTATGTCATTTATTTGATAATGGTACTAGTGTAGCGTAATGTTTGAGCAAATAATCAATCGAATGAGGGGGTGCTCTATCCTATATCGAATTGTGTAGGAATTTTTAATGAGTGTTGGCTTTTAGGCAGCCTCATTTAGCATCAAGAAGTTTCTTTGAAGTTTGGATGACGACAACAGCGGCTATACACTGACCAAAGGGGGAAGAAGTCCAAGAATCCAAATAAGCATGTGTCCTTCGGGCAACAGACCATAGCCTACGCAGAGCCATTCACGCTAGATATTTTCATCTCCAAGCAATTTGTCTCGGCTCGCTCACTCACAGGGTTGCATGCAAGCAAGTTGCTATTGTGGGTACCAATTCTGAGGACATCAGAGCCTACTGAAGTCTCAGTTGGACATACTAGCATGTTTGGCCTTAGGACGGATTTTGGCAGACCAGGCAGGGGAAGCTGATGTGTACACTGCTTCCTGCACTCTAAGAGAGAGGGACAACTTTGAAGGAAAACTCGAAGCAGTAGTTTAGTCTCTAATTGACAGTGTTATTGATATTTAAGTTTATCTTAACTAATTTTCCATCCTTGAGCACGATCTTGATTGTGTGCACAACTCCTAGTAGGAATATACTGACATCTTTGATATTGTTTTGAGAATACGCAGGATGTAGTGTCGGTTCATTTGCTGGTTTAATATAGATAATAGTGACTGTCTATTTGACAGGAGCAGAATCCATTTTTGTTTTGGCTTTGTTGAAACATTTACCTTCTGGATTCTTGGATGAGCATTGTGATGGCTATCATAGCTTCGTATATCTTTCTCTAATTTTACATGGTTTCGATATTGACTCATGCTTTTCAAACATTATGGATGTCCATGCCACAATGATTAGTTTCATCCAATCTTCTATTGGCAGACACTTATTTACAAATTAGGTCCACAGCTCTTGATAGTGCGAAGTACTATCATCACCTGGATTGGCAAGTAATATCCTACTCAAATTATCATAACTTAAGTTGGTTTAGTTGTCTACTTTTCAGTCGTTTTGCTTCAGTTCATAACATAGAGATGCATAGATATTACTTTGCTTGCCTTAGTGACTTGATGATAAAAAATCAATTAACTTTGGTCATTGTATTCTTGTGGAAGATATGAAACTAAATATAAAAGTGGTGTTTAGTCATTCTTTCTCTTCTGCTTCTAAGTTTGACTATCTTGGACACGAAGAGTAGGCCTCATGGAAAAGTGAATTTGTGTGATCTGCTGCTTTTTGAATGTTAATTCTTGCCAATTTACTTTGGAGGAAACTAAGAAAAACTTTTTCTGCAGATTTGATGTCAATCTAATATCCCTGTGTCTTTACCACAGCAGTAGTTGTTGCCTAGTTGATGTGAGAATCTCTATAATTTGCAATGAGTTTCAAGTTAGAATATTGTCAATCCATCAAAGAGAGAAAAATGCCTTGGATCCAGTTTTCTGTAGAATACTTTTATAAAACACTCACCTGAGCTTTTCGAGATTCTCGGATCACGGTGGCATCCTCATTTTGCTCGATCCTCTCCCTTGGAGGATGAGCAATATATGAGGAAAAAGAGAGATGTCCAAAATTTAATATACTCACAGGTAGAGTCCAATATTGACATGTCAGAAAAGCAATATAGTTGATTGAAGGTGATCTATTGCTTCATGATTCACCTATTTTAGATGCATTTACTGCAAAAGCAGATGATCTAAGGATCACTCAGGTGTGGAGCCTACTGCAATTTCATGTGTTAATCGGAAGGCTAGTATGAAGAAGAAAGGCTCACTTGCTAGTTGCTCTTATCAAATAATGTTTGAATTCTGCTCTTTTCCTCTTGTTATAGTTATAGTTGTATTCATTGCTTTTTTGGTGCTTCATCCTCATAGCTCTTTCCATATGCGCCAATATGAACTATTCAATTGTTTTTTAGTGGATTAGAAAGTAATATTCTCTATTAGCTGTGAAAAAATATCATTCAAGTGCACGATCATATGAGTTCTTAGGAATTTGACTATTCAATTGTTTCAAATGAGTTTATGAAATACATCAAATAGTTCACAAACTTAAAAGCATCATATTCATTTCCATGGCATGTTTGCACTTATGGTACTGCATATCTCTTAACTAGTCAAATGTCCAGAATTTAACATACTCAATACACGATTGCACAGTAGAATTTTATTTACTTCTGGATCACACTATGAGCGTGTCATTTTCCATGCATTTGGGTTCAGTGAAATAAAAGGGTAATCCATCAAGATCTTGTCCATAGCATCTTCTCCTTTCCATTTTCTGCAGATAGTCACAAAGAAAAGTCAGAGTTTGACCTTGCCACTTCTTAATAAGAATGCACAAGTAGGGTTGAGAAACCTGGTTACTCACTGATGATGAGGAATCTGTTCCTTCCAGGAATGCTATTGAAATAATATTTCACTGTTCCTAGTTTGGAAAACAAAGATCTGTTTTCTAAAAGTGTGAACTGTCCAAAATCTCGCATCAAATGTCCTATTTGATATTGTTTCTTGCCATATCTTTTGATTGCTTTATATCAAGTACTCAGTGCCAATCTAGAGTAGTTGAATCTGGGGGTTCTATCTGTATTTCCTTGAAGTCGTCATCATATTGTCTACTATGTTCCTGGAGGCACTAGTGACTTGACATACTGTAAAACTTTTTGCCGGAGAATCCATTAGTCATTGAGTGCTTCGACTTCAATACTAGCGGGAACCATGCACATGAAGGGTAAATGCCTTTTCTCATGCATTTTGTAGAACATGGGCTTTTGTGTGTTAATTTGCTTGTCGTTTATTACAGTCAAATTCAGTAAGTCCATAGCAGACTTGGGGAAACTTCACAGAGAAAGAAACAGGGAAAATTTTACTTACCAGCTTCTCATCAAGGCTGTGAAAATTTGTCTGTCATTCTTAAATAGTTTAATACTCTTCATTCTAACAGGCCCTTTGATCATTTTGCACATGCATTTTTCAAAAGTTGTCAGTAAAGGAGATGATTATATAGGTCCTAAAAAGTAGCATCATATAAATTTCCACAATGAACATCTTGAATCTAACATACTACTGATATGTTTTGGCCAAAGACCTAAGTGTTGATTATAACATGCTAGATAAGTTCATGTAAATTTCCACAATGAACATCTTCAAGCTGACATACTACCGATCTTTTTTGGCCTGTGTTGATAATAACATGCCAGATAAATTAATTTCGACACCGAACTTAGAGCTCATCTTTCTCAATATTCACGTGTTTTTGGCTCGGGATAGGGTGTCTAGTGTTGTCTTGCTCGGCCTCACCATCTCTCTTATCACTCGGCAAAAGAAAATTCATAAATGAAGAGGAATGGCCATTATCATGGACTAGCTCGCAATAAAATGAGCAATGGTGGTGATCATCATCAAGATCCCTTACAAGCCTTATCGCGACGGATCTCTCAACCTCGATTACAAAGCTACCGTAGACGATGGCAAGCTCAACTCGTGCCCCTGTAATCGACCCCCACAACACCAGTCATGTATGAATTTCAAATGACTCCCCAACCTGCCATGGCCACTGGCCCCAACGCTTGTTGTTAGTATCCTGGCTATATCTAAGTCGCAATAGCACGGTCAATGGAAAAATAAATTGGAAAAGAAAACGAGGCGCAGTCTCTTTCCATTGGATGACATCATGTCTATTATATTCTTGTTGGTAGCCTAGTTTGCGACTTGAAAATAATAAGGTGATCTTGGAACATTAGCATGTGATTGGAAAAAATTGATTTTTACTCATTGCAAGACTCCTAAAATACTATGAAGCATGCAAAATATTACATGAGTTCTCTCATAACATTTTCAAAATCATCATTTCAAAAATTGCTCATATTTCTCACTTCATTCTTTATATTCAAAACGATTGGTTTAAATAGTTGGGTCAATTGAACAAGTAGAATCGCATGCCGCCCATACTCCGGTTCAACCTCCAGTACCATTTTTGAAACATTGCCCACAATCAAACCCGGATAGTTGACTAAAAGTCATCTTGTTTCTTGAAAGGTGGGTATATGAAAATCTTTAATTTAAAGCTATCACCTTGGGGTCATATATCTATTCATCAAAATTCTTTAATGGATGACCTCGTCCTTAATTTATTAAAATATTATTCGAAGTAAAGTGTAAGTATATATGAAGATTATAACAATGGAGAATTGGCATCGTTACTTTTAACCTGCTTCATCCTTTCATTGAGCGAGAGGAATTATCAAAAATATGCATTTTAAACATGTGGAAGGAGAGAGATATAGGAGAGACCTATGCAAACAAGCACTAACTGAACTTCCTCAATTTGATAACAAAATAGTAAAAATAAAATTTACCATAATTTATGTAAAGGGCTATACTTTGGTACATCCCTAATTGTAGGAAACTTTATCGACCCATCCCTTCGGTCAATAGATTACAAATAATGGATCACCTACGTGCAAATAATGTATTTTATGATGCTTAGCACATGATGCACATGACCACATTATCTAACCAATTCCGGCCTAACTTATTGTGGCTTCATTTACCTCTCGATTCTTGTAATACCGATCAAATGTTGAAAATTATAGCTCAACTTTTGGCTTGATTATTTTTGTTTAATACATTATGTCATCCTTTTCTAGATCAAGGCATCATCCTCTATATTCTTAATAAAGAACACTAGGTATTTGGTTACTATTTAAAACTTGAAAGAAAATAAATTTCTTACTTCTTCATGAACAAGAGAATATAGTAAGCATTGTTGAGCTCTAGGGAAACTCATCCAGATCATAGCAAATCATTGATAACCTCAGTTATCTCAATAAGTAGCACCAAGTCTATACTTGTTTTGTCCATCACAGAACAAGGGATGTGAACAGTCGCATACACATCTCCCCTTTTTTTATTAATAAATTTTCTTAGCACACATTCAAAATCAGGTACAAAATTAATGATATTTATCCAAGTGAGATTTGTAAAGTTATCTCCCAATATTAATGGACATTTGAGATAAAATTAATGGGGACAATTTATTTTAACAAAAGACATCCAAAATTTCGATCAATATTTATTAAAGAAAAAAACAAGAAATAGCACCAAGAGTGTCGCAACCTACCTTTTCTGTCTAAAGGGAAAAAGACATAAGTTTAAGAGTATTGCCTAAAGAACGGGCCTACAACTTTTGTTTAGACGTTAACTCTCCCAAACCCATACTTCGTGTGATATTGTGATATTTAATTCTAGTTTCAAATTGAAGCTATAATAATTTTTTAATGATGAGTTGCCACTAACCTATTAGAACCGGCTAAAAACTAAGTGAAACATAAGAGTATATCTCACTTTCTACGCATTCAAAGAATCTAAGACATGTGAGGCGATCATGTAAGGGCACAATCATAAAAATAACAATTAGTAACCAAGGAAAGTATTAAATAAATTGCAAGGCAAATTGAAGGTCTAACACTAAGAAATAAGAAATAATACCATTTCTAACTAGGCCTAAGAGAAAACAAAATTAACAGGGAAAATTCCACATAAAGGCCTAAACTCAAGTTCGTTTTCTCAAATAAGAGTCCGAAAATGAACTTTGTTTTAAATAAAGCGCCTAAAGTGGTCAATTCGTCTCAAACAAGAACTCGAAGTGAAACTTGTTTTAAATAAGGACTTGAAGTGGTCATATTAGTTTTAAAAATGGCCTAACCTCTCATACCAAAAGGCATTTTCGTCTTTAACTTATTTTTTTATTTCTTTCTTTTTATTTCTTTTTCTTTTTCTTTTTCCCTTTTCCTCCATTAGCCATGGCGGAGGTCATTGGACTCGGTAGAGGGTAGCTTCCATTGCCAAATTTGGCGAGGGCAGCCCTCACACTCGCCCTTGTATGACCTTGCTAGCCTAGGGTCGCCTTCACTCGAGCTAGCGTGGGCAACCCTTGCCAATGTTAGGCGAGGATGTTCCTCATCAAATCTAGTGAGGGGGAGGGTCACCCTCGCCGACGTCAAGCGAGAGAAACCCTCCCCAAATCCGGCAAGGGTGACTCTTGCCCTAACCTAATGTCGGGCAAACTTAGTCGACCATCAATGGCGATGGCTGGGGGAGAGGAGGAAAAAAGAAGAAGAAAAAACAAAAGAAAAGAAAAGGAAAAGGAAAAATATATATATATATACCTAGAACAAAATGAGAGGTAGCTAACCAACTTCTAGGAGAGACATAATTGACTGCATTGATCTTGGTAGCGACACCACCCACAGAATTTAAAGAGTTATAATTTTTTTTACCAAAATACCCTTTCTTCGATAGTCGAAATAGTCAACGGTCAACCAAAAGCCTTTATTTGAGATTATTTGGTTACTTCGTACCCTTATTTGAGACGATTTAACCACTTCAAACTTTTATTTAAAATAAGATCCATTTTGAGCCATTATTTAGAATTTTCCCAAATTAATATATCAAAAGTGCGTAAACACATGATAGTTGAAATGAAAATGCACAAATGATGACTTTACATTTGTCTATAATGCTCAAATCTTATGATAAAGCCCTAAAAGCTTGTTGAATTTTGAGCACAATTTTTTATCATCAAATTTTGAAAGAAAACTATTAAAAAAAACTTATTTTTAAGCTTTTTCTTAAAAAATGATTTTTAATAAATTTTTTAATATAGAAAGTATGAACTCGGGCGGGGACCCAGGGTTCGGTCCAATTGTGGGCTGAGGTAGTCTCTCGGTTCTGGGCCATGGAAATAAATGGGCCTATTCAAAACAAGCCCATTCAAATAGAAAATCACGAAGCCCATTTCGTTGGAATTAAAAACTAAGCCCATCTTTCTAAATGAACAGCCCAAGAACCTATAAGACTAAGCCAGCCCGAACTCTAAAACCACTTAGGCCCAAGATTACTCAAACATCGAATCCCCAACATATCACTGACGTTTTCCTCCTCCTGCAAGTTTATTCCTAAAGGTAGACGTCAACTCCAAAACAAGCGCGGCTCAACAATCAACGCTCTCAGACTCACATCGAGAATGTCTTAAACATCACCCTTGATAGCCTACGTATGCCACCACTGCCGGCCATGTTAACGCCATCACCATCGCTTGCCACTAGACGAATATCCGCCGATGAGACATCATCAACCACATTACCCTCTTCGGGTCAATACCAATCACCATTATCTTCCGATACACATGCCACATTCGCAATCGCAAGACAAAAGACTGAATAGAACAGAGATCGGGAAAGCAAGCCAACGTGAATGACCCAAGAGATTGAGGTTTCGGCCCTAGACTTCAACCGATTCCTCACGCGCAAAACATAGAGTAATAAAAACACAAAGAAACTCTTATGTTCCCACCTAGTTCAACAATGGAAATAATGCTCAACGAGCGACAAGGAGTTTGTGATGATGTGAAATCTCCCTATACGCACTTAAGAACGAATGGGATCGACAACGCATGTGCAGGGGCTGACTTGGACCTATTATCAAACATGTGATGACCACGGATCGAGAAGAAGACACTGACCATCTTTAGAACTCGAGCTCACGTCCGAACTTGAGAGAACCGATAAACAAAGTTCGAAAACGACGGATAACGGCTGGTTGAAAGCAAACCCGCGGATAAACTAGAAAATGTCAAGACTCGGTTTCACGGGTTGGCCAAAACCGGGCAAGGCAGCAAAAGGTTCACGGGAGGGGCGTACAATCGCGAGGGGCTCCCTGTCCGGATTGGAGACAGCGGTTAAAGGGGGCGCTCGACACAAATATGGCCATGGCCGACCGCTTCGACGCCTCCGAGCCTAGATCCTCGGGTGTGGGGTCTCGGAACCAGGAAAAGGGACTCGCCGGAAACACGTACGCCGGGGAGCGGTGGTCTTGGGGACGCCATTCGGAGGTTGTCGGGGATGCATAGTTGAATCGATGGGGGTGAGGCTGAGCGCCGCTCTCCAATCTCTCGGCCTCCCTCTCTCTCTCGGATCTCTCAAAGCTCTCCACTCCGTCACCTCTCAAATGAGCCAGCCTCCCCTTCGCTCGCTCTCCGCTCTCCCTTTTAAGCCGTTCGGCGCCCATGGCGTCCTGCGACGCCGGCTGCCACTGCCGGCTTGGCCCCGACCACCAACTCCCGGTCGACGCTCTGCTTCTGTCCTGTTCCCTCTCTGTTGTCCTTCTCTGTCCTTGCGTCCTGTTGCTCGGCCAGCGTGAGGGAAGAGAGGAAAGAGCGAAGAGGGAAGAAGGAAAAGTGAAGAGGCTGGGCTGGCCCAGGCGGAAAGAAAAGGAAGAAAAGATGGCCAGCCCGGCCCGGCCTTTCTTTTTTTCTTTTTTTTTATAATAACAATATTCTTTTTAATTAATTTTTCCTCTTTTTTTAAAAAAAAAAAGTTTCTATAACTACTAATGCAAATGGTCCTAATTTCTATATGCTGTGCAATTTAATGAAAATTATTTTTGCTAGGGATTAAAAATTAATCTCCAATTTTCTATGCAATTAATAACTGATTAAATCGATCCTTAAAATATAGGTGTCAACAAAGGGTAACCAAGATCCCTTCACGGTTACATACCTCACTCCCAAAGTGCATAAAGAGGGGATTCAATCAGGTGCAAATTAATTTGGAGCTAAGCACAGAGAAAACAAATTGCAAGAAAAATGTAAATTGCATTTTTTTTTTTGGTCGAAAGAAATTGCATTAAAAGGGTATAATTTGAGGGGAAAAATGATGCAGTCAAAAGTAAATATAAACATAGATTATAGATTTTCTTGATGGTGGAAAGAGAGAGCTCCAAACATTGGTATTTCTAAACCAAATACTAATAATAACCGTTCCCTCCTATATGTACGAGAACCATGCGCATAACTCCAATTATTCCACCTCTTTTGCAACTTCCAATTTCAAAGACAAATGCTACCACGTGCAAACTCAATCATGAGCTCTTCCTTGTTACTTCCCCCACCTTACCTGTACGTCTACCTTACTTGTTATTTCCACTTTCTCTGCTTTTTTGTTCCCTTTTCATTAATATTGAATTAGCATCTAATGTGCCTATTTCGAAATTGTTAAATTCTCTCACTTAGTGTTTGTGATTTTTGTTTAGTTTTCTAATAACTTCGTCTTAGTTAACAAAAGAGTTGCATCTCATCTTTAGTTAGTCCAATAAGCCTAAAAATGGCTCTAAGTCAGCATCATTGCAATTTTAATAAATTAGAGACCATATTGACCGACGAGAGAGAGAGAGAGCATGAATAATATTGAACAAATTTACAAAAAAAGAAAAAAAAAAGTAAAGGCATGGGTAGTTCCTTTATTCTTAAAATTTTCATACGGGTTTTATGAAACAATTTTTCTAGAGGCTTTGCTATACACTAGGGGTGCATTGCTTCAAGTTCTTCTTCAATGGTTAGAGACTTTCCAGTTCAAGAATTGGAAATCACTAGTTCAAATCCCACCAATTACATACAAATGCATAATCTACGTTTCACCTGCCAAACATCTTTTCATCTTTACAACGAGCTCATTAGAATCCTTGACGATTGATCAAAACTTGTCCTCATCAAATGAGAAGGGTTTTGATCAAACGTCTCATTTCACGTGATCCACGCACCTCACCATGACTGTTGCCTTCATTTTGTTCTGGCTTTGTCCGATGGTCGAATGCAGTTTACTTGAGCAACTTGGATAGAATTACATGATGAATTCTATCCTTGCAATTTCTGAATATCCTCATCTTTGATTTGAGGGGGCCACGTAAAAGAGAACTGTTGGAATATAATAGCGGAAACGATAGGATCTTGCAAATTATGTCAACGCGAAATCGCCAGAGAATTAAACGAGAAAAATCAGGACACTAGAAATTTACGTGGTTCGGTCCGAGTATTGGTACCTACGTCCACGGGGAGAGCCAGCAGCAAATAATCCACTAAAATCGGAGAATCAGAGTTTACAATCGCTCAATCGCTCAAGTGTTTCCCGCACCTGCATTTAACCCCAAACCCTAAGTGATAAATAAAGAATAACTCGATTGGGAATAAACTCACAGCACAAATTACCGCGCTCAAAACTCTTTACGTACGGCTTCGCGAGGCTTCAAGATCTTGCGGATCTTCCTCAAGCAGCGTGGACGTCTTCTCATGTACGTAGGAATTCGGCGGACGTTCGCGTGAACGTGGGTTCTCTTGTGCGGCTACGTTCTTCCTTGGACGCTCGTATGTGCAGAACCCTAAGTCAAGAAGAAACTCTCTGCTTCTTTTATATATGTGGGCCCAAGTCAAAGGCCCACCACCACTTTTGAATTCCTACGCATGGAGTACTTCACGCCGAACGTGTGTAGAGTTTGCCCAAGGTCAAACCTTTGACCTTGGGCCCCACCATTAATCATCCACGTTCAGAGGCTTCACGGCTTCATTCTTCTTTTCCAATTCGGATTCCGCAAGTTTCCGCAAGAAGAAATTTTCCTTAAATATATTTTATTTTATATTTCCTCTTTTCCAGCGAAAACTCGAGACATAATTCAACAATTCTCCACCTTGGCTCGATGTTTGAAGCCAAGTTATAGTACTCATCATCCATGCTGCTCTCCCAACGCCCCAACGGGCGCTCACTCTCCACAGACGCCAATAGAGCTCAAGCAGAGCTTGAGCTTCGTCAAACGAACAGACTTAGTCATCATGTCTGCCGGGTTATCTGCTGTAGCAATCTTTTTAACAGTAACAATACCCTTAGCTAAGACATCTCGGATGAAGTGGTACCTGATGTTGATATGCTTCGTTCGCTCGTGATAAACTGGATTATATGCCAAATATATCGCACCTTGGTTATCACAGTGTATATCCACACTTTTCTGTTCTAACCCAAAGTCCAAGAGCAAACTTTGTAACCATATCGCCTCTTTCGCTACAAAGGTTAGTGCCATGTACTCTGCCTCAGTCGAAGACAAGGCAATGTGATCCTGTAAGGATGCCTTCCAACTAACTGCACCACCTGCTAGCGTAAACACGTACCCTGCTAAAGATCTGCAATCATCCAAGTCACCGGCGTGATCCGAATCCACATAACCAGTGGTCTCACTGCCATTGCTGTCCCTCCGGTATACTATACCCACGTCTGTTGTCCCCTTCAAATATCTGAGGATCCACTTCACAGCTTCCCAATGAGCTTTACCG
This sequence comes from Eucalyptus fibrosa, assembly GCA_017140475.1. Lineage (NCBI taxonomy): Eukaryota > Viridiplantae > Streptophyta > Magnoliopsida > Myrtales > Myrtaceae > Eucalyptus > Eucalyptus fibrosa. Next base: position 61,284,310 of record CM029507.1, on the reverse strand, counting down.
GGACGCTTCATGTAGCGACTAACCACGCTCACAGCTTGTGAAATATCGGGCCTAGTGCACACCATAGCATACATAATACTACCCACGGCACTAGAATAAGGAACACGGGACATATGCTCCTCCTCCTCCTCAGTCTGCGGTGATAATTTATCTGAAAGTTTAAAGTGCTTCGCTAAAGGTGTACTTACAGATTTCGCCGACTGCATGTTAAAACGCGCCACAATCTTCTCAATGTATTTCTTTTGAGATAGACATAAAACTCCTGCAGTCCTGTCACACAAAATCTCCATACCCAAAATTTTCTTTGTTGCACCTAAATCTTTCATCTCAAATTCAGCATTCAACTGCCTCTTCAGCACATCAATATCGGACATATTCTTAGATGCTATCGGCATATCATCAACATATAAGAGTAGATAAATCAAAGAACCATTCTCCAATCTCTTAAAGTAAACACAGCTGTCCATCTGACTTTTTGAATAGTATTGACTAACCATAAAGGCATCAAAACGTTTATACCACTGCCTAGGAGATTGTTTCAGCCCATACAAAGATTTCTTTAACAAGCAAACATGATCTTCCTTACCCGGAATAGCAAATCCCTCTGGTTGCCTCATGTAAATCTGCTCCTCCAACTCACCGTGAAGAAACGCGGTTTTTACATCTAATTGCTCTAACTCGAGATCCTGCGAAGCAACTAAGGCAAGTAAAATACGAATAGAAGTATGTCTTACCACAGGAGAGAACACCTCATTGTAGTCAATGCCCTCACGCTGTGTATACCCTTTCGCCACAAGTCTCGCCTTATACCTCGCTGCCTCGACACCAGGAATGCCTTCTTTCCGTTTGAAGACCCATTTACTTCCAACAATCTTTTGGCTCTTTGGTACTTTGACCAGCTCCCATGTCTGATTTCAATGGAGAGATTCCATCTCTTCACTCATAGCCCCTAGCCACTGCGACGACTCCGAACTAGCCATCGCCTCAGAGTAAGACGAAGGCTCATCTGTCTCCACCTCATCACCTACAGTCAATGCATAAGCAATATCTGTATAACCATAATGTACCGGTGGTTTAATTTGCCTTCTCTCTCTATCTGCGGCTATAGTCTGCTGCGGCTTTGCTGATTGTTCACTATCACCGACTTCAGGAATTGCGGCTTCATCTGCAGTCTCAACCTCTCTTACCTTCGAGGTCTCCGGAGTCTCCACCTGAGGCTCCACCTCACTTATGACACCATGATCTGTATTCTCTGCTTGTTGTGTCTCAGAACTCCTCTGTTGAAGCATTGCAGTCTCGTCGAAGATCACATCTCTGCTGATTAGAAAACCGGGTGATCTGGGATCGGTGCACCACAGCCGGTAGCCTTTCACCCCTTGTGCATAACCCAGAAATATGCACTTCTTTGCCCTCGGCTCAAGCTTACCATCACTCGCATGAGCATACACGGACATCCGAATATTCGTAATCCGGAATAATCAAGTTTCTCCGACCATACTTCCTCGTGAGTCTTCCACTCGATAGCGTACGATGGAGATCGATTTACCGGTAACACGACATGTCCACTGCTTCAGCCCAAAATTCCTTGCCAAGTCCTGCATGCGAAAGCATGCATCGAGCTCGCTCAAGCAAGACTCTGTTCTTCCGTTCGCGACGCCATTCTCGCTGTGGTGTCCTGTGCACCGTGCGGTGTCTTACAATACCTTCTTTCTCGCAGAACTCAGTAAAATCTTTACCACAGAACTCCATGCCATTATCGGTTCTCAGGCACTTGATTTGCTTATCCGACTGCTTCTCAATCAATGCCTTAAATTTCTTGAACCGATCAAACACGTCATATTTGTGCTTTAGAAAGTATACCCATACCTTCCTCGAATAATCGTCAATAAAAGTCAGCATATATCGAGCACCTCCTTTCGAAGGAACTGAAGACGGGCCCCAGACGTCTGAATGAATATATTCGACTGGTCGTTTGGTCGAATGAATAGCTGTTGTAAACTTAACTCGATGCTGCTTCCCATAGATGCGGTGCTCACATAAGTCCAAATTTTCCCGTTTTCGACCACTCAACAACCCCCTTTCACTCAACATCGTCATACCTGCCTCACTCATGTGCCCCAAACGCATATGCCATAACTGAGTCAAGTTAGAGTCTCGACTCACCCGATGAAACAAAGACTTCCAGCACGGTCTCTCCCAGTAGATGATAGAGAGTATTCACTTTCTTCCCTTTCATCACTGTCATAGCACCTCGAGAGACCTTCAATACTCCACCTTCAGCGGTGTACCTGCACCCGATGTCATCGAGTGTCCCCAGAGAAATAAGGTTCTTCTTGAGCTCTGGTACATGCCTCACATCTGTCAATGTGCGAACCACCCCATCGTGCATCCGGATCCGAATTGTCCCTATCCCCACAGCCTTACAGACTGCATTATTCCCCAAAAGAACCCTACCACCATCTGCAGCTTGGTAAGTAGTAAACCAGTTCTTATGAGGCGTCATGTGATAAGAACACCCCGAATCTAGCACCCATTCGTCTCCTGACGAAGTAGTAGTCACACATAAGATAGCTTCTGCATCCCTATTGCTCCCCTCAGCAACGTTTGCCACATTACTTGTAGCATTCTGCTTATCAACTTTATTTCTCCGCTTTGGACAATCTCTCCTGATGTGCCCCTCCTCGTGACACTCAAAGCACTTCACGCGTCCCTTGGACTTTCTATTGCGTGATTTTGATCTGCTTTTACCTCTGCTGCTACTAGGCTCTCGATATTGTTCTCTACCTCGAATCATCGTGCTTGCGCCGCTTCCTTTCGCCGACCGTCATCTCGCAACTTTCTCTCGCCACTCCTTAGAGAATAAGGCGGACTTTACCTCCTCTCGAGGTAATAGTAGTACGCCCCGCAACGAATCGCAAAGTGCTCCCATGACTCGGTAAAAGGCTAACAACATCATGCCTTGTTCTTCATCATCAAGTATCTTACCGACGTTCTTCAGATCCAACATGAGTTTATTAAATTCATCTAGGTGGGTTCTGATAGACGTACCTTCAGTATATCTAAATTGAAACATCTTCTTTAGCATATACAAGCGATTGTTCAAACCTGTCTTCACATAGAGTGTTTGAAGTTTTGCCCATAATGACGCGGCATCCTTCTCCTCAATAACCTCTAGTAAGACTTCATCCGACAAATTTAACAGGATTATGCTCTTTGCTTTTTGCATAAGCTCTACCCTCTCTGAGGCTTTCATTATAATTGGCAACTCATCTTCGCCATCTAGTGCCTTGGCCAAACCTTGTGTTGTCAATAAAGCCCGCATCTTGATGCTCCATAACACGAAGTTATTTCTTCCATCAAACTTCTCAATCTCAGATTTCCTCTCAGACATAATTGCAATAACAGAATTTCCAGATAATAATCACACAAGCAAAAGCCCCAAATCAAAATCAAGAAATCCAACCTAGCAGCTCTGATACCAATTGTTGGAATATAATAGCGGAAACGATAGGATCTTGCAAATTATGTCAACGCGAAATCGCCAGAGAATTAAACGAGAAAAATCAGGACACTATAAATTTACGTGGTTCGGTCCGAGTATTGGTACCTACGTCCACGGGGAGAGCCAGCAGCAAATAATCCACTAAAATCGGAGAATCAGAGTTTACAATCGCTCAATCGCTCAAGTGTTTCCCGCACCTAGATTTAACCCCAAACCCTAAGTGTATAAAGAATAACTCGATTGGGAATAAACTCACAGCACAAATTACCGCGCTCAAAACTCTTTACGTACGGCTTCGCGAGGCTTCAAGATCTTGCGGATCTTCCTCAAGCAGCGTGGACGTCTTCTCACGTACGTAGGAATTCGGCGGACGTTCGCGTGAACGTGGGTTCTCTTGTGCGGCTACGTTCTTCCTTGGACGCTCGTATGTGCAGAACCCTAAGTCAAGAAGAAACTCAATGCTTCTTTTATATATGTGGGCCCAAGTCAAAGGCCCACCACCACTTTTGAATTCCTACGCATGGAGTACTTCACGCCGAACGTGTGTAGAGTTTGCCCAAGGTCAAACCTTTGACCTTGGGCCCCACCATTAATCATCCACGTTCAGAGGCTTCACGGCTTCATTCTTCTTTTCCAATTCGGATTCCGCAAGTTTCCGCAAGAAGAAATTTTCCTTAAATATATTTTATTTTATATTTCCTCTTTTCCAGCGAAAACTCGAGACATAATTCAACAAGAACTAAGTAGAACGTCCTTGAAGTCCAAAGAGGGGTTTTGAAGGGATAGTCTGGCTGGTGTTGGACAAGAGGTGAGAGAGCTAACGAGGTAAACTGCCTGATTAAAGGATTTCGTGTATGTCCTAAAGCACATCTGGTTCATCCCATCCTTTGGGGCTACAGAAAAGGTAAATCTTATTTTAAGAGCTCGAGGAGAAGAGCCTCATCAGAGGTAACAACATTGCGACAATCCTGATGAATCATTGAGATGCTCCTTGTAAAGAAAAGAAAAAGAAAGAGAGAGAGAATGGGAATAATATTGAACAATATAAAAGATACTTGCATTGATGGTTCTATTATCCCTAAACCTTTCGCACGAGTTTTATCAAGAGAGCTCATATATTGAGAGTGTATTACTTTCCGTTCTTCTCATGCTATGACAAAGACAATAATACCTTCATAAAAATAATCCACACGTGTCAAAGTTTATTTCCGTTTTCACCTATAGTATCTTCTCTAACCTTCCCATAAATTGCTTCTTTCTCCTTCGCCGCTAGTCATTGCCTTCAACCGCCACAACCTTGTTGCTGATCGTTGCTCACATAGTAGAGAGACGCGCTCCACACAGATTGAGTTCGAAACATTCAGGAGAGCACATTTGAGAGAGATTTCACCAAAAATTTCCCTCAAGAAATCGATTTCCAGAGCCTTCTTTCTCATCTTTGGCTCGTTGCCACGCCCGGGGCAACAAAGCCATCGCCCAACTGCCGTTCTCAAGAAGCCCCTATTCAACTCTGTTTTGCTGCTGTGAAGATTGAAGTGGCCAAGACTCAGATTGAAGCTCTTCCACTGGTCTTCAATATAGCCAACGACGATCACAAGAGCTCCAACATTTGATTGCACTGCCTATTGCGACTTAGCTTGACTTCATTGACAAGACAATCTCCAATTCTCCATCATGCTATGATCTAGGGGACGGTAAAGTGAATGTAAATCTCATTCAACTTCGATTAGGCTTGGCCATATCATAGTCCATATATTTGATTTTGAAATTCACATGTTAATTTCATTTGAGTATCGTCGCCAATACGAATTTGAAATCGTAAAGATCTTCTCCTTAATCAATTGACTGTAAATATATTTTACGCAATGTTTGTGATGTTTCAATGTGAATTTGTTTGTCATTTTCTAAACCTAACAGCATGTTGGCATAGATTAAGTGATATTAATTGATTTTCAAGTCATTTAAGCATGGGCTCTAATGTTTTCACAATGGCCGAATACATTTTTGAATCATTATGCTTCTTTGTCCTATGTTCTATGTTCCTATAGCCATTGATGGCAATTATAGGCAAGAGATGTCCAAGAGGAGATGACATATGTACTGATGTCCAGTGATTACTCATGTCGTTGTAATGTTATGCCTCTATATATTTGTTAAACTTGTGCTCATGTGTGGCGGATGCTTAACAAATGATGGTGGTTGTGAACAAAAGCGTTTTTCTTTTGGTTATGTAAGGGCTTGATGATTGACATCAACATAATCAGAATTCTAAGAACGTTGGATTGGGCATATGAGGAAGACGATGGAAAATGACGGATTAAAAAAATAAAAAAAGGCGAGGCGATAATTGAAAATGGGCTCGAAGTCGATATTGGTTTTGATGGAAAATGATTTAGAGTGGTTTTAGTGCAGTGGGCTTCAGTTGGGTCTTATAAGGTATGGGCTTGACATAGTTTAGATAGGTTTGGGCTTGACTTAGTTTAAATAGTTATGGGATGAGATTGATATCTGTGTCTGTGGACCGTACCCGCAAATTTCAATGTTGGCTCACATTGGAACCGGGCCTTGGGCCCGACCCCGACTTCCCATTTTCGGAAAGTCAAAAAAATTGTCAATTAATTAGAAAAATAGGTCTTGATTAGGTTATTCAATTTCAATATTATATTTATTTTAGTTCATTTAATTAGTACACATATGGTTTAGGAAATTCCATGGTCTTTTATAAGTTCTAGTTTAGATTTAGGAAAATTAGTTTCTTAGAAAATTTGATTTTGATTAGGCTAGTGGCTACTCCCTCATATAGGATTTTCATAGGTTAATTTAATTAAAATGAATTTTCCAATGTTAAGCAAGATAAAGAATTGGGGTAACCCACACCAATTGATGATCACTGGTCCTCAACTCGACATTACTTCTAAACCTGTCTTTTCTCGGCCATCGAGAGGCTTGCGACAACTTAAGATACATAAAAGTGTGTCAATCATTTTTAATTATTTCATATCTTTTGATATTCATTTTTTGGCTTCTCACTAAAGCAAATTTTGATCATTCATTGTATCTTTGAGTCTCGAATTTAATTCAACCGGTTTGTCCTGAGAAGATATCTCAGTTTTATGGTTAAATGGTCCAAGTGCCCATTTCTCTTCTTAGGGAGGAGTAAAGGAAATTGAGTACTTCATTAGATAATTAATATTTAAAAGAGAGTAGTAGCTTGGATCATTGACATGCCTCCGTAATAAAGATATGGACTTCCCAACTTTCTGATTCACTTTCAAGGATGGCTGGGAAAATATTATTGCCAATAAAAGTATCACAATGATGCCCAAGCTATCTACCACTAAAGAGGCATATTGAGCACGTTTAACAGAAAATTTTGCCATTGTGTTGGTGTGAGATGATAAAGCGAAACAATCGACCAATTAAAAGTATCCATCACTAGAATAGGTACATTGACTATGGAGCAAAAGGTGCTCAATAACTTAGTAATCCTGCGCCAGCTTTGTTTAGTGCCATGAGAACATTGAGAAGTACTCTCTCATCGGAAGAATTTAAAGTGTTTTGAAAAATCTTATAAATAGAACAATTTAGGAAAAAATGCATACTCAAAGGACCAAATTAAATAAGGACTGAATTGATGAGTTGGAATTTTGAAAAATTCAGAGTTTAAAAGTCACCAGACTTCTTTACCCAAAAAAAAAAAAGTCGCCAGACTTGAATCTTATCCGCAATAGACAGAGCAAATAGTCAGGATGTGATAAATCAGTCATCCACCTTATAGAATAAGTGGAATTGAATTTTTGTTTTTTTGGGCCTCACAATATCGATAGAAACTTTTCGACCATAGTGTAATTAATAAAAGATATTATTCTACCGTGTACGACTCGTAGCTCAGGAAAAGAAACGTTACTCTCTTTCCACACAATTTGTAAGAGAGGAAAAAGTCTTGGTGAATCGCAATTATTGATCCTGGACAAGTTGGGACAGAGCCACAGCGATGAGTTCCGTCCTAGAATACTCTCCACTTTAATTTGTGTAGTCACATCAGTCCAATTAGGACTTGTTTGATGTGACCGTTGAAAGAGTAAATCGCCTCATTAAAGAGACGCAACCACCACAAGATTTCGTCTGTACGAGTGTACAATTACATCGTCCTTCGGGACAAGAGAAAAGCAAAACTTTGGTTCAAGTGCAAAAGGGCTTGTGCTTAAAGAGCGGAATTGCTCAAATCATGAATAGTAATTATTCCGTACAGAAATCGATTTTTTTGGTTAGAAATAGATTTTATCCTCCATACGAGTTTCCAAGTAAAAATTACGGATTTGACGACGATATAAAATTTTCATTATTAGTATAAAAATTCATTTGAGTGAGTGGCCAGCCAACCGATGTCAGGCGAGTGGCCGGCTAGCAGTGAGGCCGAGTAAGAAGAAGAGTTTTTACTTCTTATTTTATTTAAAAAATAAAAAAGTAAAAAAATTATTTTTTATTTTTGTTCCAAACTTATTTCTGTTAAAAATTTATTTTAAAAATAGAAAATAAAATTGTATTATCAAATAATTTTCTGTTTCAAATTTATTTTTGAAAATAAAAAATAATAATAATGATCATCAATTGAAATCAGTTGATGATGTTTGAGGAAAACATCTTGGATTTCGGGACAAGTTGCTGCCTCGTTTCGTTTGCCTTGGTCTGAGGGTCACTCGCAATTATTTGTCTGGACAAGTTGGACAAGAATGAAGTGATGAGTTCTGTCCTCACAATTTGTACATAACCTCCACTTTGATTTGAGCGGCCACGTGGTCCAGTTATAAAAATATCCTTGAAGCCTAGGAGGAACCCCGGGGGTGGTTGGGTATCCTTGCAAAAATTTAGACGAGGGAGTTGCTGAGCTTATAAAAAGTTGGAATAAATAGGGGATATTGGACAAATTAAAAAGGATCACCGCTAATGATCACATTTTTTCTGAGTTTTTACGCACGAGTTTTATTTAAGAGAGCTTTCTAAAAGATTCCTTATATATATATATATATATAGGCAAATTATTGTCCATTCTTCTCTTGTGAGTGCACTGGTATTACATATACTTTCAAAATGTTTCGAGAAATTAAAAAATTTCCTCATTCGAAGCTGGATAGATTACAATGCGGATTTGTTTGACTTTTACGAACCTTATACACTGATTTTCCTGTTTCCAAAATCTACATGTTTAAATTGCTGTCCTATCCTCATCTTCTTAAATTGTGAACCACCAACCATAAAATGCAAGACACTTCTATCACATTTTAGAACACGTAAACAAAAATAAAGCCCTTGGGAAATTGTATTTGGGGGATATCATAATACGACAACAACAACAACAAAAAATGCATAAAATAAAACGACGGTTTGGACATGGGATAATGATCTTTTTTGCCAAAGGGTTCTTTAGCAATTGTTCAGACGCGCCCGTGTGTCGATGTTTTCTAGCGTATATTATATAGCACTCATCTAATAGTTGAATGCAAAGCGCTTGTTTGTTGAGTTCTGCTAAAGTACACGAGATGTATGTAAAATATAGCAAGGGATTTAATTAAGCACGGTAAAATCTGTTCATTGAGAAAAGATTCCTAGACAAATATCTTTCACCAAAAGGGCAACACCAATTTTGGCACCAACAAAATTTAAAAATCGTTCAGTAAGAACACATCAATTTTATATGCAAAGGACAGTGATTTTTATCCACGGTTTGGTTGATATTTATGATTTCTGTATTGTTAATGGCACCTTCGTGCGGCCCAAGTTGCGGAGTTGACCACGAGATCCGTTAAATGTCAAGTGCCAATTCCTGGTTAACCATGCGAAGTCGATCTTCCAATTGATGTGATGACATCATGCCCAATGATCTCCGGTTCAAATTATTTATACCTTAAATACATCGTACATATATTCTGGAATTTACATTACTTTTCGATGTTGTTAGTGTTGAATTTGCTATCTATGCAATCAAATCCTTTTGATTGAGCCAACAAAATAATTCTAAGCATAATATTCAACATTTTACAAAAGTTGCTGGTAAAAAAGATAATTACGTGGCTGTTAAAGAATAGTATCAATTTAAGATGAATTTCTAGCATGAACACGTTGAATCCAACATAAGCGTCGACTTTTTTTGGCCAAAGACCCGAGTGTTCATTGAACGGTCTCTTAGCAGAAGACCAATTTACTGAAGAACGTCCATTAGCCAAAGACCAATTTGAGGCCGCATGCCTTGCAGTCAGGTTTCTCAGTTTTTGTCGCGTTGTTTTGTTTGTCTTTGTACGATACGCAATTATATATCTGAGCAAGCTGGACAAAACCAGAGTCATGAATTCTGTCCTCGTCAAGTTGGAAACAAAATGTGAGCCGTGAGAGATTCTCATTTAATGTGCACAAAAATATGGATGGACACAAAACGTCTTCATTTTTTTTTTTTTTTCGGTAAAAGTAATAATATTAATAAGGGGGACAAAAGTACAAAAGATCGAATCCAAACAAGCACTCTTAACAAAAGAGCAAGAGTGACGGAGATCCTATAAAAAGCCCGAGGGCGCCAGCAAGAACACAAAAGTTATGAAGCGAACAAACAAGCCGTAACAACAGGAACCCGTAGCCTCCCCATCCATCAAGCCCTCGAAGCTGAAAGCGGAGAACGGAGGAGGAAGGAACCTGCAACTACAAGAACAAGAGCAGACCGAAACACCAGCAATCTAAGGAGGAATAGCTACAGAGGAAAAGATCATGGGGTGGAATCCCCACCCCCTTTGCAGTCTTCTATTCCTCGGAGAAGGAAGAACTTCCGTGAATGTGAGTGCTTTGTCCTTAACCACATTGATTAGGTGATTTTTAAGGGCAGGGACCACCAAGGATTCACCCCCGAAGATAATCGCATTCCTCTTCTTCCAAATGAGATGGCACAATGCACCGAAAGAGAATTGAACTATCCTGTGGTAAAAATCCTTCCCCGTGAGGAATTTCCTGGCCCAAGTGAGCGCCTCACTCCAACATCTATTCCTCCATGGCAAGTTACATCTGGCCGCCCAAAAAAAGGCCAACGAGGCGGAGATGCGACACCGGAAGAATAGGTGTTCGATTGAGTCCGGTTCTTCACTACAAAAGGCACATAGATTAAAATCAATTCGACCCTGATTTAACAACATCACCTGAGTGGGAAGATGGTTTCTAGATATAAGCCATAGAATAAACTGATGGCGCGGGACTATATCAATATCCTAAGTCAAAGAAGCCCAATCCACTCGATCTCTCTTGGTTCTAATGACATTCCATGCGGATGCGATCGAGAAGGAGGCTGATGGATCGCCACACCAAATAAACTTATCATTATAAGCCTCCAGAGTTGGTAAAGCTACACCCCATCTGATTAATATCCGAGAGAACGAGTCACCTAACGGGATGTATAAGTCAGCAACTACTGCATTATAAGGGAGCCGCATATTGTCCCTAAACAAGGGCGGAACGAATCCATCAAGAGGGCCACATGGAAGCCAGTAATCATGCCATGAGGATACCGATAGCCCATTACCAATTTTCCACCTAAACAAAGTTCTGAAATGCTTTCTAAGCTGGAGGATTTTCTTCCACGCCCAGGAGCAAGTCGCAGGTTGAGATGAAACCCAAAAATTCTTCCTTGTCAAGAAAATGGAATGAATCCACCGGCACCACATCGATTCCTTATCCGAGAAGAGGATCCATATGAATTTAAGCATAGAGGCTTTGTTGCAATCTCTGATATTCCTAATGCCAAGACCCCCTTCAAGTTTCGGAAGACATACATCCTCCCACGCTACTTTTGCTCCTCCATGGCCAAGAGCTATTCCCTTCCATAAAAATTGCCTCATAATTCTCTCGATGTCCGACAACACCGAAGCAGGAAGCATAAAGACACTTGTCCAAAATGATTGAATCAAGTAAAGAACTGACCGACTCAGCTGCAGTCTCCATGCAAAGGACAGGAAACAATGCGCCCAGGATTGAATCATAGCCGTAATACGCTCCGTTAATGCAATACAATCCCCATTATTCAATCTGGTAGATATGATAGGTACCCCAAGATAGCGAACAGGGAGTTTCCCTTCCTTAAAACCAAATGCTGACTGGATTCTGTTTCAAATAGAAGGGTCACCACTTGCAATAAAAATCTCGCTCTTGTTTTTGTTAGGAACCAATCCACTCCAGGATGAGAATATATCTAAGCCTCTTTTCAGCATGGATACTGACGGCCAGTTAGCTTGAGAGAAAAGGAAAACATCATCAGTAAAGAATAGATGCGTTAGTTGGACTGGCTTACACCTCCAATAATACATGAATTCATGATTTGAAGTTTGAGACACAGAAAACACTTCCAAGACGTCTTCATTTTGATTTGTGTAGCCACGTGAATCAGTTAATGTCCTTAAAGTCTACAAGGTGGGGGTATTGTTGTACAATCTCGTTTAATGAGCACAGGCTAGTACAATGTGATGGTAATTTTTTAACTGACAAAATGAGAAAATCGAGTGGCAAATGGCCAGGAGACCAACGAACATCTAGCCCTAAAAGCATTTGTTTTTACTCATGACCGTCATACTTTACCAGCAAAATCCAACTCAGTCTAGTCTAAACTGGGTGTACTACGGACGAGATCATTTTAGCTGGCAATTGGTGTGATCTGATGTGCACAACTCGGATCACTCAAATTCTTTTTCTGAACCGAATTCAAACAATAATTTCATCAAAAATTCTCATTTTAACTCATTAAAAGCTGGCAAGATATGTAGAAAAATGAAAAAATTGATCATGGACTTGGTAGTTTATACGACGCCACACCAACTGATGCGCATTGCAACCAAAACCATAAAGGCTCTTTTTTTTTTTTAGATTTAAGGGAAGTGATCACACAATGGGCCAAAAATTGGTTTGAACTGCAGACTTTCAATTTTTTTTTTTTCGGATTTAAAGAAAGTGATTTCGGTGAGCACACAAATGATTTGAGTGAATTTAATTTCTCGTGAAACTTGCCAAATTAATTAAAAGAAGCTTCCCATGTCTATAAGGTCCCATAAAATAGGTTTGTTATCTATTATAATATAGGTAAAAATTTTGGACCATAAAGTAATTATCGAATGATTTTATTTTACTGTGTACGAATCATAGGTTAGGGGTGAGCATAGAGTTAACCTAAATTATATATTATATATTATATATTTTTGTCTACTCTAAATTTTAGCATCTCCTCCTCTATTTTCATCACGGTTCAATTTGTCACGTAAATTAGAAAATAGAAAGAAACTCAATCCTAATTTGACAAAACAATAATAAACCCTCTTCACTCACCTTGGTCTCGCTTGCCTACGCTCCTTGCTCACTACTCACGGCTCGCCTGTCTTTGCTTGCTTCACTTGCCTTGTTGCTTGCCTCTATTCACTCACTTCAGTGCTCGCTTTTGTTCCCCACCTCCTGTGTTCGTTTTTAAGTGTAAATTTCTATTATTACTTTATCTCATATTTATGTTTGATATGTATTGGTGTTCATAACTTGGTTGCTCAATATACACATTGTTAATGGATATGTAATTTGAAATAGTATATTTATTCTTTTAAGGAATATAAAAATGAAACAAAAAAGAAAATTCGATTAGTCCGGATTAACCTTAAAATCGGGCCAAATCCATAGGATCGGTCCAATTATCGATCTCAAGCTCAATAGGGTCAGTCCTCAATTCCAAAAATTGAAAATCAATATTATGCAAATTAATCTCATAATTAAATGTTGGACCAACTCAATCCAAACCATACTCACCTCTATCATATAATACCCTGAAAAACTCCAAAACCAGCACTTATAATAAATTCACTTCAAATTAATTTTTTGACCATAAAAAAATCCTAAATTGGTCTATCTATGATAAATGACCACAACAAAAAATCCAAAATTGGTATATTCGTAGCATTTATATCCTATGGTAAATTGGATTAATAACATAAAAAAATCACAAAAATGGTACAATTGAGATAAACAAATAATAAAATTTCAAATTAATACATTAGCCTACAATTACGTGTCATTTAACTCGGTAATTTAATATAAAATAATATAATATAAATTTATTATAAGTATATCAGTTTGGAATTTTTGGTGGTTAAAATGTTAATTTAAAGTAATTGTGATAATTATATTAATTTGAGATTTTTTAAAGTATTAATTCATTAAAAAAAAACAATGGTCTCTTTCACAAGAGAGAAAAAAGTCTTGGTCATTTGCAATTATTGATCCAGACAAGTTGGACAGAACCACAGTGAATGAGTTTCGTCCTCATCATTTCTGAATTTTCTCCCCTTCGATTTGCGTGTCCACGTCCAATTACCAAAGAGAACTAAGAAAATATCTTTGATGTCCGCAGGAAGGGCCTGCTTTGCTGGTCTTGGTCAAAAGGTGAGCGTTGAACGAGTCAATTGCCTCATTAAAGAGACGCAACCAGCTGATCCAGCACCGGTTCCTCCTTGGGGAAAGAGAAAATCATATACACGGATTCATGCAATGTTACCATAGGGTAAAGATTTGATCATTCACAATCTATCTATGTACGTATCGAAGTGGATATTACTTGCCGCGGACCAGCACATGCGCTCTCACTCTCGAGCCTTATCTAATGATCTAATTTTTACTGTTATTTTAGCAAATATTTTGTTGGTTTTCTTTAAATTGAGGATTATGATGAGTTTAACAATCAGAGATACCTATTGTGATGAAATATCTTTTCTAACCCTAAATTGAGGACTCTTATATTATTGTTAAATAGATTTCCACAATATTGAAAACCAAATACGACATGATAGCCCACGTTTGATAAATGATATTGGAGGACAAATAAAAAAAAATCCTTTGCTACTAGAAAATTTCATCAGAAAAAATTAATTCTATATATTTTTGCAAATAAATGAATATTAGAAAACGATGAAAATAATAATTAGCAAATGAATAGATATAGTCACCCACCATTAAGAAAATTCAAATTACAAAAAAAATAAAAATAAAAGACATGATTGCGCATAATTTTGTATACAAATATGATAACCCTTGGGATTAAAATTGCATAGTCTAAGAAAATAGCTATCACTAAAATTAAGGCATGTCATAACACTTTCAACTGTTTGGAGAATTTAGCTATGACAAATAAATGACCAAACCTAAACTTTCAATTGAAGACGCTCCTCTTTTCTTTCCTTTGATGTTCAAGTGTACTAGGACGACACTTTACACGGGATGGATTGGCTTTAGCTGTCTTGTAGTCTACCTATTGCTATGTCCATGGGATTCTGGAAAAAACAGAGTGAATACATTGGACGATCATACGTTTGCGTAGGAGTTCGAAATGGCAATTAAGCAAAATGACCTGCAATTACCCTCGCAGTCATGCTTACTTGGGAAATTTTTACAAGTCCATTCAAATGACTTGGGTTTCTATTCGCTTTATGACTTGGACCAAGAATTTCAAGGAAAAGCTAGCTATGTGCTGTCTAAAACTTGTAACTTCCGTTAAATCTTATGAATTAAAAATGCACATGTCCAATTTTCTTGACATGGCAGCTAATGAGATTTTGAATTAGCTAATTAATATGATAACACTTGTTGAAATTAAAAACATAATCATGAGGAGTAGAGGTTGATAACCCCCAATTGTTTAGGATGCCATGATGCTATGGCACATGACCCGATCTTTAAGAATCAAACAATTTAAAGGAAATTCATTTCGCGTGAAAAAGTCCAAATTGACTAACTAAAACTTTACATGAGCCCATACGGTCAAATAGAATTGGCTTGTTATCAATTAGAGCACTGATGGAGATTCATTAGTTTAGATATTTTCGAACATAAAGTAATTAAGAAATATATATATTCTTTTGTTCGCATGAGTATGAGAAGGTGCACATGGCGATGAAGAAATTGTTGCTCAGGCTTTTTAGATAATGTTTTCCCTTGTATGAATCGTGGCTTTAAAAAAAATAAAAATGTTAAGTCTCTTTCCACGCATTGGTTGGAGAGAAAAGACAGGCTTATGGGGAGCTCCTTTCGTCACGGTTTATCGGACCCACACCCGCGCCATTATTGCTGCCGTGTTTTGTCTGTTTTTGTTCTAGCAGTTGTAATTATTTATTTGGACAAGGTGAGCTGAACTACGTGATGAGTCCCGTCCTCGCCTTTTCGAAATATCCCTTTCGCTTCGATCTGTGTGTCCACGTGGCCCATTTACAAACCGAACTAAGAAAATATATCCTTAAAGTCTACGGTGGGCACCAAAAAAAAAAAAAGTCTACGGTGGGCCCGGTGGTGTTCTTGCCGATTAACAGGAAGGGATTGTGAAAGGGGAGGGTTAAAGAAATAAATATGCCTCATTTAAGATTTCGTATATAACAAGCGCATATGGTTCATCCGAGCGCACCGCCCTTCCGAATTTGGACACAACTTTGATCCGCTCCAAGATTTCTCATTCTCAAAGGCAAAAACCGTAACCAGCCTTCCGCCTCCGTTTTGTTTTGTCTTTGGCCGAGGGTCACTTGCAATTATTTCATCGGGGACAAGGTGAACAAGATCACGCGATGAGTTTTGTCCTATTGCAGCGCTTTTCAGGACTCGAGCACAACGTATTCTTCCTCCCAAACACAAATCCATTACGGTAATTTCATTTCTGCGTTACAAGATAGAAATGAACAAATTTCAATCTTACTCATTGCATGGCACCTCACATCCATCAAGCTTACGAATTCTTCACACGCGGCTTTTACAAAATCATCATCACGTTGCTTCTTTTTCTTGATACATTGTTTTTATTCAAACCAGATCGGTACAAACGATTGCACCTGGTGAAATTGCATACCAGCTCCATACGGTTCTCAAAACATTATCTTCGAGCACGGACCGGAGTGGTTGATTTCTAATTCACCCATTCTTTTCTTGAAAGGAGGGCATGTGAAAATCTTTATAAGGGGCCCTCAACTTTGATTCATGTATCCATGTAGAAAAATCTCTTTACCACACGAGCTCAATCTTAATTTATAAAAAAAATTCGTTAACCTTATTCTAGGTGTAGTGTAAGCATATAATGAGGATTTGGACATCTTTGCTCTAAACTCACTTCATCCTTTATTCAAGGATTGTATCACACAGCCGTCTTCTAGGTTAGCAATTTCCGACTTAAATTAGCTAGATAGACTCAATTAATATCAATATAAAAAGATATAAATTAGTTTGGTCTAATTAAAAGATTTGTAAACGAATTAGTATTAATGTAATAACTTTAAAACTTCTTTTATTTTTTTTATTTTTTTACAGAAAAAACCAATTACATGATAACGTCTATTAGCAAAAGACCAATTTGAGACCGTATGTCCTTCAATCAAATTTCATGATCTTTGTTGCCTGGTTTGGTTTGTGTTTGTACGATACGCAATTATTTATTTGGGCAAATTGGGCAACTATTCATGACTGGGGGTTTTGTCTACAAGGTGGGGATATTCTCGTACAATCCAATGTTAATGAGCACAAGGTAGTACAATGTGATGGTAATTTTCCAACGAATTAGTAATTTTTTTTAACGAGTGCCACCAATTTTGTATTGATAGAAATTCTCTAAGAAGATCCTGTCACATACAGTCCGGAGACCATCGAACGTTTAGCCTCAAAAGCATGTTCCTATAGTCTTGGCTGTCATACTTTACTGGCAAAATCAAACATAGTCTAGTTTGAACTTTAAACTCGACATGCAAAAAGCTTATGATAGAATCGAATGAGACTTCTTGCAGGAATGTTTATACAAGATGGGATTTAGCGCTGATTGGGTGAAGTGGGTTATGCAATGCGCTACCATAGTATCATATAGCATCAATCTCAACAATGAATTTTTACCCTATTTCAAGCCATCTCGGGGTATTCGACAGGGTGATCCTTTATCACCATATTTGTTCATTATCGTAGCTAATGTCCTATCTTATATGATGATGAAAGCAATAGCAGAGGATACCATACATGGCATCAAGCTAAACCCGACCTGCCCAACCCTTTCCCACCTATTATTTGCTGATGACTCTATTTTCTTCCTAGATGGCACAGTACGGGAATGTTAAAACTTGGCAACTATACTCCATCACTACTGCTATGCATCTACTCAAGCCATAAACCTCAACAAATCAGGATTATTCTTTAGCAAAGGGTGTCCAGATAGCCTTAGAAGAAACATGTTATTGGTGCTGCGGATTCTTGAAATTGCGAAAACTGGGAAGTACTTAGGAATCCCTTCAGACTGGGGCTCCTCAAAAAAAGATATGTTCGCATGGATATTGGGCAGGATAAACCTGAAGTTGGAAAGTTGGAAAGATAATTTGCTTTCAAGAGCTGGAAAGGAGATTCTTCTCAAAGCAGTAGTTCATGCGATACCTCATGTCAATCTTCAGAATCCCAATTTCCATTATCAAAGCAGCTGAGAGGAAAATCGCTAACTTCTGGTGGCGCAACGCTAACAAGAATTCTGCTCTACACTGGTGAAAATGGGATCTTTTAAAACTGCGTAAGGACGAAGGTGGGCTTGGCTTTAAGGATCTACAAGCTTTTAACACGGCTATGTTAGGGAAACAAGCATGGAGAGTTTCTCAGGGTCCGAATACACTCTTGAACCAACTCATGAAAGGTCTTTACTTCCCCAACTGTGACTTTTGGCAAGCACGGAAAGGCTCTCGTCCATCGTGGGGATGGTAGAGTTTATTAGCTGGAAGAAATGCAATTGCTCCCCAAGTTATATGGGCTATGGGTAATGGACAAAAAGTTTCCATCAGAGAGGATAAGTGACTGAAATTAGGACTGATTGGAGGAAGTGCGAGCCCAAATGAACCGACCAAGATCGCTGAATTGATTGATTTTGAAGCTAGAATTTTGAAGGAAGACCTCTTGCTGTCCCTATTTGATGAACCTCTAGCAATAGCAATTAAGGCAACACCTCTCGGACTCCCAACTACTGAAGACAAGTTCGTTTGGGCAAATAATAAATCCGAATCCTATATGGTAAAGAGTGGCTACTTTTCTAATAGGAAACCAGCTATTCAAAGAGAATCTACATCAACAACATCACACTTGTTCGACCCACTCATTTGGAAGCTTATTTGGAACTCCATAGTACAACCGAAAATAAAATTCTTTTTATGGAGTGTATGCCAAAATGCGCTTCCTACCTTGAATAATCTTTATAGGAGAAAGATGGTACTTGAGCCGATATGCCCAATATGCAAGTTGGAACCTGAGACGATTGAGCACACTTTGCTGCTTTGCCCCTGGACGACCCAAATATGGAACGACCCAACCCTGAAAGCATGCACAAATCGTGTTGGTTTAACAAGATTTGACGATTGGCTGTCTAAATATTTTGCGAGGCAAGGTGACTCACATAATTTTGAATTGGTTGCCATAGTTCTTTGGTGTATATGGAAGGATCGGAACCAATTCATCTTCAGTCAACATACCCTAAACCCACACCAAACCCTATTCAAAGCCACCACGTCAAAGGAGTGTTTCTCTGCTTGGAATAGAAAAGCCCCAAAAAAGAATCAACGCCAAGGGGAATATGATAAATGGCATCCTCCAGCCCCTGGAACTCTCAAAGTTAATATAGATGCCTCATTTAAAATTATCTGTGATACCAGCAATTCACCGGAAAGATATCCACAGGACGTCTGGATTCCTTTTGACAACATCTCACATCCTCCCCAGCCTTCAACCATCATTTGTGACACCTCTCTACCCAACCATCATGCTTTCCCAAGCCCTAATCCAAACCAGAATGCAGAGATGACTGAGGAAGAAAATAGACCTATATCGCCATGTAGAGAGTCAAGAAGTCCAGCCTGGACCCATTGCGTACCTGTTTAGAACGGAGCTACAAGTACTGATCAGCCCAACCCTCGTCAAAGCAATACCCGTAAAGGCGCACCCATGATGCCGAATAGATGCAAAGCGATGGAAAACAAGAATCAACCCCTGCATTGAAGCTCACATGAAGCGGCCCCCTTAACATCTTCACAGCCAGATGATGGCAATAGCCCACTTGGGCTGTACAGCCATAGAGCTGAAGAGCAAGGTCGAAATCTTCCCCTGCACAGCACCCCCCTCACAATGGTGAATGGATCCGGAATCTTGGAAACACCGAATGATTCCCATCACTGCAACAGCAAGTTCCCGCCTGATCTACACAGTGCAGGGGTTGTGGAAGATGGTCGTCTTCACCTGAGCCGCGGAACCATTGCTGTCGAGCCTTCTGCCTCTGCAACCGAGGATCAAAATCTCAGATCCACCGGATCTGGATATTTAGCACTGCTGCAACACAGACGATCCAAGAAAGATGCCCACCATGGGATGCCTTGTGTTTCAGAACAGAGAGTAGGCCTTCCCCTGAGTCACGACTCCGGTAGCATCGTAGCCACGCCTTCTGCCTCTGCAACCGAGGAAAGAACCCTCAGATCTATCGGATCTGATTACCCAGCACCACAGCAGCATCAAAGAATCATCATCGATGCTCACCACGGCAAGCATTGCGATTCGGAAGAGAGGGAAGAAGAAACGATGAACCAACGCACCTATGATGTTGAAGAAAGAGAAGCCCCTCGTCCCAGACCAGATCTCACTGAACGAGCGGCTAGAAGACTCCTACATTGACATCGGGCCACGCCCCATCCAGAGAAGTGACGGAAGTTGGCTTCGGCTCTCAGCAGACAAGATCCACTTTTTCTGGTCCCCAGCATAAACGATCAAGACCTCGGCCTGCTATTGCTTGTGTCTACAAAGATTCTTTGGTAGAATTGGAGATGGGTTTGCAAAGCATATTGAGGTAAGTTTAGCTGAACAAGCGGAGGCCGTTGCTTTGGTTGAAACCCTAGATTTCATCTCTTCGAACCTAATCCCGAATTCCTCCGAAAAAGAAATTATACTTTTATCTTATTGTCGGTTGCTGGTGGAGTATATTGTCCTCATCTACTTTAAGTTGGTCAGTGCAACCGCTTGTGGACCGGGCCAAGCACAAATTGGAGACTCTTTCGGGTCTTTCTTTAGGCCACTGCAGTAGAAATTCTAATAAGGTTGCTGATTGGGTTGCAAAAACCCGGCGTTTTGATTTTCTTCCTAACAATTGGGTGACTAGTCCCCCTTCTGCTCTTTTGGATTTACTTTATACTACTGCACATGCTGTATTAGCTTCGCCTTTTATCTAATATTATCAGCTTGGTTTCTCGTCAAAAAAAAAAAAAAAAGAAAGTCTGAACTCAGTTCACCGATGGGATCATTTTAGCAGGCAATTTATGGGACCTGCACAGCTCAGATTGCTCAAATCCATTTTGAATTGAAAATCCTCAGCTCCTACAAACCACACTGACTTTCGGATTGCAAGTTGCAACCAAAACCATAAAGAATTGTTTTTATTTATTTATCTAAGGGAAGTGATTAGACAATGGCCCGAAGATTGGTTTGTAGCGTGAACTTTCAAGCCTTTTTTTTTTTGAATTTAAGGAAGGTTATCAAACTAAGCGCACAAATGATTTAAATCTTGTGAAAAAGGCCAGATTAACTACCAGAAGCTTCCCATGACTCCATAAGTTCCAACAAAATAGGTTGTTCTCTATTAAATATAGGTAGAAATTTTGGATCATAAAGTAATTATTGAATGATTTTATTTTATTATACATAAATTGTGACTTACAAAAAGAAATATTAGTCTCTTTCGTGTCAATGTGTGATTTATACTTCCCATTGACAAGAATGCACAAGGGCTCCGCTCTTCAATGAGCGGCCAAAATTCGAGAGCAACACAAGGGGTAATTTCTCAAGTTATTAGATAGTTTTTATAATTTGAACTCATATTTTATTAGCAATTTGAACTTGAACTCATAAATAATTATTAGATATAATTTATTGCTCTTATAATTGAGGATTGTAATAGAAATATAATAGGTGCTAATTATAATGTAATTCTCTGTTGGATGTGGATTTAATTTAAAGATAAATCAGAATAAATCTTTCATTGGATTTTTTTGTTTTTCTTTTTTATTTGTTTGTGTTGGAGCCCCTAATATTTTGTACAAGAGGGAAAAGTCTTGGTCATCTGCAATTATTGATCCACACAAGTTGGACAGAACCACAGCGAAGGGTTCCGTCCTCATCATTTCTGAATTTCCTCCACTTTGATTTGCGTGGCCACGTTGTCCAGTTACCAAAGAGAATTAAGAAAATATCTTTGACGCCTATATAGAGGAATGGCAGAGAAGCATCGACAGGTCACAGATCTCTTGACCCTAACTACAACCCCAACGACCAGTCGCTCACCATCCTCTCGCCTCTCTGAGCGGCCACCCTTAACCCTAGCCTTGTGGATTCAAATATGAAGTGCATCTCCGCTGTATCTTCTAAAACCATCAAATCGATGCTCTATGTTGTAGGTTTCCGATTCATAATTTTTTTTTACCTTCAATAGTTCCTCTTTTTCGCTTCAGCCATTAGGTTAATGTTTCCTTTCCTGTAGCACTGATGTACTATCAGATGTAAAATTATAATCTTAGTTCGACATCAATAAAGTTAGCACCGATACCTTAAAAGGGTTATGGTAAGGACCGACAAGAATGCCTATAGTCTTTAGACATCATTAATGTGTATTATGAGACTCAGACTTCACCGACAAAAATAAAAGCACACTAATTACGATAATGTTGAATCCTCTTAAATCATTTTCATCACCAAGCTTTGCCAACCATCGCCGCCAATTACCAGCAATTTTTGATTGATAGAAAAAGGACAATAATGCAAATTACTGTAGCCAAATGTAATGGCCAACAACAATAAAAGCACACGTGGTATGATCATGTCAAATCCCCTTGAGTGATTTTTCGGGGATCAACCTCACCAAGCTTTGCCAACCATGTTGCCAATTTTCCATGTTCATGAGCACTTTTTGATTGATAGAAAAAGGACAATAATGCAAATCACCGTAGCCAAAATGTAATGGCCGACAAAAATAAAAGCACATATAATGTCAAATCTTCATGAATTATTTTTCTGGGATCAACCCAACCATCGCGGCCAGTTGTCCATATTCATAAGCCTGCATCGCTATGAGTCCAAGGGTGTCATGAGAACGGTAGATTCTTTTCTTATTCAATTTATCGTAGTAGTTAGTCTTATATGGAAAAGGCTGAGGAAATTACATACTTTTACACGCCTTAATAAAGCAACCACATTGGCATATGCAAGATTCTCTCTCTACAAATTGAAAGGAATAAAAGAAGAAAAACGTGAAATTGCACACTGGCCCTCACTCCTATTTAACCTCAAGTACCATTCTCAAATAATTGCCTATAATTGGAGACCAAAATGTTGGACAAAAAGTCTTCAGTTTTTTCCTGAAAGATGGGTATGCGGAAATCTTTAATTAAGGTCGTTACCTTTGATTCATTATCTATCCATTTTTTTTTATAGATGACCACGCTTTTAATTTATTAAAATTTCATCTAGTTTATTCGATAAGAAGTGCAAGTGTATATATAGATTATGAAAATGAAAAATTGGATATCATTGCTCAAAATCCACTTCCTCCTTTTCCCAAGCGGAGGATCCACACAAAAAGTTAACGGCTCAAACATATGGAGAGTCTTTCCCCATCGTCTTCTTCAACTTTCAGCCACGAGGGAGGGTTTGAGCTAGTCTCACCCTCCCCTCTCTCTTTTGTTGATTTTGTTTGTATTTTATTGTTATTTTCTTACTTTTTATTCTCTCCCGATTTAGATTTGAAAGCTCTCTTCCCACGATCTAGTTCTCGATTTGAGAGTTTAAACTATCCTGATTTAATTTTAGAATTTGGATGTTATCTTCTCTTAATCTAGATTTGGAAGTTTGAAAATTACGCTTTTAGGGATTCGATGCCCTTTTACTCCGTTTGTACAAGTTTTCTACCTCCAGTCTCAATGATGATCTCAAGAGTTTTAGCATCTTGTTGAATTACAAAGATTTACTTTGCCACATGTTAGATCGGTATTTGTTTAACCTATTATGGTCGTCTCCGTACAATGATGGTGTAGAGGAAGCTTAATCTAGACATGCATCGCCAACTGTCAATGTCGTAATTATTGAAAAAAGAATTTTGATGTGTGCTCATCACTGACAAAGACACAAGATTTAATGATCTACCGTCGATTTTGTTTGATAGATCCATTCATGTGGAACAGGTTTATGCTTAACTTTGCTTGTGCTCCGTCGATCCTCCTTATGTTCTAAATTTGGCTTTGTTTTTCAATATTCATCCTCTATTTCGATTTGCTTTATAATGAGAATGGTGTAGTTCTGAATCCTTTTAAGTAATTAATACAATTTTCTTTCAACCAAAAAAAAAAAAAAACATTTGGAGAGAGTGAGAGAGACACCTATGCAAACACATGCTAAAAAGACTTCCTCAATTTAATAACAAAAGAGTAAAAAAAAAAAAAAATTGTGCTAATTTATGCAATGAGCTATAATTTTTCCATCCTTCTTTGAAAGAAACTTTCTTAGACCATATCTTTGGTTGGTGAATTACAAATCATGAACATAACACGCATGTAAATATCAATGTGGATGATGTCCATGTTATCCTAACTTAATACTTGTATTTATTACTAAATTATCTAACTAGAAAAGGCCCAACTCATCAAGACTCCATCTATCTCACAATCTCATGCCACAACTGATGTTAAAACAAAAGCTGGAAATTATAGGCCAAATTTCGGCTTGATTATTCTATTAAACATATTTCGTCATCCATTTCTAAATCAAAGCATCATCCTCGATATTCTAATATATTTCTAAATCGAAGCATCATCCTCGATATTCTAATATAGATAGATACATATCTGGTTAGAGTTAAAAACTTGTCTAACTAAAAGAATAAAATGCTTATCTTCTCCACAAACAAGAGGTTATAGTACGTATCGTTGAGCTCTAGGTAATATTATCCGGATCTTAGTGAATCGTCTATAACCTCAAGTTATCTCGATAATTAGTACCAAGAGGGATGAGCATGGATGTAGACGCAGCTCTTAATTTTTTAGTGACATTTTACTTTTCTTTATCACACGTACAAAGTCATTGACAAATTTAATGACACAAGTAGGATTTGTAAAGTTGACATGTGAGAGAAATTTAAAAGCGACAATCCAATTTAACAAAAGGCAAATTAAAATTTTGATCAAAATCTATTAACTCCACCTAACCATGCGCCAAAATCCTAAACAAAAAGAAATTGCGTGAAGAGCAACAGGTCGCTCGGAGGTTCCTTTGTAGAAAATTATTCACATGAATAATTAATTAATCAAGAAGAATCGAATCCATATATGACTATAAAATGGCGAGATCAATAAGCACAACGGCATTAAAGCATATCTGTTTGAGCTATTGTTTCACTTGAAGAAAAATAGATCACTCTGATAATCAGAGATCAATTGGAATGCTAGATCTTCCTTTTTATGACCTATTTCAGTATAGCAACTTTTAATAGAATTCAAAAACTAATAAGTATAACCTACTCTTTTATAAATTAGAGAGGGGACTTAACAAACCATAATCAATAGCATATCAACTGAGCTTTCCCATTACGAGTTTAGTTAAACATAATTGTCTACACTTTGCTGCTCAACTAGGCCCATTATTAATAGATGTCAATACCCAATTTAATAAGATCACTCTAGAGTTTAACAAATATTGAAATATCCATTAACTCGATTATTTAAAATAGAAAATCAATTAATTAATGTAAGCTCATATTATAGGAAATTTCCAACATCCTTACCTCACTCACAAAGTACACGAGGTGGAGATTCGACAAAGTTCCAATTTATGTGAAGCGAAGTGCTAAGAAAAATAAAAAGATTGGACAAGAAGCACCCACACAACTCCATTATTCATTCCACATATTAAAAAAGAAAAAAAACATTCAAAAAAATAAAAATTATAAAAATTGTTTACACCAAATTGACCTTACCACATAAAATGGCCAGTAGTAACTAGACCTCCCTGTTAGCAATTTCTAATTAAAATTTGCCGAAATGACTAAATTTACAAATGGTATAAATGTTTAGGACACACTGATCAAATTAAAAGGTTTATGATCAAATTAAAAGGTTTATGATTAAATTGATACAAAAATTATAGGTTTAGGTTTTTTGTTAGTAAGTTTCCTATTATGAATGACTTCAATCAAGGCAAGATGCAAACCTCGCATCCCTACGAATTACCTAGCTCTTCCCTCTCATAGGGACTGAGAGTCAAATATGGCATTGATCTTTTCCATCAACTTATTAAAAGTCACATGTGTCATGGATCAGCCCATGACACACGCGTCAAGTGTTAGAGGTCATCCAAGCTTCTTCCGAGATATTTCCACAGAGTTTCAAACACGGCATTGCTTTAGAAAAAATTCTCCATCAATCCATTATTTTCAAAGCAAAACTATTCAACATCTTGACTCTAAAGGATAGCATCATACAAAAGTTAATTTCCAGTACGAACAACTTGACTTTAATGTGTATCGACTCTTTTTTGACCAAAGACCTCAGTGTTTATTAACGTGTCTTTAAGCAGAAGACCAATTATCCTTGAAGTCTTCGGGGGTGGATATCCTTGCCAGTCTAGAGGAAGGGATTACTTTATCCTTTGGGGCAAGAGAAAAAGTGGTTTCCACCACGAACACTTTGTTGAAGTTGCCAAGTAAAGGAGAAGAAAATTTCCACCATCTCCACCTTGACTCTGACGTAAAGTATCGATTATTTCATTTGGTGGGGGCAGGGAGAGTACATTTTCACTTTGATTTGCGCGGCCAACTAGCAAAGTGTCTTTGGATTCTACAATGGGGGTTATTCTTGCCAATTCATTTTTAGTTTATTACATATGGTTTAATTATTACATATGGAGCTTGTTAAATTTATATGTGATAAACATAACAGTAATTGGAAAAATTGATAGGATGATATGATTATTTTATTAGTGATGAATGAATCTTTGCAAAATACTCAATGCGATATGTAAATAGGTGAAAGTTTTACAACTTTACAAACTTTCTATTACTTTATAACTGGTGAGAATAAATTTCGAAGTCAACTATGCAATAAGCTTTTGCATGAGTTTTTAAAAGGGTTTCAGTATTATATCTTCAATATTCTCACAATAAACAATCTGATAAGCACGCCTTTACCAAAAAAAAAAAAATCTGATAAGCACGTATTTTACAAATTATTAAAAAATGTTATTAAAATAATGGAAATCAATAGAAAGTCAACAAAAAAAAGTTGCCTATGATTTCAAAAAAGTTATGAAACAAAAACATGTGTCTTCATATTGCTTCACCAACAAAAATGAGATACATAAATATTAATTTAGCACGTTTGATACTCCTTTATGTATTTTCGCAATCATTATTTTTTTTTTCCCAATCTTTGCTTCTTTTTTCCCCTCCAAGCATTATGTGTGAAGCCACGTCCATGCACAGCGTTTCCTGGTTATAGATTTACAATGTCTCTGACTGCAAGGCGTTTCCTGGTTATAGATTTACAATGTCTCTGACTGCAATTCTATGTCACATTTTTCTGGTTATGGATCGACTGAATTTTTGGTTTTGTCTTGAAGTAGGACTATATAAAGATAAACGCTTGTCTTTTCTTACCTGTGATGTTCATGTGCAGTAGCTGTCTTGTAATCTCCAAATCGCTCTATCCCTGGAGTTCAGGAAAAATAAAATGAATGCATTGGACGACCTTATGTTTGCGCTAGAATTCAAATGTCAAATGGCAATTGAGGGGATCATGACTTGCTACTACCCTTGCAATCAAGCTTATATGGGAAATATTTAGTGGCCCATTCGAATTACTTAAAATTCTATTTGCCTTTTTGTCTTTCCATGTGAGGAAGATGATATCTCAACAGTATTTTTAATCGGGAGGTTTCATATCAGAGGTTAAAGTTGAAGGACTCAAAGTTTATAGGAGAAACTAGCCATGTATTGTCTAAAACCTTTAACTTCCGCCAAATCTGAAAAAGCGGACTATGGCGATTCAGAGAGGAAACTACTACAATGCTACGGTGAGCTACAATATTGCTATGGTTATGAATAGTATTGCTACAGTGCCGTCAACGGTACTGATATGGTAACATGAATTTGCGTAATAATTATCACTAACTCTAAATAAAGATAAAAGCTAATTTAAAGAATAGAAAATATAACTAATAAATCGATAAGCTGAAATTGATAAATTGTGTAAGCATTCATTGATTGTGGATGCTCTAAAACTGGTCATGCTTGACTTTATATAATCTTGTACAAATCATTAGTTATTTTCAACTCTGCATCCCTATCCATAATCAGTTACGATCCCTTGAATATCCTCCAGTTCATTGGTTAAAACTTATTATACAATCTTCACTGTACATCTTTTCATAACATAATCAATCATTTGCCATCGAATGTCAATAACCGTTTTTATTTCTGTTTCTTCCTTTTCTTTTTCTTTTCTATTCACCATCTTCTTCTTCATCGACAATGACAGCTTGGGCTTGGACTGAGCGTCTGCGACAGGAATGTACCAATGAGCGATAAGAAGTGGCGTCTTGTGAAGGTCATGAAATGTGAGAGCAGGTTCTTGAGGACTTGAATGGCGGTGGAGAGATAGAAGGAGAGGAGGTGGAGGAGATCGGAGAAAACCATTGAACTGGGTATGGATGTGCTTCCATATGCGTGTTTTAATTTTCAATCAAAACTCATTTTGGGCATTTGAAGCGTTCGCGATCGACGCGTAGATGAAGGAACAAAACCATGAGAAATGCACTCGTCATTGTTCTCTCTTTCTTTTCTTTTTTCTTTTTTTAAATTTTCTGAACACAGAAGACGCACATGTCGCTGTTGATCGTACAAGAAAAGGACAAGCATGGAGAAAGAGAAACTGTGGAGGACCACGTGATGAGTGGGGTCCACATAATTCATCATTCCTAAATGTTCTTTTCACTTCGATATCCGTGGCCACGTGGGCCAATCAGACCTAAGAAAACATCCTTAAAATATAGAGGCTAATTAAGAGGAAAGCATTGTTTTGTGGTCTTGGTCAAAAAGGTAAGGGTTAAAGAAGTAAATTTGCCTCGTTATAGAAAAAGCAACCATCACAAGATTTCGTATATACCAAGCGCGTCTGCTTCAAAATTCGGAGCAAGAGAGAAGTCAAGCTTACTTTAGGAGGCGAGGGCTTGTGCTTGAAGCTCGCTTGTGCTTGAAGTGGAGGAATCACGCCGGTAAGAAAATCACCGAGATGCTCCTTTTTGTTTTGAGATATTTATTTTGATGACTATAGATTAAGACGTGAAAGTAATCCTCAATTGTATTTCTTTTGGGACTCAGACATGACTTGATCTATTTCAAAAAAATTTATTCCGAAACACAAAACTCAATATAGTAAATTTCACCTCTACATCGCTCCTCTAGAAAAGCCCCACCTTCATTTTCTTGTTTATTAAAATTTGACAGGGTGAAAAACGTTTGAGTTTTACTTGTTGCGTGACACTCTACGTCCTCTAAAGCATACAAATTCACAAATTACTTTTTCATCTTTTTGGGGGCAAGAGAAGAAGTGAAGCTTTGTTTCACTTGTGCTTGAAGAGGAGAAACTGCATTGGTAAGAAACACACCACACTAATCTTGAGAAATCACTGATACACTCCTTCTTGTTATGAGATATTTGCTTTGATGACTACAGGTTAAGGTGTGAAGCTAAGCCTTTGATCGTATTGCATTTCAAGACTTGGACATGACTTGATTTGTTGCAAGGTAACTTATTCGGAAACACCAAACTCATTATAGTAAATTTCATCTCTATATTGCTCCTCAAGAAAAGCCCCACCTTCATCCTCTAGTTTATTATAATTGATGGTATGAAAAATATTTGAGTATTACTTGTTGCGGAATACAAATTCACATATTACTTTCTCATCCTTGGGGGAAGAGAAGAAGTAAAGCTTTGTTTGGCTTGTGCTTGAAGAGGAGAAACCGCATCGGTAAGAAACACCATGCAAATCCTAAGAAATCACCGAGATGCTCCTTCTTGTTTTGAGATATTTACTTTGATGACTACAGGTTGAAGTGTGAAGTTAATCCTCCCATCGTATTGCCTTTCGAGACTCGGACACGACTTGATCTATTTCAAGGTAATTTATACTAAAATACAAATCCCATTATAGTAAATTTTATCTCTATATTGCTTCTCGAGAAAAGCCCCACCTTCATTCTCTAATTTATTATAAATGATTAGATGAAAAAAATTTGAGTTTTACTCATTGCAAGACACTTAACATCCTTTAAAGCATATAAATTCACATTACTTTTTTAAAATAGTTGTCAAACATATTGCTTCTTTTTCTTAATGCATTCATTCTATTCAAAACCCATCGGTATGAACTGTTGGTTTGTTTGGACATGGTGGAATCGCATACCAATCCTCACTCTAGAGCAGTTCTCGAAACATTTACCTTTGACCACCGGAATGATTGACTTTAAAAGGCGGATAGGGGAGAATCTTTACTTAAGGGACCTCAACTTTGGTTCTCCTATCTATACACAATTTTTTTTTTACGGGATGAGCTTGCGCTTAATTTATTAAAGCTTCATCCGGTGATGCCAAAGTAAAGTGCAAGTGTATATGAAAGCTATGTCCTGGGGATTTGGACTTCGTTGCTCTAAATGTGCTTTTTCCTTTATACTATGTGAGAGGATGCACAAACAGAATAACTATTTGGAAGTGGGGGGAGAGAGAGAGAGATTCGTGACTATCAGCTATCTGACAAGCTATATTTTTTCAAACATAGACTAATTAATAAATAAATATATTTCAGTACGAGAAAATATATATGGTGATGAAGTAATTAGTAATGAAACATTAGTCTTTTCCCACACATTTGTAAGTGAGAAAGGGAAATCCTGTGGAGAGCTAATTTATATTATTGCTCATTAATCAAAAAGTTCCCTTATTAAATGGGAGGGGTTTGTGGATAATATCTTAGCTTACGGGACTACACCACTCCATAATTTCCTGTATGCATTCCTTGACTCTAATATAAGTATCGATTCCTCTTAGGTTAAGTACAGCGTCATTTAGCAAAAGACCAATTATTAGACAACGTCTATTAGCAAAAGACCAATTTAAAAGCATACTTCTTTCGATTGCCAAAGGTTGATCATAGTTACTCGGCTCGAAAGTTTCCCCATGACTACAAGTTCCAATTGCAAAGAAATGGTGACCTTTTCACTTGGGCACGCTTCATAACTTCTTTCATTATGCAACGTTTCTCCAACCTAACTGAAAATTGGTATTGCATTATACTTTCAGAATGTTTCGAACAATTAAGTTGATTTCCACATTCAACCTGACGTATTACACTTCATATTTGTTCATCTTTTAGGAACCATGAACACAAGTTTTCATATATCTCATCCTAAAAAATGCTTTCAAAAAGTATTTGATAAGTCCCAATGTACATCGATGCGGTATTTTACATTTATTCATGTGGATTAGTTGACTTAAAAAAATTAGATACTCCATGATTTTTATGAAAAAATATTAGATAAGGACAAATCAAAATTATCATTTTCTTTATTTAGGACGAGAAGGTTTCTTAGATGAAAATTCCGAATACATAAAATTTTGTATAACATCAAAAGGGACAAAAGTGATCCCATTTTCAGATGTCTTCTAGAAAAGCACGTACTTCTCAACTTCTCAACGAGAGATAGAGATGGCCACTGGTATCTTTTCCATCCAAATAAACCTACGTGGCAACTAATGTTAATGGCACCGCTTACACGTGAGCTGGATCGATCGTTTTTTATTGCTAAAAACTGAGAAAAAGAAAAATTATCCAGAAGATTTTTAAATATATTATATGGTTACTAATTCATTTTTATTTTTTATTTTTTTAATTTAACCCTTAACTTTTTAATGATTTTTCAATGTAGTTCATTTAATCAATTTTTTGCGAAAATCACTGACATGAATGATTTTCATAACTTTTTGAAATTTTTTTATTTTTTTACTTTCTTTTTATTTTTTTGCTTTATTGGATTTCCACCTAGCAACTAGCGGAGAAAGAAAAGAAAAGAGGAAATTCAAAAAATTCAATAAAATTGTAAAAATTATTTGCACCAGTGTCAACCGTTGAGACCACTTGCAAGTCTTTGCCTCAATCGATCTCTCATATTTTTCATTGTTAACATTTGTTGCTACGTTGTCTTAATTTAGAATTTCCCACATTAAGAGGTAGTCAGTTTTAAATTTTAATTTATAGAGGACTTGGCATCTGCTGTGTGCTAAAAAGTATTTCTAGTCCCTCACGTAGAAAATATTAAGTGGTCCTGGACTTCCACGTCAGCCACTTCTCCATGTCTCTCTGAAACGCTTTCCCCAAACCCAAGCTCACCGTCTTTCATGAAGCATCAGGTATGGGGAAGAGAATGGACAAAACCCTGGATCACCCACTCCCACACCCTCCCCCTCGTCGCCTTCCCACTTCTCTCTCTCGTCCTCCTCCTCTTCAAACTCCGAGTTCACCATCTCTCTCCCGTTGCTCCTCCTCCACCCTCTGCGTCGTCGACGAGCCCTTCTACAAGGACCAGCTCCATCTCCAGCCCTCGGCTTTTTCAAGTTTCGAACTCTTCTCGCCTCCTCCTCCTCCACCTCTCCACCACCACCTCCTCCCGTTACTCCTCCGGCAGCTCCACCATCTCCTTCGACCAGATCTGGCCGAATGACGTCAACGACGGCCATGGACGAGTTTCGACGTTGCTTGTGTCGCTCGTCCAAATCTAGAGAACAGCCCATCATCGGGCTCGGTTGCCGGTTGGTCGGGCCGATACGAGTGGCGAATAGGGGTGAGCATTGGTCCAGGGTTGATCCTGGACTAACCTGAACTGGCCCAACCTTGACTGACCTGGTCAGGTTCCCAGGGAGACTGGGTCGGTCCTTGATCTTAGAGTTCTTGGATTAGTACTATGCGGGTTGGTCCTTGGTCCTGAGAGTTACGGTCGGTCCAACCCGACCAACCCTAATTATATATCTAATATTATTTATAATTTTTATATATAAAAAACCTTAAAATAAACGACGTCAACAATATTAAATAATTTTTTAGTGATGAGTTCAAGTAATTTTACATTATTCTTTAATAACTTAGGTTTTTAATATCTTTTACGGTGTCAATAGTCATAATTTACGAATAAGGAAAATATTTTTGTAAGGAATCCTCACGGCGTCCAAAAAGGCACCTTATGGCATCATCCTAGAGTATTCGTTCTTTTTTATCTTATTTATCATTTTAGTCTTCAATTTACCAAAATCGAAAGAAACAATTTCTTTGCTCGTCACTCAACACTCACCTTGCTCGCTTTGGGTCACTTATACCGCTTACCGCATCGTGCCACTCACCACTCGATGCTCGTTTGGCTTGTTGCTTCCCGCTCGACATTCGATGCTCATTCTGTTTGACGCTTACCCTTCTTGATTCTCACCACTTGCCTTTCTTAGCTGACCTCATTCATCCTCGAATCCATTGGGTCAGTACGATCCTCGGTTGCCTTTTTCATGAAGTACAAAAAATAAAATGAAAAATTATTGGTTGGTTCTAGGTTGACCTTGAAATCGTATCGAACCCATTGGGTCACTCGGTCCTCAATAGCTCTTTTAAGGAGTACAAAAAATGAAATAAAAAATTATCGGTTAGTCTTGGGTTGATCCTGGAACCAGATTGAAAAACTCATTAGGTTAGTCCGGTTCTCGATTCCAAGCTTAATAGGATTGGTTCTTGGTTTCAAAAATTGAGGACTAACACTATGCGGTTTGGCCCTAGGGTTAGGGGGTAGACTGGCCCAACCTGGACCATGCTCGCCCATGGTGGCGAAGGTCTCTAACCTCTTCATCCCGCAACGGCCTCCCAACTGCATCGAAACACGAGAAAACCGTTTGTCATTAACGGAGTTTCGAAATTAGACGTGGAAAGTGGGTTCCTTCAGACACGTGGCGAGGTCTGAGGATTGTGATGGAGACTGCAAAATCTGTTGGAGCCCTGGAAGAGGAGAAAGAGAAGACATCCCCATCGTCATGGGCTGACGGCACCGTTACTCCTTGGAGAGTAACGGTGCTCCCCTAACCAAAAGCCTAGATTAAAAAAATAAATTAAATAAAAAAAAGAACATGAAATATCTTACATATCATGTAGAAAGTCCCGTCCAAACATTTTTATTATGAGACAAATAAACTTAGGATTTCTATCGAAAACATCACTATTTAAAATATTTTTCACACTTGCAATTGTGAAAAAGTTATATTCATCGCTTAACAAAATGAATACAATTATCAAAATTGGTACTTGAATATTTATTTATACAACTTAAAGCATTGATAAATTCAACTTGAGCCAAAGCGATCAAGTTAACTCAAAAAGCAAAAACATGGTCATTTTGTAACTATCCAAAATCGAAATTTATTTAAAAATATATAGTATATTGAATTTGTTTGAATAAATTTTTTGCCTCATTTCCCTTTTTTTATAGTTTGTATAGCCCATCTTTTTCACCGTGCTAGTCAAATTTCAATTTAACACATCTTAACTAAATGAGTATATATTGTGTCTACGTTGAACAACACAATGAGATTCATTGGAGTGTGCAAAATTTTTACTTGTTTGATAATGTTTTGGAATGTAATTAAATTAGTGAAACACACTTTCTTTATATCAATAATATGTGAAAATATTGTTGCAAGTACACTATGAAGAATTGAGTTTTACATTTAAATAGTTAATCAAAGCTTTTAAAAAAGTTCACAGGCATCAAGTATATTTCCCTTTTGTTAATTTTATCGACTATTTGAAAAAAGAATCCAAATTCTGAGAAAATTTTGTCCATATTCTTTCTGAAATTTGTGCGGTTGAAAAGGCGCCGTTATTCATGGAGAATAACGGTGCCGTCAGCCTAGGAACGTCCTTCCGTAATAATCCAAACTCTATCCACTGGGCGACACATGTCGTTCGGGTCCACCGCAAATCAGAACGTCCTCTCTCAATTTCAATTTCACGCTTTTTCTCTCGCTTTCTCCTCTTTCTGCCGTTCCCGCTTCTGTCTCGACCATTCCGACTCACGACGAAGCCCACCGTTCGACAAACCGCGCCTCCGCCTCGTCCGTTGTCTCCGCCGTCCGATAAAATCACGCCGAACGACGCCGTATGTTCTCTCCATCTCTCTCTCGACCCAGCTTTATCTCGTCCTCTCCGCCGCCGCCGCTTACGCCTTTGGTCCAAGAAAAAGCCTGAGCCTTCCGTCGTTCGCGACCCCGAGCCTTTCCTTCAGCCCCTGCATACTCGAGGTCTCCCAGGGCTCCGATGTCGTCGCCTCCCAAATCCTCGCCAGATCTAGCGAGTACGACCCGCGCCTTGGCCGCAAGGGTCGAGCCCTCGCCACATCCGACGAAAGTGACCCTCGCCTGTGGCCGGCGACGGCCGCGACCCCTCTTCAACGTCATCGCCTCCTAAACCATCGCCCTGGCCGCGAGGATAGAGCCCTCGCCTAATCCGGCGAAAGCGACGCTCACTGGCCACAGGTGAAGGCCACGACACCCTTGCCGACCGGCCCGCCACAGGCCAAAGGGAAAGAAAAGAAAATAAAAGAAAAGAAAAAGACAGAAACGGAAAAGAAGAGAGAAACGAAGGAGGGGGGACTGCTGGTTTTTTCAAGAGTGACACGTGTTGCTCACGAAATGGACTTCTACGTTGCTGAGGTACCTACCCAGCTTTACCGAATATTTTTTCGTAGCGAGAAGCACAGGTAATGTGTTGCTTCATGCTCGTTCACGTAAGATCATCCGCCAATTGTCCACGTAGACTGGTAACGCGTTGCTTGGCGCGCCGAGTGCAGTTACTGTACGTTTTCTCTCTCTTTTTGCAGCAGCACTATGCACTTTTTTTTTGCATGCACTGTGCGTCTCTTCTTTGGTTTTGTTTCGTTGTTCACATTGTTTTTATCACTTTGCTCTTCCTTTCTTTTCACACATCGCGAGTGATTAGTTCTGTTCTCTGCTCAGTTTCCTTCCCACAGATTTGTTTAAGCAATTAATCATAGGAGGCAACAACAAGAGGAACGAAAGAAGGGTCGAGAAAGGAATTTCTAGGCATTAAAGAAGAAATTATGGCCGAGGCATTCGCTCCTTCCGTTGCGTCGAATCTTGTCTCGAAACTGGGTGAGTACCTATTTGCTCCCATCGGACGCCAATTTGGATATGTGCTGTGCTACAAGAACCATGTCAAAGATCTCAAAAATGGAGTCGAGAAGCTCGAGGGTGCGAGGGAAAGGGTGCAACACTCCGTCCAAGAAGCTAAGAATAATGGAAAACCTATAGAAAATGATATTAAGAATTGGCTGGAGAGAGTGGAGAATGAGGCTACGCAAGCAGGAAACCTGTTGAAAGATGGTGAAAGTGCAAAAAATGCTTGCTTCTGTGGGTGGCTTCCCAACCCCGTGGTGCGCCATCCAATTGGCAGGAAGATGAAGAAGATGACTCAAGTCATTCAAGGACTCCATGATGAAAGCCAAAAAGACATCTTCCACAAGGTCTA
This sequence comes from Eucalyptus fibrosa, assembly GCA_017140475.1. Lineage (NCBI taxonomy): Eukaryota > Viridiplantae > Streptophyta > Magnoliopsida > Myrtales > Myrtaceae > Eucalyptus > Eucalyptus fibrosa. The sequence continues at coordinate 61,248,108 of CM029507.1, read as the reverse complement.
CTATGAGGATACTCCGACAGGAGTTGACATTGCTTCCACTTCCACTACAAGATTTGTTGACAAGAAAGAAGATGTCTTGGAATCGAGGGCTTCAATCACAGAAGATATAATAAAAGCTATGGCCGATGACAATGTTTGTGTGATTGGGGTGCATGGACTAGGTGGTGTTGGCAAGTCTAAGCTTTTGGAAGACTTCAAAAGGAGAGTTGAAGAAGAAAAGCTGTTCGACATGGTTGTCATGGTAAAGCTATCACGTAATCCAGATCTAAAAGAAATTCAAGGAGAAATCGCTTATAAACTGGGTCTCAAGCTAACGAATGATGAACCTGCTAGTGAGAGAGCAAATCGTTTGTGTAAGAGGTTGGAGAGTGATTCCAAGAAAAAGATACTAATAATTTTAGATAATCTATGGAAGAAGTTAGAGTTGAACGAAGTAGGAATCCCTTGCGGAGATGATAATAAAGTAAGAGGCTGCAAGCTACTGCTATCGTCTAGAAACAGAGATGTTTTGCGCATTGATATGGGCTCCGACCGAGAATTCCCACTCACTTTGTTGGAGCATGGAGAAGCCCGAAAACTTTTTGAAAGGGTGGTTGGGGATAGTGTTAACAATTTTGAGTTTGAACCCCACATAGATGGAGCAGTCAAGAATTGTGGAGGCCTACCACTTTCGATTGTTTCATTGGCCAAAAGGTTGAAGCACAAAGATTTGGCAGCATGGAGGATCGCTTCGACTAGTAGAGACCTGCTGGATGGAGAATTAATAGTGAAACTAAGTTACGATGACTTAAAAGATATAAGGGTCAAATCATTGTTCCTGCTTTGTGCTCTAACCTCCGGGAGAATTCACACGGGGGATTACCTTATCTACTGCATGGGTTTGGGTTTGTTTAAAGAATTTGGCAACCCCATCCAAAAAGCCAGAGATAGGTTGATCAATGATCTACATAGCCTGCAGAACTATTCTTTGTTACTAGGGAGTGAGGGCATGGAACTATTCAGAATGCACGACATATTTGTTGATGGTGCCATCTCTATGGATGGTGAAGTTATGGACTTGAAATGGAAGGCCTTGGTCGGGAAGAAGGATTATGGGTTTGAAGATTGGTCAGAGGATGATCTTCGAAAATGCACTGCGATATCCTTATCTTATGTTGGCATTGATGAGCTTCCTGAAAAATTGGACTGTCCGAACTTGAGGATGCTTTTGTTACTTGAAAACCACACATCTCTCAAAATTCCCGAGTCATTTTTTGAATCTATGGAGATGCTCCAAGTCTTGCACTTGGCTGGCTTGTCTTTCAATTCTCTAACTTCATCGATTCAGTTCCTTAAACACCTCAAGTCACTATCTCTTAATAATTGCCAACTGGACGATGTGACTATTCTAGGGAAATTGAAAAAATTGCAATTTTTAAGTTTTGCCAAATCTATAATTGCTCGGCTGCCCAAAGAGATAGGTGAACTAACAAAATTGAGATTTTTGGACTTGAAATTGTGCTTTAGGCTCCAAATTATTGAACCTGGCATGCTTGGAAGCTTGATTAATTTAGAAGAACTGTATATTGACTGCTTTTATCAATGGGAGGCAGAGGATGCAGAACCGCGAAGCAATGCCAGCTTGGCTGAGTTGAAGAACATGAAAAAGTTGAGAACTTTGTACATTGCCATTCCTCATTCTACCAATCTCTCAAGTGACCTGCCATTTGGGAATCTGCACGAGCATAATATCCTAATTGGAGGCATGCGGCCTGGGTGGGGTCAATGCAAAGAATCCAGAATTTTAAGGCTCGGGTTGGATCCCAGCAATCTTCTCCATGAAGTGTGGATGCAAGAATGTTTAGGGAGAACGCAAGATCTCCACTTGGTTGGATTGCAAGATGGCAAAGATAGCATTCACGACTTCTGCACAAAAGGTTTTCGGGAATTGAAGCATCTTCACGTAGAAAATTGTCTCTCATTTCATCACATTGTTGGCTCCACACAGGGCCTTGCATTTACAAGATTGGAATCGTTGGTTCTCAAGGGTTTGAACAAGTTGGAGAAGATTTGTCGTAATTGTCTTGACACAGAATCCTTGAGAAAATTAAAGATTGTGGAAGTGGAATACTGCGGTGAAATCAGATATTTGTTTCCTTTGTCCATGACGAAAATGTTCTTGCAGCTAGAAGAGATTAAAATAACCAAATGCCAATTCATGCAGCATATTGTCGTAGATGCCAAGGTAGATGATTACGTAGGTGAAGTAAAAAATGATGCCAACGTGAAGTTGTGCAAGTTGCGTAGGCTGACGTTACAAGACCTGCCAGAGATGATGAGCTTCTGTAAAACAAAGGACCATTCGGTTGTACTTTTGGATGGGCAACAGGTAAACTTCATGCTTTTCATGTTCCCATTCATCCAAACCATCCTAATTGGAGGAAACCTTCTCCGACTAGCCCTCTGATGCATGAGGTACAAACATGGTTATTGCCTTCAATTGAATATGTTAATCATAGGAAAATACTAGTTTAAGCATGTATTAGTTCATTACTCAATTCGTGATACTCTCAATATTCTCGATAATGAAATCTGAGAAAAGACAGACAAAATAACGTAAGTAAAGTTTCCAACTTTTATAGCCTTTTCCAATATCCTCCATACCTTTCAAAGATATTAATTGAAGTCCCACTTATTTTGCGGTCTTTAAAAAAGTTGACTTATTGAAATATTTAATTAGGAGATATAATGTAGAGAAATTTTGTTTAGTTTTAACAAAGTAATATGCATTTGTCAACCAAATGACAACAATATTTAGTAACATTTGCATCATTTAGTGTTTTGTGTTAAAACGTATTGAGTTTATTCGAATTTGATTATTTAGATATTTGATTTATAAACGCATGAAAGTATTGACTCTGCAATTATCCTCGATTTATTTTTTGTGGAAATGTGGCTCTAAACAAACTTCCATTATATAATTTTTTTTATCCTCTTATGTGTTAATTGATGGACTACTATATGACTACGAAATGAAAAATCAAATATAATATTCAATATGCCAATTTCGTTTCATTACCCCTGGTTGTAATGTGGACCTTCTGCGGTGATCAAATCTACCACAAATCTACGTTCTAACCACTTTTCTAATATTACTAGTAGAATTTATGTGTGCTGCACATGTTTAAATTTTTGTTTTGTAATAAAAAATATGCTTGAGAGTATATATTAAAAATACATCTAGTATTCATTTGTTCCCTATTGCTTGGATTTGACAGTTTCTGTAACTATTCTGTTAGTATAGATAACAAATATGGAAACCCTTTTCTAAATGATCTCAAAATTATGTTTATAGTGGGACGCAAACTGCAAAAGCATGACGCTCGACTAAAATCATTTATTGAATTTATTAACTCTTTTTCTTGGCTACATGTTTAACTCTCCATATCAGTTACTCTTTGTTATGACGAGAAAGGATATCTTAGGTTCTTATAAAGGTAAAATTAAATGCATTGCTGATATGGACTTTGATGCCCATATGGTGCTGTTGCGACCAGTTCATGGATCTTATGGCCAACCATGGGTCTTAAATTGATGAACCCTTTTTGACTTTGGTTCGATAAATCATTATTTCGCATTACAAATATACTAGAATTTTAGCCCATGTTATGCACGGGAACAACGATTTTTTCTGACTACTTCATAAATTTATAATTACTTTCTAGTTTCAATCTTTTGATTAGGCATTTGTTTTTGGAATACTGTGAAGAAAAATGACAGTCTCAAATTACAAAATTTAATCAATTAAAAGTACAGGTTTAATCGGTTTGTCAATTACAAGCCCTATAAATAATGTTCACTGTTATGTTCAATGTTGTTCTATGTCTTTTTTTAACTTAATAGCTTGCTAGTTCATGACCATTTGTCGTTTGAGGTATTATATTAGACCACAATTAATGATTAAAAAGAATTAATTGAGTCTATGCCATGAATTTGTAAAATTTAGAAAGCACAAAATGTGAGGGTAAATTCAATTACTTCAATAAGTTAGGGATTATAACTTCCTCCTCTTGTCATATATGTAGTAAGTCCTAATACATAATAAGTAACAAGGTGAGCAAGACTGACTGATTGACAGAATCGACAATCGTCCAGACCGGACTGGTTCTCGGTTCCTTTTTTTGGAGCAGTTGTCTAGTCGGTCTATTTCCTGGACTAGATTGACTGGACTGACCAAATCAGATCATAAATATATAATTTTTTTTTTAATTTCTTAAACCCAAAATGTCAAAAATAGCTGAAACGTTTCTATGAGGCTATCCGAGGTGAAGTTATTGTACAGGAATGGAAATTCTGGTACAGTTTCTCTATAAGTAACCGGAAGACTCGAGTCAATGAAGTCAATCTCATCATTTCAGCTTAAGTTTCGAGATCATCCCTTTATAAGTAGTAGACTTACAGAGGATATTGTCGTGACTCGAGGGCACGTCACGTGCAAGTGGCGAAGGATAGTGGTGCTGTGATAGGCAACCTTTCAAGAATTTTAAGGCCAATTACCAAAGCAAATATAAAAAATTGAGGAACTTTCTGTTATAAGCCTAAGCGAATCACATGCGACAGCATTCTAGGCATTGCAGCTTAAATTTCGAATATTAAACCATGTCTAGGCTGCTGAAATTTAGATGTGAAATTGCCAAGTGACCGGTTCCATTGGATAGACCTGTCGGTCCGGTCACCGGTCCCAGAAACTTAGTACCGGTTCTCTTGGTCCGATTCCTGGTTCCTAGGTGGGACCAGTCTAGATTGGGGACTGATCACCCTTAATAAGTAAATGATAAGTCAAGTGTAAAAGTTGATAAAATTTAAAGAAGAAAAAGGTAAAATTTAAAAATCATCTCTGCCTTTTTTTCCATCATCTTCAAATCTATTGTGTGAGATTATTTCCTTTATTAATTTTTCACTCGCAACGCATGTTCATAATTTTTAGTTACAAGTATTGTGAGATTACGTGGAGTTATCCACTCACATCTAAAGAAAAATCTTTGCATAACGTGATTCTCCTTACTTTTTTAAGGTTTCATTGCCCTCGTTGGAGTCCTTGACATTGTCTGCACTTCCCAAATTGAAAGAGATATGGAATTCTCAATTTTCTTCAGATGTGAGCAACCTAAAATATGTAGAGGTAAAGGATTGTGCATTCCTCTTGAGAATCTTCCCATCAAATTTGGTGAAAAAGCTACAGAATTTGGAAGCCATAACTATTGAGAGATGCCAGTTAATACGAGTAGTATTCGACCTTAACGGATCGAAAGCCGGTGGGGATGTCGAGATTCTACCGCGCTTGATGACATTAACCTTGAGTGACTTACCAAAGTTGGGACACATATGGAACAAGATTCCAAGAATACCGTTGTGTTTCCGAAACTTACGGGTACTGAAGGTGCAAAACTGTGAGAACTTGAGGTTTATTTTTTCTTCTTCCATGGCTAAATCACTCCGACAAATAAAAGAAATAAAAATAGCAAGATGTAAACTATTGGAGAAAATTATAGATGTGCAAGAAGAAGAATCAGAGGAAGCTGGATCCATCGACACTTTAGAGTTCCCTCTTTTATCCTCCTTATTTCTTGAGGAATTATCAAATCTCAGGACATTCTCTTATGGGATGCGCCGTATTCATTGTCCAACCTTAACAAGATTGATGATATGTGGATGCCCTAGAATGATGACATTCTCTTCATCCGAACAAAAGCAACAGAGGATAACAGCTGATGCGGGTTTACAGCAAACATTTGGTGGTGTCAACTCTAGCTTGTCCTTGCCAATACTCTTCGATCAAAATGTGCGTAAATATCTTTGAAATTTTCTATTTTATGTTTATCCTAGAAATTATTCTTGGTAACTATAGTCTTATTGCCGATGAAGCAGTTGAAAACTCTGTTTGTCAGCATGTCCTTTAAAACCTCTTGCTACTCCTTGCATTTGTTGTTTTTCTATGACAATGGTATTATCTTGGGTAACCAACTTAATTCTTGAGAATACATTATAGAGCATATTATCATGGGTAACCAACTTCACCGAAATTAGGATTTTTAGGAGTTTGTGGTCGAGCAACTAACATATGGTCCTTTTGTATAGGTTCTTTTTCCGAGCTTAGAGAATTTGACCCTTGTGTCGTTATGTGGGTTGATGAAGATATGGCACAATGAACTTGCTGAAGAATCATTCTGCAAACTCGCATCTGTCGAGGTCCGAGACTGTGAAAATTTGTCTCATATTTTTCCTTCAACTTTAATAGGGAGGCCCTGGAGCCTGCAAATGGTTGAGGTGGTCAATTGTACCTCTTTGGAATCATTAATAGAACACGTTGCTGTCAATACTAAGACAAGACCGGAAAGTCTGGTCTTCTCAGGCATGAAAGGACTGAAGTTGCAGGACTTGCCGAGGCTGAATGCGTTAGTGACAAGTAGCTCCCAAGTGACGTTGAGTCTTCCTAGTCTAACTAATGTTAGCTTGAGCAATTGCCACAGTTTGAGATATCTCTTCACATATCACACATCCAGGACTCTTGATAAACTTGAGATGCTATGTGTTTCTGATTGCAATAAGATGCAGGAAGTTGTTGCCACGGAAGAAAGTAGAGAGCAAAATTTGATGGCAGTGAAGTTCTCTCATTTACGTACATTGAAGCTCGGTTCCCTCAAGAACTTGATTAGTTTTAGCTCAGGAAGGTGTGCATATGAGTTTCCCTCTCTTCAAAATCTCTTCATTTTTGAGTGCACCGAACTCAAGGCATTCATACTGAGGCTGCCTGCGCCAAGAGTGGAGACGGTGAATGAGGGATCTACCAGTTTTGATGAAAGTCCATATTCTTTATTTGACGAGAAGGTTTTCCTCTATCCTTTGTCTCAGCTGTATCTTTGTTCAAGTATTTGCTTTATTCTTTGTGATGCTCTGGATACATAAACAACTTTGGTTCAATGCCGGTCATTGTGACCTTTGCCAGGTGATGCTTCTGTAGGTTATATTTCCCAAATTAGATGAGCTATGTCTGACAGGAATTCTATCAAGAGATTTTGTGTAATTTTACCACGTAAAATGCATTTATCAACCAAACGACGACAACTGTTTAGTGACATTTGTACCTTTTAGTGTTTTGTGTTAGAAGATATTGAGTTTACCCGAACTTGATTATTTAGATTTGAAATTATAAACACATTAAAGTATTGATTTTAGAATTATGCTCAATTTTATTTCTCGTGGAAATGTGGCTCTAAACCAACATTTATTAAATATATATTTTTTTTACTTTATAACATTGATGGACTATTACGTGACTCCGAAACGAAAAATTAAATAAAATCTTCAATAGGTCAATTTGTTTAGAGCCACATTTTTCTTCAATCAAATTGTGTGTAAATATGTCTGGAATTTTCTGTTTTATGTTGATCGTACAAATTATTCTCGATAACTATAGTCTTATTGCCGATGAAGTAGTTGAAAATCTACCTGTGAGCATGTCCTATAAAGTCTCTTGCTACTCTCGCATTTGTTGTTTTTCTATGACAATGGGATTATCTTGGGTAACCAACTTAATTCTGGAGAATACATTATAGAGCGTATTATCATGGGTAACCAACTTCATCCAAATTAGGATTATTAGGAGTTCGTGGTCGAGTAACTAACATATGGCCCTTTTATACAGGTTCCTTTTCCAAGCTTGGAGAATCTGGCCCTTGCGTCGTTGTGTGGGTTGATGAAGATATGGCACAATGAACTTGCTGAAGAATCATTCTGCAAACTCGCATCCGTCGCGGTCCGAGACTGTGAAAATTTGTCTCATATTTTTCCTTCAACTTTAATAGAGAGGCCTTGGAGCCTGAAAATGATTGAGGTGGTCAATTGTACCTCTTTGGAATCATTAATAGAACACGTTGCTGTCAATACTAAGACAAGGCCGGAAAGTCTGGTCTTCTCAGGCATGAAAGGACTGAAGTTGCAGAACTTGCCGAGGCTGAATGCGTTAGTGACAAGTAGCTCCCAAGTGACGTTGAGTCTTCCTAGTCTAACTAATGTCAGCTTGAGCAATTGCCACAGTTTGAGATATCTCTTCACATATCACACATCCAGGACTCTTGATAAACTTGAGATGCTAGATGTTTCCGATTGCAATAAGATGCAGGAAGTTGTTGCCGCGGAAGAAAGTAGAGAGCAAAATTTGATGGCAGTGAAGTTCTCTCATTTACATACATTGAAGCTCCGTTCCCTTAAGAACTTGATTAGTTTTAGCTCAGGAAGGTGTGCATATGAGTTTCCCTCTCTTCGAAATCTCTTCATTTTGGAGTGCACCGAACTCAAGGCATTCATACTGAGGCCGCCTGCGCCAAGAGTGGAGACGGTGAATGAGCGATGTACCAGTTTTGATGAAAATCCATGTTCTTTATTTGACGAGAAGGTTTTCCTCTTTCCTTTGTGTCAGCTGTATCTTTGTTCAAGTATTTGCTTTCTTCTTTGTGATGCTCTGGATACATAAACAACTTTGGTTCAATGCCGGTCATTGTGACCTTTGCCAGGTGATGCTTCTGTAGGTTATATTTCCCAAATTAGATGAGCTATGTCTGACAGTAATTCTATCAAGAGATTTTGTGTAATTTTACCAAGTAAAATGCATTTATCAACCAAACGACGACAACTGTTTAGTAACATTTGTAGCTTTTAGTGTTTTGTGTTAGAAGATATTGAGTTTACTCGAACTTGATTATTTAGATTTGAAATTATAAACACATTAAAGTATTGATTTTAGAATTATGCTCAATTTTATTTCTCGTGGAAATGTGGCTCTAAACAAACCTTTATTAAATATATATATATATATATATATATATATATATATATATTTTTTTTACTTTATAACATTGATGGACTATTACGTGACTCCGAAAGGAAAAATGAAATAAAATCTTCAATAGGTCAATTTGTTTAGAGCCACATTTTTCTTCAATCAAATTGTGTGTAAATATGTCTGGAATTTTCTGTTTTATGTTGATGGTACAAATTATTCTCGATAACTATAGTCTTATTGCCGATGAAGTAGTTGAAAATCTACCTGGGAGCTTGTCCTATAAAGTCTCTTGCTACTCTCGCATTTGTTGTTTTTCTATGACAATGGGATTATCTTGGGTAACCAACTTAATTCTGGACAATACATTATAGAGCATATTATCGTGGGTAACCAACTTCATCTAAATTAGGATTATTAGGAGTTCGTGGTCGAGTAACTAACATATGGCCCTTTTATACAGGTTCCTTTTCCGAGGTTAGAGAATTTGACCCTTGTGTCATTGGGTGGGTTGATGAAGATATGGCACAATGAACTTGCTGAAGAATCATTCTGCAAACTCGCATCCGTCACGGTCCGAGACTGTGAAAATTTGTCTCATATTTTTCCTTCAACTTTAGTAGAGAGGCTTCAAGATTGTGAAAATTTATCTCATATTTTTCCTTCAACTTCAGTAGAGAGGCTTCAAGATTGTGAAAATTTATCTCATTTTTTTCCTTCAACTCCAGTAGAGAGGCTTTGGAGCTCGGGAATGATTGAGGTGGTCAATTGTACCTCTTTGGAATCATTAATAGAACACGTTGCTGTCAATACTAAGACAAGGCCGGAAAGTCTGGTCTTCTCAGGCATGAAAGGACTGAAGTTGCAGGACTTGCCGAGGCTGAATGCGTTAGTGACAAGTAGCTCCCAAGTGACGTTGAGTCTTCCTAGTCTAACTAATGTTAGCTTGAGCAATTGCCACAGTTTGAGATATCTCTTCACATATCACACATCCAGGACTCTTGATAAACTTGGGATGCTAGATGTTTCTGATTGCAATAAGATGCAGGAAGTTGTTGCCACGGAAGAAAGTAGAGAGCAAAATTTGATGGCAGTGAAGTTCTCTCATTTACATACATTGAAGCTCTGTTCCCTTAAGAACTTGATTAGTTTTAGCTCAGGAAGGTGTGCATATGAGTTTCCCTCTCTTCGAAATCTCTTCATTTTGGAGTGCACCGAACTCAAGGCATTCATACTGAGGCCGCCTGCGCCAAGAGTGGAGACGGTGAATGAGCGATGTACCAGTTTTGATGAAAATCCATGTTCTTTATTTGACGAGAAGGTTTTCCTCTTTCCTTTGTCTCAGCTGTATCTTTGTTCAAGTATTTGCTTTCTTCTTTGTGATGCTCTGGATACATAAACAACTTTGGTTCAATGCCGGTCATTGTGACCTTTGCCAGGTGATGCTTCTGTAGGTTATATTTCCCAAATTAGATGAGCTATGTCTGACAGGAATTCTATCAAGAGATTTTGTGTAATTTTACCAAGTAAAATGCATTTATCAACCAAACGACGACAACTGTTTAGTAACAATTGTACCTTTTAGTGTTTTGTGTTAGAAGATATTGAGTTTACTCGAACTTGATTCTTTAGATTTTAAATTATAAACACATTAAAGTATTGATTTTAGAATTATGCTCAATTTTATTTCTCGTGGAAATGTGGCTCTAAACCAACATTTATTAAATATATATTTTTTTTACTTTATAACATTGATGGACTATTACATGACTCCGAAAGGAAAAATTAAATAAAATCTTCAATAGGTCAATTTGTTTAGAGCCACATTCTTCTTCAATCAAATTGTGTGTAAATATGTCTTGAATTCTCTGTTTTATGTTGATTGTACAAATTATTCTCGATAACTATAGTCTTATTGCCGATGAAGTAGTTGAAAATCTACCTGTGAGCATGTCCTATAAAGTCTCTTGCTACTCTCGCATTTGTTGTTTTTCTATGATAATGGGATTATCTTGGGTAACCAACTTAATTATGGAGAATACATTATAGAGCGTATTATCATGGGTAACCAACTTCATCCAAATTAGGATTATTAGGAGTTCGTGGTCGAGTAACTAACATATGGCCCTTTTATACAGGTTCCTTTTCCAAGCTTGGAGAATCTGACCCTTGAGTCATTGTGTGGGTTGATGAAGATATGGCACAATGAACTTGCTGAAGAATCATTCTGCAAACTTGCATCCGTCACGGTCCGAGACTGTGAAAATTTGTCTCATATTTTTCCTTTAAGTTTAATAGAGAGGCCCTGGAGCCTGAAAATGATTGAGGTGGTCAATTGTACCTCTTTGGAATCATTAATAGAACACGTTGCTGTCAATACTAAGACAAGGCCAAAAAGTCTGGTCTTCTCAGGCATGAATGGACTGAAGTTGCAGGACTTGCCGAGGCTGAATGCGTTAGTGACAAGTAGCTCCCAAGTGACGTTGAGTCTTCCTAGTCTAACTAATGTTAGCTTGAGCAATTGCCACAGTTTGAGATATCTCTTCACATATCACACATCCAGGACTCTTGATAAACTTGGGATGCTAGATGTTTCTGATTGCAATAAGATGCAGGAAGTTGTTGCCACGGAAGAAAGTAGAGAGCAAAATTTGATGGCAGTGAAGTTCTCTCATTTACATACATTGAAGCTCCGTTCCCTTAAGAGCTTGATTAGTTTTAGCTCAGGAAGGTGTGCATATGAGTTTCCCTCTCTTCGAAATCTCTCAATTTTGGAGTGCACCGAACTCAAGGCATTCATACTGAGGCTGCCTGCGCCAAGAGTGGAGACGGTGAATGAGCGATGTACCAGTTTTGATGAAAATCCATGTTCTTTATTTGACGAGAAGGTTTTCCTCTTTCCTTTGTCTCAGCTGTATCTTTGTTCAAGTATTTGCTTTCTTCTTTGTGATGCTCTGGATACATAAACAACTTTGGTTCAATGCCGGTCATTGTGACCTTTGCCAGGTGATGCTTCTGTAGGTTATATTTTCCCAAATTAGATGAGCTATGTCTGACAGGAATTCTATCAAGAGATTTTGTGTAATTTTACCAAGTAAAATGCATTTATCAACCAAACGACGACAACTGTTTAGTAACATTTGTAGCTTTTAGTGTTTTGTGTTAGAAGATATTGAGTTTACTCGAACTTGATTCTTTAGATTTGAAATTATAAACACATTAAAGTATTGATTTTAGAATTATGCTCAATTTTATTTCTCGTGGAAATGTGGCTCTAAACCAACCTTTATTAAATACTTTTTTTTTTTACTTTATAACATTGATGGACTATTACGTGACTCCGAAAGGAAAAATGAAATAAAATCTTCAATAGGTCAATTTGTTTAGAGCCACATTTTTCTTCAATCAAATTGTGTGTAGATATGTCTGGAATTTTCTGTTTTATGTTGATGGTACAAATTATTCTCGATAACTATAGTCTTATTGCCGATGAAGTAGTTGAATATCTACCTGTGAGCAAGTCCTATAAAGTCTCTTGCTACTCTCGCATTTGTTGTTTTTCTATGACAATGGGATTATCTTGGGTAGCCAACTTAATTCTGGAGAATACATTATAGAGGATATTATCATGGGTAACCAACTTCATCCAAATTAGGATTATTAGGAGTTCGTGGTCGAGTAACTAACATATGGCCCTTTTATACAGGTTCCTTTTCCGAGCTTAGAGAATTTGACCCTTGTGTCGTTGTGTGGGTTGATGAAGATATGGCACAATGAACTTGCTGAAGAATCGTTCTGCAAACTCGCATCCGTCACGGTCCGAGACTGTGAAAATTTGTCTCATATTTTTCCTTCAACTTTAGTAGAGAGGCTTCAAGATTGTGAAAATTTATCTCATATTTTTCCTTCAACTTCAGTAGAGAGGCTTCAAGATTGTGAAAATTTATCTCATATTTTTCCTTCAACTCCAGTAGAGAGGCTTTGGAGCTCGGGAATGATTGAGGTGGTCAATTGTACCTCTTTGGAATCATTAATAGAACACGTTGCTGTCAATACTAAGACAAGGCCGGAAAGTCTGGTCTTCTCAGGCATGAAAGGACTGAAGTTGCAGGACTTGCCGAGGCTGAATGCATTAGTGACAAGTAGCTCCCAAGTGACGTTGAGTCTTCCTAGTCTAACTAATGTTAGCTTGAGAAATTGCCACAGTTTGAGATATCTCTTCACATATCACACATCCAGGACTCTTGATAAACTTGAGATGCTAGATGTTTCTGATTGCAATAAGATGCATGAAGTTGTTGTCAAGGAAGAAAGTAGAGAGCAAAATTTGATGGCAGTGAAGTTCTCTCATTTACATACATTGACGCTCACTTCCCTTAAGAGCTTGATTAGTTTTAGCTCAGGAAGGTGTGCATATGAGTTTCCCTCTCTTCGAAATCTCTCAATTTTGGAGTGCACCGAACTCAAGGCATTCATACTGAGGCTGCCTGCGCCAAGAGTGGAGACGGTGAATGAGGGATCTACCAGTTTTGATCAAAGTCCATATTCTTTATTTGACGAGAAGGTTTTCCTCTTTCCTTTGTCTCAGCTGTATCTTTGTTCAAGTATTTGCTTTCTTCTTTGTGATGCTCTGGATACATGAACAACTTTGGTTCAATGCCGGTCATTGTGACCTTTGCCAGGTGATGCTTCTGTAGGTTATATTTCCCAAATTAGATGAGCTATGTCTGACAGGAATTCTATCAAGAGATTTTGTGTAATTTTACCAAGTAAAATGCATTTATCAACCAAACGACGACAACTGTTTAGTAACATTTGTAGCTTTTAGTGTTTTGTGTTAGAAGATATTGAGTTTACTCGAACTTGATTCTTTAGATTTGAAATTATAAACACATTAAAGTATTGATTTTAGAATTATGCTCAATTTTATTTCTCGTGGAAATGTGGCTCTAAACCAACCTTTATTAAATACTTTTTTTTTACTTTATAACATTGATGGACTATTACGTGACTCCGAAAGGAAAAATGAAATAAAATCTTCAATAGGTCAATTTGTTTAGAGCCACATTTTTCTTCAATCAAATTGTGTGTAGATATGTCTGGAATTTTCTGTTTTATGTTGATGGTACAAATTATTCTCGATAACTATAGTCTTATTGCCGATGAAGTAGTTGAATATCTACCTGTGAGCAAGTCCTATAAAGTCTCTTGCTACTCTCGCATTTGTTGTTTTTCTATGACAATGGGATTATCTTGGGTAGCCAACTTAATTCTGGAGAATACATTATAGAGCATATTATCATGGGTAACCAACTTCATCCAAATTAGGATTATTAGGAGTTCGTGGTCGAGTAACTAACATATGGCCCTTTTATACAGGTTCCTTTTCCGAGCTTAGAGAATTTGACCCTTGTGTCGTTGTGTGGGTTGATGAAGATATGGCACAATGAACTTGCTGAAGAATCGTTCTGCAAACTCGCATCCGTCACGGTCCGAGACTGTGAAAATTTGTCTCATATTTTTCCTTCAACTTTAGTAGAGAGGCTTCAAGATTGTGAAAATTTATCTCATATTTTTCCTTCAACTTCAGTAGAGAGGCTTCAAGATTGTGAAAATTTATCTCATATTTTTCCTTCAACTCCAGTAGAGAGGCTTTGGAGCTCGGGAATGATTGAGGTGGTCAATTGTACCTCTTTGGAATCATTAATAGAACACGTTGCTGTCAATACTAAGACAAGGCCGGAAAGTCTGGTCTTCTCAGGCATGAAAGGACTGAAGTTGCAGGACTTGCCGAGGCTGAATGCATTAGTGACAAGTAGCTCCCAAGTGACGTTGAGTCTTCCTAGTCTAACTAATGTTAGCTTGAGAAATTGCCACAGTTTGAGATATCTCTTCACATATCACACATCCAGGACTCTTGATAAACTTGAGATGCTAGATGTTTCTGATTGCAATAAGATGCATGAAGTTGTTGTCAAGGAAGAAAGTAGAGAGCAAAATTTGATGGCAGTGAAGTTCTCTCATTTACATACATTGACGCTCACTTCCCTTAAGAGCTTGATTAGTTTTAGCTCAGGAAGGTGTGCATATGAGTTTCCCTCTCTTCGAAATCTCTCAATTTTGGAGTGCACCGAACTCAAGGCATTCATACTGAGGCTGCCTGCGCCAAGAGTGGAGACGGTGAATGAGGGATCTACCAGTTTTGATCAAAGTCCATATTCTTTATTTGACGAGAAGGTTTTCCTCTTTCCTTTGTCTCAGCTGTATCTTTAATCAAGTATTTGCTTTCTTCTTTGTGATGCTCTGGATACATGAACAACTTTGGTTCAATGCCGGTCATTGTGACCTTTGCCAGGTGATGCTTCTGGAGGTTATATTTCCCAAATTAAATGACCTATGTCTGACAGTAATTCTATCAAGAGATTTTGTGTAATTTTACCAAGTAAAATGCATTTATCAACCAAACGACGACAACTGTTTAGTAACATTTGTACCTTTTAGGGTTTTGTGTTAGAAGATATTGAGTTTACTCGAACTTGATTATTTAGAATTGAAATTATAAACACATTAAAGTATTGATTTTAGAATTATGCTCAATTTTATTTCTCGTGGAAATGTGGCTCTAAAGCAACCTTTATTAAATATATATATATATTTTTTTACTTTATAGCATTGATGGACTATTACGTGACTCCGAAAGGAAAAATTAAATAAAATCTTCAATAGGTCAATTTGTTTAGAGCCACATTTTTCTTCAATCAAATTGTGTGTAAATATGTCTGGAATTTTCTGTTTTATGTTGATCGTACAAATTATTCTCGATAACTATAGTCTTATTGCCGATGAAGTAGTTGAAAATCTACTTGTGAGCATGTCCTATAAAGTCTCTTGCTACTCTCGCATTTGTTGGTTTTCTATGACAATGGGATTATCTTGGGTAACCAACTTAATTCTGGAGAATACATTATAGAGCATATTATCATGGGTAACCAACTTCATCCAAATTAGGATTATTAGGAGTTCGTGGTCGAGTAACTAACATATGGCCCTTTTATACAGGTTCCTTTTCCGAGCTTAGAGAATTTGACCCTTGTGTCGTTGTGTGGGTTGATGAAGATATGGCACAATGAACTTGCTGAAGAATCATTCTGCAAACTCGCATCCGTCGAGGTCCGGGACTGTGAAAATTTGTCTCATATTTTTCCTTCAACTTTAATAGAGAGGCCCTGGAGCCTGAAAATGATTGAGGTGGTCAATTGTACCTCTTTGGAATCATTAATAGAACACATTGCTGTCAATACTAAGACAAGGCCGGAAAGTCTGGTTTTCTCAGGCATGAAAGGACTGAAGTTGCGGAACTTGCCGAGGCTAAATGCATTAGTGACAAGTAGCTCCCAAGCAACGTTGAGTCTTCCTAGTCTAACTGATGTTAGCTTGAGCAATTGCCACAGTTTGAAATATCTCTTCACATATCACACATCCAGGACTCTTGATAAACTCGAGATGCTAGATGCTTCTGATTGCAATAAGATGCAGGAAGTTGTTGCCACGGAAGAAAGTAGAGGGCAAAATTTGATGGCAGTGAAGTTCTCTCATTTATGTACATTGAAGCTCCGTTCCCTTAAGAGCTTGATTAGTTTTAGCTCAGGAAGGTGTGCATATGAGTTTCCCTCTCTTCGAAATCTCTCAATTTTGGAGTGCACCAAACTCAAGGCATTCATACTGAGGCCTCCTACACCAAGAGTGGAGACGGTGAATGAGGGATCTACCAGTTTTGATGAAAGTCCATATTCTTTATTTGACGAGAAGGTTTTCCTCTTTCCTTTATCTCAGTTATATCTCTGCTCATGTGAGTTGCTTTCTTCTTTGTGATGCTCTGGATACATAAGCAACTTTGGTTCAATGCCGGTCATTGTGACCTTTTGCCAGGTGATGCTTCTGTAGGTTATATTTCCCAAAGTAGATGAGCTACGCCTGACAGGAATTCTATCAAGAGATTTTGTGTAATTTTACCAAGTAACATGCATTTATCAACGAAACAACGACAACTGTTTAGTAACATTTGTACCTTTTAGTGTTTTGTGTTAGGAGATATTGAGTTTACTTGAATTTGATTATTTAGATTTTAAATTATAAACACATTAAAGTATTGATTTTAGAATTATCCTCAGTTTTATTTCTTGTGGAAATGTGGCTCTAAACGAACTTCTATTATATATATATATAGCAGTTTCTTCCGTCTAGAGCCTACAACCCTCACTTGGATCATGGCGAGGTCACCCTCGCAAGGCCACCGGCAAGGGCTAGAAATAATCAATAGGAGAAATTACATTCATGAATTTGTTAAATTACATAAGGTGTTTTAATCAATTCATCCAAATTATTGAGTTCAATCTTATTCCACTCCACTATCCTCATCAGCAAGAGTCCTTATTTGACTCTTCAAGATATTGAGAGTACTTATCCATGCCCCTTTGTACATTAGAGAATTGATTTTGGACCATTTTCATGTCTTCCTTACAGTTTTTTTTTTAATTATTAAATCTATTAAATTCTTACCAAACTGTTAAAATCTTCTCTCAGGTCCTTTAAAAAAGTTTAGTCGCTTCAAGATTATTTAGGATTTATGGTAATCGTAATTACAGCAATCATAGTAATAGTCTTGTCAAAACTATTAAATAACATGAGAATCATTATCATAATAATAGTCCTATCAATTAACGTAATAATCTCAATAACCCCTTGCTATTTTCAAATTCCAAAATACCAGATTCAATAAATATTGAAACAATATTCAAAGAGAATATTATACGAAACATGGATCGGCTCCATATGGGCAAGCATGGGGGCTGAACTTTCAATGGGCATGAATGCTATTCATGAGCATGTCAGATCAGAAATGCAAGTGTAGCAACTAAAATAGGTATCATAGCATTGGCCTTTGGTCTAGAATCATCGCACAATGATAAGATGCAGTCAAAGCAAAATTCTAATACCAATTGACGTTGAAGAGATCTAGCTCAGATACCAATTGATTACAAAGAGATCTAGATCCAGTAACAACTTATGTCAAACGGAAGCATGTAGAAAGTCAGGTTTAGATTTGTGACAACCGGAGGAAAATCAGACAATTAGAAATGAGGGAGAAACTCAAGAGATATCGAATAACTAAACTAAATAAAGAAACAAACCAGCTAGTAGTTGAAGAATCCTGTCCTACCATACTCTTACCATCTTTTGATTTAATTGTTGGATTTTTTCTTCGGTATCCGTTGTGTTTTCCTGGAGACTATAATTTGTGGGAGAAAATTTTGAAGTGCAAGATCCATGGAGCTTTGGTTTGTGCTATTTTTTTCGTTAATACCTTACAATGCACACTACTTTTACATGGTTCAAAGAAATTGGAAAGTAAATTGGCTATTGTGTATGTGTGCTGTGATGAGTGAAATCTAAGACAGGCCAGATTGGAGGATATGGGTTATGGTACTGCACAAATATAATGTTTGATATATATTAGGAAAAATGTATGCATGCTACTCTAAAATAATATGACAAGATCCCTTTGGAAGAATGGATGCTAAGGGTGGTATCTGCTTAAAAGAAAATAACGCGCATCTAGGATTTTTTTTTTTCTTTTGTTTTCCTTACTATTCTACTAACAATGTTTCTCCTATGATTTTCCTTATCCTAGAAATTAAAGCTTTTTCTTTGACAGAGAGTTGATTTTAACGAATTAAAAAAAAAAAAAAAACAGGTTGAGTTTCCTAGTATGGAGTCAATGAAGATCTCGGATATGGATAACATAGAGAAGATATGGCTTGATGAGCTTGCTTCAAATGCCTTTACCAAACTCAAGAAGCTAATTGTGGAGTATTGTGAGAAACTTTCATCCATTTTCTCATCGGATTCTATCCTTACGAGATTTCAAAACCTAGAGAAGTTAAAAGTGACCAATTGTGGTTCTTTAGAAGTAGTGTTTCAAATCCAAGAGTTAAATTTGGGTGGAACTCATTCCACAAGCACTTTTCAATTGAGAAAATTAAAATTGGAACAACTTCCAAAAATGAAGCACGTGTGGAGTGGACATCCTTGTGGGACTCTTACGTTTGAACACTTACGATGCTTGGAGGCTAAAAACTGTGAGAGTCTCAAAAGCTTATTTCCAGTTTCAGTAGCAAAAAGTATGACACAGCTCGAAAGACTTTTGTTACAAGATTGTGGGTTGGAGGAAATTATCAGAGAGGAAGATGGAGTAGGGACAAGTGCAATTCCGCAATTAATTGACCTGACATTGGCTAAGTTGCCGGAATTGAGGAGCTTCTATAGGAATAATCATACTTTAACATGGCCACTCTTGAAGGAATTGATTATGATACACTGCAGCAACATGAGGACATTCTCATTTGCCCGTGAATTCCAGAGCTGCCAAAGTACAACTACTATCGAGATTCAACCTGCACTCTTTTCTTTTGAAAAGGTACTGTCAATAATTCTAGCTCTCTACCATTATCTTCATTGGTTTATACACATGGCCATTGGTGCTTTTTTTTTTTTTTTGGTAAGATTATATCTTTTTGCTACAGCACCTGTTGCTCTAATGTGTGAGACTAGCGTGATAACTGACTACACCACCCAGACCTTGTTGAAATTAAAATTGTCAAACATTTCATGCTTATTAATACTCACCATAACGCACTTGTGAATTGCTTAGAAATTTAAAGATTGACCGTTGTTAACTATTTCTAGCTCATAGTCTTAGGTATATAATCTAGTGATCCCAGCCTTCACTTTGAAAAAAAAAATATTATTGAATTAACTTGCATAGACAGTGATGCTTCTAATGAGCCGCTCTTGCCTTATGGTTAGGATTTACCTATTTAATTTAATTTGACCTACCTGTCTACCAAGAGTGAAAAAAGTTTAGTATTATGTTCATTTGGAACAAAGTTTTATGCTCGGACATTGTGAACCTGGTTGATAACTGTCAAGTACAGCAGATAATATGTTTATATAGGCTTTGAAAAGCACTAACTTTCTTTGTTCTTTTTTCAAAACTACCAACTACTTTAAAAATCTACCAACATTTATTCTTGAGGCTCACCAATGTATTTGAAATTACTAACTTTATTTGAATATATTGAACTTAATGTGATTGGTTTATTAACATTTGTCACGTTAAAATACAAAGTGATTTTAGTTAATTGCCAACGTTTTTATCTTGTTAGGTTTTGAAAAGTAACATTTCCAAAACTATGAACTACTTTAATAATCAACCAATATTTATTCGTGTGACATTTTAACGTCTTTTTTTTTAGTCGACAATGCCTTTCAAATCACTATCTTTAATTTAAAATTACAAACGTTAATTTAATTGTGTTACCAACATTTATCAAATTAAGATTCCAATTGATTTTAGTCACTTGCCAATTTTTTGACTTGTGGATCTTGAAAAGTACTAATATTTCTTTGTACTTTCAAGGTCACCAACTACTTTAATAATCTACCAATGTTTATCCCGATGGGTCACCAACGCTTTTGAAGTTACTAACGTTTAATCAAAATTATCACACTTAATTTGATGTTATGTCAATGATATACCAACACGGACTTAGGTTCCGTTTTTTAACGTACGTAATGTTAAAAACATCCATTTATTTGTTCAGTTTGAATGCGTTCTTTTCAGAGTCATAGAACGGTGAACCCATGTGCTACTTATGACATATAATAAAATAGATATGAGAACAATTGCTTAGAAAAGAGTACTACATATTAATACATCATCTTACTATTGAAATACATCTATTTAATATATAGATAACATAGATTTGTTTTGAGTTTTTTTTTTATGAACTTGTTGAAATTGGTGTGTGTTTTACTTTGTCATTTGGATTTAATTAGTTGACAATTGAAATAGCTGAATATCATCAACTAATAACTTTATTTCATCCAAATTTACGAAACATTGTTTGATTGAATTGAGCACATCACTAATGAAAAACATCCCACTTATACAACCCTTGTACAATGGTCATCAATTCTTGCTCGTCTAGCTCCATTTTTTTAATTTTATTTTTAAAGGATAAAACCGCCCAAAAGCCTACGGGTTCTTTTTCCTCTTTTCCCTAATAAATGGAAGGACAATTTAGTCATTGGATCGTGTTGTGCCTTGTATTTACTTTTGGTGGCCTAATTAAAGGGATTCCCACAGGTCATCCCAAACTTGGAGGAATTGGCATTGAAGAGGGAGGATGTTGCAATGCTGCCGCAGCATTACATCTTTGACAATCTCAAAAGCCTGATTTTGGGATGCTACCACGATGAAAATATCGCTTTCCCCTCCGCCTTCCTTCTCCAGGGATTCCCCAATCTGGAAGTGCTTGGCGTGCACTGTAGTTCCTTCGAGGAGATATTTCTAGAAGATGCTCTTGGACATGGGGTAATGACTCCATGTGGAGGATTAACAGATGAGGAAAAACCTCTCAAGTCACTTGGAAATCTGAAGCAACTTGGGCTGATGAAGCTGTGTAACCTGAGGGGAGTCTGGAAAGATGGCTCCTTGATGGCTGTAATCCTCAAACAGATTGAATTTCTGTTCGTTTGGCAATGCCCGAGTTTGTCGATCGTATTTCCATCTCTTGCCTCATTCGAGAGATTGACGCAATTAAAAGTACACGAGTGCGATGGTTTAGTTCATATGGGGACTTGCTCGGCGATGACAAGTCTGGTGCACCTTACTTGGCTAACCCTAAGAGATTGTCGTGCAATGGAAGATGTGGTAATAGATGATGGGGATGGAGCAGAGGAGATCCCGTTCCCCAAGCTGGAAGAGCTAATACTTGATCATTTACCAAGCCTTGAGAGCTTCTCCCCAACGAATTGCACTTTCAAGTTCCCATTACTGAAGCGTGTTGTCATCACACAGTGCCCCAAGATGGATATATTTTGCAAGGGTGCCTTGAGGACACCAAAGGTAGATAAAGTACTCCTATCCGAAGAGGATGGTAAAGGATGTTGGGAGGGCGACCTTAATACCACCGTCCAAACCTTATCGACTTGGAACGATCCACACCGAATTCAATAAGGCAGGTGAATCTGTTTGCTTAATCGTGTCTGCTTGAACTTGGTGGCAAAAGGAAGAAACTTGCATTCTTCTTCAAGTTCTATATTGATTCATATGAAGTCAGTCTTTCTTAGAAAAAAAAATATGTTTGGCTGTGTTCTAACAGAATTGTTACATATTTCGAACATTGGGGGGCTTTTGTGCACATTGTCACCAATGCATTCTAGCTGTTTGATGAATTGCTTGGCATAATGTTTGTCGATGTAGCTTTGAAGATTGCGAGGTTTTGTTATATGGGGCTGTGTGCTCGCTCACTTCTCTGGTTAATTTTGGGGAGTGTCTTAACCCTACGATCAAAGTGGCTGCTTTTATTTGCTAGAAAGTGTCTCTTGTAGTAAGATGTTAAAGCAATCCTTTTGCAACCTGTGCTCTAATAGTGTTCTAGTGCATAGTGTTGATGCCTCTCAACATGGAGCCTTTGTGCCGACATGTTTAGTGAGTAGGTGCTTTACTGAATATCTCATTCTTTTTCTAGTTTGGCATGTCCTCTCTCTCATTTCCTTGATAAGGGTACTAGTGTAGCATAATGTTTGAGCAAATAATCAATAGAATGAGGGGGGTGCTCTATATCGAATTGTATAGGGATTTTGAATGGGTGTTGGCTTTTGGGCAGCCTCATTTAGCATCAAGAATTTTCTTTGGAGTTTGGATGATGACAACGGAGGCCATACACTGACCAAAGGGGGAAGAATTTCAAGAATCCAAATAAGCACGTGTCTTTCGGCCAGCGCACCATAGCCTACATGGAGCCATTCACGCCTCCAAGCACTTTGTCTCAGCTTCACTCACTCTCAGGGTCGTATGCAAGCAGGTTGCCATTGCGTGTACCAATTCTGAGGACGTCAGAGCGTACTCAAGTCTCAATCGGACATACCGGCATGCTTCGCTGTAGGCCAAATTTTGGTAGACCAAGCAAGGGAAGCTGATGTGTACACTGCTTCCTATACTCCAAGAGAAAGGGACTTGTTTGAAGGAAAAATCATAGCAGTAGTTCAGTCTTTAATTGACAGCGGTATTGATATTTAAGTTTATCTCGACTGATTTTCCCTCCTTGAGCATGATCTTGATTTTGTGCACAACTCCCAGTAGGAATATGCTGACATCTTTAATATTGTTTTGAGAATACGCAGGATGTAGTGTTTGCTCATTTGCTGGTTTAATATAGATAATAGTGACTGTTTGTTTGGCAGAAGCAGAGTCCGTTTTTGTTTTGGCTTTGTCGAAACATTTACCTTCTGGATTCTTGGATGAGCATTGCGATGGCTATCATAGCTTTGTATATCTCTCTCTAATTTTACATAGTGTCGATATTGACTCCTGCTTTTGAAACATTATGTATGTCCATGCCACAATGATTAGTTTTATCCAATCTTCTTTTAGCGGACACTTAATTATTTAGGTCCACAGCTCTTGATAGTCCGAAGTACTATCATCACGTGGATGGGCAAGTAATATCCTACTTTAAACTATCATATACTTAAGTTGGTTTAGTTGTCTACTATTCAGTTGTTTTACTTGAGTTCATAACATAGAGATACATAGATATTACTTTGCCTGCCTTAGTGACTTGATGATAAAAAATCAATTAACTCGATATTACCTGATTTGATCATTGTATTCTTGTGGAAAATATGACACTAAATATAAAGTGTTGTTTAGTCCTTCTAAGTTTGACTATCTGGACAAGAAGAGTAGGCCTCATTAAAACGTGAATTTATTTGATCTGCTGCTTTTTCAATGTTAATTCTTGCTGATTTACTTTGGTGGAAACTACGAAAAGCTTTTTCTGCATATTTGATTTCATTCTAATATCCCTGTGTTTTTACAACAAAAGTAGTTATCGCCTATGCTGATATAAGAGTCTCTGTAAATTGTAATGAGTTCAAGCTAGAATATAGTCAGACCATCAAAGAAAGAGAAGAAGGCCTTGGATCTAGTTTTCTGTAGAATTCTTTCACAAAACACTTGCCCCCAGCTTGGTGAGATTCTCAGATCACAATAGTATCCTCATTTGACTCGATCCCCTCCCTTGGAGGTGGAGCGACATATCAGGAAAAAAAGAGAGATGTCCAAAATCCAATATGCTCACTGGTAGAGTTCAATATTGCCATGTCAGGAAAGTAAGCTAGTTGATTGAAGGTGATCTAATTGCTACACGATTCACCTATTTTAGATGAATCCACGGCAAAAGCGGATGATCTAAGGATCACTCAGGTATGGAGCCTACTGCAATTTCATATGTTCATCGGAAGGCTAGTTTGAAGAAGAAAGGCTCACTTGCTAGTTGCTATTATCAGATAATGTTTGAATTCTGCTCTTTTCCTTTTGTTGTAGTTTTAGTTGTGTTCATTGCTTTTTTGGTGCTTCATCCTCATAGCTCTTTCCAGAAGCGCCAATATGGATCATCAATTGTTTTTTAATTGGATTAGGAAGTGCTGCATATCTCTGTACTAGTCAAATGTCCACAAGTTAACATAATCAATATATAATAAGATATTCCACAGCAAAACGTTATATATGGGCCTAGGATAAGGTAGCTGTGTTTGGTCGGGGTATTTACTTTTGAATCATGTTATGAATGTGTCATTTTCCATGCACTTGGTTTCAATGAAGTACAAATGGAAGCCATCTAGATCTTGTCCGAAGCATCTTCTCCTTTGTATCTACTTTAGATAGTCACAAAGCAAAATAGGAGTTTGACCCCGTCACTTCTTCAAAATTTATAAGTAGGCTTGAGAAACGTGGTTACTCTGATTATCCATGCTGAAGAATCTGTTGGTTCTAGGACCGCTATTGGAATAATATTTCTCTGTTCCCAATCTAGAAAACAAATCTGTTTTATGAAAGTGTAGTCTGTCCAAAATCTCTGTTCAAATGTCCAGTTTGATATCTTTCTTTGCCATATCTTTTCATTGCTTTATCTCTTGTACTCCGGTTTATTAGGATTTTTTCCTAAATATATCTAGAGTAGAGTTGGGCTTATGACTCTCGTTTAGGCATGGACTTTCTCAAGCTCATTTCTCATGCAACGTTGGGGTTATTAACACCTCATTTTCAGCTAGATATGTATGATTTTTTTTTTTTGGGGTTTAAGGCTAAATATTTAAGATGAAATTATATATAAAATTAGATACAAATTTGACCCTAACAAGAAAGAATTTGCATATCATCTAGGTATTAATATTATTGGCATCTACTAAGTTTTATTGTTATTTTATTTTCCCTTATTTTTCCTTATTTTGGATAAATAAAAAATAATTTCGAAATTTGAAGAGAGAGAGAGAGAGAGAGAGAGAGAGATGCATAGGGGCCGGGCTTGGCCCCAACCCCCCTTTTCCTCCTCGCACGAGCCTGGGCCTATTTTGATTATTCTTTTTACCCAGGCCCAGGCCCAGGCCCATCCCCTCCCCCTCCACCTTCTACTTATGTAGCACCGACACGTGACACGACACGACACGACACAACACGTGACATGTCATTTCTAAAAAAGTAGAGAATTTCGACACGTTTCGACACGTTAAATATTAAATAAATATTTTATATATAAATGCATAAATAAGTAAATAATAATAAAAAGAGTCTAGAATTAGTCTATACTAAAAACATTAATCATACATTTATTAATATCACTCATTCTTTTAATTTGACAAATTCAACTACATTTCATTGTAATAAACCATAAAACTTGAAGGAAAAAACAAGTAATCCACATTCCACTATTAAATTTAAAATTTAACAATAAGCAAAAAAACAATCAACATTACATCAAGTAATATAACAAAAAGTCATTCATCTACATTATCCACTTCTTTTGCAAAAAAAAACAGACTCCATATCTGGCTCATCAAGTGAAAGATTTACAACTTCAAGCACCTCAACATCTTCAAACGAGTCAAATGCATCTCCGCCAATATCCCACATCTTAGTCTCTCATTCTGCGTATTTGTTAACACCTAAATTTTGGCGACCTATTTAATCATTTATCGCATTAAATATTAGGGATTAATTTTAACCCCTAAAAAAATATTAGTTAATTAATTAATTGCATAGCATATAGTTTTAGATGCATTTATTTTAATTTGCAATTACATTAGGCCGGTGACGAATGGGTTCAAATTAATAGTTCAAAATATTATTTTGGTGAATTGGACTAAGCCTACAAAGGAAGTAAGTTGGCCTAAGCCCGTATCCTCGGAAAGATTTTATGAATTGATTTGTGCGAGATTTCAAATTTTAGAAGAATCCTCTTGCAATCCTAAATCGTATCAAAAGCAAATATTGCATTTGGAAAAAGGAATTTTCGTGGATACGGATTTGGAAAAATTAAAACCCTAACTCGTGGCCTATAAATAGATTAAATGCATAGGGTTTGAGGAGGAGGGCAGACAATAGAAATACACGGCCACTTTGGGGCTTTTCTCTTGATTTTCTAGGTCAAAAATTCAAGACAAAAAGAGAGAATTTTCTTCATCTTTAGGGTTTTTGAGGGCTGTTCTTTGAAAAAATCAACAAAATAAAAAGGGCTTTGTTCGAACAGAGAAACGACGTGAACATGGAGCGGAAGTGAGAGGGATTGCAAAGAGAGAAGTGACGTGTTGCGGAGAAGAAAAGGACAAAAAAAGGGAGATGATGTTCATCTTCTCCGTTGCTGTCCTCTGCCTCGTAGCCACTCAAGGCTGCCGCTCGTCCATGAGCACTATGCCGTCCCCCCCCTCGCCGCTGCCTACCGTGCCCATGCCCCTGTCCGCTCGTCCCCCGTGCCAGTCGCCGTCCAGCATCCAAAGCTCGTCCCTGCTCCATCGCGCCGACCCCAGCAGCCCTCTGCAGCAGATCCCGAGCTCCGTCGCGCCTCGCCTGCAGCCCGCACCGACCCGCGACAACTCAATGTTGCTTCTACTCCACCCGCTACTGTTGCCTCACCGCGATAGCCCGACGCCTCCACCTGCGACACCTCTGCTACAACGCCAAGCAGATCCTCTTCGAGGCCTTTTTTTAGCGACATCGCCGATTCGAACGCCGACGCCCAACAGAATCGCTCAGAGCCTCCTCCGAGTGCAGCTGCCTGCTGCTTCGCCTGTGCTGCTCTGACCAGCGACCCCGACGCCTGCCTGTGACGCCGCCCCTGCTGCCGAGTTCCTTGCTATTGGCTCGGGCCCTGTTTTGTTTTCGAGCCGCTGTCTCTGCTCTGGTCGCACGATTCCGACTGACCCGTGACACCATCCGCGACCTGCTGCCGTTGTCGCCGATCCGCTCGTTGCCGGTCTTTGCTGGAATTTCGAATGCCGGCGACCCAACTCCCGGTGAACCACCTATGAAGCTGCCAAGCCATAAAAGGGGGAGAGAAAAGAAAAAAAGCAATCTTAATTTAGGTAGTTTTTCTTTTATTTATTTGCCTTATTTTATTCTTTATTTTATTTTATTTGTTTTTAGTATAATTATCTTTTGATGTAAGATTGAGAATTCATGACATGAAATTGCCTCTGAAATTTGGGATTGATATGATCGATTTTCGCGCCCAAAATCCGACTCACAATTGCAATCGCTTGAAAAATCGCTAATCCGATCTCCCGCTCGAGATTCGATTCGCGATTTATTTAAAAATTGGTCAACCCGATCTCATGCATGGTTTCTTATGCACCACCTCCACCACCAGAGTCTAGTACTACATCCCAAGCCTTACCAGATCCACCAAAAACACCCCCACCATCTCCTCCTCAGAAAAAGCAAGCTCTCTCTCCATTTTACAAACCAATCCTCAAATGGGCTAAGAAGCATTCTTACCCACTTGAAGCCCCAGAAGAAACACCACCCACTTATTCTATAGCCATGTTCCATGATGCTGATTTTCCCCCTCTCGTCAGAGAAAATTCTAAACTAGCATTCCCTGCTCCCGAGGAATTCATCGACCCACAAAACAGATATCGTCATGCTCCAAAAATAGCAACCCCCATTGATGTGGACGAACATGGGAGACAGAAAAAAAACCCCTACTGCTAAAGCTGTTCTAAACTAGCAATCAGAGACTCTGTTGACACAAAACAATGCCTTTAAGGCAATTGATTCCAAAATTGGAAATGTGCAACAAGATCTCCGAAGGTATGATGAAAGTACCAAAAAGTTACTTTCTGAGTTCCAGAAGAGGCTTCACGCCTTGGAGTCTAGACAACATCTTTGGTATCATTATCTTGAAAGTCCAAAGCCAGAAATAGAAAAGCTCAAGAGGTAAATCCAACTTCTTGAAGAATGAAGGTTCAGACCTTTTGATCCATTGGCACCTCCTGATAGAACTAGGTATTTACCTCCACCACAGACGTCTATTTTTGCCACCATTCCAGAAGATCCCTACAAAAGAGAACCAGAGATGGCAGAAATACGAAATCGCCTCAAGGCCTTGAAGATGGAAAAAGGGAAAGAAAAAATGCCGTCTACAGAATCAAGTTCGATTGTTATCAGAGAAAGGCCAGATCAGATGATGTTATCTAATCCATTAGAATCTTTTATAAAGGATTTAAGTATTCAGGAACCTGATCCTGCTACCCAACAGCCTGATCCTGCCATTCCAGAAAAACAGATTCTGCTCCCAATTGAGCAAACCTCTCTTGATACTGAATCAGATTCAGTATCCCTCTCCTCCTCTTCATCCTTTTCAATTCCTACAGTTGATTCCCTCCCCATTGCGCCAGTAACTTCATCAATATTCATGGCTGACCCCCTAGATGATGAAATGGAATCAAACTATTCTGACCCAGAAATTGGTCAGACAAGTAATCCTGCTCAGCATGTGTCCATAGCATCAAAACAATTCTTTACCATTGATGATACTCCTTATCACAAATGGCCAGAAAGGCTTGAAGAATTTCATACTTGGTTGAATACTTAGTCCATCACTAACCATGATATGAATGATGTCCTGTACAACTTTGTTATAAGGTTCACAGGAAGCCTCAAACTCTGGTGGCAATCAATTTCAGAACAAGACCAGATGCATTTCTTGATGTCACCTAATTTCAGCCATGCCATTACTCTCTTATATCATGTCATTGTGGGAAAACCCACTGATCTCATAGAGATAAAAAGAAGAGAATTTTTCGAGAGAAGATGCTGCTCCCTCCAAGAAAAGCATCTTGATAAGCATTATCGAGTAATGCTTCAGCTTTTTTACCAAGTCGGCGCAGATCCAAATCTGAAGCATGTTTTCCTTACTTCTATCCCTAAAGAACTATCCTAGATGGTTGAAAGATCTTTCTTTGGAAAACAAAGGAGAATACAAGATATTCCCTTGGGAGAAATACAGCAAGAAGTTCATTTATGTCTCGAAGAATTATGCTTAAAACGCCAGATGGTTCGTACCTACATCACAGATGACAAGCGCCTTGAATTAGCTTGTTCTCGCCATAAGTTAAAAATCAAATGCTCCAAACAAGACTGTGATGGTACTTGTGGCAAGTATTCCCGGAAGAAAAAACACTGTAAGAAGTTCTGGATAAAGAAATCCAAACATAGCTCCAAGCATTTCCGGAAAAAGAAGAAATGGAGATACCTACGCAAAATGAAGGATCGCATAGGCCACAAGAAATCAAACCGTTGCTACATTTGCAATCAGAAAGGACATTTTGCCAAAAATTGTCCTCAAGCGAGAAATGGTCAAAATCGTCTAATTCATCACATTGAGAATGAAACAGGTATTTCTCTTAAAAATGATGATATCGAATCCCTATTATCTACTGATGAAGAACCATCTGAACAAACTCTTTGTATCATTCCCTCTTACCAAACTTCTAGTGAGACTGAGTCAGACTCAGAGTCTGAAGACATTTTTCACATATCTCCCACATTTTTAGAACCAAATCTTGACATATTTTCAAGTCAAACTCACTATCCCCATTTCCCTATAAAGATCCTCACCTCAAAGTTTACCAAACCCATCAATGTTATTGCTCTCATTGACACAGGAGCAAGTTGTTTAATATTAGACACCAAAGTTCTTCCTGAAGAATTCTGGACTCCTTACATCTGATATTTCAATTCTGTTTCAAGAGATACTTTCTCCACGAATGTTAGAACCACTCTAGTAACTGTCCAGTTTTTTCCTCAGTGTTCCATAACCACAAAGATCTTTGGATCAAGCCTCCCCAATAAAGACCTGATAATTGGGCGGGACATCATGACTCAAATCTCTCAGCTTCGCATTATTCCTGGAAAATGTCTTAGATATAAAGACCAATTCTCTGAGTTTGTCAACATTCAAAGACTCTTTTCCATTCAAATGAGTCTATTAGATCCAATCATGCAAAAGTTGCTAGAATCTTGTTCGGAATCCCATTTAGAATTCACTCAAAAGTGTTCCCATCCTCTGTGGGAAAACCCAGAGTTCTTTGTTTGCCTTCCTTTAAAAAAGAATGAAGATAGAAATCTAACCCAAGCGAGTCATATGGGAATGAAGCCAGAACATCTGACTTTAGCTCAAAAGGAATGCTCAGAATTCTTGCAACAAGGCCTTATTGAAATCTCCGATTCTCAATGGGCTTGTGAAGTCTTTTATGTCAATAAGCGCGCCGAGCAAAACAGAGGAAAAATAAGACTGGTGATCAACTATCAACCTCTCAATCTTTTTCTCCAAGATGATAAGTTCCCTTTACCATCTAGAGATTCTCTCTTTACTGGTCTA
This sequence comes from Eucalyptus fibrosa, assembly GCA_017140475.1. NCBI lineage: Eukaryota > Viridiplantae > Streptophyta > Magnoliopsida > Myrtales > Myrtaceae > Eucalyptus > Eucalyptus fibrosa. The sequence goes on along the minus strand of CM029507.1, from coordinate 61,217,502 downwards.
ACCAAGGCCCATATCTATTCCAAATTCGACCTCAAAGTTGGATTTTGGCAATTGGGCATCCATCCTGAAGACAGATCCAAAACAAGATTCTGTATCCTGAACTAGCACTTCCAGTGGAAAGTTCTTCCTTTTGGCCTAAAGGTAGCACCATCCCTTTTTCAAAAGGCCATGTGTCGTATTTTCCAACCAATCTTATTAAGTGCAGCCGTATACATCGACGATATTATGCTCTACAGTCCTGATGAGCAGTCACACTGTCAACTCCTTGAGCAGTTTGCAGAAATCGTGAAAAAGCATGATATTATGCTTTCTCAAAGGAAAATGAATATTGCCCAGACAGAAATCGAATTTCTTGGTATGCACATCAACAAAGGTACATACTATCCATGGCTACATATTGCTCAAGAATTATTGAAGTTTCTTGAAAAAAATTTCACGACAAAACAAGTTCAACAATTTCTTAGGATAATCAATTATCTCGGGGTTTTTGTCCCAAACATTGCAAAGCTCCTGATCCCTTTGCAATCCATGCTAAAAAAGAATTCCCCACCTTGGGGAAAAACTCAGACCAAAGCAGTCGCTGAGTTTAAGGAGATTATGCAGAATCTCCCACCATTACAAATATTATTAACAGGAAAAAGAATTCTTCAAATTGACGCAAGTGATGAATATTGAGCAGCCATCCTGTTCGAAGAAATTAATGATAAGAGACACCTTTGTGCTCACAAAAGTGGAAAGTTTTCTCAAGCTAAAATGCATTACCATTCCACTTTCAAAGAAATCCTAGCAGTAAAAAATGGAATCAAAAAATTTGAGTTTCATCTCATCGGCCATCACTTGCTGGTAGAATTAGACATGGCATCTTTTTCTTAGATGACCAAGTTTAAACAAAAACAGATTCCAAATTCTCAACTGTTTCGATGGGCTGAATGGTTCTCAAAATACTCTTTTGAAACCAAACATATTCCTGGAAAAAAGAATGTGCTTGCTGACTTCTTGTCAAGACCAAAAGCACCAGCCGAAATCAACATGTACATCAAAAGACCTGCTTTCCATATGCTCAACTATGGAGTGAAATACAAGATTGAGAAGATCAAAGATTTACAAAGCTGGAAATACCCCCAGGAGATTATTCAGCAAATCCAGAATGACAGTCTTGCTGAGAATTTGGAGAACCTCATGTGGCAATGCCACACAGACCTATTCAGATTCAATGGAGGTTCGATTCTTTATCCTTTTGGGTTGAATATGAATTATCCATTCATTCATCCTCTTATCTGAAAGGAAGATGATTTCCTTGAACAACTCAAAACGTTATTGTGGTACTTAACCAATAAGTACCTAATAGCTTTTGAAATTCCAACCAGAAGATTCATTGCCAACCTCACAAGGATATTCTTGCTCGGAAGAAACATCGAAAAAGAATGTGATAAAAATCTTTTCGATTTTCTAAACTGGTTCTATCATCCTACTTACTGGAAACAGGTCTTGGAAAAAGAATTGAGAACCATCACACCGAATCCTGAAGTCCATACCATCCTGTTTTTTAGACGTCCATGGCATTTTTTTTAGAAATGATGGAAGCATCATTGATGCATCACAGGAGATATGAACCACATCCTATAAACCTCATTTGCGTAGTCGAGAAACCCGGATCCACAAATCTTATCCAAGATCTGTTAGATTTGGTGAACATGAGTACCGAGAACTCCAGAGAATTTTATGCCAGGAAAATAAAACCATCCTTGAAGATGTTTGGAATAATGTACCCACTACGTGAGATCATTATGACTTAGCACCAGGTGCTAAGGAAGCACTCAGGCAATATAGACAAGCCGCATCGTCCCAAGAGCATGAAATGACAAGCGAAGATGACATTGTCCAATCTACTCAAGACCCCTATGCACGCTTTGGAGGACCTCTGTCCCAGAATCCCTATGAACATGGATCTCCATCCTCATTCCAAAACATAGACACATCCTTTTATGCACAGCCATCCAATTGGCCTTAGCCAGGTATTCCTGCAAACACTACAAGTGACAATACAAACTGGGCAGAAGAAGAAGCATCCCATTGGGCTCATGAATAAGCATCCTCATCAAGAAGGTTGAATCAAATCCTCTCACCAGAAGACCTTGAAGCCCTTGAACAAAAGTACGAGGCACATCTCCTAGAAGACAGCTCGGATGACTCAGTCTGCAGCTATAATGCTTGTGACGGATGAGACCGCTGAGTCCGTACAATTTCACTGTAGCAAAATCACTGTTCACTTTTACTGTAGCACTAGACTAGGGAAAGTACTATTCACAGTATCGTTACTGTTCATATTGTGCGAATAATTCCCTTCCGGAAGTTTCCGGTGCCTCTGTTTGTTTCTGGACCCGTGAGTTTGGTCCCTGTTTGCGTCATTGTGACCTCTTATTGTCTATATAAGGTAATGAGGGTGTATTGATTTGTGGATATCAATTATATCTTATTTGATTTGCCGTCATGTTGGTTGAGTCAATCTTATTTTTATAAAAGAAAAAATCCAAAAAATATTTGAATTAGGATTAGGTTGATTTTAGAATATCTCCGTTATCTCGCATATTTAGAATAGGATTTTATTTCGAATTTCTTAAATAAAAATACCAAAAACATAAATTTAGGATGTTAGATTAAATTGCATGTTTAATTATTTGGCAATTATTAATTTCGAAATTAAAAAAAAAAAGAAAAGGAAAAACAACAAAAAGTCATCATGCATATGTCATGTAGAGTTAATGCATTATTTGCACGTCATTGCATATTATGATAGATTGCATGCTTATTAGGAAAATAAAAACCATGTGCACGTCATATAGAATTAGGTTCATACAATGCACGCCATTTAGTGATTTTTGTTAGGTTCATTTAATTAGAAATTGTCCATCATTAGAATTAGGTCATTAGATTAATTTAGATTGCATGTTTAAGTGTTGCATTTCTTTAATTTCGAATCTCATGGAAAATACAAAAAAATTATTTTTAAAAATAATCCATCTCATGCTTCAGGATAGATTACATGCTTATTTATGTCATATAGCTTAGGTCATATAGCTAAGTTATGTTGCCATGTCATATCATTTCATGCTAAATTAGTGACATGCATTGCATAAACATGATTCTCATTAATTAAGTGAAAACAAAAAAAAGAAATTGCGTGTTAATTAGAAATCATATCTAGGGTTGTTGATGTGAATTCTGATCTAACAACGCAGATGCTTTCGTTGCTATGAGGTAAGTCCTGCAATTTATTTACTGTTTTACTTGGGTGTTAAATTGGTAGCTTGCGCACCCGCATGATCGCCTCACATGTTAGGGAATTAGATTTAAAATTAATCCAAGCTACCTGCAAAACATTTTTTTTTAAAATAAAAGAATGGTACCGAAAGGGCATTAGAGAAATCTAGTGTAACCAAGTCCTCGTACCCATAGTCTTTGGTTCGTAGGAGTAAAATAATTCTCCCGTTATTTTACTTGGGTTTCTAATTGACCCACCAAAAATAGATTAGTGGCGACTCATGATTGAAAATCATTTGCATGTTAAGAAATTTAAATTTAAGTCGCGAATTGGTATAGGCTTGGGAGAACCGGGGTTAAGTCTAGGCTTAATAATCCATTAGCCAAACCCTAGATGGTTCACCCCGAAAATTTGGTCACGACAGTATTATGGGCTTTTTCTTGATAAAAGACGGAGATTGCTATGAATAAAAACCAAATCTTCTACACGTTTTGGGGTCATCTTATTTCTTCTCGCCGAGTGCACAAATGAGTAAGTACTCCAATTTCTCTCGGCACATGATGAAGAAGAAGGTTGTGCAAGAAGCTTTAAGGCTATGCTTTGAAGCATTGGTGCACATGCACCATGATTGACCCACCAAGTCTTAGGATCCATTGAATATCGATTTTGAATTGAATCAAATTCTCTAAAATCCTCATTTTTACTTGCAAAATCTACGTATTCCAAATTCACCTTGTTACGCTCATCCAAGTTAGGAAAGTATTTCTTGGAGCATTTCAATATTTCTTGGTTGATCTCCTTATTGTATGGAGAAATTCGAGTAGGATCTTCATCAAGCCATTGATCACTATAGTACCTTTATTTAATAAAATGAAATAAAATTAGAAAACAATAATAAATAAGATGAGTATTATATTATCATGTTAAAGAAAGAATAATTACTAAAGTAATAATCTCATACAATTTTAGAACTTACCAAGGATTTAAGGCATGTGCCAAGCAATGAAGTGGAGTGTTGTTATTTGTCCAACGATCTACAAGAATTGTGTGAATTACCTCATAAAATGTGGACTTCTCATCTAGCCTCTTCACTTCATATGCATATATAACTTTCTTCACTTTTTTGATCATCAAACCCCACATATCATAAACTAAGTGAAGACAAGGCTTATCGGTGTCACAAACTCTAAGCATATCATAGATAGGAGCCGTGAAGGAAAGTATATAATCAATCAAATCTCACCAAAAATCATCCAACATCTTCTCCTTGACAAGCTTAGCTTTCTCTTGATTAACATCCCGATAGATATTCCATTTGTCACAAATTACCATTTTTTGAAGACCACTTTTTATCAACTTGAATCTCTTAAGCATCACAATTATCAAAGCAAAACGTGTATTCGCTACAGAAATCAATTTCAAGCTAACAAACTCATTGTATATTGCTAATCTCATAGAATGGTTCATGATGAAATGTTTGATTTGCATAACTTCTTTAACAATATCTGAAATTCAATTACATTCCTCATAAACTATTTGATTACTCTCCATATTTTTTGCGGCACAAATGTTCTTCAAAGCTAGATTAAGGGTGTGCACCACACAAGACGTCCACATAATGGATGAAAATTCTTGCTCAATGAGTTGTCTCGCGCCCTTACAATTTGAAGCATTATCCGTAATTACTTGGACCACATTATCATGCCCAATTTCATTGATAACGCCTTTCAGCAAGTTAAAAATGAAATGCATATCTTTTGTTTCTCCCGAGCAATCAACCGATTTTATAAACATTGGATCTCCATCCGATACCTCCATGAAATTAATAAGCGGTCTTCTATGTGAGTCACTCCATCCATCACTCACAATACTTACACCCTTCTCCTTCCACATGATTTTGATAGGTGTACACAGTCTATCAATATTTGCCTTCTCCTTTTGTAACAAAGTGGTCATCAACAAATTATATTTCGGTGGTACATTACCCGCAATATTATGATTAGCAGCATAAGTGAAAGCGGATTGAAAATAATGATTTCTTGCTAGGTTAAATGACAAGCCTGCCGAATAAAACATCCTAGCAATCTCACAATCTAGACGTTCCCGTTGAGTAATATTAAATGCATTTTCAAGTGATTTTCCACTCCCACTTTCACCTTTCCTTTTTTTGGAGTTCAATAAAAATCCATTCCATCACCACCACCACCACTAAGTGAATAACTAGCAGGAGGCAAAGGTACATTTCTAGGTGCAATACTCATTAATTTAGTATTGATCTCTTCCTCTAATTTTTCCATCTCCAAAAGATCTTTTTTTTTTTCTACTTTTGTGTACTTTCCAATTATTTTCCACTTATCATCATCAAATGGCACTTTACTCTCGTATATGAACTCTTAAAATCTTTTTCACAAAAGTTGCATCTTCACGACAAATTTCCCCCGCATCAGTATGATTAACTAACTTAGTAACATACCTCCATAATGGTTGTTTTACAACTTCATTGCTAGAGGTAGCTTGTGTACTTGAAGTACTACTAGCCATGTTTGAACTTGAAGACATTCTGCAAAAAAAAGAAAAGAAAAAGAAAACATAAACATGTTATTATCAATTGCTATAAGGTTTCAAGTCGGAAGCAAGTGAACCAACATCAACGCCAATCAAACACCCAAAAAGAAAGAAATCAGAACAGAGCACAATCCATATTGCCTTAAAAATTGAGCTAATATGGTTGAAATCTCAATAGGATAAGACTCATGAACTCGAGACTTGGGAGTTTGATAAGACCTCTAACCTTAAGCCAGACTCTGCGCTTGAGCTCGGCTGAAATCAACATACCCAAGATTGACTCAACCCATATAGTTTCTTAACAAGACGAGTTCAAAGCACTTTGAAGTTCGACCAATCATACAAATCATACAAGGATAAAAACCACTAAACCAATAGTTTCTCACTGTCTACCTCGTGTAGCCCCCTTTCCTAAACCAACATTCAGAACCCAGATCATAGATTGCACTAATTGTATGAATGATAATGCTTTAATATCAATTACAAATTAGTAAATCGCCCAAAAAATAAAAGAACTATGTAAAGGGGAGAAACACATTCGAATGCTACAGAAACAAAAGAACAAAATTCGAAACTATCCCCTCATGCGTTAGCAGCAAAAGCAAGCCAATCAACCATAGAAGTTTTGAGTCCCGCGAAGTATTCTTTGCTTTGCATCGAGAGAGAGAGAGAGAGAGAGAGAGAGAGAGAGAGAGAGAGAGATTCTAACTCCAAATGCAACCCTGAAACTGAAACACAAGCGCAAAAGATAAGTACCCACCTCGGAATCAATACTTCGAATTCGAAAGGCAGCTCCGATTTATGGCGACGGTCGCGATGGTAGAGAGAGAGTTTCCAAGCAGCAATCGATAGAAAAGACAATTCACGGAAAATCTCACAATCAAGTGAAAAAACGGAATGGACGGAGCACCAAAATATGAAAAAAGAAAGAGAATGCGAAGCATCAGTCAGCGAGCAGTCCACCGAACAAAAACAACAACAACCCAGGGAGCGAAATCGGCAAAAGAAACGGCACAAGAGTGCCGGAGATAGAGAGACGGAAGAGGGTCCGAAAATCCCCCTTTCCCTGAACTAGGGTTTGCCAAAAAATCCCAAATCGCAAGATGCTAACCTAAGGCGTGAGGGCTACGGCGAGTCGGTGACTGGTGGGGTGGGCCGCGCGGCCGGCAAAGCAACACCGGCGACACTCACGGCGAAGAAGAGAACCAAAGTGGTTTGCTCACTGCTCAAGCTCGTTTGCTGCGACTGAAGAAGACAGAGAAGACTGAAGAGAAGACTAAAGTGAAGAACCCATGGGTGTGAGTGCGACTGATGTTTTAACTTTTATTATTTATTTATTTATTTATTTATTTTTCATATATTTATATTTAGAGCCCAAAACTTTGAAAATTTATAAAAATAACCTCGTGCGTGTCGGAGTAACGTGTCGGAATTTTTGACTCGCGTGTCGGAGCCTGTCGAAGGAAGTTGACCACGTGTTGGAGCGTGTCGGACACGTGTCGGAGTGTCGGACATGACACAAAGGGTCTCGGAGAGTGTCTGTGCTTCATAGCCTCCTACTCCTCCTTCCTCCTCCCTTTCCTCCATCCTTCTTCCCTCCTCTGCAACTCGCGCATGCGCGAAGGACAGGAGCAGCGCGGAGACCGGCGAGAGACCTGGACGGAGGGGATGCGACCTCAGTGCTCTGAGGAGCTCGAGGCGGTAGGCCTGGCCAAGGTAGAGAGGTCTGGGCGGAGAAGATGGGATGGAACGCCGGTTCGGCCAAGAGGGAGGCTGGTTGGCGCACCATGGACCGGTGGCCTTAGCTCTCCGTCAATCGGCCTCCTCGACCTATAAATGGAGAGGCCAAGGAGAGAGAAATCGGGGGTGTTCTTGAGAGTGAGGCCGAGAGAATAGGAGAGTGAGATCTGAGAGAGAACCAAGAGCGAGTGAGTGTTCTCCGGTGATAAATACACTTGAAACCCCACCGACGATTCATTGACGTTACACCACTTCCCGAACCAAACCCACGGTAAGTTGTGTTTCAATTCTTTTAGTTGTCCCAACTCGGGGTTGACTTCCCAAGGATCTCAGCTCGGGGGCGCGCGAGGCGGACAGACCTACCTCGATCTTTGGGCTTGTTCACCGTCCGATGCCATGAGCCAGGTAGGGACCCTCGGTTGAACCTCCCTTGTTTCATGCCCTATTTTGTCTCGTCGCGAGTCTCGCTGTTTGTCCAGTGCGCATGATTTCCGCCCCCGTTCATGTGTATGCCACGACTCTTGGGTTGTCATTTGTCGATTGTTGTTAGCTTCGGCGTGAGTTGGGGCTTTGTTCTTTTGTTTTCCCCCTCTTTAGCTAATGCGACTTACCTGTTCGACAAAACGCCTAACTGAGCAGTTGTTCTTAGTACTTCGTCCACTTTGGGCGTTCGTGGTTGGTGAAATGCATTTTGATAGATTCACGCAGCTGTTCCTTCGCTTCTTACGTTCTTGTTTCGACGTTTCTTTTGCGCGTCGTGTTTCCGCAAGCAACCGACTTGTGACCAACGAGATTGAAGGGTGGTGGCGGCCCCAGTCACGGTGATGGCCATGCTATGATTGAACACGATCGGCAGCAGTACTTGAGCTTTGGTTGAGTTTTGAGTCCCCTTAGCACTTGAATTCACTCACGTTATTGGTTCGGTCGTAAAGAAGGTGCTCGCGCGTTTTTGGGGGTTGGGTTGGAGGGGAAGGAGGTGTGAAGAAACGTAGAATGAACAGAAGAGAAAGATGAATGAAGAGTTTTGGATTCTCTCTTCTCTGTATTCAAAATGAACGCACAAAGAAAACATTCATCTAAGAGCATTGTTCTCATTCTCTCTTCTTCTCATATTTATGCTACATGATCTAAACGAAAGCGAAAAAAAAAAGAACTAGAAAACAAAACTAATAGAAAGAACAATTTGTTGCTTATTCTGTTAATTCTGCAAAACAAAATAATGGTTCTTCAGTAACAAAGCTTCATTCATAATTGGACATGTGGAGCTGGAAGTTGTGCCACCGACTCTATTCTTCCTCGTCGAACCAATGACATCATGTACATGTGTGTCTACCATAGTTGACGACTCACTGCTCACTTCCTTTCTTCTGATCTTCATTGAAGCAGCAATATCTTCCTTTCTTTTCTTTGATAAAACAACAACATCAACAGAGTGTGCTTGTGCAAACTCTACTTCCACGAGCTCTGCTTCCACATGAGTCTTAACATCCCCCGCAAATTGGGAAGGGGTCGATAGCCCATATCCAATTTGGTTCTAAGAGTAGAGTGTGCTAAACGAGATAATGATTTAGTAAAGATATCAGTAAACTGATAAGTACTAGGAACATAACGAACAGCTAGAGAGCCTAAAGAAACCTTTTCCCGAACAAAATGGAAGTCCACTTCAATATGTTTAGTTCGCACATGGAAGATAGGATTGGTAGTAAGTGAAATAGCAGACTGATCGTCACTGTTTGGGCATACAAACATATACCAATGTCACGGAGAACAAAGTTGATCCATGTAAGATTAGCAGTAGTAGATGCAAGTGCTCGATACTCAGCTTCTGTGGAGGAACGAAACACAGTAGGTTGTCTCTTAGCTGACCAGGAAATGAGATTAGAACCAAGGTAAGTGCAGAACCAGTCATTGACCGCCTAGTGGCGACACATCCAGCCCAATCAGCATCAGAAAATCCATATAAGGACATTGAGCTGTTAGAATGAAGAAAAATACCAAGATTAACAATTCCTTTAACATAGCAAAGAACCCTTTTTAGCCTATGAAGATCTATAAGTGTTGGTTGCTGCATTTTCTGACATAGCAGATTTGTTGTATAAGCAAGATCAGGTTGAGTTAATGTTAGATATTAGAGTCCACCAACTAGGCTTCTGTACTCAAGTGGGTTGGCCAAGAGGATGTCATCATCTATGTAGCACCGACACGCGACACGCGACACGTGACACGACACGACACGACACGCGACACGTCGTTTCTAAAAAAGTAGAGAATTTCGACACGTTCCGACACGTTAAATATTAAATAAATATTTTTATATATAAATGCATAAATAAGTAAATAATAATAATAAAAAGTCTAGAATTAGTCTATACTAAAAACATTAATCATACATTTGTTAATATCATTCATTCTTTTAATTTGAGGAATTCAACTATATTTCATTGTAATAAACCATAAAACTTGAAGGAAAAAACAAGTAATCCACGTTCCACTATTAAATTTAAAATTTAACAATAAGCAAATAAACAATCAACATTCCATCAAGTAATATAACAAAAAGTCATTCATCCACATTATCCACTTCTTCTGCAAAAAAAACAGACTCCATCTCCGGCTCATCAAGTGAAAGATTTGCAACTTCAAGCACCCCTACATCTTCAAACGAGTCAAATGCATCTCCACCAATATCCCACATCTTAGTCTCTCCTTCCGCATATTGTGGGCTTTTTCTTGATAGAAGACGGAGATTGCTATGAATAAAAACCAAATCTTCTGCACGTTTTGGGGTCATCTTATTTCTTCTTGCCGAATGCACAAATGAGTAAGTACTCCAATTTCTCTCGGCACATGATGAAGAAGAAGGTTGTGCAAGAAGCTTTAAAGCTATACTTTGAAGCATCGGTGCACATGCACCATGATTGACCCACCAAGCCTTAGGATCCATTGAATATCGATTTTGAATGGAATCCAATTCTCTAAAATCTCCATTTTTACTTGCAAAATCTACGTACTCCAAATTCACCTTGTTGCGCTCATCCAAGTTAGGAAAGTATTTCTTGAAGCATTTCAGTCTTTCTTGGTTGATCTCCTTATTCTTGTACGGAGAAATTCGAGTAGAATCTTCATTAAGCCATTGATCACTATAGTACCTGTTATTTAATAAAATGAAATAAAATTAGAAAACAATAATAAATGAGAGGAGTATTATATTATCATGTTAAAGAAAGAATAACTACTAAAGTAATAATCTCATACAATTTTAGAACTTACCTAGGATTTAAGGCATGTGCCAAGCAATGAAGTGGAGTATTGTTCTTTGTCCAACGATCTACAAGAATTGTGTGAATCACCTCATAAAATGTGGACTTCTCATCTAGCCTCTTCACTTCATGTGCATATATAACTTTCTTCACTTTTTCGATCATCGAACCCCACATATCATAAACTAAGTGAAGACAAGGCTTATCGGTGTCACAAACTCTAAGCATATCATAAATAGGAGCCGTGAAGGAGAGTATGTAATCAATCAAATCCCACCAAAAATCATCCAACACCTTCTCCTTGACAAACTTAGCTTTCTCTTGATTAACATCCCGATAAATATTCCATTTGTCACAAATCACCATGTTTTGAAGACCTCTTTTTATCAACTTGAATCTCTTGAGCATTACAATCATCGAAGCAAAACGTGTATCCGCTACAGAAAGCAACTTCAAGCTAACAAACTCATTGTATATTGCTAATCTCATAGAATGGTTCATGATGAAATGTTTGATTTGCATAACTTCCTTAACAATATCTGAAATCCAACTACATTCATCATAAACTATTTGATTGCTCTCCATATTTTTTGCAGCACAAATATTCTTCAAAGCTAGATTAAGGGTGTGCACCACACAAGGTGTCCACATAATAGATGGAAATTCTTGTTCAATGAGTTGTCCCGCACCCTTACAATTTGAAGCATTATCCGTAATTACTTGGACCACATTCTCATGCCCAATTTCATTGATAACTCCTTTCAACAAGTTAAAAATGAAATGCATATCTTTTGTTTCTCCCGAGCAATCAACCGATTTTATAAACATTGGTTCTCCATCCGATACCGCCATGAAATTAATAAGCGGTCTTCTATGTGAGTCGCTCCATCCATCACTCACAATACTTACACCCTTCTCCTTCCACATGATTTTGATAGGTGTACACAACCTATCAATATTTACCTTCTCCCTTTGCAACAAAGTGGTCCTCAACAAATTATATTTCGGTGGTACATAACCCGCAATATTATGATTAGCAGCATAAGTGAAAGCGGATTGAAAATAAGGATTCCTTGCTAGGTTAAACGGCAAGCCTGCCGAATAAAACATCCTAGCAATCTCACAATCTAGACGATCCCGTTGAGTCATATTAAATGCATTTTCAAGTGATTTTCCACTCCCACTTTCGCCTTTCCTTTTTTTGGAGTTCAATGATAAATCCATTCCGTCACCACCACCACCACCACCACTAAGTGAATAACTAGCAGGAGGCAAAGGTACATTTCTAGGTGCAATACTCATTAATTTAGTATTGACCTCTTCATCTAATTTTTCCATCTCCAAAAGATCTTTTTTTTCTACTTTTGTGCACTTTCCAATTCCTTTTCCACTTATCATCATCAAATGGCACCTCACTCTTGTATATGAACTCTTAAAATCTTTTTCACAAAAGTTGCATCTCCAAGACAAATTTCCCCGCATCAGTATGATTAACTAACTTTGTAACATACCTCCATAATGGTTGTTTTACAACTTCATTGCTAGAGGTAGCTTGTGTGCTTGAAGTACTACTAGCCATATTTGAACTTGAAGACATTCTGCAAAAAAGAAGAAAAAATAAACATGTTATTATCAATTGCTATAAGGTTTCAAATCGGAAACAAGTGAACCAACATCAATGCTAGTTAAACACCCAAGAAGAAAAAAATCAGAACAGAGCACAATCCATATCATCTTAAAAACCACTAAACCTGTAGTTTCTCACTGTCTACCTCATGTAGCCCCCTTTTCTAAACCAACATTCAGAACCTAGATCATAGATTGCACTAATTGTATGAATGGTAATGCTTTAATATCAATTACAAATCAGTAAATCGCCCAAAAATAAAAGATTACAAATCAGTAAATCACCCAAAAAATAAAAGAACTCGTAAAGGGAGAAACACATTCGAATGCTATAGAAACAAAAGAACGAAATTCGAAACTATCCCCTCATACGTTAGCAGCAAAAGCAGGCCAATCAACCACAAAAGTTTTAAGTCCGGCGAAGTATTCTTTGCTTTGCAGAGACACAGAGAGAGAGAGATAGGTTGCATTAGAATTTATAGTTGACGAGGGAGACGGATTGCTTTCCCATTCGAAAAAGATGCAGAGGCAAAGGTTAATAAAGGATTGGGGGTGGGCCTCGCCATCCAACCTATGGGGTCCCACTCTCCTCTCCTCTTCGCCCAATCTGAACGAAGTGGAAGCTACAAGTCAGGGGGGGCGAATGCGAATCGATGCGGGAGTTGTGTCCGCTTCGCGAGGTTGTCGGCCGAACAAAAATTAAAAGAAGATAATACGAGAAAAGGCGCGCTGCGACTGGAGAAAACAGAGAAGACTGAATAGAAGATTGAAGTGAAGAACCTGTGCGTGCGATTGAACAAACGTGAAGAACCCGTGCGTGCGATTGAACAAACGTGAAGAACCCGTGCGTGCGACTGAACTGAAGTGAAGAACCCGTGCACTGACAATCGTGAACAAACGGAACGGACAGAGCACCAAAATCTGAAAAAAGAAAGAGAACGCGAAGTATCAGTCAATGAGCAGTCCACCAAACAAAAACAACAACAACCTAGGGAGCGAAATCGGCAAAAGAACGGCACAAGAGCGCTGGAGAAAGAGGGTCCGAAAAATCCCCCTTTCCCCGAACTAGGGTTTGTCAAAAAAATCCCAAATTGCAAGATGCTAACCTGAGGCGCAGGGGCTACGGCGAGTCGGCGACTGGTGGGGTAGGCCGCGCGGTCGGCAAAGCAACACCGGCGAGAGAACGGCAAAAGAAGAGAACCGCTCAGTGCTCACTGCTCAGGCTGGTTTGCTGCGACTGGAGAAGACAGAGAAGGCCGAAGAGAAATTGAAGTGAAGAACCGTGCGTGCGAGTGCGGCTACATTTTAACTTTTATTTTTTTTGTTTTTTTATTTTTTTTCATATATTTATATTTAGAGCCCAGAAGTTTTCAAAATTTATAAAAGTAACCCCGTGCGTGTCGGAGTCACGTGTCGGAATTTCCGACTCGCGTGTCGGAGCGTGTCGGAAATAGTTGACCGCGTGTCGACTTTCCCGACACGCGTTGACCGCGTGTCGGAGCGTGTCGGACACGTGTCGGAGTGTCGGACACGACACGAAGGGTCCCGGAGAGTGTCCGTGCTTCATAGGTCATCATTTGTCACGGTGGCTGATCTCAAAGATAGAGGAGTTGAGATAGGTCTACACTCTTTCATGTTAGCTCTGGTAAGAAGATCAAGAGCATATTTGGTTTGACACAGGAAAAGATCTTGAGAGGTGCGTTGGGCTTCAATACCTAAGAAATAGTGAAGGCATCCAAGGTCTTTCATGTGGAAGTGAAGATTGAGGGATTTGATTAGTTTAGCTAGTAGTCGATCTGAGCTGCCAGTCAACACAATATCATCTACATAGAGCAGCAAAAGCACCGTATTTGATCCATGATGAAGTACAAAAAGTGAAGGATCAGTTGTACTGCAGAAGAAACTGGTTTCAAGAAGAAAATTGCTAAACTCGTCAAACCAAGCACGTGGTGCTTGACAAAGACCATATAAGGATTTCTTGAGAAGACACACATATTGGGATTTTTGAGGATGTGTAAAACCAGGTGGCTACTCCATATACACTGTCTCATTTAATGTTCTATGTAGGAATGCATTTTTAACATCAAGTTGATGGATTGACCAATGCTTCATCATTGCCACAGAGAGTACTATGTGAATAGTGGCATGTTTAACAACAGGATTGAATGTTTCTGTGAAATCAACTCCCTCTTCTTGATGAAACCCTTTAGCCACTAATCGAGCCTTTAATTTGTTAAGACTCCCATCATGTGCTAGCTTAGTTTTAAACACCCATTTACAGCCTATGACATTCATTTGATTAGTTCGGGGAACTAATACCCAAGTCTGGTTTTTATACAAAGCATCCATTTCATCTTGCATTGCTTTATACCAGCCTTCATCTGCCAAAGCTGACTTAACTGATTGTGGTTCAAGAGGAACCTTATATTTTGCCAAACATGCATATCTAGGATTTGGCTTTACAATCCCTAATTTTAGTCGTGTTTGCATAGGGTGACCAGAGAGTGCACCTTGTGTATTAGGTGGAGGGTTTAGCTATGTTTGGTTAGTAGTGATTTCAGCTGGTGTTTCAGCTAGTTGAATAAGATCTGCTTGTTCTCCATAGGCTGAGTTAGACTGTGACTGTAAGAGAGATGAATTTTGTGACATTATAACAGGATATGATGTATTGCTATGGGCAACTTCCAAAATTCCACTATATTGTAAATGTCCTATATGTTTATTTGAGTGATACCTCACTTGTTCTGCACTTGGGGGGTCTAGAAGCTTGACTTCTTCTATCCACTGTTGATACAAAGCAGTAAAATGACTGTACTATGTTGTTAGTTTCTTAGTGAAAGGAAAGAAACTTTCATCAAACACCACATGTCAACTAATATATATATATATGACCATTAGTAGGCAGAAGACAATGATATCCTTTATGGCGTTCACTGTATCCTAGAAATACACGTGTGAGTGATTGTGGATCAAACTTATGTAGTGCATATGGTCTGAGACAGGGGTAACATGCACATCCAAAGACCCTTAAATGTTCATAAGTTGGCTTCTGTTGATAAATTTTGCTGTAGGAGGTAGAAGAACAGCCCAAGTGCCATAACTTGGCACGGAGGGACACTTAAGTGCAATAATTTCGGAAAAGTACACTTAAGTGCCAGTTTCGAAGTAAAGTGGAACACTTAAGTGTCACTCTGGTTAAAATCTGGCCAAATGGCTGACGTGACAATTTTCTGGCGAGTTGGGTGCAAAATGGCTTCGTTTTGCACGTTGACATGGCGAGAAAATGCAAAAATGACATCGTTTTGTGTCTAATGTGTAAATAATTAATATAAAAATTAATTAAATAAAATTTAAACTTAATTTTATTTAAAACATTCTAAAAATAAAAAACTTAAAATTTTAAAAAAAATTTACCAAAAAATTTAAAATACTTAAAATTTTAAAAATTAAAAATTTAAAAAACTTAAAATTTAAATATGGAAGTTTTTTAAAATTTAAAATTAATTTTTTTGAATTTTAAGTTTTTTAAATTTTAAATTTTATTTTTTAAGTTTTTTAAGTTTTTAAGTTTTTTTAATTTTAATTTTTAATTTTTTTTTTAAAATTTAAGTTTTTTAATTTTAATTTTTTATTTTAATTTTTTTAATTTTAAGTTTTTAAATGTTAAGTTTTTTTAATTTAAATTTTTTATTTTTAAAATTTTTTTAAATAAATTTTTTAAATTTTAAGTTTTTAAATTTTAATTTTTTTAATTTTACGTTTTTTATTTTTTTTAATTTAATTTTTTTTATTTTAGGTTTTTTAAGTTTTAATTTTTTTAAATTTTAAGTCTTTTTAGGTTTTTTATTTTTTATTTTTTATAATATTTTAAATAAAATTAAAATTAAATTTAAATTAATATTTATATTAATTATTTACACATCAAACACAAAACGACGTCGTTTTTGTATTTTCTCGCCACGTCAGCATGCAAAACGACACCGTTTTGTTCCAAACTCGCCGGAAAATTGCCACGTCAACCATTTAGTCGGATTTTGGCTGGAGTGGCACTTAAATGTTCCACTTTACTTCGAAATTGGCACTTAAGTGTACCTTTCCGAAGTTATAGCACTTAAGTGTCCCTCCGTGTCAAGTTATGGCACTTCAGGTGTCCCAAACTCTGCTGTAGGGTGAGCGCATGTGTAACTCTGGTGTGGGAAGTAAATTGACAATGTAGTTGGCTGTTAAGAAGGCATCCACCTAGTACTTTAGTGGAACTCTTGCATGATAGAGCATAGCTAGGCCTAACTCAACCACATGTTGATGTTTCCTTTCAGAGATCTCATTTCGTTCTGGTGTATAGGGACATGAAACATATTGTTTAATGCCACACTACTGTAAGTGACTCTGAAACTTATTGCTAGTGAATTCTCCTCTACCATCACATTGAAAAAATTTGATTCTATGATCAAACTAATTCTCTACTTGTTTCTGAAACATGACAAAGATGTCATAAAAGTCTAACTTCAATTTCATTGGATATATCCAACTGTAACAAGAAAAGTTGTCCACAAAGATGACATAGTATTTGAAATTCTGAAATGACTTAAACATCACAATGTATCTTTTCTAAAGGAATAATAGATGTAGATTCTGAAAAGGGAAATGGCAATGCAGAACTCTTCACAATTTGGCAACTTCTACATATAGTTTGAGTTCTTATACTGTAGTGAATCGAGTGCTGATTCTGTAGATACTTCAACGTTTTGAAGTTGGTGTGAGCTAACCGCTGGTGCCACACATCTTCTCCTATAGCTTTCTGTATTTGAGTGAAGAAGGCTTTTGTGGTTTGTGGATTCACTCGGTAGAGTCCTTTAACTTTCCTTCCGAGTCTCACTATTGTATTGGTGCGATTGTCCTTTATATAGACCCCATGTTTATCAAAAACAAACGAGCAAGGATAATCATCTGTTAGTTTTGAAATTGAGAGAAGATTTTTCTTGATTTTAGGGACTATCAGCACATCATTAAGAGGTAAAGAATTGACTTCTGTATGTAATAAAGCATCACCAATATAAGCAATGGATAAGCATGAACCGTTTCCTATTATAACTGTATCAGTCCCATTGTACTTAGAATATTTATGAAGAATACCCGAATCTGCAGTAATATGAGCTATTGCACCGGTGTCTAGATACCATTCATTGCCTTGTGAATCCTCAAGATGCATTGCTGCTAATGCAGTTGGAATCTCTTCAGCCTGATTTGAGTTATCGAAGCAATACTAGTAGCAAAGTGCATCATGTCCTAGACGCTTACAGATTTGACACTCCAAAGGAATATTATGTATGGTTTTCTCATCCTGCACACATTTGTTAGATGTTAAGCTTTGGGATGGATATGATTTGGTAGCTTGGTACCTTTGGGAAGAACTTGCATATGGTTGAAATCCCTGTCTTGAGCTAGACCAATTGTTTGACTGCTTGAAATGCTGATCCTCTTGATTCTAATTCCAGTTATTTAGCCTGTAATTTTGACTTCTTCCAGAATAACCATAACCGCGAATCTTATTGTTCATTGCACGTCCTCTGCCGTAATCGCGTCCCCCGCGACTACTATCTTTTTGACTTCCGAAACCAGAATTTTGCAGAACTTCAGACTTTCTTTGTCCATAGTAGGCTAGATTAGGATTGTATTGGCTTGAGGAATAGGTTTGCAACCTTGTTTCGAACCTTTCAAGTTGAGAGATTACTTCATCATATTCTGGTTGAGGTTTCAAGCAATACATGGTAGTTCTGAAACTTTCATATTCTGATCCTAACCTCTCCAGAACACCAAACATCTTTGTTATCTCATCTACAGGTTTCCCAATCACATTAAGCTGATCGCAAATTGATTTATATTTCCTGAGGTAAATAGATAATGTTCGATCTCGTTTCTGGCAAGCTTGTAACTTCCCTCTTAGTTAAAATTCTCTAGCTACTGATTTTTGTGTGAAGTGATTAAGTAGCGTTTGCCATACCTCATGTGAAGTTTCCAACCTGATGATCAGACTCAAAGTGTTCTTAGATACGGCTCCACTAATCCATGATGATACAAGTTGATCGGTTCTTACCCAATCTGTATAATCGGGATTCACAGTTTCAACTTCATCATCTTCAACCTCGATCTGTAATGTTTGAGTAGGTGATGGCATTTCACCATTAATGAAGCCAAAGAGATCTTGACTTTGCAAGAATCTGTGGAACTATGCTTGCCAAAGAAGAAAGTTGTCTTCAGCTAACTTTATTGTGACAAAGTTAGAAATATTAACATGGATTGGGAAAGGGTATTTCTGTGTTCTTGCTACCATTTCGAGCTCTCAAGGCCTTGATGATGTGCGATTGCAGTCAGGATCACCTGTTGAACTTACAAGATGGAGTCCTGGTCGTGTCACTGATGATGATCGGGTCTGACAAAGAAGGATCAAGCGAGCGCGAGGCACTTCAAGATCTCCGAGCAACCAATAGAGTAGAACAGAGAGATGCGGTCAGTGAAGCTCAGAAGCGGCTTCGATCTGCCGCGACTTCTGCATCTTCGATTGGATTTCACAAGCGATTGGTCGCTGGAATGGAATAGCCAGCAAAGATGATCTGTGCTCTCAAGTTGGCTCTGATATCATGTGAAGAAACATAGAATGACCAGAAGAGAAGGATGAAGATGAATAAAGAGTTTTGGATTCTCTCTTCTCTGTATTCAAAATGAACGTACAAAGAAAACATTCATCTGAGAGCATTGTTCTCGTTTTATCTTCTTCTCATATTTATGCTACATGATCTAAACGAAAGAGAAAAAAAAAAAAAAGAACTAGAAAACAGAACTAACAGAAAGAACAATCTGTTGCTTATTCTGTTAATTCTGCAAAACAGAATAACGGTTCTTCAGTAATAAAGCTCCATTCGTAATTGGACATGCGGAGCTGGAAGTTGTGCCACTAACTATATTCTTCCTCGTCGAACTAGTGACATCATGAACACGTGTGGCTACCATAGCTGACGACTCACTGCTCACTTCCTTTCTTCCGATCTTCATTGTAGCAGCAGTATCTTCCTTCCTTTTCTTTGATAAAACAACAACATCAACAAAGTGTGCTTGTGCAGACTCTGCTTCCACGAGCTCTGCTTCCACATGAGTCTTAACAGGAGGGGGTGGGGGGGGGGGGGGTGGAGGGAAAGCGTGAAAGGAATAAAATGAAAAAGAAAAGAAAACAGAAGGGGAGGGGCAACAATTTGATTAAATAAAAAAAAGTCTCCCTTTTGTCTCTGGCATCCAGAGACGCAATCCGGGTTAGTTTTTATTATATTATCATTTTAATTTTTTATAAAAAAATTAATTATTTTTTTTTTTTAAATTTGAAAAATTCTTAAATTAGGGAAAGGCCTAAAAATGTATTTTTTGGAGTATTTTTTTTTTGGTAATGCATGAAAAACTTGTCAAAAAAGGTAAGACTTCAAACTTTAAATAAGATTAGGTATCAAAAGAGTATTAATTGATTAATTAGTGTAATCAAGTTCTCAATCCTAGTTTCTTTGATTGCGCAAGAATAAAAAATTTCTCTTAATATTTTATTTGGATTTCTAATCGACTCACTTCAAATCGATTAGTGACGATTCCTAAATGAAAATGACGTGCAAGTTAAAAACTCGGACTATAAGTTGCAAATTAGTGAGCTTAAGAGAGCCCAAACTAAAAGCCTAGAATTAGCACTAGCCATTAGCTTCCGCGCCCGCAGTAGGGTTCCGAGCGATCGTGACACCATTTAGCTGTTTTTGTATGCAAATGCAGGAGGAGCTTTGCACCCCAAGTTTGTCGTCAACTTATATCGCAGATGCATTTTTGGAAATATAATGGAATTTCTTTTCTTATTGGTCATATGATTCTTTTGTCATAATAGTATTAAATTGTGTACCTATACTCTGTTATTTTCCCCTTTCAGATATGTGTGTTGTAAGGCTGACTTTTGAGTTAGATTGAACAGAACTTGACGAAGGTCAGGCTTTGACATCAGGTAGCAGTGAAATCGTTTGAGTTGGTTTGTCTCAAATGCTTATTACTTTTGGTATTGAAGAGACTACATTGAACCCTTCCACTATGTTCCCCATTGCCATTGGTATACTTGTTTGTGGATTGTCCTTTCATGAGGAGAATCTTGGTGACTGTGAAGGAAGAATGTCCTAGATTGCATGGTCATTATCGTTCCCAACAAACTACCAATGTTGCCTTGGAGTAATCGATTTCCGATCCGGTCCAATCCCATCTAGGAATCGAGAATCTAACCGGGAGGACCAGTTCCCAGTATTTGGGACTAAGGACCGGACCGGACAATCTTGGGATTGGGAGCTAGACCAAACAGACTGGACCGATTGGTCCAATCCAATGGAATTTGCCACTTAGCAAAAAAAAAAAAAAAACTATAGTTGTTAGTATTTTAGGGTTTATTACTATTTTTTAAGAATATAAAATATATTTTAAGAAAAACAAAATCGATCTTGTCCAATTCTCCCCGGCACTAGGAACAGGACTAGAAATCACCAATTTCATTTTTATGAAATCGGGAATCAGACCAACACGCTTGGGAACCGGACCAAACCGGCTTGTCCAAGTGGTTCCAGGTTCAACCAATCCAATATGCTCACCCCTAGCATTGCCTAGTACATAGATTAGTTTCTATTAACTTGTGCTCTTGTAAGGAGTTGAGGGACAAAATTATTCACTGAATCATGAGTCAACTCAAAATGTTTCAACAAGAATTCATAGATCAATCAAACTACCAACTATTAAAAAAATAGGACCACACTAAATCAAATCTGGATCCAACCATGAAATGATGTATCATAATTACTTCTAGTTGATTTGCAAATATTTATTGGATCTTTCAAGTTAAACACTCTTCTCACTATGAGGAGAATTTTTGTGATTGCGAAGGAAAAATGTCCTAAATTGCATGGTCATTATCGTTTCCAACAAATTGCCATTGTTATCTAGTATACAGATTATTTTCAGTTAGCTTGTGCTCTTGTAAAGAGTTGATGGACAAAATTATTCACAAATCATTTGTCAACTCAAAATATCTCAATAAGAATTGATGCATCAATCTAACTACCAACTATTACAAAATAGGACCAGACTAAATCAAATCCAAATCCAACCATGAAATGATGTATCATAACCATTTTATTTTGGTCGATTTGCAAATCTTTATTGGGTCTTTCAGGTTAAAACACTTTTCCCGCTATGAAAAATGCAAGTGCTAGGAAAACTCCATACATATAGATTTAGTGACTGATCCTCTTATGATCTTGGGGACTTGACATAATGGGAATTCGTTTATTACGGTTATTATTAGCCCGGGGGGGAGGGGTTGACGAGGTCTTAAGAGCAATTCGTGTGCTTGGCTTGACTCTTGGGTTGACTTACGCGTACGTTGGTGTTTTGGATCAAATCCAAGGAGACGAAATGAGTCTCTGGGGCAAGTTCTTGGAAATTTACTGTGGAGAAGGACATATGCGGGAAGGAGTGAATAGGGATCATTATTATAATATCTCGATCAGGGGAATTTGGGAATTTCGACCCCGATAGAGTAATTATGAGTTGGGAAAAAAATTAGAAAATCTTTGGGGGCTTGAATAATTACAGCCCATTCTATATATATTGGCAAAAAGTGTCGTATAAAAAAAAGAGGGGTTATTTTAAATATAATTAATTTTAGAAACGGCTGATTATATGTTCAATTAGCAAATTTAATGTTTTGGAAATTTAATTCTTCATTTGGTTTCTTCGTAGCGGGTATCTTGAAATATTTATTAATAAATTCTTGTAATGGAACCTTTAAATCAAAGAGAATGTATAATAAAGTCAAAAATTGCTAGGAGACAATCCACGGGGAAAGGGTATTGCCTTTTGGCATGATTGTGACTTGGGGGGAAAGAAAGTGGCTTGCCTTTTGCCAATTCGTGAATCATGAGTGCGCCTTAGCAGATGATTAGAAGAGGCCATCTACTAGGAATTGTTTGAATCTGGATTTCAAGATAATGCACCTATCACATCTCAAATATGCAAACCATAACCACCAAAGGTTGCCTTAGTGGTCACCTAAGTAGCATCGACACTGACACACGACACGCAATACGACACGACACGATACGCTGACACCTCATCTCTAAAAAAATAGATAATTTTGACACGTTGGATACATCGTATATTAAATATATATTTATATATACATAATAATTATCATTTTTATGACCATTTGAATCAAATAAATAAATAAATAAATAAATAATTGAAAAAGCCTAGAATGAATATACACTAAAAAATTAGTCCGCCATTTATTAATATCATTTATTATTTCAATTTGACAAATTTGACTCTATTTTAATAATTTATAAAACTTGGAGAAAAGACAAGCGATTCATATTTTGGACTTGCATGTTAGATATGTTGGAAGAGGAGAAAAAAAACTTAAGAGGTGACTTGTGTATCACGGAAAGTGGGAGTCAGAAGAGAAGAGAAGACTAGTTTTTTTTCTTCTTTCTCTATTTATTCTTTTTATTATTGTGTTATATATATATATATATATATATATATATATATATATATATATATATATATATATATATTGACCTTTATTTTATTGAATTTTTAAAATTGATCTCGATATCGGAATCATGTGTTAAAAACTCATATGTCAGAATTCCGACTCGAGTGTTGGAGAGTGTCAAGAAAGTTGACTAAGTATCGGATTTTCCGACATGTGTTGATTGAGTGTCGGACACGTGTCAAAGTGTTTGACGCAACATGAAGACTATTGGAGAGTGTTGGTGCTTCATAGGTGGTCATCCTTCTCACGTGAAAAGGAGGAGGTGTGAAGTTCGATTTCTCACCTTCTCGAGAGAGGCTAGAGATGGGGACATTTAGTCAATTCCCACGCTCTACAAAAAGGCGGCGCAAAAGTCTAAGACTAAGTTGAGAGTTAAAGTGAGATACACCAACAATAAAAAATAATATATATGTATGTATATATAAATATATATATGCAAATCATGACTCTGGTGATTTCCCTTAGCGATATCTCTATGACTACAACCTTACAAAAGGTCTAACGAAAAGGAATATGCTTAGGACCATTAGCACTAAAGAGCAAGCAAATTATCAAGAATATCATCAAATGGGTAATTTGAACTACTGTGGCTATGAGTAAACAATTCACTAACACACAACCTTAGGAGACCGTCGCTTGAGGTTGCATGACCTTAACCAAGAAAATCTAGTCACACATTATCAAGAGACCCAATTTCTCAAGTATATATCGTCTGCTTTTTTTCTTTAGAGAAACATGGTGTAAAAGTATTGAAGTGAATGCTCTCATTGTCTTGACCAAACACCTATTTATGCATTTGCATGCTGGCTCAAATAATTTTACCAATTTTACGTTTATTTTTAAGAATTTGTTTAAAAAACCAGCATTTGAGAGACCGATATGTCATTAATCTTTCATGGTCTAATAGTGCTCTACTGGATAGATTAAGTCTAATTGCACATGATGGATGGGGGAAGGAAACCGAGGGGCCAATAATTTCATGAATAGATCATTTATTCATTAAATACTAGGTGCCAATCTATATCTATATTATTATATGAAAAGGGAGATCCTTCTTTTAAAGGTAATAATCTGTCTATCGACTTATGCCTTTCTTTAATGTAGACATAAAATTGTAATAATTTGAATGTGATAATTAAAATTTTGAGTAAGATGTTCATAGTTACAAATCTAATAACTTAATAAATCCTTTACCCATTAAAAATCTATTTTTTTCACTTTTTTAATCACTTCGAATTTTTAATCATGGCACTGCCTCAGTTTTTTGTTTCACACTCATGAGCTTGCGCCCTTTTTTTTTCTACCATGAGATCAAATGATAATTCCGGCCATTCAAAAAAGCATTGGCTCCATACTAGTGGCGCTCCATCCAATTATACAAGACAGATACAAAAAAGTAGAAAGCTTCAAAAGGGAACGTGAACTCAACACACGTGAAATTTCATGCTCAATCCGTCGAGTAATCGCACGTTCCCGCACATGTTCAATTATTAAACATTCAAAAGAAAGACGAAGAAACGAAAGAAACGATGATGTGGGATTGCTCTCTCCCCCCCCCCCTCCCCCCAAAAAAAAAACAGCGACTCCGAGAGTCAAGATCCGAAATTTGACCTTATCCATCAACTTATCAAAAGACCCGCCACGCGTCAAGCCTCGGAAGTCGTCCAAGCTTTTTCTTAGAGACTTCTTCCTCCGACGTTTCAAACGCAGCACAAGCCTCGGAAGTCGTCCAAGCTTTTTCTTAGAGAATTCTTCCTCTTTTCTTAGAGAATTCTTCCTCCGACGTTTCAAACGCAGCACGACTTGAATACGTTTCTGGTCAATCCATCATTTTCTCTATCATTCCCTCGTCTACCTTCCTTTCCTCTCCTCTGGTCTCTCTGCCCAACTTCGCCAACAAAGGTTTGATATACCCGATGCTGGTCATGGTCATCGTAAATGAATAACAAAAGATGGAAGGTCCAACGGCCGAGATAACACCTAATCACGCTTCGAATCGCACTCCTATATGTATATATGGCAACAAACTTCACCAAGAATCCAAGGACACGCGCAAAGTTTAGTTGGAATTTTGTCAGTCTATTCAGAAAGGGCTGCTAAATTAAGACAAAAGTCTAACTAAGCCTTGGACTTACACGCAATTACATCTGTTCATTCCACAGAAACAGTTTTTAACCATCTGAATTGACCTTATTTAAATTTGGTGTTGCTGATTAAGCGTACCAGGGAGGGACTAAGCATATGAACTTTCCAACAACAAAACTTCTTGCATTGCATATGGTGTTCTACGTGAGTATCAATATTGAAATATAGTGCCCACAGTTTGTGTGACGTGTTGAATTGTCTTTGCTGCAGTTATTCTTATTTGCTTCAAAATTACGTGATCTAGACATCATGTCAAAGGTGAGAAACTTCATTAACATTTTCAGCGGACTTGGGTATATACTGGAGATAAACCACATACTTATAATCACTGAAGAACCATCAAACCAATCAACAAATGGCAACAAAAGCATTCAAATTCATGCCTAAGAGAATTCACTGCAGCGTCCAGCTCATTAAGCTGGCAATATTTACACATTACCCACTCCAATAATATCCAGACATGTCCCAACAACCAGCAAATCAAATATACATTGTCCCCTTATCATGGGTAATCAAAACCCCACTCAAATGAGTCTTAAACTAGCACACCTTGTGATTAACACAGCGAAGTCAGCAAAATCCAGAACAAAATCAGAATATTAAAGGCCGAAATTCATGATTATTTAGTAAATAGTGGACTTGAAACATATCTTCCTCCAAGTGAACATGCGCTAACGTGATCAATATGAGAACTAATTGAAGTCAAGTGAAGATCATCAATGCTTGTACAACGGGCACATGTTCAATTTCAGCAAATTAAAGCATGACAACATGATTATCTCCCTCTAAAATTAATATGGATTCCTCACCTCAACTAATATGACTAAGATAACATGTAGACAAGTCTTAGCGATTGTTGTTTGAACAACAAATGAATATGGACAGCAGGCATGACCATGAATCCAGCAAATTTATGTCACTGACAGCATTTGTAACCATGACCATAGCATGTTATGAACATACACAGCATTCACAGCCAAGAAATCAACATATTTTTCATACAACACTCATAGCCAAGAAATCAACATATTTTTGAATATGTACAGCAAGAACAACAATGAATCCAGTAAATTTGAGCCATATACAATAAGAATAGACAGATTCAGCTAGCCTATGATGCGACAGGTGTACAAATTCAAAAAATAGCACATCTTGAAATGAATATTGTGCAAGCTAATGGTGACAACCGAAATAAACCACCACGTACTTGCACGTGCATCGCAAGCATGACACAAACGATACTCGATTTGCGAGGCAAAACAGAGCAGTAGTTAGCATGCGAAAGAAAAACCACAACTCCAACATATGAACAACTTGTGGTTATAGATTATTTCTCTACATTCACACCTAGATGGTTATGATACATGCACTTGGAACACCTCAAGCTCAAAAATAAATCCAGAGGCTCTCAGTTTAGAGGACAATTTAGCCATGCTCCCAAAGCAGTATTTAATTCACCAGGAACAAAGTAAACGAAAGCACCAAGGGAAGGAGAACTCTAGGCCATCAAAGGATGAAGCATCGATTCGCAATATATGATGAGTACACTGAACAATAACACACAAACCGCCCCCATGCAATCTCAAATTGACCTATTAATTCATTGTTGACATCTCTGAGGCAAAACGTCGAATAGGTGGTGAGCTTGAAGGGCGAGGTGTTACGCAAATGGGAATTCCTGTCAATTGGCGAGGAATATAACATGAGAAACCTAGCTAAAAATTGCTAGAGAGGAATCAACGAATCTGAGACCAAACAATAGACAACAACTGAGATAGCAAATTAAACCTTTCGACAAAGGGCAATACAGAACAATCGTATGATTTTCTCGGTCCGTGCATTGTGTTCTTGCTTCGCTCGGTTCCTCAGCCCTCGCGCGCGCACCATGCTTTAGAGAGTGTAGTGTGGTTGTCGTTGTTGTTGTTACGAATTCTCCTGCAGAGTATGAAATCATCAGCTTAAAAGGAATCTCCAACGTATTGGACGAGAGAGAGAAAGAGCATGGGAGAGAAGTTCGATTGACGGCGGTGATGGGCGTCGATGCTCTGCTCCGTTACGTCCAAGGCTGCGGTGGCCAGCGAGAGAGACGTGATGGCGGCTGTTACTGATTGGGGATGGAAGACGATTATCACCACCACCAAGCTTTCTCTGGCAGCCATGTCACAACGCACTCGGCGACCAAGGAAAATTTGTATAAACGAGAGATTCTACCTGAGACTACCCGCACGCTATGTGGGCGACATCCAAGAAACCACTGAACATCTCTTCCTCCAGTGTCCCTGGACAAAACAAAATTTGGGAAAACCCATCAATCAATATCAGAATCAACATTCACGGACCGACCGACCAGGTTCGAGGCATGGCTAGCGAATTTCAAACACGCATCGGTCTCGTTTGAACTCCTCTCATCGTTGCTCTGGCAGATCTGGAAAGCCCGCAACAATTTTGTGCCCAGAGCTCAAAATCCGAACACCCTATTCATCATTGCCCCTGGCGATGAATCGAAACATTTGCCAGGTGAGTGGCGGTAACTTCGTCGAGGACTCAAAAGAAGAAGCGATTTTACCCCTGGTTTGGACAGCGCCAGCTCCCGACGTGCTCAAAAATCAACGTCGATGGGTCGTTCGTCCCAGATACAGGGGATGGCGCCATAGCTTTTGTGTGCCGCGACTGCCATGGGACACTGATCCGACGGTCGTGCCCGCTCCGTGACCATCTCCTTGGCGATTCAAAGCTGAAGCAACGGGGATTCCAGAAGCCACGAAATACTTTGTGAGCCCTGGCGAAGTGAAGCTGCTACGTGAACTAAGGTGGGAACTCAAAACTAATCAATCTAATCTGGACGCTGCAAATTTTTCTTACGTCTGCCAACATTCCCAGATGATCTTTCCAACCAAGGGATCGACTTCTTCGGGGATCTTGAGGTGGCGATTTTGAAAACCTACGTCACCTACAAGCTGCATCGGGTTCATCCCAGTCCAAGATACTCTCAACGCGGCAAGCTCTCAGAGAATGACTCCAAACTAAAAATGTCACATCTGCACAACCCACGAAACATCGAATAAAGTTTTGTCGCTCCTACCGCTTAAGCTTATGAAAAGGAAGTGCAGCGGTTACCTATATCATCTTAAGCAGCACATATGATATCAGTACTTATATAGAGAGAATAACATCAGTTATATAGCTCTTATAAAACTGTTTTTCCCTGACAGTCACATCCAAGCAGAGTCTCTGATCAAATAAAGTTCCATCTTCTCAATTTCACAAATTGAGAAACATCAAGAATGGTTTCTTTCAAATCCAAGTAGAAAATAAATCTGGAAAGCAAGACTCTCACACTCTTAGGGCATTGTTTAGTAATGCTATGGCAAACTGTTTTCTAATTTCACAAATTGAAACACTATGAACTTGCTTGTCCGACTGTTTAAGATTGCATTAGAGAAGAAGTTTACTTCGGAATTGACCAAAAATGATGTTTCCAGTTGTTTTCTCTTTGTTTCCTCTTTTGTTGCTAATTGTCCATTTAACTTCACTGAAAGCTATTGGTAGAAACCATCCAAATGTCTTCCTCTTTCAATATAGTTGGATATCTTTCTCTCTCTATCCTTGAAAACTCTTCAAGAAAGATTTTCAAGAAAGCTTCCAAATTTACTGTTCCAACAGTTGACTTGGATGACAAGGAAGTATTACGCTTCAAGCGTGACAACCCAAAATCACAGATTTGCACAACTATAAACTTTAGTGAGGATGCAAATAACATTTTACTACAAATCTTGATCATTATTCACATCGAATCACAGAGCACATTTCTGATGGAAATTGCATTGCATCAGCAAGTTTGGTAAATCAAGAATCATCCACATCAGGGTTCTATACAAATATAAGTTCATGTATGGCGGTGAAAAGAGAGAATGAGAAGTCAGAGCCTAAAAGAAATAAAGTTCACATGTTATCCCTGAATAAGCTAATACTAGTCAATATCGAGTATATCTGAGGTGCTCACAATCTCAGGGAAAAGAGTATCCAAGAACAAGGGAAAAAGGCCAAGCAAGACGTTAGTAGCACCTAGGAGATGGATGAATGATATGCACACAAGAGAATAGCTTGATTTACTATTTAAAGAAGTGAAAGAATGAAAATAAAAGTGTCAGGCAACATTGATGAGTTTCACGTACTTTGACAATTCAGTTTTTGTCATAAAGAAGATTTGGTGATTTCAAATCCTGATGAACTGTTGTTGAAATGCTTGTCTGCAAGCAATTCGTTCCCCTTGCTTGTAAAATTTGCATAAGCACTTAAATGGATTTCAGAAAAGGAAATCTCTATATCTCCAACCCCGAAGAGAAGGGAGACCAATTATTTCATACCATGTCAAGGGCCATTTTTATCCTACGTCTCTCCTCAATATGACAGTGAGGACGATGTATTATACTATACAAGCTTCCCCTGAAGAAGTAAACAAAAGTAAAAATCAGCAGCAAACTGAGATTGTCGCACACCATCAAAATAGTAAAACCCTTTAACAGTTGATAAATGAGCTGCATCCCCCTAAAAACAGATGATGTTGTTCCCATACTACCAAGGTTTTTTAAGGTACAAAAAAGTGTACCTTGGCAGAAACTCCACAATGATAGACAGATGTGGAGGACGGGCCATAGCAGCGATGAAAAGAACAGCATTTGGATGACGCAGTCTATGGATCATCTGCACCTTGAAACAGAAGAACAAGACACATGGTCAGTTATCTTCCTAGATATATTGGAAAGCGTTTGTTGACTCATTGCTCTGATTAGTCCTTATTTCTTTCCTTGCTAAATAAGCAAATTAAGCAAACAAATTAATCTTGAACACAACTATTTCCATAGACGTGGACAGATCATGGAACCCATTGAAAAGTATGATGCTCTGATGACTGTCTACGCATTATCAGCAACCTTGGCACAGAAGCAAAAAGCATGGTGCATAGTCATTTATCTTAAAGTTGCTGGATAAACGGGGAAAGCATTTCTCTGTCCTCAGTTTTATTCTTGCCCAAAATGCAAATCAATTACTGAACACACTAATTCATCAGCTTCCAAAATACATGTATCTTTCTCTTTTGTTTTCAATTATCAGACTTCATGTGTCATTCAGATCTTATGTAAAGAACATTAATTTAGTGTCTCAGCGTTATACAGATCACCAAAAAAAGCATACCAAATCACCAACTCTATGCCAACATCAACAAAGCAATGGGAAAGCATATTGCCCCTTTTATCCTGTAATATTTCTGATATGCAGAATGCATGATGTGATAAGGTAGTCTTTCTGTGAAACTCATGTCTATTAAGCGGCCGCACTGTTCTTTCCTTTACAATGTTCATCCAAGTTTTATTCTTTACAAGTTTTGAGTTCTCAATAAATCTGGAAGATTTTGCTCCCAAAAGTAAAAAAAGAACCGGAAGATAAAAAGCACAAATGAAAGACCTATTGCTAGCTTACTTCTCGTCTGAAGTTATCCAAAGCAGCACCTGAGAGATCCTGATCCGAAAATTTCTTCACAGCCACCTCCAGGTGAACGAGCAAGTTGAGCCAGATATAGACTCAAAGATGCATTGCAATTTATCTTAGGTCTCAAGATGCATTATAGATTTTAAAAAATTAACAGCACATCACCAACTATTTTGCAAAAGGTAATGTCTAAATTGCAAAGTACTGATAATGAGTGCATAAAATTCTTTGGAAAATGTTAAAAAGAGAAAGAGAGCTATCTGCTGCTTCTCTTTCCATTTCTTGATATTTAAGAGTATATAAAACCACAAGAACAACAAACCTAAACAACCCAGGGTTTAAAGTGCTTCTACCAAATGGATGGGGTTCAATTGAGTCGCGGACTAACAATATACAAAAAGATTTTTCCACAGCCTATTCATTGTGACTATTTGTACAAAAATCTTCAGTCTTCACAATAAGGATTCGATTACATCCAGAGAACTTGCAACTCTTTACCAAAGAGCTCAACATGGAAGCAGAATCTCGACAGCACCTACCAACAGAGTAGCAAGGGGGCCAAAAGTAAGACGAGGCCATGAATGAGCAACAAGGAATTAGTTATAATGGTTGGCACCAGTCCAACAAGTTATGTGCGTATGTCAAGTTAACAATCTGAAGCTTTTTTTACCAACCCAGGTTGAAATTTCAGATTTTGATACCATATCTGATGCCACTATTACACACTAGCTGCTTAGTCTAAAAATCTAAAACGTTAGCACAAAAGCAGGACACTGAAGTACTAACCGTCATTTCTTTTGACTAAAAAGACTACATGTCATATTCAAGGAGGATCTTTTGCTTAAAAGTAGTCATATAAAAGGAGTCAACAGATATAAGCACATTCCATAAATTCAAACAAATAGAAGTCACAATAAAAAATAAAGGAACTCTTCAATTAACTAATGCAATGCCAATTCTTGATTTGCAGGAATTTAGAAATATTTGAAACTGACCTTGCCATTCCAGTAAGCATAATAAACCTCTCCATAATAGCCTGTTTGGAAGACGATGAAATGGGGTAAAATTTCTGATATAATAAACAGTAAATGCAATTCAATGAGAAAACGTTGCAGTACATCCTATAATAACTACTGTAATTATGCTTACATTCAGATTGCCGTCAAGAACTTTCTATCAGAAGGCATGCACTTCTTGTTACATGGCTAGCTAGCCATGAGCATATTAGGCGGTAAAATGGTGATAAAGCATATCTCATAGTACTAGACAAATTTCACCAAAAATGCAGCAACAGGATCAACATATATGAATTCATGAGTCTTGCTCTCTGAGCTAATATGTGGACCTGCATAAGGACATGAATAGAATCTATCCAACCAGGGACTTAATCAAAGCAATACCTAGTCCAATCCTTTCACCAATGACCAAATGTTCCCATTGAATCTCATCACCAACATCGACATCATCAACTTTATTGGTGTTACTATTAATTTATGCACTGGACCCTTCTGAATTCTTCAACGTGAAGTTTGTGTCCATGAATGTCATTAGTGCACTTTTCTAGATTAGGAAAAGAAATTTCATGACCACCACATCTGCTCAGAAAGTCTGCTATGCCATGTTGCAAATTCTCTAGAGTCCTAAGAGGGTCTTCCTTGATGTGGGCATTCAAGCGCTCTTCACAAGGCATTGTATTATATTGGCCTGTGCTACATCCCAACATTGGACTATTCTTACTGAAAGGATTCCAGTGAGTCAGTGACTACTCTCTTTGATCAACTGATTTGATTTGTTTGATGACTTGACGCCACTACTCTCTTGAGCTGAACGATTAAAATAATTACATAACTTAAAGCTGTCCAGATTGACATCAGTTGTAGAGCTGCCAATGGATGATAACACATCATAAGCAATAGGTTCCCGATTGCTTCTTGGGAATAAACCTTCCTTAGAACCATATCCTTTTAGAACCATATCCTTTCTTTTTTGCTATTTCGTTGGGAGAAAGTCGATTTGTTAGCATCGATGGGACAGGAGGCTGACCAGGAATGGAGTTATTTTTCTATCCTGGCATTTCATTGATTTCATTTTCTGTGCTGTTACCTTGGGCTTTTGGAATGCCCGCCACTAAGAAAGGATAGGGATTTACAAAATGATTTGTGGGGTGCTTTGAACACAGCATAATAACAGCATTGATTCTCCTCGATGATGATGATGGTGGCTGTCCCGGTCCTCGGCATACCCTGCTTCGCACTTCCTTTTTATTTAGCTTTCAGTGACAAACCGACGACCGATTGATCCAATCATTTTTCTGGGTGGCGTGGACGGGGGACGGACGGTTCGATCACTTCGACGCGCCGATCTTCTCGGACCACAGAACCGTCCACCGGCTCTTCTGGTACCCTCTCGGGGGCGTCTCTGTCCAAAAAATCGCCGATTCTCTCAAGACACCATGGCCAATCCAAACGCTGCCGGTCGACAGTCACACCGCACATTCTCTTTTTTTCTTCTCATTTTCTCGCGAAAGTAAGAAAGTAAACAACGAGAAACTCTCATTTTCTCCTCTCGCTCTCTCTCTCTCTCTCTCTCCGTGCCTCCCTGCGCACAGGCAGAAATGAGAGAACAGAGGAGGACGAGGGAGAAGAAGAAGTCGGCACCTCATCGAATTTGCTGTGTTCTGAAGCAAATTTTATATATTATCAGACTACTTAATGAGAATTTCATCAATTTCATCTAGGATTGTATCTCCATTGAAAATTTCACCTAGGATTGCATTTAAGGGAATTGAAGCAGATTGCATTACATTTGAATAGCATCAATTAGATTCTTATTTCCATATATCATAGTTCATTTTATGGAAACAATTCATTTAGTATTCATATACTACCTTACGTTTTCATATTTGTTCCTTTTTTTTTTTAAGCGGCGGTTAATTTTGAAGATTTTATATTGAGTTTCTTTTATAGCTCACAAGAGTCCTGTCATGAGCATTTTATAACAAGGTTTCATAAAATTTTACCCATACGGCTTGGTTCTTTATTTTCCTGCACCTTTTATTTATTATTATGGTTAATATTTATTATTGACTGATTGTTTATTTTTTACTGCTCGAGCACCATGCAATATGCATTATCATCTTCCCATATTAGAGGATTTAGGAAAACAAAAAATGAAAATACTACTTGCAAAAAATTTTATGAAAGGTGTCGAAAGGGTATTAAATCAATGTAGTGTACTCAAGTCCCAAGACATGTGAATCTTTGGTTCCTAGGCTCTCGCATCTTACCCAAGTTTCTAACTAGCTCTCAATAGGTTAGTAGTGATTCTTCAGCCTCATCTTGAATGAATGATTAATTAGAAAAATTAAGTTACGATTAGCACGACTTGTAAGGGCACATCCTAGACATAGGCCCTATTTCCTGAGAGGAGCCACTCTTCGTTTAGTAATCCATCAAATTTCTTCAGACATATCTAATATCACTTTCGGGAAGGTCACAATAGTTTGTACTTTTTTTTTTTTTTTACAATAGTTTGTACTTAAAGTACAACTTAATTCTGTACTAGTCAAATGTCCGCATGTTACGCAAGAAAGAACTCCAAAATTCAATACAATCAATGTAAAGCGAGATGTGTAATATAATGTTATTAATCCAAATTTCATAAATAAATAAATAAAAGTTGGAAGCAAATGAACAGAAACGATGAGATGATATATATCACTTGAGAAAGTCAAGGATTGCTGCCACGTATTGCCATTAAATAGCGCCTCATGGTCCTCTCTTGTTGCTGCGACCGTGCATTGGCTACAACCCTAAAATTTATTGATGAGATATATTTTGGCATGAAAAGCTTCTGTCAACACTTCTTTGAAAATGCGAGATCAAAATATAATACAAGAACCTTAAATCCATTCCGCAAAATGAAGATAATCACCTGACCTGCATGCCCTCGCATCTCCAAAGCAACAATTAAGGCAAATTTTTAAGGTCCACAACACTTAGGTCATCATCATTATTTAGGACGGTCCCAATGGTGTAGTAGAGATACAATTCAAATGAAGGTGCGATAGGAAACAAACCTCAAAAGGAGATTAGAGGAAGAGAGCATGCTGTCGATCAAACCGATGCACTCTTCTACCACCTCTTGAGGAATCGTGTAACCATATTTTTGAACATTGATAAAATTTCAAGGAGGAAATTTGCTAATAGGCTCATGTATATAACAAAAAGATTTTGTAGGATTTAAGATTGTGATTTTCTTGTGCTTTTTTTACGAGTATAGCCCATTAAAAAAGTTATCTAGTACACAATACTGATGTTTCAAGTCTTTTTTTATTTTTTATTTTTTTGTCGAAGTTTCAAGTCCATTTTAATCCACACTTTTTTTCCCTCTTGATTTAGATCTTGCCAAAAATTTAATGTCATTCTAATAGAGCTATGGACTATTCTAAATATGGACTCATCAACTATTCACGCCTTTTGCTTATGCATGGATGGCCATGGACTCAGATTGGTTTGCACGCTTTTAGTTGTATTCAAATTGGTGACCTTCATATTCTAATTTGAAAATGCCCTTATGTCATGACTAATGGCCCCAACTTTAACAGTTCTATTAAAAATAGAAGATGCAGATAAGACAAAAAAAGCTTAATGAATTGAGCATTAACATCTTCTTCTTTTTTTCATTTTCAAGGCTCTATTTCACAATTAAGACTAGGGTGAAAATTGATGCTAAAATAAATGAATAGAAGTGACAACCGCAAGTAATCCTCTTTGTCCCTCATCAAATATGAAGTTTAGAATTTACAAGTAGTGACTATCGGGCTCGGCCCAAAAGCCAATAGGCCTATGAGTATCTCTAATTCTGAGCCCAAATTAAGATTTAAGTAAAGATAATTCATAGAAACAAAAAGTCCTCAAAATAGAATTGGATGTACATTCGTTCCATGTCTTGCTATGTTTGACACTGGGGGTGATGAATACTATGGGAGAAAATTTCAAAATTTCACTCGTTCTCATATTTATAAAGTTGTCTAACATTTTCCACCCAAAGTTTCTTTTTCTTCATTTCCTTCTTTTCCCAAACAATGAAGAAGTATACCATTTAACCGCCTTTTGGAAGCGGTTGAATAGTATGCTTCGAATTATCCATTATTTAATTATTGGTGTCCGCAAACTCAACCGCGAGGATGTTGAATTAGATTTTTGCACAAGCTAGCAGTGAGGCTATAGTCAAACCTAGTGGGAACTCTTTGGTTTTTTTTTCCTTTTTACATTTATTTCATAATCACACAATTGATGTTTCACCCACGAAATTTGAGCACGATAACTATTCGTGACAACAAATTTGACTTCTGTCGTCTAAATAGCAACTGGAATTCTTTGGGATTTGTGCATTAGAAATCATAAAATTTATCGTGAAAGCGCAATTGAATCTTGAAAAATTCAAAAAATGTAATTAATTTTTAAAATTTGTTATATCAGTACAATCAAATGTGGAAATATTATTTTTTACCATCAAATTGCTTTTTCTGTGAAAAAGGAGGAGGAGGAGGGGATATAAAAATCAAATGAATAAAATAACAAGTGAAAAATAAAAAGAAAAGGTGCTTAAATTGCTCTAATCCATCGTTATGCCTCAGCCCACCAGACCAAGACCATTCAAGTTCGAATGTCAATTCGATTTCACGAGGAATTCGTCCGGCGAGCTTCTGAAAAAATCTGCTGCGGTTCAGATCATCTTTCTTGGCTGTTCTATTCCAGCGACCGATCGCTCCCGAAATCCAGTCGTAGCTAGAGCCCCCGCGGTCCAGGTCTATCACCATCACTACCAGTCCACCAGTCTTTCGCCGGAGAGGAAGTCGAGCGAAAAAGAGATTTCTGCTCCCTCTCGGACCTTTCTTCACTGAAGCATACAGACTCCAAGAACGAGAATACTCTTTTGGATACTCTCGATTGAACCTACGACGTCGACTCCAGTCCAATCTTCGGCCGCCGCAAACATTCGAATCTCCGTCGACCGAGGTGCCTCCACCTCTGGTCGCTTTGAGCTCAGTCAGGTCGGAGAGATGAAACGAAGTATCGGCAGAAAGATGCCAAGGTCGGGGCTGCTCGAAGCCGCTCACGAGCTTCACTGATCGCATCTCCCTGTTCTGCTCTGTTTGTTGTTCGGAGATCTCGAAGTGCCTTGCACTCACTTAATCCTCCTTCGTCAGGTCCGATCATCATCGGCGACATGCCCGGGACTCCTTTTTGTAAGTTCAACAGCTGATCGCGGCTGCAATCGCACATCATCAAGGTAAAATTGTTACTGTTTGTGTGAAAATCGGCCACATTGAGGTTCTATTAAGGATTTAAGCTTGCTCCGATGTTGTTGTGATGATCTAAAAGTGAATCGTCGATTCATATTCTTGTATAAACTCCTTGATAGAAATGCATATCACATGTTTGATGAAATGCTGGAACCAGATCCGGATGTGTTTCTATTAGATCATTGAGCCGAAAGTCGTAATGCATCAACTCAACTCATTCTTGACTTATGAAATCTCACTGTGGCCGATTGAGTTGGAATACGATGCTCATTCATTATTGAATTGGCGTTATGATTCTCACGTTGGAAATTGCGTCTTGATTTCTCTGGTTTGAGTTGAGTCTTCTATGCGGACGGAGTTCAGTGTTGGAATCGTTGCTTGTATGCTCAGATCTCTCTATTATATCTCATTTTCCCCTGTCCGTATCACTCTGATGTATCATCGCTGTGTATGAGTTGTGGCCGGTGGTCGAGTGAGAGCTTGCCTCTCGAAATAGAAGCTCACTGACAGTGGTTGACAAGGCCACAATCATTAACTATGGACTCTCTGCATTTAGTTGTTTTCATTACTTGTGTTTCTTCTTTTCTGTCCGGCATTCACATCTTTGTTATTGAGCTGTTTCAAGGCCCTGTGAGCACGAAGTTGAGGTTGTACGGCAGCAACTCGTGAAACTCCTGCTCTTTCCATATCCGCATTGTTCTCAGCTTGAAAGGTTTGAGGACGGGTATATTCAGGTAAACTTGGTAAGGAAAGATCAATTCAGTATAAGTGAATTATCCTTTGCCTAATCTCTCTGGTTTTAGTTTTCCCTAGCTATCCTTATGGTGTGATCGTATTTGGAAAGCTTGAGGTCCTGAATATTTTAATTCCCTTCCAAAAGTTCTTTGAGGAATTATTGATTGCTTTAGGGAAATTGATGTCTAGCTATTTGTGAAACCAAGTTTCTAGGAGGCTTTGCTTAACATTTGCTTTTCTTCAGTCCTTCTACCAAAACCCCTCTGGCATGTGATGAATATGATCTCTTACCTTAGCAATTTTTTGGATAGAGAAACTCATTTGATTAACCGAAGCCAGGGATTAAACCGAAGTTTTAATTTGATATTTACTCATAATCGGGGTATGTGTATTGTGTTCTGTTTTACAACCTGGACCTTTATTCATGTAGCTGATACTCGCATATGCTTCATAAAATGAGTGGGCAATGGATGAGTGTTAAGAATGCATTTCAATTTTGAAAGAAATAGAACCATAGTCACGTTTGATCGTGCTGGAATGAAACTTGGATTTGCTGACTTATCTAATTGAAGCTCAATTTCGATTCGTCGTGATGTCATTTTTATCATATGAACAAGTATGATGACCTAGGAGACTGTTATGGTGAATTGGTGATAATTTTTCAACAGATAAGCATGTTGTTGTGCCTTGAAAATGCTGGGTATGGGCTGTCATCACTATTCCTTTGCTGGTCATTCCTTTTTCGGTGTAGACTGAATTCATTTAAAGCCCCATCTAAGTGCTGTTCTAATTAGCTGTGATGCGGTATTTGTATGTTGATGATTTCTTAATCATTGGGCATGTTTGTTGCCAATTGCTTTCATTGAGGTAATGCTAAGATTCATGGAGTATCTCAGTGAAGATTTGATTCACAGGAGGGACCGAGAATAAGAGAAGGAAACGAAAATAATAAAAAAAATAATAAAAATCTTGAAAATAAGAAATGGAAAATTGTTAGATTTTGGTTTTAGAATTAAATTAGAATTAGTTTAGTTTCATTTAGTAAGTGTACGCTTGGTTTAATGTTTTAGTGGACACCTTTGGTTCAGTTTAGTCTTAGAAAGTCGATCATTTAGGAAATAAATTGAACTCAATTTGACTAAGCTCATGGGATTGTTGTCATGTGGTTTAATAGCAAGGCCATGTAATAATTTTTACCTGACTCATATTGGGTTATTTTACTGCACTATATTTTTTATTCGTCCTTCATTACTATTTTTACTGTGTTTATCATGATTGCCCTTATATCATTTTGTGTATTGTTATTCATTTTTAGTTGAGTGGTTAGATTCATGTTATGAACATAATAAACACAAAATCATTGCATGGACACTTTGCAAATAATAAAATTAAGACTCATAATTTGGTAAAAAGATTGTGTGGACACCTTAGTTGACAAATGATCAAGTTTAAGTACCGAAAGAGTACTAGTTGGATAACTAATGTAATCAAGCCTCTAAACTTAGATATTTGGTTGTTTAGGAAGTGGGTATATTCCCATACCCTACTTGATTTTTAACTAACTCTAATAAGTTAGTGACGATTCCTCATATAGAATTTTTATATGATTAATCGAACTGAAATGAAAATCCCAACCTCACGTGAGGTAAGGATTTAAGAACACCCAAGCCGATTGAGGACCACCGGTCTTCGTCACCACATTACCTGTAAATGTGTTCTTTTCTTTGACAGAAAAGAGGTGCACGACATCAAATCCTTCCATTACATTCGTCCGAATTGATTCAGTGTAAGTTAGAAATATGTGGGGGCCACGTCAGAAAAATTTGCCAAATTTTTTTGGAAAAAATCGAAAAAATAGCCAAAATCGATTTCTTCTTCACTGCTCGAATCAGTTTCTTCTTGGGGTCCCTGCCAAGAGACGACAGGGTGCCCACAACACATGAAATGCTCACGCTTCGGAATTGGCCGAGTTAGTCGGCCTGCTGTTTGTTGACACGTTGACTTGGACATCTGGCATCGTGACCAGTGGCGAACCGCGTGGCCTGTCGACACCCGTGCTGCTGTCTCTCGAGAAATTCCATTTTAATTTTTCTTTTCTTTTCTTTATTTTTTGCCTTTTTTTATTTTTTATTTATTTTTTGCACATTTTCTAAGTTGGTGTCCACTAGCACCACATCAACACCATGCATTCTTGAAATACATTAAAAGAATGTCATGTGAGTATTTTCCATTACTTAATTTGGATGATGTCAATAGAAGTATTTGATTGTATTAATTTGATAAGATTAAGGATTTGATTACATTTTTTGAAAATTTTAAGACTCTATAGCATTTTCGCTATGATTTTTAAGACTTTGGTGCACTTAGCATGATTTTGTTTTTTAAAATACCCAAAAACTAGCGTATTACCTAAATATTGACATGTGCCACTAGTACCTTTTATTTATTTATTTATTTATTAATTTTAGAATCACCAAGACCCGCATCTGAATAATCTCGTAGAGCAAGAGATGAATTCCTTGAATATTACGATCGTAAAGATCATGTATCTTTAACTTAAAATACATTTAATGGCAACTAGTTGGACCCGAATCAGTGCCTCCTCCACTTATGAGACCGTTTGGGAGCTATGCCTATTCATAGTACTTGGAATGTCATACAAAGATTGGTTTATAATGGAGTCAACACTCCCCTACAAACAAGATGTATTCTTTTACAAAAAATTTCTCTCACAAGAAGTTCATTGCAAAGTAAATACAGGATAGATTTTGTCACCTATCTATAAGAAAATAGACACAACCAACCATCGGACGGCTAGTTTTTCGACCGTTGAGGACTCCAAGTATCCGTTAAAAATGGTTAGGCACACATTGATTGGCCAGGGGAAATCCAAATTTTTTCTGCTGGGACGAGAATCTAGCCAAACTTGGCTGGATGTTCGGCTGACCAGGTACCGGGACTTGTTTATAGGCAGGGATAGGTCTTCTTTAACTCTTGTCAACCTACACAAACTTATTAAAAAAACATATCCAAATAGTTTGTAACAATTACATAAATACAAAAAAGTGAGTTTTGAATCATCAATATTAATTTAGGGTCAACAATGTCGACTTGAAGCTAAAGGAGCAACTAAAGATCAAGGATGACTCTAAAGAACTTAAATATAATAAATGTAACTTTTTGACAGTTTAAT
The DNA here is from genome assembly GCA_017140475.1 of Eucalyptus fibrosa. Taxonomy (NCBI): domain Eukaryota; kingdom Viridiplantae; phylum Streptophyta; class Magnoliopsida; order Myrtales; family Myrtaceae; genus Eucalyptus; species Eucalyptus fibrosa. Next base: position 61,176,558 of record CM029507.1, on the reverse strand, counting down.
TTATCGTAGGAATTGGGAAAAAAGAATATAGTCAATTAAAATAACGTATTAGATAACAACTCTGGTGGCTTGTATTAGCCTCATCATAGAAAAGCAAGAATATCACTATGCTAAAAGAAATTGTTGATAAAACTATTTTTTCTTAAGAATCTTTACCTTTCATTAAATTTTATGAATAAAAAAGGTACATATTCATTTTTCTTGAGAAAAATGGATAGTAAGATCTAGCCACTTCATATGATGCATTTATTGAAATATAGAATATAATTATGAGGAGTGGAGGTGGATAATCCCAGTTATTTATGATGTCGCCATGCCATACAATTTTGGCTAATGCGCACAATCGACTCTTTTTGGTTGAATCTCTTTCCTCCTACTAAGCATGCACCTTTTTTTTTTTTTTTTAAAAGAAAAAATTATGGGCTAATATGAGGAAAACTGTTATTTCATTCCTCAACCTATTGTACATAATTGAATTTAATCCTAAATCTTTTTCGATCAATCTATTGTAATCTCAAATTTTTTGAATAAAATGTAATCAAGTTCTCCCAATCAAGTTTTGCCTACAATTATTGACATAACAGTCTAGTCATTATCGACTATTCTATACATCACGCACAAAAATCTGACGTTTTTAGATGAAATGATGCGGTTTTGCTTATATATATATTTTTTATTTTTTCTGATTTTTCTTTTCACTGTTCATCTTCTTTTCTCTACAAGTTTTCCGCAAGCCGCCGTCTCAATTTGGTGTGGCCCGTCGTCATCACCATGGGAGTCATATAATGAATTTGTATCACAAGGGCGCTCTAAAATAAAGTCCATGCCTAATATTGATTAAAAAAATCAAATTCTATATTGATTACCGGTTTTCGACTTGCCCAGTGGAGTGATGCTACCTCCGCGTGACATATATGGGCGTTCACGATGTCATTTAGCAAGAGCATTCATCGCATCATATGACGTAATGCCACTATTCCACACCTATAATTCACAAGTTTTCTTATTTCGCTAATTGTTTGCATTCATGATTTTCGATAGTGTAATAATAATAATAATAATAATAATAATAATAATTTGTTAATAAATGTTTGCTAAGTACTCGTCACGCATATTTACCCTACAGAGTATTTGCTGCATATTACATGGTGAAAGCAATGTGCTGCATAATTTTCTTATTTCTTGCCCTTAAGAGACTAGACTTATTAATTGATCAATTAAAAAAAATGTGCTAATTCTTAATGTATTGATTCCTCTCTTATAATGAAATCAATATTTTAAAATAAAATTTGTTTTATTATATTGTATTTGGTAAGTGCTTACTCATTAATGATCCTACTCTTGACAAGGGTTTTGTTAATAAGTGCCTTAAGATAAGAACCTAAATATGAAATATCATTAAGTTCTAAGATTAGTAAGATATTTCTTTTTCAAAAGTGCCATCGACGAAGTAATCAAACTAGGAAATATCTTAATGTTCAAGCACAATACTTAATCCTCGTGAGATGTAAAATCAACACTTTGAAAATCTAATATTTAATCATTAAGTGTGTCTAACAAACATTCTGGCCATTCAATAATATCTTTTTTCACAAGTATATATATTTTTCATATGTGATAAAGAAAAATACAATTATGAAAACATGACTAGTTTAGTCCGAAGAACGAAATGAAGCGTCAGGGGGCATGGCCACGGGAGTTGGAGATTCCACTTGCCAGCCGTCAGGCACAGTAACAGTCGTTATCCTCTCAGTAGTATGATTACAGAACCACCCTTTGTCGAAGACCCCGTCGTAGGCCAGTTCTGGGGCTAGAGATGTAATTTCAATGAGGGAGTTACGTGACGGCTCATGACAACGTCAGCTTCCGTCAACACTTTGTTTAAGGTAATGAAGAGATGGTGATTGTTGAGCGTGCCATCATCTTCCTCGTTGGCTTAAAGACAAGAGATCTAAACACAATCCAAAAACTTTAATTCCTTTCTGCAAAATAAAGATAATCACCCGACATGCATTGTGTCGTGTCTCTAAAGCAACAATTTAAGCAATCTTTAAAATCTACAATAATTATTTTATCATTATATTTAAGACCATCCAAATGATGTAAGGTACAACTGAAAATAAACTTTAAAAGGTGTGATTTTCTTGTACCTTTTTAAACATGTACAACCTATCAGAAATTGTCATTTGCTACGCTTGACCTATGTTTGAAATCTAGATCTCACCAAAAATTTAATGTGATTCTAATAACGCTATGGACTATTTTGAATACGGACTTATCAACTATTCATGCCTTTTGCCTATCAGTGGGTGGGCGCAACTCAAACTAGCTTGCACTTGGCATTCAAATAGGCGAGTGACCTTCAAGTTCGATCTAAAAATCCTCTGATGTTACAACCAACCACCCCAACTTTAACTGTTATGTTAAAAAAGAGTATGGAGATAAGAGAGAAAAGGTAAATGAATACAGTATAGATATTTTTTCTTTATTCTTTTTCAAGGTTCTATTCTGTAATTGATAGAAACCTTAAGGCAGACTATTTTGAATGTCAATGTGGAAGTGAATGAAATCATAGACTTCGTCAACCATTCAAGACTAGGTTGAAAATATGTGATAACATGAGGCAATCCTCCTCTGTCTCCCATTAAATATGAGAAGATTGAAATTTACAAGTTGTATTAATCGGCCTCGGCCCAAAACCTAGTAGGCCTATAAGTTGTATCTTAGTCTATTAGATATCATAGATAACTCATAGGGCCCAAGAGGCCCAAAACAGAATTGTATTCACAATGGTTCCCTGTCTCGCCACGTTTTTTTTTTTTTTTTTTTGAGGTGAGGAAGTTATGGGAGAAAAATTCAACCCTTTTGTTTCTCAACAAAATTTTAAATATTTCTGCATTTCCCACCCAAACGTTCATTTTCTCTATTTCCCTTAGTAACTCTACCATCACTAAATCTATGGTATTTTGGTGAATACGAAAAATTGATGAAGCCGTACTAGAAAGCTAAGTCGGAAGTATCATAGTCTAGGGTAAATTGGTGTGACCATATTACCTATTTTAAGTACCCAAGCTAGTCATAGTCCAGAATGTATTTTACAAAAAAAATCATTACCACATTAAAGCAACATCATTTAAGCAAAATTTATCATGTGGATGTTGTCTCAGAAATTCAACTTATATAAAAATATATTGAATATGTAAATGTAGATCTTGCACAAACGAAACACTTGGTATGCATTAATATAAAGAGAGTAGGGAAGTGAGCTGCTCAACCAATTTATAGTGATTCTTCCCAAATTGGCACCACTCCAGCCCTCAAGACCCTTTAGGAGTTATTCTAATTCTACTATATTCTAGCTTTGGGTTTTCTCACAAGAAGTTGATTTGCTAAGTGAATACAAGAGAGATTTTGAAAGTATTTTCATGTACACATACCCCAAGACGATGGGCTACCTTCTTTGCAGGAAAACAAACTCTCACGACTAATCCCCATCAAGGCCGGAAGTCCCCGAGCCATTATTAACACTTCAATGACTGTTTTTTTTTTTTTAAACCAATGAGGCCAGTTGTCCATTCAAAAAATGGCCCAGCACCCATTGGGTTGGGTGAGCAAAATTAAAATCTAAACTGCAAAGCTGGGCATTCGGCCAATCTTAGCTGATTATCTTGTAATCACTTGGCGAGGAACCTGGATATGCTTTTAGACTGGATCCAGCCTTCCTTAATCCTTTCCAACCTGCACAAACTTACAAAAACACATCCAAATGATTAGCAACGATTACAAATATATAAAAGCGAGTTTTAGAATCATTAAAATTAATTTAAGGTCAACCATCTCCCCTTTTCTGTGAAGACAAAATCACTTTTAAAAACCTCAAGCAAAACTCCCCCTAAACATACTACAAGGGAAATAAATCAAGTGAATCATCACATATAATGTAAACATTATACCATTCTCCCTCTTTTGTCATAACATCAAAAAGGGCTTAAGGTGGAATGTATCATCAAGCACACAATGACCATTTTTATCTCAAAGATATTCATAAAATGTCAATTGAATAGAAGGTCTATGACCATTAAGTGCAGCATAAACATAACGCAAGTTCAATATAAACATAAAGCACATTCCTCATGAAACAACTTCAACACAGATTACAAATTAATCTAAATATGAATTTAAAACGGAGGATGAGAAAAAGAGAGGCTATTGGAGAAATTGTGGATAGCTGCCAAGTTCAACAAGTTGGGCTTAGTATTTGATCTAAGAACAGTTTCGACTACTTAATGTGAGCTTGCCTTTTAGCAACTTTGCTCAAGTCAAAAAGATAGAGTTAGTAGTGCTCATTATAAAAATGGCCAACCAACTACTGGCCCTTTAGCCACTAGTACCTTTTCTATTGATTTTAAAATCACCAAAATTCACATCCATATAAGCATGAAGGGAAAAAGATTAATTCCTTAATACCACACTCCTAAAGATGGTGTATCTTAAAAATATCTTAAGTATGTTTAATGGCAATCAATATATCAGTCACTTGGCAAGTGTAGATATAAAGCTGGGGAAGGGAAGAGAGATGCTCAACCAATTTTACACTAGTTCGGCCCAAATCAGCACCTTCTTCACTCTCGAGACCATAGGGTAGAATTGCCCAATCCACTATACTTGAAGCCTCATACAAATGTTGGTTTATAGTATAGATGATAGTCCTCTATGAAGAAGATGCAGTCTTCCAAAAAGAACTTGTCCCGCAAGTTTAATCTCACAAGATGTTGAATCCAAAGTATATACAAGAGAGATTTTTGTAAGTAATATTCATGTATGCATGCCTAAGACAATGGTTTACCCTATCTATAGGAAAACAAACTCAATTAGCGTTACTAACACTTCAAAGAGCTAGTTTTTCGATCGTTGAGGATTTCAGCATTTAAAAGAATTGGCCGGGCACTCGTTGGATTGAGCAGGTGAGATTCAAATTTGAACTCAACACAAACAAGTACACAAATAGAGTTATTTTCACACCAGGTCAGGCCTTCTTTAACTCTTGCTAGCCTACACAAAATTGTAGAAAACATGTTCAAACAGCTTGTAACAATTACAAATATACAAAGTGTGTTTTAGAATCGTCAAAATTAATTAAGGTCAATAGCGACAACTTATAAAAAAAAAAAGGCGCAACTAAAGATTAGGTATGACTATGAAAAAATTAAATATGATAAATGTAACTTTTCAATGCTTTAATCCATTATAATAATTGGGTGAAAAAGAATTTGGTATGTTACTATAATATTTCAGGTAACGACTAAGGTTTTTGTGGTGGTTTGTGTGAACTTTATCTTCACTAAGGAGTAATGATACTAGGCAAAAATGATAGATGAGGAAGCATATGATTATCCTACATAATTTTGTTGACAAAATCAAGTTTTGGAACCTTTAGTTTTCGTTAATCTTATGAATCAGAAAGATACATGTCCATTTTTCTTTTACACGATTGATATTAAGATCTTGTAACCAATTGATATGATGCATATATTGAAATATATAACATAATTATGAGGAGTAGATATACCTCTGATTATTTAGGATGTCTTTATCCCATCGAATTTTAATTGGACTCCAAATATCTAGTGTGAGATTTTTTTTTTTTTTTTTCTTTTTATTTCCCACATCTCACATGTGCTCTAGACATTCTCCCTCTCACATGCGAGTTTATTCTAGGGCCAATCATTGCCAATTGATACATGACCTTCTTTTTCGAGAATCACTGAATACTTATTTTTATCCAAAATGTCACATGTCGTATTCCTTGGCCTCATATGTGCACTCAACAAAGGAATGCTTCAAAATGTATTTATATTGCACAAAAAAAGAAAAAAAAAATCTTCAGTGGACCATAAAATTGGTTTGTATAGGCAACTTCGAAGCGTTTTTTTCCCTTTTTTTTTCTGGAAGGGAAGTGATCTCACGAAGCACTCAACTTATTTAAATTCATTTGTTGTAAAGAGGGCCCAATTAACTAAGAGAAGTTTTCCCATTAGTCCATACAGTCAAATAAAATAGGCTCGTCATCAATTATGACAATAGTGCAAGTTCCTAGCTACACCATTACCTAGATACTTTCAAAGACAAGAGTAATTAATCAATAAATTATGGTGATGAAGAAATTTTTACTTAGGACCTTAAGATTATGTTTTGTCTTGTACTAGCTTAAACAAAAGAATATTAGTCTCTTTCCGCACATTTGTAAGCGAGAAAGGGGAATCTTATGGCGTGCTCATTTGAATTACTGCTTGTTAATCAAAACTTGTCCTTATTAGATGGGAAGGGTTTGAAAAAAATGTCTTAGTTTATGGGACCACACCCACCATAATTTCCACAAAGCAAGGTCAATAGAGAACAATTTCTTTTAATTGAGTTGAAGAAAATAATTTGAAGCATATTGTTCAATAGCTTCCAAAAGTTGCTAGTAAAGAAGATGATTACTTGGCTCTAACAGAATAGCATCATTTAAATAATAATTTCTAGTACGAACACCTTGATTCTAACATTAGTATCGACTCTTTTTTGGCCAAAGACAAAGGGTTGATTAAAACGTCTTTTAGCAACAAGATCAATTATATGAGAGCGTCTATTAGCAAAAGACCAATTTAAGACCATGTTTCTTCGATCACTGAAGGTTGGCCATAGCATTAATTGGTTTGAAAGTTTGTTTATGCAATCCCATTTGCCCTCCTACGAGTTCCAATTGCACATATTGTGATTCTTGAACTTAGTCATGCTCCATAACTCTCTTTCTTGATAAAACATTTCTCCAACCTAACAAGTACTAGTATTGCATATACTTTCAAAGTGTTTCGAGAAATGAAGGTTTTGTTCATATTCGATTCCTAATAGATTATGCTGCAGATTTATTGAAATTTTAGGAAATATGAACATGGATTTTCCTATTTCTCTTCATACATAAAAGCTTTGAGAAAGTATTTTGGTAAGTCTCACATAAATTCGGTTATTGCAAGTCATATAGGTTAATCAACTTTAAAAATTCAACTACCCAATAAAAAAACAATTTGAGATAAATGCACTGAAAGTCCTAAAACTTGTCATGAAAATGCAATTGTCCTAAAACTTGTCATGAAAATACAATTAAGTGTTAAAACTTTTTAAAAGTACAATAGAGTTTTAAAACTTGTCACAAAAATGCAATCAATTGATTGCATTTTTTGAAAATTGTAAAATTCAATTGCACTTCATGATAAGTTTTATGACTTAATTAAACTTTTTGAAAGTTTTAAAACTCAATTATACTTTTGTGACAAGTTTTAAGATTTTCAATATACCTATACCAAAAAACATTTGATGAAGAAAAGTCAGAATTTTCATTTTTTTATTTAGGACAAGAAAGATTTCCACATAGTGCAAAATAAATTGCATTAACATCATAAAGAAAGGAAAGTATGTGTATACTTTGGAAGGTCAAAGATGTCCCTACATTTTGAATGTCCTCAAAAGAGCACGTGCTCTTAATTGAGGGACAAAGTGGCGACCATCATTTCTTAAGTCTAAATGAGCCTGCGTGGCAATAGGGTAAACTAATGTGTCGTTTTTATTATTAGAAAAGCAAAAAATTTCAAATTAAAAATTTTAAACTCAAACAAAATGATTTTTATCAAAGAGAGAAGGGAGGAAAAACAAAATCTGGAACCAGAAAGAGAGTGGGGAAGGGGGAGCGTTCGATGGTGGTGGCCACACCACTATCAAGGTCACCATGGCCGCAGCTGCTGTGGTGTTGCCCTCAGTGTTCTTTTCGAATTCGATGCCCTACTTCATTATTAGTTTCTTCGTGGAACATACTCACAAAAGTTTAGAGGTGAGCATCGGTCTAGGGTCAATCTTGCACCGGCCCAACCCTACCAGTCCTGGTCTGTCTTAAGAAGACTGGGTCGATTCTTAGTCCTAGGATTTCTGGACTAGCATTATGCGGATTGGTTCTCGATTCTAAGAGTTTAGGGTCGGTCCAACCTGAACCAACCCCCGACCGTATATATATATATATATATATATATATATTATATCCAATATATTATTTATAATTTTTTATATAGAGAAAATCCTAAAACAAATTGTGTCAACAATATTAAACAACTCTTTAGTAAAGAATCCAAGTAATTTCATATTTTTCCTTTAATAACTTAGATTTTTAATGTCTTTTACAGCGTTAACAATCATAATTTACAAATAAGGAAAATATTTTTGTAAGGAGTCCAAAAGAGTATAAACAGCTCATCACAACATCCTCCTCTAGAATTCATTCTCTTCTACCTTTTTTGTCCTTTTAGTCTCTAATTTGCCAAAATCGAAAGAAACAACTTCTCCGCTTGCTACTCGACACTCGCCTCGCTTGCTTTTGGACACTCATGCTGCTTGCCGCTCGATGTTGGCCCTACTTGTTGCTCGCTGCTTGCCATGCTCGACGCTCGTCACTCACCTCTCTTAGCTGACCTCGCTCGTCACCGAACCTATCGGGTTTGACAACAAAATTTAATCGATGGTGGGGGTCATAGTATTTGTCTTACAGCACCAAAAGTAACTTGAGCAAAAAAAGATAAGGGAACATACTCAACAGGTGCAAGATTAATAGGATTCGCCTGCATCTAAGTTGAGTGGCTCAATGTTCTTGGCTTGGTCATGACCTCATGAAGGACATTGATGTTCATTGGCTAGACCAGATCGAGTATGTATTTCATTATGTGGTTAGTGAATTCATTCTTATGCTTATTATCCATCTCATGGTAGCCAACATCATAGGATTTGGCTCCAACTGCCTTCTCTCCTCATCGATAAGTTATCTTAGGCTGTTGACATCTTCACCTTGCTCCTATTCTACCACCGACCGAACAGCCGATCACTCAAAACGTCATGTCTTGTCATTACCAAGTTGTGGTGGTGATGAGTGACTACCGCAAACATTGTCAAAATTGAGTAAATTCCTTATTATCGCCATCGTATCTCCTCAAATCAACCACACTAGTCCCATTAGACGTTGCAAAAAGATGTTTTGCACGAATTGGACACCACAACAAAAAAATAATTTTAACCGAAAATCATTTTTTGGTTTTTTATTAAAGGAGACAAGTTCTATAACAGTTATGAATAGGAAATATCCTAGTTAGATGAGGAAATCGGCAACTTTACTTCAAACAGAGGCATGCGTACACAAACGATATTTAAATTTAATCGACGACAAAACTTGGAAATACAACCATTTCAACAGAAAAAAAAATGAATGTACTATGCCGGAGTTTAATTGATGACCAAAATTAAGAATGCAAAGATGCAACGCTGGAATTTAATCAACGACACAACACACAAGATAACCATACACATTGCAATTTAACTGACGACACAACCATGGAAACTATAGCTGAGATATAGTGTAGGAAAGTAAAGATAACCAAAAGATAGTAAATTTTTTTGTTGATGCACGTGCACGGGTATGTTGGGGTGGTGGGGGGGCATCTCCAGTACACTAATGATAGTATTTATAGTGATTGTGCCATAGCCATCTCTAAGTTGTTCTCTTGCGGGTGTAGCCATGTTCCCTCATGTCTGAAAATCTAGTGTCCATGATCTCACGATGTGATGATCTTGACCCCAAGCGATTGCTTCCTTACAATCGTGTATCAATTACTCTATGACTTCTCCCATGGTTGTAGCCATATTCTCTCATCTCTGAAAATCTTGTGTCCATGTTCTCATGATGCCATGATCTTGTCCTCAAGTGATTGCATCTTTAGGATTGATATATTGTTCATTGTTAACCATGTGTCTTCGTATACTGACGACTGACCAATGGTCATCAATGTACTTTAGTATCAATAATAATTTCTATAGTAGTCAACAATGGTTCACCTGCTTAACAATGACATTTAGTCTAGTCACGTGCCTACTCAACTCAACGACTTGGCCAAATTTTGTTGCAAATGAAGCGGCAACATGGACTATAAAACTGTCTTCTAATTGGATTTGGAAAAAAAAAAAAATCCTCTACTAGCTAGAGCAAAATATCATTTGGGGTCCACAATCTCAATTGTTTTACGTAATCTGACTCTTCAATTTTTTCAAATTAGTTCATACACTCTATTTATTTCTAGTACTCGTTTGCACCTAAAGTTTTGTGTATTTCTATTCTAGATGTCTGTGTGTTGTGTGGAAAAAACTCGATAGTTTAACGAATATATGACAAGATTACGCAATAAAATGGTATTTATAAATGTTTCCATAAATCTGAAAAATTGGAAGCAAATGGACACAAAGGATGAGATGTCAGTTCATATGAGTACTATGACCAAAAGCCAAAAAAAAAAATCACCTGAGCACGCGTGGATTTCTGCCACGTGTTGCCATTATATAGAAGGTGCGAATGGAAACAAAACTCAAAAGGAGATGAGAGGAAGAGAGTATGCTACCAATCAAGCCGATACACTCTTCTACCACCTCTTTAGGAATTATGTAACCAGCTAATAAACTTCAATTAGGAGACTTGCTAATAGGCTTTGGACGGAGTCTATATATATAAAGAATAGATATTGTAGATTTTATTGTACCTTTTTTTTCGAGTACAGCCCATTGAAAAAGTTATCTATTACTGATGATTTATGCTTCGAGTCTATTATAATCAATACTTTTTTCACTCATGATTTAATTTCATTCTAATAGCACTATGAACTATTCAAAATATAAACTTATCAACTATTTATGCCTTTTCCCTATGCATGGGTGGCTGTGACATAAAAGAGATTGCATGCTATTGGCAATATTCGAATAAGTGCCTCCAAGTTCTGATCTAGAAATCCCCTAACGTCCTGATCAATTACGCTAGCTTTAACAGTTATATCAAAGAAAGAAGATGGAGCTAAGAGAGGAAAGGTTAACAAATCGAGTATAAACATTTTTTTTTTTAATTTCATTTTCAAGGTTCTTTTTCACAATTGACAGAAAACTTAAGGCAGACTATTTGACTCTAAATGTGGTCGAGAATAAAATCATTGACTTCGTTGACCATTCAAGACTAGATTGAAATTAATAAAAGATTGCTGACCAAATTGAATCTTTTTCCCCATGTGCCACGAATAGAAGTGACAATCTGAGAAAACCCTAGACCCAAACACAGAATTGTACTTAATATTTACAGTAGTTCCATTTCTTGCTGCGTTTGAGATGAGGGGGTGAGGGATATTACAATAGAATTTCAATTTCACCCTTTTCTTTCTCAACAAAATTTTAACTTCTTCTGCATTTCCCACCCAACCATTCATTTTCTGCTTAAAAAGAGTAACTGTACCGTCACTAGATTTATGGTGAATATGAAAAATGATGAAGTCATACCCGAAAATTAAGTCGGAAGTAGAGTAGGTCTAGGATAGATTGGTGTATCCATGTTACTTAGGCACTTCTGCTAGTCATAATCCAGCACGTTTCTTTTCATATATAATCATTAACACATTAAAACAACATAATCCAAAAAATTTATCATGCGGATGTTGTCCTAGAAATTCAATTTATTCAAAAATATATTGAATATGTAATAGATTTCATACAAGCAATATATGAAGGACTTGGTGTCTGTAGATATAAAAAAGAGTATGGAAGAAAGATGCTCAACCAATTTATAATGGTTCGGCACAAATCAATGCCTAGTCCACTCCTTGAGACTATTTGAGAGTCACGCCCATTCCATTATTATTTGAAGTATGGTATAAAGTTTATTTTATAATGAAGCCAACACTCCTATGCAAATACGGTAAAATCCTTTTACCAACAATCTCTCGCAAGAAGTTCATTTGCAAAGTGAATACAAGAGAGATTTTGCAAGTATTTTTTGGAACAAACATTCACAATACAACGAGCAACCTTTCTTATAGGAAGACAAACTCTTTCGACTAATCCTCATCGGTTGTAGTAGTCTCCATGCCATCCCTAACGCATCATACAACTTGGTTTTTAAGCATCGAGGCTTCTGTGCCTCCAAAAATTGGCCTACAAACCTGACGAGTTGGGCAATTGAAATTGAAATTTAAACCGCACAGCCACGTACTCGGCCAAACCTAGCTAGGATTGGCTTGTATAGCAAACCTTCAACTTTTTTTTTTTTTTGAAGTGATCACCAAGCGCTCAAAATGATTTGAGTGATATACATTCCAAGTGAAAATTGCCAAATAAACTAGCAGAAGCTTCGCGAGTCCATGTGGTCAAATAAATTAGGTTTGTTATCAATTACGACAACAGTGGAAGTTCCTAACTACAACCCATCCGTTAGCTATATATTTTCAAACATAGGATACTTAATAAACATACTTATCTCCATCCTGCAGACTAGCGTGAGAAATGGTATATGTCGATGAAGAAACTATCACGTAAGCCCTTACGATAACATTTTTGTCCTTTACTGATCATAACTTAAAAAAAGAACTATTAGTTTATTTCCCCACATTTGTAAGAGAAAAAGGGTATCTTATGGCGAGCTCGTACTTAGTTATTGCTTATTAATCAAATCTTGTCCTTATTAGATTGGAAGGGTTTGCGGAAACCGTGTCAGTTTGCGGGACCACGCAAAGCCAGGTAATGAAAGAATAACACGTTTTGGTTGGGTAAGAAAAAATGCTTCGAGGCATGCAATTCAACATCCTCCAAAAGTTGCCGGTAAAGGAGATGAATCAGATGATTACGTGGCTCTTACAGAATTGCATCATGTAAGAATTTATTACAATGAAGACCTTGACTAAAATTTCAACCAAAAAAGGAAAAAAGAAAAGAAAGATCTTGAGCAACATAAGCATTGAATTTTTTTGGCCAAGACCTGAGTGTTGATTAAAACTTCTTATGGCAAAGGACCATTTATCTGAGAACGTCTATCAGAAAAGGACCAATTTGAGATCATATTTCTCTCAATCCCTCAAGATTGACCAAAGCATTAATTGGTTCGAAAGTTTGCTTATGCTATCCAATTTGCCATCCTACGAGTTCCAATTGCAAAGATGTTGTGATTATCGCGTCATAACTCCTTTCTTAATGAAACATTTGTCCAACCTAACTAGTACTGGTATTAAATACACTTTCAAAGTGTTTTGAGAAATTAAGATCTTTTTCCACATTCGACCCTTAGTGGATGACCCCGTGGATTTATTCAACTTCTAAGAACCATAAACTTGAATTTTCCCATTCTACTCCGACAATTCAAGAAGCATTTGATAAGTCCGGACTGACATAAATTTGGTAATTTACATGCATTAATGTGGATTAGTCTGCCTCTGAAAGTTCAAGTGCCCCATGTTTTTGAATAAAAGAAAAATATGATATGGAAATATCAAATGTTTCCTTTTTTCTTATTTAAGACGAGAAAAATTCCCAAGATCAAAAATCAGAGTCCGTAAAATACTGTAAAGTACTGTATTAACATCACCAATTAGGTGACCAACCAGTTATATGATAATTTTATGAGTGACGCTCCAACCCACCATGGCCATTTGGGCCCCGCGCTCTTCGTCGCTAACTTGCTATCTCCAAGGCGCGACAGCATGGTATCACGTGAACTTTTGCAAGGTTGTGTAGTTAGACATTCGATTGTTTCAATTAGTAACTAAACTCCAGATGATTGATGTTAAATTTTTAATTTGAGTTTAGATAAAAAGTAAATTGGGTAAGTACAATATAAGTGCCAAAACTTTCATATAGAACTCACTTTGGTGTTAAAACATTTTTTTTTTTGCTCACACGAGTGCCACATTTGAAAGAAATCAATCACTTTAGTGCTAATTCTAGCCAAATGTGCTACGTGGAATTTTTTTATTTTTACTTTTTTAATTTTGTTTAAATTTTTGAATATTTTGATTTCCATTTGTATTTTGTTTTTTTCTTTTCTTTTAAGGCCAACGAGGGTTGCAATCCTCGTAGGTCGAGGTCGCCTCACCCTCGGCCGTGAGGCCCCTTGTTGGCCGCTGGCGACGCCACCCAAAGTAGGTGATGGCCTTGCCGACCGGGCGAGGCCATGACGGCCCTCTTCTGGGCGGCGTTGCCTACGGCTACCCAGAGCTGGATGCTACTTAGAGTGGCCCCGATAGCCTCGCTCAAGGCCTTCATAGCCAAGGGTGAGGCTACCCTAGCCAAATCTGGGCGAGGCGACCACGGCCAGTGATTCTCATCGACCCTAAAGAAAAAAAAAAAAAGAAAAAAAAAAATAAAAATAAAAATAAAAAATTCAAAAAAATAATTAAAAATCTAAAATATTAAAATAATATTTTCCAATGGCTACATCAGCTTTTATGATGGGCCAAATTGGAAGTGGTGCTTAAGTGATCGATTTTTCAAATTTGTAACACTTTAGTGAGTGAAAAAAAGTTTTAACATTAAAGTAAGCGTCATACGAAAGCTTTAGCATTTGTAGTGTACTCATTCAAAAGTAAATAGATTTTAATATGCTTTGAAACCTTACGGACTGCAAAGTTCAAATAATTATTGATGGGCAAACAGTAAAATGGAAACAACAAAGAATTACATTAAATTATTTGGAAAAAGAGCATATGCTTTACATTCTTGGAGGTAATGCTTGCTCGATGATTGAAACTAAACATGAACTGCCGATGGAGATGACCAGAATGCATAGGAAAAATTTTAAAAAATTATAAAATATGGTGGGAATGCTTTTATAAATAAAGAAAAATATTAGAAATAAAAAAAAAAACCTAATCTAGTTCGAAATTCAAATCCATCTAATCCAATCTGCTCTACTATGAATAATCTTCTCATTCTTGTATCTTCAGAGTCATTCTAAAGTGTTGCTACGGATTTGTAATGCCCCTCGTTGATTTGTGTCGTGTCTTTAAATTGATGCTTCCATTATGCATTTCAATCTTTTGTAAGAATCCCTAAACATCTTGACTTGTGCGCTACGCTAAGAATAATTCGCAAGTACTCCTGATTTCTTAGTGCTGATTGTTCCCAGTCGATGGATTTTCCTTAACTCAGTCTCTAACGTCCATGCATGCTTCGAGTCAATCGATTGTTGCCACGTGTCATGTACTTATTGAAAGTTCATAATTAATGAGCTCATCCAACATTCCTTGGATGGGCCTTGTGGGTCTAGTTTATCATCATAACTTGGGCAATTAGGTTCTTCGCATTTAGATCCAAAGAGTCAAAGACCGAAAAAAAAAAGGATAGAAGGAAAAGATTTAAAAGAGAAGAAAGGTGGCAATCACAAATCCGTTCAAGGTGATCACATAAGTGGTGCTGGTGATCACCATCGAGACCACTTGTAAGCCTTGCCTCAACTAGCGCAGGGAAGCCATTGACCTCTTTCTGAACTCCGATTACGACCCAAGGACAACGACGACAGCAAACTCGCGCTTACGCCTCTCTAATTGCTAACGCTACCCATAATCTTGTAGCATCAAATCCAAAGTGCATTGATGGCAGCTCCTCTGTCTCATCTAAAACCGTCATGCTCTCTGTTGTAGGTATAACACGAAATTCATAATTTACTTCCTCTTCAGTCGTTACCTCTTTTTCGCTATGATTTTGTTTTATGTTTGCGATCTCTTTGCAATTTAAAAGAAAGAAAGAGAAGGAAAATAAGACGTGTGATTTATATTCTGTTAATTTCTCTTTCGTCTTTAACAAAAATAATTTTAATTTGAGTTTAAAATCATTAAATTTGTTCTTTCTTACTCATTTAATAATAAAAAGTGCCATATCAACTTACTACATAAGTGCCGTCTAACACATAAACTCATTTAGATGGAACCCATTTTTGTCCATAAAAAAAGAGTGCGTGCTTTTCTTGAAATGACATCATTTTTATAATCTAACATAAATACATTAAATTTTTTCCGAGATTTGGCCCACCAGTTATACGAGTACTGCAAGTGACATTCCAACCCACCGTGGTCACTGGGCCCAGTGCTCTTTAGCAACTTGCTAGGTTTATGTCGTAAACAAAATGTAAAGGACAAGAAATACCGTGTTTTCCCACCCCACCAAGAATAAAGAAAGATCGACGTTGAGGTCGTTGTCCTGTTTCGTTTGTCATTTTCCGATGGTCTTTTGCAATAGTTTTATCTAGCCAAGTTGGCAGAATTACAGTGATGAATTCTGTCCTCATCATTTCCCAACTAACCATTTTCTTAATGGCAAGTTGTTTGTAATTCTCAAGTCAAAAAGTAGAGTCAGTAGTGCTCATTATAAAAATGGCCAACCAAACACTTGCCCTCTAGACGTATTTGGTTCAAATATATTCTCGGCAATTATATGAGTCATTGGTCCATTGCAAGAACTGAGCAAAGAATCCCTTCATCCTCTAGTCATTCCAAGTCGAAGCTGAAGGTACGGTAAAATCTCACTCGATTACATATTTTTCATAAATGAATTTTCAGTTCCCTGTTGTTTCCTTCCCCCAAGTGTCCACTTGTTTTTGCGTTGTGCCGATATTTCCACTTATATTCTGGTGTGCGGTCCTCTTCATCCATCTTCACAGACAAGCTAGCAGCCAAGAAATCTCAGTTCCTCTTGCATCCTTATGTTGAAGCCACTCCTGGTATGTGCTATCAGCGCTTGTTTCACTTTCGCCCTCTTTGTTTAGTTATCTGGTTCTATTGATTAAACCCAATAAACCTAAAAGCACCAAAAAAAAGAAAAAGGAAGGGGAAACAAAAATGGCTAAAAGAACTGCAACTGATCAAACCCTAATAAACATAAGGCATCCGTTTTTTTTTTTTTTTTAAGGTGGTTTTGTGAAAATCTTTAATTAAGGGCCTACCTTTAGTTCATATATCTATAGATAAGATTTGGTTGATGGACTACGTCGCTCTCAATTTAGTAAAATTCCATCTCTTTTATTTTTGAAGAAATTATTGCTTAGGCTCTTGCAATTATGTCTTGTCTTATACGAATCATAGCTTGAAAAAAGATATATTAGTCTCTCTCCACATATTGTAAGTGAGAAAGGGGAATCTAATGTCAAGCTCATGCGAATTATTGCTTATTAATCAAAACACGTCCTTATTACATGGGAAGGGTTTGAGGAAATTGTCTTAGATAATGATATATTTTGGTTGAGTTAAGAGAAATTAATTTGAAGCAAGCTATTCAACATCTTGCCAAAATTGCCAGTACAGGCAATGGCTACAGGGCTCTCTAGAAAAGTATCGATTCTTTTTTAGACAAAGACCTAAGTGTTGACTAAAACATTTTTTTAGCAAAAGACCAATCATTTGAGAATGTCTATTAGCATGAGACCATATTTCTTCTAGTCACTGAAAGGTTGATCATAGTTTTAATTGGTAGTTTCCTTATGATATCCAATTTGCCATCCCGCAAGTTCCAATTGCAACAATATGGTGATATTTATTGCTTGGTTATGCCTCAAAGCTTCTTTCTCGAGGAAAGCTTTCTCCAATCTAACGAGTGCTGGTGCCACGGCTATTATTGAAGCATTTCGTGAAATCATGGTTTTTTTCACATTTGATCCTGAATAGATTGTGCAGAATATTTGTTCAACCTTTAGGAAACTTTAACTCGAATTTTCCCTTTTCTTCTTCCTATAAAAGTGTTTATAAAAAGTATTTTATAAATCCCGATGTGCATCTCTATGATTTACGTGCATTTACGTGAATCAGTTGGCTTTAAAAAGTTCAGGCACTCCATGCTTTTATTTAATAAAAGAAAAACAATATTTCATAAGCAAAAATCAACTATTTCATTTTCTTTTATTTAGGACTAGAAAATTCCTAGTTCGTAAAATAATGTGTATATATAATGCATATATGTATGTATGTCAAAAAGACAAAAATGACCAAACTCTCAAATGTCTAAAAAAAAAAAAAAAAAGTACTTACTGTTAATCGAATGTCTACCGTTATTTTTTCCATCCAAATTAACTTCATGGCAAATCACGTGACAAACGGCTCCTGAATGTATGCTGACTTGTCTTTTTCATTATTAAAAAAGTAAAATAATAATTTTATACTCAAAATAAATTGACCTTTATCAAAGGGAAAAGGAAAAAAAAAAACTAGAAGCGGAGAGAGGAGAAAGGGGTGCATCGAGTGGTTTGTCGAGTTAAGCATGGCCGCAACCACTACCGCGTCAATCTCGATGCTCTTTTCGACTCCAGTGGTTGATGCCTTAGTCAGTTTTTCAAAGGAACGTAGTTCGCAAAGGCTACTGTAAGAGTAATTAAATAGTTTAAGTTTAGTCTACAAAAGTTGAGTAGTCCCACAAAGTCTCATTTAATTGTCTTGACCTTTTCAAATTAAGCTTAGTCCAGGTGTGTTCGACACTAATCTATTTGTAGTGGATCGATTAAAAATTCATCAAAAATATCGGGAAAAATACTCTTCTCCTGCGTAACCAAAGAAATTATAATCAAGGACTTGATTATATCAATTAATCAACGACGAAATCATTTTGGTACCTAATCTTATTTAAACATCAATGTTTGATTTTTTATTTTATTTTTTTGGATTTTTCATGCATTTTCAAGAGAAAAACACTCAAAAGCCATTATTAAGCATTTTACAGATTTAAAAAAAAGATTCTATTTTTAATATTAAAATAATATTATGATATAAAAAAGACGGGTTGGAACCTACCCGCGTCCCCAACCAGCGGTCCATCTGGGCCTAAGCGCCGGCCCAGTCCGGCTTAAAGAGAAAGAAGGCCCAACCTTTTAAAAACTAGATGGACTAAGCCTGGCCCATTAAAGCAGAATAAACCCAATATGCCTAAATCATCCCAGCCCGAATACCCAACCCTAAAGACCTGACCCGTATGCATACCGACCCGGATCAGACTTGGTAACCAGGCAGACCCGACTTGCTCTCCTCCCCCTGCCTCTCGCGGCGCTCTGTCGACCTCGCCCCAACAGAGGCGGCCGCGGCGAGTGCCACCGCTCGCCTCGGGCTGGCCACGCAGCCAGTCCGGCAACGTCTCGGCCAGCCCGGGCCGAGGGCCAGTTCTCGGCCGACCACCGTGGCCAGCCGAGAACCAGCTCGGCTTCCCCCACTTCGGCCGAGATCTGGTTCGGCCAAGCATGGCCAGCGGAAGCCGCTCGACCGGAGCCCTCCCCAACGCCGTCTCCCCCGTCTTGACCCTCCGCGTGACACCCAAACGGCGAGTAGACGATCGATCGGAGCTCGGGAACGGACTTTCTCAAGACGAACTTTTAGATCTAGCTTAGGCATCTCATCGAGCGGATGACGCGCAACGCGCTAGGGGGTTCAAGATAGCTGGTGATATGTGTTCCTCTTTATCATTTTGTTTCCCTCTAATATTACACACTAGTTCTAAACTAACTAATTTCTTAATACCATGTCGTGTGTTAATAAAGTTGTGATTTTATGTTGTCTTGTTTTGTTTGTCTTTGTCTAATGGTCATTTGCAATTATGGATCTGGTGATGATTTCTGTCCTCATCATTCCCCCCTTGTGTTATAAAATTCTCAACTAATCAATTTCTTAATTGCAAGTTTTTTATTGATGAACAATGAATATGCGTATTTGTGTTGCGGGTGAACATGCAATAGAGAGAGTTAGGGCAATGCAAACTTTGTTCAAATGGAAAGGTAGAGTCAATAGTGTTCCATATAAAAATGACCCAGCGCATCCCATTACGATTAAGTTGAATAGAAAAAGCCACATTGAACAATTAACAATCAAGCAAAGAAGTATTTCATGGACCAAAATCACAAACTTAATAATTTTACAGACTTTAATCCATCAGAAATTACGAAAAGCATGGTTAATTGATGATTAATTGATTTTCAAACATGTTATGATAAAATAAAATATATGTCCCATGCCGAAGAGGGGGTAAAAATAGCCCCACCCTATTTATTTTATTTAAAATAAAGCAACAGCGCTGAAATTTTTTCTTGGTGCAATGTTATACTTTAATTTAAAATTTCTCACATTTGGATGTTGCCATTTTAAAGAAATTATCTTTTAATTTATGGTTGACACGACATCTGCTAAGCTCTAAGAAGCACGATCTATCAAAACAAGTGATGGTTGATAGAAACATCAAAACAATTACTAGCTCTCTAAGAAGTACCCGGCATCTTTTGATTTGTAACCTCTACAGTGGAACATATTGGACGAGCATCGTGGAGCAACCAACTTCTTTCCCGATTAACTCTACGTTCTAAGTTGCTCTTGTTGATATTCCCCAGTCCCTGTTTATTTGCATTGCTCTTGCTTCCGTACGCTCAAGGTGCGCTCTCTGTCTCTCTGTCTCTCCGTGGTTTTGTTTCACTGTTCTAACTGGTAGTTCTATTCTTTTTAGTTTCCTTGGCACGCATTTGTTTAAGCGAATAATAAAAGGAGGCAACAAGAAGAGGAACAAAAGAGAGGGGGAAAAAGGAAATTCTAGAGATTAAAGAAGAAATTATGGGTGAGACATTTGCTACATCCATTGCATCGAATCTAGTGTCAAAACTCCTCGAGCGCCTTTTTGCTCCCATTGGACGTCAATTTGGGTACGTGCTGTGCTACAAGAGCTATGTGGAGGATCTCGAAAATGGAGTCAAGGAGCTGGAGACTGCACAGGAGAGGGTGGAGCACTCCGTCCAAGAAGCAATGTATAACGGAAAACCTATAGAAACTGATATTAAGAATTGGCTGGAGAGTGTGAAGGAGGAGACTGAAAAGGCAGGTGACCTGTTAAACCGTAACAAAAGTGCAAAACATGCTTGCTTTCGTGGGTGGCTCCCCAACCCCGTGGTGTGCCATCCAATTGGCAGGAAGGTGAAGAAAATGACTCAAGTCATTCAGGAACTCCACAATGAAAGCAAAAATAGTATCTTCCATAAGGTCTTTTATGAGAATACTCCCATAGGAGTTGTCACTGCTACCACTTCTGCTGCAAGATCTGTTCTTAGGAAAGAAGATGTCTTGGAGTTGAGGGCTTCAATCACAAAGGATGTAATTAAGGCTATAATTGATGACAAGGTCTGTGTGATTGGGGTGTATGGACCAGGTGGGGTTGGCAAGTCCAAGCTTATGGAGGACGTCGAAAGGCGAGTCAAGGAAGAGCAGCTATTCGATGTGGTTGCCACGACAAATGTATCACGAAATCCAAATCTAATAAGAATTCAGGGAGAAATCGCTTATGCACTAGGCCTGAATCTAATAAATCAGGAAACTACTCGTGGAAGAGCAGATCTTTTGTGCAAGAGGTTAGAGGAATATTCTGAGAAAAAGATTCTCATAATTTTAGATAATTTGTGGACAAAGTTAGAGTTGAAGGAAGTTGGAATCCCTTGTAGATATGATAATAAAGTAAGGGGTTGCAAGCTATTGTTAACGTCTAGGTATCGAGATGTTTTGTACACTGAGATGGGCTCTGATCGAGAATTTCCACTCAATGTGTTAAAGCATGCAGAAGCACGGATACTTTTTGAAAGGACAGTGGGGGACAGAGTTAACGACCCTGAATATAAGAGCTTGGTGGATAGAGTGGTAGAGAATTGTGGAGGCTTGCCTCTTTTGATTCTCTCGGTGGCAAAAAGGTTGAAGCGTGGAGATCTGCCTGAATGGAGGAGTGCTTTGACCAAAATAGAAGGGTCGAGTGTAAAATCAATAGTGGAACTAAGTTACAATGACTTAGAAGATGAGAGGATCAAATCATTGTTCTTGGTTCTTGCCCTACACTTTGGGAGATGTAACATAAGGGATACCCTTATCTACTGCATGGGCTTGGGTTTATATAAAAAATTCAGCAAGACCATTGAGGACGCAAGAGATAGGTTGATTATGGACCTACGTCGCCTGCAGGACTCTTCTTTGTTGCTTGGTAGTGACCTGAAATGGTTGAGCATGCATGACTTATTTATTGACGTGGCCGTCTCTATGCATGAGAAATTTATTGACACGGAGTGGAACGCGTTGGTCGAGAGAAAGGATTTTCCGTTTCAAGAATGGTCAAACTATGACCTCAGAAAATGCACCGCAATGGCCTTTGATTATGTTGGCATTGATGAACTTCCTAAAAAATTGGATTGCCCAAACATGAGGATTCTTTTGTTATTTGAAGACAACCGATTTCTTGAAATGCCCGAGTCATTTTTCGAATCTATGGAGAAGCTCCAAGTCTTGGACTTGACTGGCTTATCTTTTATCTCTCTACCTTCGTCGATGGAGGCCCTTGAAAACCTCAAGTCGCTCTGTCTTGATCATTGTTATTTGGAGAATTTGACTGTTCTTGGAAAACTGAAAGGATTGCAGTTCCTAAGTTTCATAGGCTCTAAAGTTGCTCGGCTGCCCAAAGAAATGGGCAAACTAACAGAATTGAGATTTCTTGACTTGACAAATTGTTCCATGCTCAAAGTTATTGAACCTGGCGTACTTGAAAGCTTGGTTAATTTAGAAGAATTGTATATGGGATGCAGTTTTGATCAGTGGGAGGCCGAGGATGGAACCATGCAAAGCAACGCTAGCCTGGCTGAGTTGAAGAACATGAAAAAGTTGAGCACTTTATACATTAGCATTCCTCATCCAGCCAGTCTCTCAAGAGACCTGCCATTTGGGAAACTGAATGAGCATATAATCCAAATTGGAGGCATTGAGGAATGGCGGGGTGAAAGCAAAGAATCCAGAACTTTAAATCTTAAGCTGGATTCCGACAATTTTCTCCATGAAGTGTGGATGCAAGAATGTTTGGGGAGAACGCAAGATCTCCACTTGGATAGATTGCAAGATGGCAGAGATAGCATTCATGACTTGTGCACCAAAGGTTTTCAGGAATTGAAGCATCTTCATGTAGAAAATAGCCCCTCATTTCAGTACGTTGTTCACTCCACAGAGTATATGAAGTGCACCACATTTATGAGATTGGAATCGTTGTTTCTCAAGAATTTAATCAACTTGGAGAAGATTTTTCACGGCCGTCTTGCCCTAGAATCCTTTAGCAAATTAAAGATTGTGAAATTGGATAACTGTGGTGATATCAAACATTTATTTCCTTCGTCCATGATGAGAATATTCTTGCAGCTAGAAGACATTAAAATAAGTAGATGTTACTTGATAAAGCAAATTATTACAGATGTTGAGGCAGATGAAGAGAGAGATGAAATAGATGTTGATCCCCAAGTGAAGTCATGCAATTTGCGTAGGCTAACATTAAAAAACTTGCCAGAGTTGACGAGCTTCTATAAAACCATGGACCATTCAGATGTACTCTTCGAAGGACAACAGGTAAATTTCATGTTTTCTAAAATGGTCATATTTTTCTCCATCGAGATCATCCTAAGTGGAGAAAACTTTCTCCAGCTAGTCTTAAGATTTATGAGTTACAAATTGCCTTCAATTGATTCCCGCACATTGTGCGAACTTTAAAAAAAAAATTGACTTGTTGAAATATTTACCTTGGAGATACAATGTAAGTGTAATTTGACAAAGTAATATGCATTATTAACTATACGAAAAAACCTTTTTAGCAACATTTGGATCATTTAGTATTTTGTGTTGGAAAGTTTTGATTTTATTCAAATGTGAATACCTAAAAATTTGATTTATAAACACATTGAAATATTGACTTCAGAGTTATCTCAATTTGCTTTGACATGTGGGTGAGTACTCGTGTTATACGTTTTGCATTTTATAGTAAATGAAATTTTATGCATGGGTATTATAGAGGAGTCTAATAGCACATATAAATATTTTTTAATTAAGACAAAATAATGATTTAATTTTTGAAAATGTAATTGCTATGTAATGTGTGAATGCATAAAAACATCTATATTAGCTAATTACATCTAAATGTGTTATGTTATCAACATAATTAAAGAAGCACCATACGATGTATCGATTTTTTAAATAACCTAAAAATTTATCATTGCTTTATGGTAATGTATATACACACACAGTCATGGATATAATCGTAACTTCAAGAAAGTATTTACGACCTATATAATTTGTATGACCTTCATTTAGTTATGGAAAATTATAGGATTCTGTTATATCCGCTTGACTAAAGTGAAAAAGCAGAACTTAAAAAAAAAATCCGGTGAATTTAACTTAGTGACTGTGTGAAATAACATCCAGATCAATTGATTACAGAAAATTATTTTGCAATTTTTGTCTAAAGTACATTAATGCTGGGGTAATTGAGACGATTAAGTTGCTGTTTTTTTCTTTCCAATGATAGTAAAAATTGGGGTAGGTGAATGGACCTCAGTGGAAATGTGGTTCTACACTAAGTTCCATCATATAAAATTTTCTATACTCTAATATGTGAGTTGATGGAACTATTATGTGACAACGGAATGAAAATTCAAATATAATGTTAAATAGGCAAATAAGCGTTTGTTACCCTCGGCAAAATGTTAGTGGGATAATTAATTTTTTTTTGTTTTGATTTATGTGAGCTATGGACCATTTGTAGTGATCAAATCTACCACAAATCTTCATTCTAACAAATTTTCTTATATTCCTGATAGAATTCTTGTGTGGCACATGTTTAAATTTCTTTTTTTTTTTTCCGTAATAAACGTTGCTTGAAAGTATTAACTAGAAACACATCTAGCATTAATTTGTGCACTATTATTTGGAATTAACAAATTTCATAACTATTCTGTTAGTATAAAATAAAAAATTGGCACCTTTTTTCCACTTATTTTTTAATATTATGTTTATTACGTGACCCAAATCACAAAAGCATGGTGCTGGACTGAAATCATTATCAAATTAAGCAATTCTTTTTCTTGGCCACATGACTAAAACTTTCTACTTTCCACATAAACTAACTTTTTAAGATGAGCAAGCGTATCTTAGGTCCTCATATATTTGACTTTGATGACCATACGCGCTTTTGTGACTTGTGACCAATTCATGGATGTTATGGCCACCAATGGATCTTACGGAGATGAACCCTTTTTTTTAGCATTCGGTCGAGCGGCATCTATTCCGCTTCACATCAATACCAGAAAATAATGGATTTTATAGTGCTATGAATGAGGACATTAAAATATTTGGACTACTCTAGTATTTCTCTCATAATTTAATAATAACTTTTTACTTTTACTCTTTCGATAAGAGATACTTTTTGGGGTGGGGGGGGGGGGGGGGGGAACAGTTTGGGAAAAATGCCAGGCTCAATTTACACCTGCTAATCAACTAAAATTATACTCTCTTTTTCTTTTTCAGTTGATCAATCTAGTTCATAACTATTTAGGAGAAGATTATTAAGGTTGTTTTTTACGCTGTCATTTGAGATATTATATCAGACCACATCGAAAAATCAATTCAGCCTATGCCATGAATTTCTAAAATTTAGGCATATTGCACAAAATGTGAGGGTAAATTCAGTAACATCAATAATTCGTCCTCGTTAATATATGTATAATAAAGTCCAAATACATAATAGGTAAATGATAAGTGGATGTAAAGTAGATAATTTTATAGAAGGATAAGGGAAAATTCAAAATCACTACACTTTATCTTCCATTATCTTTAGATCTACTATGTGAGATTATTTTTTCTATTATTATTTCACATGCAGCTTGTATTCATAATTTCTAGTTAATAGCATTGTTATGATATTATGTGTGTTATTCACCCCTTGCAGCTAATAAAGCTACAGAACTTGGACGCTATAACAGTTGAAAAATGTCAATTAATACGGGAAGTATTTGACTTTGAAGAACCGACAACAAGTGGGGATGTCAAGATTCTATGGCACTTGACTAGATTAACCTTGACTGGCTTACCAACTTTGGAACGCATATGGAACAAGAATCCAAGAAGAGCGTTGTGTTTCCAAAACTTAAAGGCACTGAAGGTGCAAAACTGTGAGAATCTGAGGTTTCTTTTTTCTTCTTCCTTGGCTAAAGGACTTGTGCAGATAAAAGAAATAGAAATAGCAAGTTGTGCATTGATGGAGGAAATTATGTATGTGCAAGAAGAAGAATTAGATGAAGCTATGACCACCGAAACTTTTGAGTTTCCTTTGTTAACCTCCTTGTCTCTTGAGGAATTGCCGAACCTCAAGACATTCTCTTATGGAAAGTATTGTATCCACTGTCCATCCTTAACAAGATTGAAAATATCTGGGTGCCCCAAAATGATGACATTTTCTTCATTCAAAGAAAGACAACGGTCGATGATAGCTAATACAGGTTTACAACAAGCATTTGGTTGTATCAACTCTGGCTTATCCTTGCTTGGCTTCTTCAATGAAAAGGTAAGCATCTATAGTATTTTTCCGTTGATCATTCTTCTAGTTCTAGTCAATGAAGCAATTTAGTAGGTACTAGATCATTCTTCTATACCAAAAGATTGGCACTTCGTGGTGCAGAAACTAACTTGCTACTGGTCATTCCCAAAGTTTCCCCTGAATTTTGGTATAATAAAATTCCATACCAAAAATTTCAGCCATTTTTACATATACAATGTTTTTACATAGGTTCTTTTTCCAAGCTTGGAGGAATTGAATCTTTCTTCCATGTGCCAATTAAAGAGGATATGGCACAATCAGCTCCACGGACAGTCCTTCTGCAAACTTGCATCCCTCACTGTTGAACTTTGTGAAAATTTGTCACATGTTTTTCCTTCAAATTCAATGGATATGTTGCAGAGCCTGAATAAAATTAAGGTGGTTGGGTGTCCCTCCTTGGAAGCATTATTTGAACCAATAAGTCTCAGCGTTGAGAAAAGGCAAAAGCCATTGGTCCTCCCTGCATTAAGAGAATTGACGTTGTTCAATCTATCAAGGCTAAGAGACATTTTAGAGGGTGACTGCAAAGTCATAGTCTGATGGAAGTGAAGGTGATGGGTTGTCATAGTTTGCCATATCTCTTCTCAAGTGCCACGGCCGAAATTCTCGATAAACTTGCGGTGCTTGATGTTTCCAGTCGCAATAACTTGCGGGGCATAATTGCAATGGAAGAAGGAAAATGGAAAACCTTAGAGACTTTGAAGTTCCGTCAATTAAGCACACTCAAACTTGGTGACCTTGAGAATTTGATTTGTTTCTGCTCAGTGAGTTGTCCTAGTGATGGGTTACATCCTCTATTTGATGAGAAGGTATCATCTCCCAAATTATCTTATATGTTATTTTACTTTGTTTTTAGTGCTTTGTCTTTAAACAATTTTGCATATTTTTTGGTGGCTTGCACTCCCAAAGTTAGAAGAGCTACCCATCACAGAAATTGAAGGGAAATCAGGTAGCAAGAACTTTTTTTTTTGGGGGGGGGGAGGGAGATGCCAATGCAAATGAGGAAGAAGAAACGCGACATAGGGAAACTCATTAATCAATGAATTCATCCTCAAAACTGAAGAAAATGAGTATCTAGGCCAATATTTACAAGTAAACAAGAGTTCAAACTAAGTAAGCATATCTAAAATAAGAGAAATAAATCAAGATAAGTATCTTAAATTATTAATAGTATCAAATTTAATAAACTAATTGAAGATACAAATTAGCAAAGTGGTTGGAGAATCATGTCATACATCAATCTCCCCCACCGAAATGAAGTCAGGTCCTTTCTCTAGTGGCTCTTCCTGTGAGTAAGAGATAATACCACAACTTTTGCCCTACAAAGAATCTTCGCTACATGCAGAACGCCTTATTTGGATGTGCACCTAGGGAGTATAAGGCTATACGAAGTAATAATCAATAGGAGAGATTACATTTATGAATTTATTAAATTTCAGAAGGTTTTTCAATTAATTCATCCAGATTATTTGTTGAATTTTACTCCACTCACTTCACTATCCTCAAAAGTAGGGATCCTTATTCAATTCTTCAAGACGTTGAGAATATTTTTCCATGTCATTTAGCTCATTGGCAAATGATTTTGGACCGCTTTCATGTCTCCCTTACAATTATTGATTGAATCTATCCAATTCTCATCAAAATTGTTGAAATTTTCTCTCATATTGTTAAACAAAGTTTAATCTCTTCAAGATTATTAAGGATTTATAATAATCATAAGGATGGTAATAATCATATTACTCCCGACAATCAACACTATTAGAGTAACATTGTAATCCTTATAATCGTAATCACATGAAGTAATAATAGCGATAACCCCTACTCTTTTCAAATTTTAGATAACATATTTAATAAATATTGCAAGATTTTTCAAGGAGATAATTAGACCAAGCATAGAATGGCTCCAAACCAGTAAAAATGATGGGTGAAGTATCACTAGACATCAATGCCATATATCTTCATGAGCATATCATATCAAAATTGCAACCTTAGCAATGAAAATGAAAACCAAAGCATTGGCCTTTGGTCTAGTATCATCGCACGACAATACCACATGCAGGAAGCAATGTTTTGATACCGGTTAAATGTTGAAGAGATCCAGCTCAAATACCAATTGATGAAGAATAGATCTAAATCCATTACCAACTAGTGCTGAATGAAAGCATGAAGAATGTTAGTTTTAGATTTGTAGAAAATGGAGGAAAATAAGATAATAGGGAAAAAAAAAAAAGAAGAAGAGAGAAACTAGAGAGAGATGAAAGAGATAGAAGGGCCAATTCAGGCCAATAAAAAGACACGTCATATAGGTAAACTCAGTAATCAAATGAATCTATTTATTTTGTAGGCACCTATTAAGATAAATAATCAAGATTAATTTCCTTAATCTTCAATAATATCAAATAACTAAAATAAATAAAGAAACAAATCAGCTAGTGATCGAGCATGGAGCATCCCGTCCAACATCAAAATTGAATAGTACATACCTGCACTCTACCATCTTTTGATTTAATTGTTGGATTTGTTTCTTTGGTTTATGTCGTGTTTCTTCTTCTTCGTTTTTTTTTTTGGTTGGTATGTCGTGTTTTCTTGAAGTTTGTACTTTGTCGAAGAAAATTTTGAAGTGCAAGATTCATGAAGCATTGATTTGTGTTAATTGGGTTTTATTTTGTGGGTATCAATACCCTACAATGCACAAGCTATACTTTTTAAGTGGTTCAAAGAAATGGGAGAGTACATTTGACGAATCTAAGATAGGCTAAATTTGAGGTTTGTGGGAAACATCCGATGCATGAAATGATTATGCTCGTCTAACTTAGGTGGTTATGGATTATGCTATAGTTCAAACATAATGCTTGATATCTATTAGATGAATATCTTTCTACTAAAAAATAATATGACAGGAGAATGGATTTTAGGGGTGGCATCTGCTAGAAAATCATGTGTCTAGTCGTTTTTCTTTTCTTTTCTTTTTCTATCATATTGATTATGCTTGTTTAGTGATTTTCCTTGTTCTTGAAATTTCAGTTTTCCCTTCTTCTTTTTTTCTATGGGAATAGAGAATCGGCTCTAATAATTTAATTGAAAAATAACAGGTTAAGTTTCCTAATATGGAGTCGATGGAGATCTCGCACATGAATAACTTGGAGAAGATATGGCTTGATGATCTTGCTTCAAATGCCTTCAGCAAACTCAAGACATTAGTAGTGAAGTATTGTGAGAAACTTTCATCCATATTTTCATCTTATACTATGCTCACAAGATTTCAAAACCTAGAGAAGATAAGTGTAACCGATTGTGGGTCCCTAGAAGTGGTATTTCACGTCCAAGAGTTCAATTTTAGCGAAGCTTGTCCTACAAGCACTTTTCAATTGAGAGAATTAGTTCTGACGCGGCTCCCAAAAATGAAGCATGTGTGGAGTGGGCATCCTCAAGGAGGTCTTACCTTTGGATGCTTACGATGCGTAGAGATTGTTGAGTGTGAGAGGCTCAAAACTTTATTTCCAAGCTCGGTGGCCAAAAGTATGACACAGCTAGAAGAACTTTTAGTACAAGATTGTGGGGTGCAAGAAATTATTGTGGAGGAAGACAGAGTAGAGATGAATGCAAGGGATCTCTTCTTTCCACGATTAACCGATTTGAAATTACTTGAGTTGCCGGATTTGAGGAGCTTCTACAAGAATAGTCATACTTCAACACAGCCACTCTTGAAGAAATTGCGAGTAAGACACTGCGGCAAGATCAATTCATTCTCATTTGCTTGTGAATACCAAAGCTGTCGAGGTATAAGTACTAGTGAGAACCAACCTGCACTCTTTTCTTTTGAAAAGGTACAATCCTCAATTCTAGGTCTCTGCAATTGTCTTCGTTGGTTCTGTTATTTTCTGTTGGAAATTGGAATTGTCAAACATTTCATGCTTACAACTACTTATCGAGCCACACCTATGAATTTCTTAGAAATTTAAAGATCGTTTGTAGTTAATTATTTCTGGCTCATATTCTTCAAAATCATCACGGCTTTTACTTTGAAAAAACAAATTATTGAATTAACTTGCATAGATAAATGCTTCTAATTGCCACTTGTGCCTTATGGCTAGGTTATACCTAGTTAACTTAATTTGATTGACATCGTACCCTAAAATTTAAAACAAAAAAATAGTATTATGTTCATGTAGCATATTGCTAGCTTAGCTATGGAGCAAAGTTCCATGCTTAAACATTGTGAACATGATTGGTAACTGTCAAGTGCTGCAAATAACTTGCTTATCTAGTCATGTGTTAGTAATTTATTAATAGACCTTGACCAACACAAACTTTTTTCTACACTGTAAATTACCAACTACTTTAATAATCTAGCAACATTATTCTTGTGGATCAACAACGTATTTGAAATTACTAACTTTATTTGAATTTACCGAACTTAATTTGATTGCTGTACCAACATCCATAATATAAAAACTGATTTTAATTACTTGCCAACCGTTTATCTTATTAGATTTTGAAAAATACCAACTTTCCAAAATTACGAATTACTTTAATAATCAACCAATAATATTCTTGTGACAAAACAATGACTTTTGAATAACTTACTTTTAGTTTAAATTACAAATGTTAATTTGATTGATGTACCAACATATTTCAAATCAAGATACCTACTGATTTTAGTAATTGAGAAACTTTTTATATCATAGATCTTGAAAAGTACTTATATGTCTTTATATTTTCATGATCACCAACTACTTTAATAATCTACCGACATTTATTCCGATGGCTTGCCAACGCTTTTGAAGTTAATAATGTTTAATCAAAATAACTAACCTTAATTTGAGTGTTATAATAGTGATATACCAACACATAATTAAGTTCCATTTCGAACCGCACGGAACGCTCCAACCATCCTTGCATTAGGGGTCACGTATTTTTGGTTTGTTTCTTAGCTTATGTAATGTTTTAGTGCCGATAATTTGTTCAGTTTTAATGCATTATTCTTAGAGGGAAAAAAAAAAGGTTAAGCCACGCGCTACTCATGATCTATAATAAAATAGATATTGGAACAGCAGCTTAGAAAATAGAGTGCAACATATTAATACAATTTCTTACTGTTGAAACACATCAACTTACTATAAATGTGACATCATTTGGAAAAATAAATAAGTTTTTTTTTTAAACTTTTTTGCTACGAACTTGTTGAAATTAATGTATTTTAACTTTTGGACTGAATTAGTTGACTATTGAAATAGCTGGAGTACGATTGAAAAATAACTGTCTTTATTTTATTTAAATTAGCAAAACTTATTTTGATTGAATTAGGCAAACCCTTAACAAACATCCATTCTATTGGCTCTTGGGTTCTTTTTCCTCTTTTCCCTAAAATAAAAGGACATTTTATATGCCTCGTATTTACTTCCAGTAGCTTAATTGAAAGTGACTCGCACAGGTCATCCCAAACTTGGAGGGATTGACAATGACAAGCAAGGATGTTATGATGATGATGCAGCAACATCACGTCTTTCGCGGTCTCACAGAGCTAGAGTTGGCATGCTACCATGATGAGAATGTCGATTTCCCCTCCGACTTCCTTCTCCATAGATTCCCCGATCTAAAAGAGATTTCTCTATCCTCTAGTTTCTTCGAGGGTGTATTTCCAGAAGATGCGTGTGGACATGGCGGAGCAACTCCCTACGGAGAATTAACTGACATGGAAGCACCTCTCAAGGCCCTCAAAAATCTGGAGCGACTTGAGCTAAGTAGGCTGTGTAAACTCCAGCGAGTTTGGAAAGATGGCTCTTTGATGGTTGAAATCCTTAAACAGATTGAAACTCTGCTCGTTTTGGAGTGCTCAAGTTTATCAATCGTACTTCCATCCTCGACTGCATTCCAGAGATTGACGAAATTAGAAGTAAAGGATTGTGCTGGGTTAGTTCATATGGGGACTTGCTCAGCAGTGACAAGTCTGGTCCACCTTACTCAGCTAATCCTAAGAGATTGTGGTACGATGAAAGACGTGGTAATAGATGATGGAAATGGAGCAGAGGAGATCTCTTTCCCCAAGCTGCTAGTGTTGGTACTTGATGGTTTAGTGAGCCTTGAGAGCTTCTCCCCCGTGAATTGCGCCTTCGTGTTCCCATCATTATGGCGTATTATTGTGAAGCAATGCCCAAAGATGAATATATTTTGCAATGGTGCCTTGAGTACAGCAAGATTACATGGAGTATGCCTCTCCGACGAGGATTATGAAGGACGTTGGGAGGGGGATCTTAATACCACGATCCAATTCTTATCGACATGAAACAATCCACGCTAAATTCACCGAGTCAGGTAAATCTAGGTGGCTAATCATGTCTCCCCGAACCCGGTGTCAAAAAGAAGAAACTGGCGTTATTCTTGGAGTTCTATATTAGCTGATGTGAAGTCACTCTTTCTTTAAAAATGTTTGACTGTTTTTAACGAGATCGTAACGTAGTTGGAGTTGTCGGGTCGTTTGGGCACTTATCCGCCAATGCATTGTACCTGTTTGATGAATTGCTTAGCATAACCTCTGTCACTGTAGCTGCAAAGATTGGGGTTTTGTTATATGGGGTTGTGTGCTAGCCCACTTATGCAGTTACCCTTGAGGAATGTCAGTATTTAGACACGTCTTATTGACAATGTTTGTCTCTTTTAGGTGTCATGCTCGCTACGCTACGATCAAAGTGGCCGCTTTTATTTGCTAGAAACTATCTTTGTAGTAAGATGTTGAAGCAAGTGTTCTACAGCTTGTGCACTAATAATGTTCCAGCACAAGGTGTTGTTGCCTCTCGATATGGCGTCCTTGTTTTGACAAGTGGTGTTCACAGTGGGCAGGTGCTTCATTGAATATCTCATTTCTTTTCTAGTTTGGGATGTCCACTCATTTCCTTGATAATGGTACAAATGTAGCAGAATGGTTGAGCAAATAATCGATTGAATGTGGGGGTACTCAATCTTTCATCGAATTGTATAGAGATTTTGTATGAGTGTTGGCTTTTAGGTAGCCTCATTTAGCATCAAGAGTTTCTTTGGAGTTGGCCCATTTGGATGATGACAACAGTGGCCATACACTGACCAGAAGGGGAAGAAATCCAAGAATCCAATTAAGCACATGTCCTTCAAGCAGCACACCAGAGCCTACATGGAGCCGTTCACACTAGATGTTTTCATCTCCTAGCGCTTCATCTCAGCTTCACTCGCTCACTTATAGGGTCACGTGCAAGCAGGTCGCTGTTGCAGGTACTAATAGGACATTAGAGCCTTGCTCAAGTCTCAATTGGACACACCAGCATGTTTGGCCACAGGCCGGGCTTTGGCAGACTTGGGGAGAGAAGTTGATGAGTGCACTGCTTCCCATACTTCAACAGCAAGGGACAACTTTGAAGGAAAAATCAGAACGGTAGTTCAGTCTCTGATTGACATTGGCATCAATATAAAGTTTATCTTGAGTGATTTTCCCTCCTTGAGCTTGATCTTGCTTATGTGCACAACTCGTTATAGGAATATACAGACATCCTTGACATTGTTTTGAGATACACAAGATGTAGTGTTGGTTCATTTGCTGGTTAAATATCAATAATAGTGACTGTTTGTTTGACAGGAGTAGAATTCGACTGTTTTGGCTTTGTTAAAACATTTACCTTCTGGATTCTTGAATGAGCATAGTGATGGCTATCATAGTTTTGTACATCTTTCTCTCATTTTACATGGTGTCTATGTCGACTTTGCTTTTGAAACCTTAGATGTCCATGCCACGATGATTAGTTTCATCCAGTCTTCTTTTAGCAGACACTTATTGCAAGGTTAGGTTCATAGCTCTTGAGAGTCTGAAGTACTATCATAGCATGGATTAGCAGGTAATATCCTACTCAATTATCATAACTTATGTTAGTTTAGTTGTCTCTTGTTCAATTGTTTTACTTGAGTTCGTGATATAGAGATACATATGTATTACTTTGCCTGCCTTCATGACTTGATGATAAAAAATCAATTAATGCAAATATCACAGGATTTGGTCATTGTATTCTTGTGGAAAATATGACGCTAAATATAAAGTGTTGTTAGTCATTTTTTTTCAAGTTTGACCATCTTGGACAAGGAGGGTAGACCTAACTAAAAAGTGAATTGATCTGCTCTGTTGCTTTTTGAATGTTAATTCTTGCTCATTTAACTTGGTGGAAATGAAGAAAAACATTTTGCACAAATTTGATGCCCTAATATCCCTGTTTTTACCACAATAGCAGCATCACCCATGCTGATGTGAGAGTCTCTCTAAATTGCAATGAGTCTTAGCTAGAATATCGTCGAACCATCAAAGAGAGAGAAAAAGGCCTAGGATCCAGTTTTCTATAGATTTCTTTCATAATCCACTCACCCCAGGCTTCCAAGATTCACAGATCACGATAGTACTCGCATTTAACTTGATACTTTCCCCTGGATGTTGAGCAATATATCATGAAGAGAGATGTTCAAAATTCAATATGCTCACGGGTAGAGTCCAGTATCTCCCATAAAAATAGTGGTGACATGTCAGGAAAATGAGCTAGGTGATTGAAGGTGATCTAATTGCTTTGCCAATCACCTACTTTAGATGCTTCCACTGCAAAAGCATATGGTCTAACTACTACTCAGCTACTTAGCCTACTGCAATTTCATTTGTTCATCGAAGGGCTGGTATGAAGAAGAAAGGTTCACTTGCTAATTGCTATTATGTTTGAACTCTGCTCTTTTCGTCTTGTTGTAGTTTTAGTTGTACTCATAACTTCTTTGGCGCTTCATCATCATAGCTCTTTCCATATGCGCCAATATGGACTATTCAAATTCTTTTTTTTATTGGATTAGGAAGTAATATTCTCTACTAGCTGTGAAAAAATATCATTTGAGTCCACAATCATAAGAGTTCCTAGTAATCTGACTACTCAATTGTTTCAAATGAGTCCATAAAATACATCAAATAGTTCACAAACTTAAAGCACCATATTCATTTCCATGACATAATCAATACAAGATTGCACAGTAAAATGTTATTTACTCCTGGATCACATTATGAACGTGTCATTTTCCATGCACTTGGGTTCAGTGAAGTACAAGGATAATCCATCAAGATCGTGTCGAAATCATCTTTTCCTTTCTGTTTTCTGCAGATAGTCACAAAGACAAGTCAGAGTTTGACCCTACTGCTTCTTAATAAAAATGTACGAGTAGGCTTGAGAAACCTGGTTACTCACTGACTATCCATGTTGAGGAATCCGTTTCTTCCAGGATTGCTATTGAAATAATATTTCACTGTACCCAGTTTCAAAAACAAAGATCTGTTTTCTAAAAGTGTAAGCTGTCCAAAATTTCTCATCAGTTCCTTGCCATATCTTTTCATTGCTTTCTATCAAGTAATCCGGTGTTACCTTTTCTTAAGATCCTTTCCTGAGAATATCCAGAGTAGCTGAGTCTGGGGGTTCTCTTCTGTTCCCTTGAAGCTGTCATCAAATTGTCTAATATGTTCCTGGAGGCACTAGTGAATTGACATACTGTCAAATTTGTTGCCGGAGAATCCATTAGTCATTGAGTGCTTTGACTTAAATACTAGTGGGAACCATGCACTTGGAGGGTAAATAACTTTTCTCATGCATTTTGTAGCACATGGGCTTTTCTGTATGTTAATTTGCTTCTCGTTTATTCCAGTAATCTTCAGTAAGTCCATAGCAGACTTGGGGAAACTTCACAGAGAAAGAAACAGGGAAAATTTTACTTTACCATCTTCTCATCTAGGCTAAGCAAAGGTGCTTGTCATTCTTAAATAATTTAATTCTCTTCATTCTAACGAGACCTTTGATCATTTTTGACATGCATCTTGCAAAAGTTGCCAATAAGGGAGATGATTACGTATGTCCTAAAGAGTAGCATCATGTAAATTTGCACGATGAATGTCTTGAATCTAACATACTATTGATATGTTTTGGCCAAAGACCTAAGTGTTGATTATAACATGTTAGATAGGTTCATGTAAATTTCCACAATGAACATCTTAAATCTAACATGCTACCAATATTTTTTGGCCAAAGACCTAAGTGTTGATAATAACGTGTTAGATAATTTCGACAATACACTTAGGCTGCATTTGGCAGCCAGGATAAAATTTATCTTATCTTGTGTTTAGTGCACAATCAACATAGGATAAGGTCAGATATAAATGAAATATACACTAGATACAATAGTAGAATAAAGGTGGATAGGATTTCTTATATCCATAAGAGGAAAGTTTTTTCTCAAATAACAAATTTTTAAAATTAACAAATTAAAATTATGCTTCAATAAAAATAATATTTGAATTCTAATATAAGAAATTCAAAATAACAAAAAATAAAAGTTTAGTTTTTCAATTTAATCTTATTTTTATTTATAGATTCGAATTTAATTCTATCTTATTATATACATTCAATATATAAATATTTATTTATTACATATTTTAGATGTTTTAGTATTTTAGGTATATTAGTACAATTTCTATTTAATAAAATTTTATTAGAGAATGATGGAAGGGGAAGAAAGAAATAAAAAAGGAATTAATTAAAAAGAGGAGAAAATAAACCAAGGAAGACAAGAGTGTTACAAGAGATTTTTACCATATCCGTTTATAATTCAAAAAATATATATAATATGATATGAATTATCCAATTTTATTATTGTAATCATCAAACAGTAGATAGGATATAGAAAAATCCCCTAGATTTCATATCTTATCTTATCCGATCTTATCTTAATTAGAAATCTGGACGACCAAACATAGCTTTAGAGCTCATCTTTCTCAATATTCACATGTTTTTTTGCTCAAGAGAGGTTGTCTTGCTTAGCCTCACTACCTCTCTTATACCTTAGCAAAAGAAAAATCATAAATGAAAAGGAATTGCAATGATCAGAAACCCGCTCATAGAAATCACATGAGCAGTGCTGGTGATTACCATTGAGATCGTTTGCAAGCCTTATCTTGACGGGTCTCTCAACCCTGATTACGGCCGAACTGATGACAACCGTAAGCTCTCGCTCGTGTCCTTGTAATCGACCCCAGCAACACCAGCTATGTGTGAATTTCAAATGACTTCCCAACCCACCGTGGCCACTGGCCCAGCACTCATTGTTAGCATCCGGCTATGTCGAAGTCACAATAGCTCGGTCATGGAAAAAAAATTGAAAAATAAAACGAAGTGCCATCTCTTTCCATTGCATGACATCATGTCTGATATCTTCTTGTCGGCAGCCTAGTTGGTGACTTGAAAATATTAGGGAGATTTCGGAAAATTGGCATGTGATAGGAAAATTTTGATTTTTACTCATTGTAGAACACTCCTAAAATACTATAAAGCATGAAAATATTACATGATTTCTCTCATAACATTTTGGAAATCATCATTGCAAATATTGTTTATTTTTCTTACTTCATTTATTATATTCAAACCGATTGGTACAAATGGTTGGATCGATTGAACTAGAGGAATCGCATATCAGCCCATACTCCGGTTCAATCTTCGGTATCATTTTCAAAACATTGGCTATAATTAGACTTGAAATAATTGACTAAAAGTCATCCATTCTTTCTTGAAAGGTGGGCATATGCAAATCTTTAATTAGGAGCCCTCGCCTTTGCTTCGTATATCTATTCATTGATTTTCTTTAATGGATGACCTCACTCGTAATTTATTAAAGGGATAAGTGCATTGGAAGTCCTAAAACTTGTTAACAAAGTGTACTTCAATCATAAAAAAGTGCTATTAAATCCTCTAATTTGTCATGAAAGTGTAATCGCATCATAAAACTTTTGAAAAGTATAATCAAGTTCTTAAACTTGTCAAGTTAGTCAAATTAAGTCATTTCATTGATAGCACTCTTTGAAAAATTTTAAGTCTCAATTGTATTTTTATGACAAGTTTTAGAACTTGATTATACATTGTAACAAATTTTAGGACTTAATTGCATTTTTTGAAAATTTTAGGATTTAATTACAATTTCATAATAAATTTTAAGAATTCTAGTATACTTATCCCTTTATTAAAACATCATTCTAAAAAAAGTGCAACTATATATGGTGTTTATAACAATGGGGAACTGGACATCGTTACTTTGAACCTGCTTTGTCCTTCTACTAATTGAGAGGATTCGACAAGAATATACATTTCAAACATGTGGAATGAGAGATAGAGTCCTATGCAGACACGCACTAACTGCACTCCTTCAATTTGATAACAAAAGAGTGAAAATGAAATTTACCATACTTTATGTGAACAGCTGTATTTCCGTACATCCTTGATTATAGGAGACTTTATTGAAACATGCCTTTCGTATGTGGAATACAAATTATGGATCATCTACATGCAAATAAAAATATGAGTGGTCCATGTTATCTTAACTTAATACTTGTATTTTATTATGCTTAACACGTGAAATTGCACATGACTATATTATCTAACCAAATTCGGCCCAACTTATAGTGGCTCCATTTACCTCTCAACCTCATTTAATAATTAATGATAGATCATATGTTAGAAATTATAATTCAACTTTCGGCTTCATTACTTTGTTTAATACATTTTGTCATCCTTTCCTATCTCAAGGCATCATCCTCTATATTCTAAATAAAGATCATTGAGTATGTGATTACAGTTAAAAACTTGAAAGAAAATAACCTTCTTACTTATCCATGAGCAAGAGAATATAGTAAGCATAGCTGAGCTCTAGGGAAACTCATTCGGATAGTAGCAAATCATCAATAACCTCAATTATCTCTATAAGTAGCACCAAGTCTATACTTGTTGGGTCCATCATGGGACACAGGATGTGACTGGGCACACGCACATCTCCTAAATTTTATTTTTCAATTAATAAAGTTTCTTAGCAAACGTTCAAAATCAGGTACAAAATTAATGAAATTTATCCAAGTGAGATTTGTAAATTTATCTTGCAATATTAATGGACATT
The DNA here is from genome assembly GCA_017140475.1 of Eucalyptus fibrosa. Classification (NCBI taxonomy): domain Eukaryota; kingdom Viridiplantae; phylum Streptophyta; class Magnoliopsida; order Myrtales; family Myrtaceae; genus Eucalyptus; species Eucalyptus fibrosa. The sequence continues at coordinate 61,137,324 of CM029507.1, read as the reverse complement.
TGAGAGAAAATTAAAGTGGACAATTCGTTTTAACAAAAGATATCCAAAATTTTGATCAATATTTATTAAAGCCAAAAAAAAGAAAAAAAAAGAAAAAGAAGAGAAAGCACCAAGAGCAACCAAGATCGCTGCACGGTTACATACCTCGCTTCTAAAGGGCACAAAGGTGTTGCGCATTAACGTGGAGCTAAGTGTGGAGAAAGATAAAAAAAAAAAAAAATTTGCTAGAAAAATGTAAATTGCATTGAAATGGTGAAATTCGAGGAAAATAAAATGGTTAGTAAAAAGAAAACATAAACATAGATTATAGATTTGCTTGATTGTGGAAAGAGAGAGCTTTACAATCCCAAAACACTGGTATTCATTAAAAAAAAAAAAAAAAACTAAGATTAACAAATCCTTCCTATACGTACAAGAACCACCCGCATAACTCCAATTATTCCACCTCTTTTGCAACTTCAACTTCAAAGACGAAATGCTACAACGTGCAACTCAATCATGAGCTCTTCCTAGTTACATCTGGCTTATTATCAACACATCCCAAGCACGAATTACAACTCAGTTATTAAAATCATCAAGCACGAAACAGAAATCTTCAGTTACGAATGATTTCATGCTAATTACGAAGGTAAAATGTAAACTCACGGTCCTACCTATTGCTTAGCTCTTCCCTATCCACAGTGACGGGGAGTCAAATCAGACATTGACGTTACCGATGCTTTTTCCCAGAGATTTAGACAAAAATTTCAAACACGGCAAAACTTTAATAAATTTCTTAATTAATCCATTATCTTTGAAGCATATTAGGGCCTGCATGTTTGTATTTTTTTTTTTATGAACAGATTTTCTGTTTTTTGTTCCCATGAACAAAAAAAGAACAAAAATGCGTTTATTTGCATTTTTGATTTTTTTTTGTTCGGGAACAAAATTAGAATAGAAATAAGAAACAAAAAAAAAAAGTTATTTTTTTTGTTCCAAAACAATTTTGAAGAACATATTTTCTCTCTCATCTCTTTTCTTCTCTTTTTTTTCTTCTTTTTTTCTTCTTTTTTTCTTCTTTTTTCTTTGGCCAGTCTCCAGCCTCAGCCATGGCCGGCAACCGACCGTCGAGGGCTGACGACCTCGTTGGAGGGTCATCGGCCCCCGGCGAGGCTAAGCGTCGCCGGCCCCTGGCGAGGCTCAGCCTCACCTTGGCCGGGCGAGCCCGAGCCTCGCCGTGGCTGGGCAAGGTCGACGGCCCTCATCGGCCGATTGCCGGCCATGGCTGAGGTCGGCAATCGGCCAAAAGAAGAAAAAAAAAGAAAAAAGAAAAAAGAAAGAAAAAAGGAAAAATAAATTTAAAAAATTAAAAAATTAAAAGAAATAAAAAAATAATATAAATTTATCAAGCGTGTTTCTATTCATTTTTTATTCCTAGAACAAGTTTACCAAACGTTTCTTTACGGTCAAAAATTATTCCCTAAACAGAAATAGTTTTTTCTATTTCTATTCCCTGGAACAATTTTTGAACAGAAACATAAACAAACGCGCCCTTACTTAACATCTCGTGAAAGTTACTAGTAAAGCAGAATATTACGAGGCTCTTAAAGAGTACTATCATCTAAAAATCAATTGCCGCTATGAACACTTGGACTCCCACATAAGTTTCATAATACAATTCTTTTTTAGCCAAAAGGTCCCTTAGCAAAAGACCCGTATTTTGGGAAGGTCTATAGGAAAAAAATTAATTAGTAACCATATCTCTTTCAAAAAAACTTTTTGATTGCATGTTATGGTGTGTCGACAAAGTTGCGGTCTTTTGATACCTTGTTTGGTTTGTCTTTGTATGATCTGTAATTATTCATCCGCGCAAGCCTTAGACAAAATCGAAGTCATGAATTCCGTCCTCATCAAGTTGGACACAAAATGTTTTCACTTTGATTTGTCTGGCCACGTGATCCAATTAATATCCTCAAAGTCTACTAGGTGGGGGCATTCTTGTACCATCTCGTGTCAAAAAGCGCAAGGTAGCACTATGTGATAGCAATTTTCCACAAGTTGGTCACTTTTTAACAAGCACGAATGATTTTGCAGAGGATTATTATGGCAAATGCAGAAACCCTTGTGGGAAATATCATAGGGAGAGGAGAAACACAAATCCACCATAGAAATCAAGTATTACAAAAGGTGACTCTGAAAAGCTTAAACCCTTTCTCTCTTAACTTCATGCAAAATGTTTTAGTAGTATCTCCTACTAAAATATCACTCTTCCAAACCAAAATTAGATTTTTAGGTCATCATATCCACTTATGTACCATAATTCCAATAGAAAGGTCAATTTCATTTATTGATAAGTTCCAGGATGAGATCAAAGACAAAACTTAATTACAAATATTCTTGGGTAGTCTCAATTATATTTTAAATTTCTTCCCCAATATTAATATACTCAATAAACCTTTACACCAAAGGCTCCAAAAGGATCCTCCGCCGCAAACTTCAATCCACACAAATATTTGTCAAACAAATAAAGACCTATGTTAAAGAAATACCATGCTTACATCTAATTGATCCATCAACTTTTAAAATAGTTGAAATAGATGCCTCATAAATAGGATATGATAGTATTCTTAAATATGTCAAAAATAGTAAAGAACATGTTGTCTGGTTTGTGTCAAAATATTGAAACTCAACACAACAAAACTACTCAACAATAAAAAAAAAAAAAAGAAATACTTGCTATTGTTCTATCCAAATCAAAATTCCAAGGAGATTTATTAAACCAAAAATTTCTCTTGAGAATTGATTGCAAATCAGCCGAAGATATTTTACAAAATGACATCTTAAATATTGCTTCTAAACAAAATTTTGCCAAATGACAAGCCATACTTTTAGTGTTCAATTTTAATATTGAATTTATAGATGGTTCTTTAAATTCATTACCAGTTTTCTCACAAGAGAATTTTTACAAGGAATACAATCATGTCACCAAAATCCAAAAAGGACAAAGATAAAGGCAAAGTCATTGTCGAAACCTCCAATACACCACCTAAGCCAAAAGGCTTAGACCAATGAATATTAATGATCTCCAAATGGAAAAACAAAATTAGAAGATCAAAATGATACTTCCAATACCTTTGATCTAAACTTCTTAAGGTTATTGACAGAAATAACCTCTAGAAGATGGATAATTAATGTAACGATAAAAATCAACAATGAATTCATCATTGAAACAGCGGTACTCTTTGATGTGAGAGCATATCTCAATTGTGTCAAAGAATGTCTTGTCCCAACAAGATACTTTGACAAAACATCAAAATCATTAAAATCAGCCTTAGGAGATAAGTTGAATGTCAAATATAAATTACCATAAGCTTTAATAAAAAAAAAATTCACATGTCTTTTAATACTTTCTTTTTTTTTTTTAGTCAAGAATATAAGGCAAAACAGTTGAATATGATAGATCAACGATTCGGAATCCTACCCAACAAATTTTATCATAAGTAGAAACATTTAAAAATCCTATTTTTTAGAAGTTGAATTCCCAAAGTCTTAGCCTAGAGTTCACCAAAGCCACAGAAAACCCCAAAAAAGTATATCATAGTAGAGCTATCCCACCAAACATTGCTTTAGAAGAATCATTGCAAAACATACAAAATAAATACTCTCTAGACGCCATTTATGAATGAAATATAGATAGTGTTGCTGAAAGTAATATAATGAATATTTTAAATAATATGGTAATATTAGCTAATGCCTACAAAACATAGCAAGATATTTATAATCATGCTATTGCTTATCTTTTAGTAGTCGGTTTCACAGGACAACTAAAAGGATGGTGGGATAATTATTTAACAGATGAACAAAAAACATAAATTTTAACTGCCTATAAAATAGATAACTTTTGACAACACATGGATGATGAACAAGGGCATCTCATCTAAAATGTGGTGAATACACTCATTTACTCTATTTCACAACACTTCATAGGAGACCCATCACATATTAGAGATAGAAACCTAGACTTCCAGTCCAATATGAGATGTATTCTTCTTCTTTTGTTAGCATATTTATTTCAAGGGTAGTTATTGAACAAAACAACTTACAAATTAACATTTAGTAACCATAGAAAAGCAATTGAATAGGATAGAATCATCAAAAAGTAATTCTAAAAACACCTTTCAAACAATTGATTCAACCTTTTATAGTAACAAATGAATGAATTGAAACCCGGGCTTTAAATAAAAAAAAATCACTTTCGATTTTATAACAAAACCACAAAAGAGAAGCCTAAATATTTTACAAAAACACTCAATTTCAGAAATAAATTATCTTATTAAAGATAAAGAAAACCAACTTGAGTTTTTAAAGAAGACTTAGGGCGCGCATGACAACCATTCTGTTCTAGAAATAGTTTATGGAATAGAAATAGATTTTTCTATTTCTATTTCTAGAAGAGTTTCTAAGCAAAAATAACCGTTTGATAACAACACAAAGGGCGCGCATAACAACCATTCTGTTCCAGAAATAGTTTCTGGAACAGAAATAGATTTTTCTATTTCTATTTCTAGAAGAGTTTCTAAGCAAAAATAACCGTTTGATAACGACACAAAATTTCTTCCTTTCGGACGGCGGCGGCGACGACCGACGACCTTTAATATAAAAAAATAAAAATAAAAATGATTTAGTAACAAAAAAATAAAGAATACAATAAGATAAATCATAAAAAAATATCATTTTATTTTAAAATAAAAATATCCTTAAAAATAAATTTATTTTATTTATTCTATTTTATTTTATTTTATTTTACGAATAAATTTATTTTAAATGAATAAAAATTAAAAATTAAAATAAATTTATTTGGCAAAACACTCAAGGCAAATAAAAGTAAATTTATTAAATTTATTTTTAATAAAAATAATTTATTTTTATTTATCATAAATAAATTATTTTAAATAAATTTAATAAATTTATTTTTAATAAACTAAAAATAAAATTATAAATAAAAATAATTCATTTATTTTTAATAAAGTTATTTTAATAAATTTATTTTTATTTTTAAATGAATAAAATGAATATATTTATTTTTATTTATTTTTATTTTTAATAAAATGAGGAGAGGCGGAGGAGGAGGAGGAGGTAGAGACATAGAGGAGATGAGGGAGGACTCACCGAAATTAGGGTTTAGTGGGACAAATTATTTCTGATTTCTCTTCCAAATCAATTTCTGGAATAGAAATCTATTCCAGAAATAAAAAAACTAAGTAGGTTTATCAAACAGGTTTCTATTCCAAAAACAGGTCTGAAATAGAAAAATTATTTCTGGAACAGAAATTTTGGTTATCATGCACTCCCTTAGAATTCAAAAGAATAGAAGAAAATCTCATAAAAACAAATATCAAAGATAAAATAGCATCCCTACAAAAATACATAGAGAAAACTATATGTTCCACCTTACCCAATGTATTTTGGGAAAGAAAGAAGTATATTGTGGATTTACCTTATGAACAAGATTTTTCTGAAGACAAAATACCTACAAAAGCTCATCCTACACAAATGAATCAAGAAGTCATAAAATACTGCCAAACAGAAATACAAACGTAAGTTTTCATACTAGTAGATCAAAAGCCATTCGTTGGCTCCCTTCTTGTTTCTACAGAGTTCTTGGAGAAGTAGTAAAATCGTTGATTAAGCTCTGTAACGGCTTAAGGAGGAGGGATAGTTCTAATCTACAGGTACGAGCTTACTTAGAAGATCTATGTCTTCCTCTAGTTCTCTATCACAAATGGACTTAGATCTAAGTCCTATACATAGAGAAGAAGTAAGGATAGAAAATTTCAACAAATCTATAGAAAACTAGGAACTTCCTAAAGTTTAACTTAAGGAAATATACAAATAATCAAAATTGAAAATTTTCAAAAAATCAAATTACGTTATAATACTGAATAAAGAAATATTCATTTTTCAAACTCTTATGAAAAAATGCATCTTTTAAACCAAGAGTTTATCACAAAAAAATAAATAGATATATAACTACATTCAAATAGGTCTAGTCTAGGTAGGAATAAAACTTCTTACAAAAGAAGGTCTAAAAACTTGAATTCTTTTAGTCCTACGAGACTCACGTTTCTTAAACTATGATGAATCCATACTCGGCATGATAGAAAAAGGCCTCTACAAAGGTCCGATACATTTTTACTGTTATCCCAATTTCTCAGTTTCTCTTAAAGATAAGAATATTCCTAAAGCACTCACGTTTAAAAAAAACACATATAATTACAAGGTAGCCGATGGATCTATTCCCTTAGCCCTTGTCTATAGGATCCACTACAAAGCAATGGCCTTGGGGAAAGTGCTTTCAAATGTAGTCCACAAGGTGAAACACTTCTCCTTCAAATTGATATCTTTAAAAGCAAATACAACAATTCCTAAAACTATTAGCCGGAACTAGGTGACTTTACCAAAACAATGGGAATTAGAAAACCAAGTTCCTAAATAAGTTGTTGAAAATACAAGTCCAACCAATGTTATACAACACCCAGAGGGAAGGGTAACTATCCGGTTTCATAGAAGATCTTTTGATCTAAGATTAAACCCCTCATTTCATTCATCTTCTTCAAGGTCAGTAGATTTTAATCTAAACCTTCCACCCATAATCACCATCCCACCTAGTACTCATAGGAGTACTTCTATACAAGATACAACACCAGTTCATCCTAGTATCCATAGAAATAACCCTACGGCACCACCAGAATTAAACATTAGTGCTATAGATAATAAATAAGGAATTTCCAGGCCAATTTATCAACAAAACCAACCTGAACTAGCCTTAGAAAGTATTGATTCCTCTCATCACTCTCCATCATACTCACAAATGATAGATACAGAACTAAATGTTTTAGGAAAAACAATTTGAACCAAATAGAGCATTTCTTAATAAAGATTTTAATTTAGAAGACAAAAAAAAAAAAGAAAAAAAATCAAAGAATGGTTTTTCAAAACCTTTGCTGATAAAACAAAAGATATCAAATAAAAATATTACGACTACGTATACAAATATGAAGTCCATATATTTTTCTTTGATTGGTTAGAAGAACAATTAATTGAACCAAAAGAAATAATAGTCTTAGAACATCATTATTGGTGGAAACTTGATAATGGTGAAACTATAAATTCTACTCATTTACCACTTAGGAGAATAAAAATACAGTATGGAGAAAGTGAAGTAATAGCTACTCCATTTAGGATACTAGTTGAAACGGATTCGCTTTATACTCATAAGTTAATTGAACAAAATAACTATAAAAATCAACATTTAGTAATTATAGGATAACAGTTGAATATGATAGAATCAACGATTCAGAATCCAACCCAACAAATCATACCACAAATAGAAATATTCAAAAACCTATTTTTAAGACATTTAAATTCCCAAAAATTCTTAGCCTAGAATTTGCCAAAGCCATAGAACAGGGGAAAAGACTTCTAGGAAAAATCATTTAAAACCTGCTATAATATTAGACACTCCTAAAATTCAAGGATTAATTATAAAAGATACCCCAAAATAATCCACTATTAGTACTTTAGCAAAAACTCCTAATGATTCCGATAATGAATCTATCACCGAGATAAATAAGCTTAATTGGAGACAACCCCAAAAATTATATCATAGTAGAGCTACCCAACCAGACATTGCTTTAGAAGAATTATTGCAAAAAATACAAAATAAACACTCTCCAAATGCCATTTGTGAATGGAATATAGATTGTGTTGCTGAAAACAATATAATGAATATTTTAAACTATATGGTAATGTTAGCTAATGCTTACAAAACACAACAATATATTTCTAATCATGCTATTGCTCATCTTTTAGTACCGGTTTCACAGGACAACTAAAAAGATGGTGGGATAATTATTTAACAAATAAACAGAAAATACAAATTTTAACTGCCTATAAAATAGATGGCTTTGGACAACTCATGGATGATGAACAAGGACATCTCATCCAATATATGGTGAATACACTCATATACTCTATTTCACAACACTTCATAGAAGACCCATCACATATTAGAAATAGGAACCAAGACCTCTTGTCCAATATGAAATGAAAATCTTTAGGAAGGTTTAAAAAATACAATAACTTTTCTTTCAAAAGGTTCTTGCTAGACTAGACTGTAATTTGGAAAGAGAAATTCTTAGCAAATTTACCCTAAATAACATGTGTTTGAAATAGGATTAGAGAAGAATATAGTGGTCAAATACCTTTTGACCTGTTTTCATACGGAGAAATAGTCTCATGCGTTTATAGACAAGGAATACAAATGTGTAATACAATCAAATTGCAAAGACAACTCAAAGAAGAACAATCTCTTACCAACAAAATTTTAGGAGATTTTTGTGCCAAATTCAACCCTTCTTATAATGAAAAATCAAAACCAAAATGTAGAGGAACTTGTCCTCTTGAGAAAGAAAAAAGAAAACATCCTAATAAATCACAACCTCACAAATGCAAACAAAGACACCAAAATAAGTCACATACGGATAAATTTTTTTTTAAAGATCTTAAATGTCACTCATGTGGTAAAAAATGACATATTTCAAAATATTGTAGAATTAATAAAAACTAAATGAACTCTCCTTAAATGATAATACATTATACCAATTGAACAACATCCTTGTAGCAACCGATGATGACCCCTTTTCTAATGAATTTCTTAAAGAAAAAGGTCTTCGATAAATGAAATAGAAACCTCTTCAAAGTCGAATATGAAGACGCCTCTTTAGATAAACCTACCCCTGAAATAAATATGTTAACAAAATAATAAGAATTCTTTCTTAGCACTACTGATAAAGTAACTGACCTGGAAGACAAAAAAAAGAATACTTAGACAGACTCCAATCTTCAATGAATATTGCCTCTAAGCCTGATACTTCTTATAATCTTAAATATATTCTTAATAAAATAAGAAGACCTAATCTAGACCGATAAATATTAATGATCTCCAAAGTGAAATAAAACAACAAAAATTAGAATTACAAGACTTAAAAGCGGCACAAATGGGAAATGAAACAAGAAATCTCTTATATAAAATCTCTCGTCACAAGGGAAAAAACAAAACTAGAAGATCAAAATGATACTTCCAATACCTTTGATCCAAACTTCTTAATGTTATTGACCAAAATAATCTCTAGAAATAGATAATAAATGTAATGATAAAAATCAACAATGAATTTATCATTGAAATAACAACACTCTTTGATACGGAGCGGATCTCAACTGTATCAAAAAATGTCTTGTTCCAACAAGATACTTCGACAAAACATGAGAATCATTAAAATTAGTCTTAGGAGATAAGTTGAATATCAAGTACAAAATTACTGGAAGCTTTAATAATAAAAAAATCAAATGTCTTATAAAACTTCCTTTCTTTTAGTCAAGAATATGAGGCAAGAAGTAATTCTAGGAACACATTTATACAATTGATTCAATTTTTTACAGTAACAAATGAAGGAATTGAAACTCGGCTTTAAATAGAAAATTCACTTTTAATTTTATAACAAAACCACAAAAGAGAAGCCTAAATATCTTACAAGAACACTCAATTTTAAAAATAAATTGTCGTATTAAAGATAAAGAAAACCAACTTGAGTTTTTAAAAGAAGACTCAAAATTTAAAAGAATAGAAGAAAATCTCATAAAAACAAACATAAAAAATAAAATAGCACCCCTACAAAAACACAAAGAGAAAACTATATGTTACACCTTATCTGATGCATTTTGGGAAAGAAAGAAGCATGTTATGGATTTATCTTATGAACAAGCTTTTTCTGAAAATAAAATACCTATAAAAGCTTGTCCTTCACAAATGAATCAAGAAGTCTTAAAATTCTGCTAAACAGAAATACAAGATCTTTTAAACAAAAAACTTATTAGGAAAAGCCAGTCACCAAGGAGCTGTTCCGCTTTTGATGTCAACCAAAATGCTGAATTAAAAGGAGTACTCAGATTGGTCATTAATTATAAACCTTTAACTACGGCCCTTAAATGGATAAGATATCCCATACCCAACAAAAAATATTTGTTAAATAGATTATGTAAATAAAAAAAATTCAAAATTTGTAATGAAATCAAGATTTTAGCAAACACGAATTAATGAAAATGATAAATACAAAACGGACTTTACTTGTCCCTTTTGGACAATACGAATAGGATGTTATGCCATTCGTTCTCCAAAATACCTCTTTAGAATTCCAAATGATTATGAATGAAATTTTCAATCTTTATTTTGAGTTTATCATAGTCTATAGAGATGATATTCTAGTATTCTCTTCCAATATAGAACAACATTTCAAACATATATCTACTTTCATTAAAATAATTATGCAAAATGATTTAGTAGTATCCCCTACCAAAATATCACTCTTCTAGACCAAAATTAGATTTTTAGGTCATCATATTCACTTAGGTACCATAATTCCAAATAAAATGTCAATCTCATTTATTGATAAATTCCTGAATGAGATCAAAGACAAAGCTCAATTACAAAGATTCTTAGATAGTCTTAATTATATTCTAGATTTCTTCCCAAATATTAATATACTTTGTAAACCTTTACACCAAAGGCTACAAAAGGATCTTTTGCTGTGGACTTCAGTCCACACAAATATTGTCAAACAAATAAAGACCTATGTTAAAACAATACCATGCTTACATCTAGCCGATCCATCCACTTTCCAAATAGTTGAAACAGATGTCGTGGTATTCTTAAATATGTCAAAAATGGTATAAAAAAAAACAAGTTGTCCAGTGTGTCTCAAAACATTGGAACTCAACACGGCAAAATTACTCAACAATCAAAAAAGAAATACTTGCTATTGTTCTATCCATATCAAAATTTCAAGGCGATTTATTAAATAAAAAATTTCCCTTGAGAATTGATTGCAAATCAACTAAAGATATTTTACAAAAGGACATCTTGAATATTGCTTTAAAATAAATTTTTGCTAGCTAGCAAGCTATACCTTCAATGTTCGATTTTGATATTGAATTTATAAATGATTCTTCAAATTCATCACTAAATTTCCTCACAATAAATTTTTTACAGGGGATACAATCAAGCCACTAAAATCCAAAAAAGACAGACAAAGGAAAAACCATTGGCAAAACCTCCAATACACCAGCCAAGCCAAAAGGCCTAACCAATCAAGTCATGGCTTGAAATGATAGAAAACCAACAACATCCAAACGAATGCCATTTTCAGCCAATACCAAATACACCTCTTAAGGAAGAATCCACACAAGCTCTAGCCTAACTAGCTTCTATACTTCCCAAAGAAACACTAGAAATACTTACTTGATTTTTATAAATAAAAAAAACAATAAAGAAAGAGGTATCTAGTGCCATTGAGGTAAGTAATAATCCTTCCTCACTCGCAGCTCAAAGGCAAGCAAGAAACAAAAGGATTTCAAATGAGTTGGTTATTAGGCCACATGCAACCTCTCATTTCCAAAAATCAAAATTCTTTCCAAAAAATTTATTCCAAAAAATACTAATTGTAGAAGATGAATTTTTTCATAAAAATCCAATCAAAGTTGCCAAAAACGTATTTCCAGAAAATTGGTTTTTCAAATTACGCAATACAAATAAAACTTTTGATTTCTATGAACAAATTTTAGTGAAAACATAATTAGCAAGGTTCGCTCACTTTACTGATAAAACTAATACAAACAATATTACGTACTCTACTATTTCCATTAGCATAATCATACACCCAACTTAATGGGGAGCCTCACCACGCACACCCATAAAAATTTCAAGCAAGAGTAATCCAAAAATTACTATATAGTATATCATACACTTATTAGGACTATCAACAGGTCTTGTGGAATGTCTTTTTTGGACAAAATAGAAATTTCCAACATACATGGTTAGTCTTCTTCAAAGATCATTTCCCAAGAGAAAGTCTACCCAATTGGTTTGATTCTTGGTGGGATCTCTTCGGTTCATGAGAAGAAACGTTACATCCAAAAGTTAAACAAGAATACCAAATATTTCGTGAACATTTTGCACCAACGCAACATGAATCACGATTCCGGTGCTTTATGCACTCCTTCATAATATTCAGAATCTTGTGGGTAACAACATGAGAATTTGACTACAATACATCTCCCATGAAACTATTTAACATTTTTTTTTGTTGGGTATCGGAATAGAAAGCGGAATAGCTCCATGGTGACTGGCTTTTCCTAATGAGTTTTTTGTTCAAAAGATTTTGTATTTCCGTTTGGCAGAATTTTAAGACTTCTTGATTCATTTGTGTAGGATGAGTTTTTGTAGGTATTTTATTTTCAGAAAAATCTTGTTCATAAGGTAAATTCACGATATACTTCTTTCTTTCCCAAAATGCATTGGGTAAGGTGGAACATATAGTTTTCTCTATGTGTTTTTGTAGAGATGCTATTTTATCTTTGATGTTTGTTTTTATGATATTTTCTTATATTCTTTTGGATTCTAAGTCTTCTTTTAAAAACTAAAGTTAGTTTTCTTTATCTTTAATAAGATAATTTATTTTTGAAATCATTAGTAGTGATTCTTTAGCCTGAGTTTCAATTTCTTCATTTGTTATTGTAAAAGATTGAATCAATTGTATGAAAGATGTTCCTAGAATTACTTCTTGCCTTATATTCTTGATTAAAAGAAAGGAAAATTTATAATACATTTGATTTTTTTATTATTAAAACTTATAGTAATTTGTATTTGATATTCAACTTATCTTCTGAGGCTAATTTTAATGATTTTGATGTTTTATCAAAGTATCTTGCTGGAACAAGACATTCTTTGATACAATTGAGATCTGCTCCGATATCAAAGAGTATCGTTATTTCAATGATAAATTCAATATTGATTTTTATCATTACATTTATTATCCATTTTCTATAGGCTATTTCTGTCATAACATTAAGAAGTTTGGATAAGAGGTATTGGAATTATCATTTTGATCTTCTAGTTTTGTTTTTTCCTTTGTGACGAGAGATTTTATTTCAAGGACTACTTGTTTTATTTCCATTTGTGCCGCTTTTAAGGCTTGTATTTCTAATTTTTGTTGTTTTATTTTACTTTGGAGATCATTAATATTTATTAGTCTAGATTGGATTTTCCTATTTTTATTAAGAATATCTATAAGATTATAAGAAGTATTAGGCTTAGAGGCACTATTCATTAAAGATTAGAGTCTATTCTTTTTTTGCTTCTAGGTCAGTTATTTTATCGTAGTACTAAGGAGGAATTCTTCTTTTTTTGTTAGCATATTTATTTCAGGAGTAGGTTTATCTGGAAAGGTGTCTTTGTATTTTGATTCTAAAAAGGTTTCTATTTTATTTATTTGAAGACCTTCTTCTTTAAGAAATTCAACAAAAGATGTTCATCATCGGTTGCTACAAGGATGTTGTTTAATTGGTATAATGTATTATCATCTAAGGAGAGTTCATTTAGTCTTTTATTAATTCTACAATATTTTGAAATATGTCATTTTTTACCACATGAGTAACATTTAAGATTTTTAAAATTTTTCTTATTCATATGTGGCTTATTTTGGTGTCTTTGTTTGCATTTGTGAGGTTGTCATTTGTTAGTATGTTTTCTTTTTTCTTTCTCAAGATGACAAGTTCCTTTACATTTTGGTTTTGATTTTTCATTATAAGAAAGGTCATATTTGGCACAAGAATCTCCTAAACTTTTGTTGGTAAGAGATTGTTCTTGTTTGAGTTATCTTTGCAATTTGATTGTACTATACATTTGTGTTCCTTGTCTATAAACATATGAGACTATTTCTTCATATGAAAGTAGGTCATAAGGAATTTGACTACTATATTCTTCTCTAATCCTATCTCTAACTTGGTTACCTATTATTTGGGGTAAACCTATTAAGAATTTTTCTTTCCAAAAGGGTTGATTGCAGTATGGTCTAATAAGAACCCTTTGAAAGAAAAGCTCTTTATATTCTCTAAACCTTCCTAAAGATTTACATCTCATATTGGATGGGAGATCTTGGTTTCTATCTCTAAAATGTGATGGGTCTCCTATGAAGTGTTGTCAAATAGAGTATATGAATGTATTCAACGCATCTTAGATGAGATGTCCTTGTTCATCATCCATGAGTTGTCCAAAGTCATATATTTTATAGATAGTTAAAATTTGTATTTTATGTTCATGTGTTAAATAATTATCCCACCATCCTTTTAGTTGTCCTATGAAACCAACTACTAAAAGATGAGCAACAACATGAACATCTTACTGTGTTTTATAGGCATTAGCTAACATTAACATATTGTTTAAAATATTCGTTATATTGCTTTCAGCAACACTATCTATATTCTATTCATAAATGACGTCTAGAAAGTATTTATTTTATATTTTTTGCAATGATTCTTGTAAAGCAATGTCCGGTGGGTAGCTCTACTATGATATAATTTTTGAGTTATCTATTTATCTCAGTGACAGATTCACTATCGGAATCATTATGAGTTTTTATTAAAGTACTAATAGTGGGTTGGTCTAGAATATCTTTTATAATTAATCATTGAATTTTAAGAGTGTCTAATATTAGAGCAAGTTCTAATTTTGAATTCCCAACTATATATATGTAAGAATCAAATCCAAAGTAGGAAACCTCTTTTTAGGAACCTTTTCCAACTGGGAAAACCATTCAATTAGGAAATCTATTCAAAATAGAAAATCTATTTGAATTATGAAACTTTCTTTTTCGAGCTCAATTTTGAGACATATCTAATAGGGACAATTATCATAAATCTCTTGAACCTATTATACTTATGTAAATTCATTCTAACATTTTAATTATGTTAATTAAGTCGTAAACCTGCTCACGTTTTGCCAATTGAGTAATTTGGCTAATTTTCACTTGTAGTCACCGACATGGACAACAATTGTCCTATGTGGCATAGCTGACTCTAATGTGTACATTTTCTATGATATTTTAATAATCTTACAAGTTTTCTATAATTTTTTTAGTTTTTTTTTTTCTATTCTTTACATTTTTTTTATTTGGGAGTTGGGGGCAAGCAGGAGTTGCCGGCCAACCCTCATTGGCTAATAATACCTCAATTCAAAAATTATTCTCAGCAAGTCGTTTAAATACTTAATCTTCTCGTTTTTTTTTTTTTTCTAGTTTCTCCATTATGAACATTATGAACATGTTTAGTCCCTCCAATGCCACCTCCATTTCACTCTAGATTAGAATTTCTTGTTTCTTGGACATATTCAACGTAGCACACATTTACAGAGCTCAAGAATTGGTTGCAACTCTTTAATCAGTATTCGGTTTCCAAAAAAGATACTCCAAGAGCAGCCTTCTCGTCATTTTTCTGACGTGCATGTCTTACTAAATAACATATAAAATATTTGTTAAAACTTATGGAGATAAACATCCATTCTTCAAAAGCTATCCAACTGCAAAAAGGCGCCCCTCCATATTGTTAACCAAGTGCTTCTTCTCCTAGTGTTATCCCCGATTCCTTTGAAATACTAAATTCTAATGATGTCTTGAAGTCGCCAAAAATCGATTAGTTCAGAATTTAGCTGGTTCCATACATAAGTTGCACTCAAGCTCTTTTAGCTATTCTTGATCATTATCTTGCACAGCGATGAAATTCTCAAGTACTGCATGGACCTTTTCTTCCTGTATTTAATCTACCCGTTTTGAATCAAATGACACTTATCCTATGGGAATTAGCTTACTGCCGTTGGTATTGGATTTGTAATGTAATGCTACGATCGGTCATTTGGTCCTTTTGTTATGATGGTGCTAAATTGGGTACCTATACTCTGTTATTTTCCCCTTCTAGATATGGGTGCCGTACGACCAACTTTTTGAGCTAGAGTGTGCTTTGGTGGAACTTTGGCAAAGGTCAAGCCTTTGATATCATTTGGCAGCAAAATCGTCCGACTTAGTTTGTCTCGAATGCTTACTGCTTTCGGTATTCAAGAGACTACATTGAACCCTCCCATTGTGTTCTCCATCGCCATCAACTTTTTGAGCTAGAGTGTGCTTTGGTGGAACTTTGGCAAAGGTCAAGCCTTTGATATCATTTGCCAGCAAAATCGTCTGACTTAGTTTGTCTCGAATGCTTACTGCTTTCGGTATTCAATAGACTACATTGAACCCTCCCATTGTGTTCTCCATCGCCATCAATATGCCTGCTGTGTGATTGCTCTTTTATGAGGAGAACTTTGATGATTGCAAAGAAAGAATGTCTTGAATTGCATGATCATTATCGTTTCTAGCAAACTAATAGTGTTGCCTAGTGCACTAATTACTTTTTGTTAGCTTGTGCTTTTGTAAAGAGTTGAGGGACAAAATCATTCATGGAAATATTTGTCAACTCATAATGTTAAATAGAAATTCATGCATCAATCAAACCACCGACCATTACAATGCTTGTTGCAAAAACAAAATAGGACCAGACTGGATCAAATCCAGATTCAACCATAAAACAATGGATCAAGTTGAACAAATAAAATAATATATGGAAAATAGGAATATAGAATTTGTGACATCCTGATTTTCCAATTCTATTTTCAATCGAATAAGTTGGGCATTTCATCTTCGCGTCTATAGCTCACTTCTCTAAGTTGGCTACTCACGAGATAACTAGTTTATCGAGTGAAGCCATTAAGGAATTTAAACTCAACAGACTTGAGAATTCGACCAAGAACCGACTACTTGATCGTGCTAATCTACAAGGGTCATTACGGCACAAATCGATTAAAGACCGGAGATAGGTCAACTCAACAAAACCATGTAATTCAGTGTGGGTGATTCCACTTAATTGCACAATTCTTGTTGATCGGCACTAGACTGATTTCTTTGTCATTTTGGTATCTCGTGTTCGTATTTGAAACCTCGAGATTTCCACGACAACCAAGAGTCGCCAATGTGTTGAAGATGCACTTTGTGGCTTGAAAATAATCAACCACAGGTCAATTGCACGAAAAATTCCTAAAAGCTACCCGATAAATTAGGACATACTAAAATCGCGTCGATTGAAATTGACCATGAAATTGAACCTGATTGTAGAAATTGGAAGTTTTGTGAAGTCACAATTCATTTTAGGAACATCGACTCATCCTTAGAAGATTTTTCTACGACTCAAGACTGTTTGGAAAAAAGTCGGCATATGATCATTTTTATTCAGAAATTGTCAGAGACCATTGTTGGTTGCAAAATTGGGGTGCAAGTGGGATATACTAGTAAGAAAAAATATCAATTTGATCGAGGACTTGATATTAGAATTTTTAGAAGCCGAATTGGATGGATTTGAGAAGCTTTTGATGGCCAATTGATGCAAGACCAAGCCAAATTCGTATGCCCCTTGGATCCAACATTTTGGACTACCTAAAAGCTTCTAGAAGGGGCATATTGGTCTAGAAAATGTGGTTGGAGGACAGCTGGGTGGTGGGCCATGTTTGTGGGGCCAAAGAAAGAGAGAACCAGTTTCCCCCCTTCTCCTTCTCTCCCGTCGTTGCTTCTCTCTCTCCCATCTCTTCTGGAAGTGCAAGGAACCCAGCAAGCCAAAGAAGCCGTAAAGCAGCAACCGGCAAAACCATCTATCGCTGTCCATCGTCCATGCACACCGTCGCAGCCACGCTTCACCGCGCACACCTCAGCCCTTCTCTCTCCCTCCTGCTGCTGGTTGACCAGCCCCTTTCTTCATCTTGTTTATGCTTTTCAAACCTAGAAACTGCAGAGAAGAAGCTAAAGCAGCCCCTCTTGCCGTCGCCCTCCCTCATCGTCGCACTGGACCGCTGTTTGCCACCTCTCCTCGCGCACGCTGCCCCGCGCGTCTCCCCCTCCAGCCGCATCGTCCCTGGCTTGGCCAACGTCCAGAGCTGTTGTCCAGCACCGTGAGCCACCGCCGGAGCTCCCTCCGCCGCCGTAAGCCATCGCCCGAATCGTTGGAGCTCAGCCGGACCACCACCAGCCCTATCCAACTCAACCCAGCCCCGGATCCGCTCCTTCTTGGCCCCAAACAGCAGCTGGTTTTATGGGTATCACAGCGACTATTTGGCCCATTTTGGCCGGCTTCCTGACCCCGGAAGCTAGGCCCACTTTGAAGACTATCGACCCCCACGCCGTCCCCGTCGTTTTGAGCCATTCAACTCATTAATCGGGTGAGTTTATCATCTAATTCTTGCTTAGTAAGTTAATTATGCTTAAAGGGTTTCTGTTGTCACCCAATTTCAGCCATGCCCTTACTTACCTATATCATACTTTTGTGGGAGCCCCCGGAGATCTCAAAGAGCTAAAAAGAAGAGAATTCTTCGAAAGAAGATGTTGCTCCCTTCAGAAGAAGCATCTTGATAAGCATTACAGACTAATGCTTCAGCTCTTTTACCAAATTGGCGCAGATCCAAATCTAAAGCATGTCTTTCTCACTTCCATCCCTACAGAGCTAACACAGATGGTTGAGAGATCTTTCTTTTTCTGAGGCGGAGAGGGTGGAGGTGATTTTGGTGGATCTGGTAGGGTTTGGGATGTTGTACTGGACTCTGGTGGTGGAGGTGGTGCATAAGAGACCATGAACTGGTATTTATCACATTCACCAAGAGTATCTACGGAGGAATCTCCATCTAAGTACCTTTGGTACAACTTATCCTTGGACTTTTTCCGTCGAGGAGGAGATCTTGCAAGAGGATCTACTTCGTCGGGGGAGTTTAGACAGTAGGAACATTGGCAAAAAGGATCCCAAAAACAATGACCGTACTTGTCTTTATAGTAATGAACAGGATGTCCATCACCATCGAAGTGTCGAACATGCTTTTTTGGGTCTGGTTCAGAAATGGATTTTGGAACACATGGTTCAATCATGAAGAGGGTCTAGAAGATAGAAGGACTTTCTTCCTTTTCTTTGCCAAATTTGATGGAAACAGTTCCATCTTTTTTCCTTACGAACTCTGAGTCTGTAAACTGGAAGGGTTTGTTGTGCTGATGTAACTTTTCATAGTTGGTGATCCAAGTCTCTGGGAGGAGCTTGGCTAATGTATCCTTCGGGATCTGCCTAGGAACATGAATGCAAGATGCCTGGTCATTCTGCATGGAGATGAACAAAGCATCTTCATTTCCATTGTTGAAGTTGAGATCGAGGGCATGATTCTGTACTCGGTAAACCATCTGGTAATGTAAAGTTGCAACTACAGATTCAGTAGTCTGAGGGGCTCCAGTGAGCTGAACTTGAACTTTCATAAAAGAAAGTAGTTGGGGGTCTGATAGAGCGATGTTGAAGTTTGGATACAGGGTCATAAAGACTGTTCCAGCATTTAAAGTGGTTTGAACAGTTCCGATGCAGGCGTGCTGGTATTGTAAAAATCTGGTGTCTAACAACGCTATTCTTGCTACCATTGGCAAACCTTTGCGACCATGGAAGGTGAGAGCAAGGCGGACAGCTCCATAGTGGACATGAGAATATCCCTGCTGTACCCATTGCCTGGGAAATTCTAGGGGGATCTGGAGAGTAAAAAAATACTCATTTTCAGTAGCAGGAATTGGATGCTGGTCAAATTTGGAGGACTGGACGTACTCCTTTACTTGCTTTGGGGTTTGGTGAATAAGTTGACGAATGGAGCGGATAGGTGAAAATGATGAAGTGGGTTTAGCAAAAGCTGAATAGGGATTCATAAGTGGAAGCTGAGTTTATGAGATCTTGGTTTCATCGCTAAGCGAGACTTCATAAAGATAGTCTATCTTAGAGGCATTGGAGACACGAAATTCCGAGAGGGCTGAGGAAGAAGAAGAAGAAGAAGAAGAAGAAGAAGAAGAAGAAGCAAGTGAAATGGGTGCTTCGAGAATTTCTGGATCTGACATGGTGTGAAGAAATCTTCTCTAGCACTGGATTCACCTATCAAGCGCATGGAATGGATAAAATCAAAAGCGGAACCATGGCTCTGATACACCCCCAGCTCCACAAACATCTATTTTTGCCAATATCCCAGAAGATACTTCCAGAAGAGAATCGGATATACGAGATCGTCTCAAAACCTTGAAAAAGAAAAAGGCAAGGAGAAAACACCTCCTACGAGAATCAAGCTCAATTGTTATAAGGGAAAAACCAGACCGGATGATGTTATCAAATCCATTAGAATCCTTTTTGAAGGATTTGGGTAAGCAAGAAATTGATCTTAGCACCCAACGGCTGAGCCCGATCCCCGTTATTCCGGAAAAGCCGATTACGCTTGCCGAACAAACCTCCTCTACCACATCGACTCAAGATCCCTTTCCTCTTTCTCATCCTTCTCGAGACCATACAGTTGATTCTACCCCTATCGTTCCACCTACCTCACAAATATTCATGGCTGACACTCCTCCAGACTATGATTATGAGATGGAATCAAACTATGCTAATCCTGAATTTGGACAAACAAGCAATCCCGCGAGAAACAATTCTGCTAGGCATGTGTCCATGGCATCAAAACAATTCTTCTCCATTGATGATATTCCTTATCCAAAATGGCCAGAAAGACTAGAAGAGTTTCATACTTGGTTGTGTACACAATCCATTACTAACCATGATATGAATGATGTCCTTTACAATTTTGTTACAAGGTTCACAGGGAGCCTTAAATTTTGGTGGCAAGGACTCACAGAACAAGATCAGCTTACGTTTCTGTTGTCACCCAATTTCAGCCATGCCCTTACTTACCTATATCATACTTTTGTGGGAGCCCCCGGAGATCTCAAAGAGCTAAAAAGAAGAGAATTCTTCGAAAGAAGATGTTGCTCCCTTCAGAAGAAGCATCTTGATAAGATCATAGACTAATGCTTCAGCTCTTTTACCAAATTGGCGCAGATCCAAATCTAAAGCATGTCTTTCTCACTTCCATCCCTACAGAGCTAACACAGATGGTTGAGAGATCTTTCTTTGGAAAGCAAAGAAGGATACAAGACGTTCCCTTGGGAGAAATCCAATAAGAAATCCATCTATGTCTTGAAGATTTATGCTTAAAGCGCCAAATGGTCCGAACATACATCACATATGACAAACGTCTTGAATCAGCCTGTTCTCACCAGAAGTTAAAGATCAAATGCTCCAAACAAGATTGTGATGGTACTTGTGGCCAGTATTCCCGGAAGAAAAAGCACTACAAGAAGTATTCGATTAAGAAATCCAGACATGGCTCCAAGCATTTCCGGAAAAAGAAGAAATGGCGATACCTACGCAAAAGGAAGGATCGCATAGGCCATAAGAAGTCAAGCCGTTGCTACATTTGCAACAAGAAAGGACATTTTGCAAAAAATTGTCCTCAGGCGAAAAAAGGTCAGAATCATCTCATAGAAAATGAAATAGGTTTTTCTCTTGAAAATGATGATATTGAATCATTATTCTCCGCTGATGATGAACCAACTGAACAAACTCTTTGTGTCATTCCTTTTTACCAAACTTCCAGTGAAACTGAGTCTGACTCAGAATCTGAAGATATCTTTCACATATCTCCCATATCTTCAGAGCTAAATCCTGACATATTCTCAAGTCAAACTCACTGTCCTCATTTTCCTGTTAAAATCCTCACCTCGAAGTTTGCCAAGCCTATCAATGTTATTGCTCTTATTGACATAGGAGCAAGTTGTTCCATTCTAGATACAAAAGTCCTACCTGAAGAATTCTGGACCCCTTACATCCGATACTTCAATTCTGCTTCAGGAGATACTTTCTCCACAAATGTCAGAACCACACCAATCACTGTCCAGTTTTTTCCTCAGTGTTCCATAACAACAAAGATTTTCGGATCAAGCCTTCCCAATAAAGATTTGATAATTGGGTGGGATATCATGACTCAAATATCTCAACTTCGAATCATTCCTGGAAAAGGTCTTAGATTCAAAGATCGATTCTCTGAGTTCATTAACATCCAGAGACTCTTTTCCATTGAGATGAGTTTACTAGATCCAATCATGCAAAAGTTGCTTGAATCATGTTCAGAATCCCATTCAGAACTTGCCCAGAAATGTTCTCATCCTTTATGGGAAATCCTGAGTTCTTTATTCGCCTTCCCTTCAAAAAGAACGAAGATATCAATCCCACCAAGGCAAGTCATATGGGAATGAACCCAGAGCACTTGGCTCTAGCTCAAAGGGAATGCTCAGAATTATTACGGCAAGGCCTTATTGAAATTTCAAATTCTCAATGGGCTTGTGAAGCTTTTTATGTCAACAAACGTGCTGAGCAAAACAGAGGAAAAATGAGATTGGTAATCAATTATCAACCTCTCAACCTCTTTCTCCAAGATGAAAAATTCCCTTTACCATCCAGAGATTCTCTCTTTGCTGGTTTAACCAAAGCCCATATTTATTCCAAATTCGACCTTAAAGCCGAATTTTGGCAATTGGGTATTCATCCTGAAGACAGATCCAAGACAGGATTCTGTATCCCGAACCAGCACTTCCAATGGAAAGTTCTTCCTTTTGGACTAAAGGTAGCACCATCCCTTTTCCAAAAGGCTATGTGTCGTATTTTCCAACCAATATTGTCGAGTGCAGCTGTATATATCGACGACATTTTGCTCTACAGTCCTGATGAAAAGTCACACTGCCAACTCCTTGAGCAGTTCGCAGAAATAGTGAGAAAGCATGGCATTATGCTCTCTCAAAGGAAGATGAATATCGCCCAGACAGAAATTGAATTTCTTGGTATGCACCTCAACAAGGGTACATACTATCCAGGGCCACATATTGCTCAAGAACTATTGAAGTTTCCTGAAGATAACTTCACAACAAAACAAGTTCAGCAATTTCTGGGGATAATCAACTATCTCAGAGATTTTGTCCCGAATATTGCAAAGCTTTTGAGTCCTTTGCAATCCATGCTAAAGAAGAACTCCCCACCTTGGGGAAAAACTCAGACTAAAGTAGTTGCTGAGCTTAAGGAGATTATGCAGAATCTCCCACCACTGCAAATACCATCAACAGGAAAAAGAATTCTTCAAACTGACGCCAATGATGAATACTGGGCAGCCGTTTTATTTGAAGAGATTGATGGTAAGAAACATCTCTGTGCCTACAAAAGTGGAAAGTTTTCTCAATCCGAAATGCATTACCATTCCACTTTTAAAGAAATCCTGGCAGTCAAAAATGGAATTAAGAAGTTTGAATTTCATCTCATTGGCCATCACTTCCTGGTAGAATCAGACATGGCATCTTTTCCTCAGATGACCAAGTTCAAACAAAAGCAGATTCCAAACCCCCAACTGCTTCGATGGGCTGAATGGTTTTCAAAATACTCTTTTGAAACCAAGCATATTCCTGGAAAAAAGAATGTGCTTGCTGATTTTTTGTCAAGACCTAAAGCACCAGCCGAGATCAACATGTATATCAAGAGACCTGCGTTCCATATGCTCAATCATGGAGTCAAGTACAAGATTGAGAAGATCAAAGATTTGCCAAGCTGGAAATATCCTGAAGAAATTATTCAGCAAATTCAGAACGACAGTCTTACTGAGAACCTGGAAAACCTCATGTGGCAATCTCACACAGATCTATTCAGATTCAATGGAGGTTCGATTCTTTATCCTTTTGGGTTAAACTTAAATTATCCTTTCATTCATCCTCTTATCTGGAAGGAAGATGATTTCCCTGATCAGCTCAAAACACTGTTATGGTACTTAACCAATAAGTACTTAATAGCTATTGAAATTCCTACCAGAAGATTCATTGCTAACCTCACAAGGATATTCATGCTCGGGAGAAACATTAAAAAAGAAAGTGATAAGAACCTCTTAGACTTTCTTAATTGGTTTTATCATCCTACGTGTTGGAAACAAGATTTAGAAAGAGAACTGAGAACCATAACACCAAATCCTGAAGTTCACACCATCCTGTTCTTCAGACGTCCATGGAATTTTTGCAGAAATAATGGTAGTATCTTGGATAGGCCACTTGAAATAGGAACCACATCCGATAAACCCCACTTGAACAACCGAGAAGCTCGGATCCACAAATCTTATCCAAGATCTGTCATATTCTGTGAAAACGAGTATCGAGAACTTCAGAGAATCCTATGCCAAGAAAACAAGACCATTCCTGATGACATTTGGAATAATGCACCCACTACGTGGGATCATTATGACCTAGCACCAGAGGCTAAGGAAGCACTTGATCAGTACAGACAAGCTGCATCGTCCTAAGAACATGAAATGACAAGTGAAGATGACATTGTCCAGTCTACTCAAGACCCCTATGCACGCTTTGGAGGCCCTCTGTCCCAGGATCCCTACGAACAGGGGCCTTCGTCCTCATTCCAGAACATGGATACATCCTACTATACACAGCCCTCCAACTGGCCTCAACCAAGCTTTCCTGACAACACTACTGACGAAAACACAGACTGGGTAGCAGAAGAAGCATCCCATTGGGCTCATGAAGCATCCTCATCAGGAAGGCTGAACCAAATCCTTTCACCTCAAGATCTTGAAGCCCTTCAGCAGAAGTACAAAGCTCATCTCCTAGAAGACAGTTCAGATGACTCAGACTCAATCTGTAGCTACAATGCCCGCGACGGACAAGACCGTTGAGTCCGTACAATTTCACTGTAGCAGAGTCACTGTTCACTTTTACTGTAGAACTAGGCTAGGGAAAGTACTGTTCACAGTACAGCTACTGTTCATAGTGTGCGAATAATTCCCTCCCGGAAATTTCCGGAGCCCCTGTTTGTACCCGGACCCATGAGCTTGGTCCTTGTCTGTTGCTTTGTTACCTCATTTTGCCTATATAAGGCCATGAGGGTGTATTGTGTTGGGCAGAGTCCCTTGAAGTAAAGTGTGTGCTTTGTGATAAACTCTCTATGGCTTTCTAAATTCCTCTTCTTCTCTAGCCTGGTAGGATCCTTCGAGAAATACAGCTTGGATAAATCAGAAACGTTTCCATCCTGGTATCCTCTGAGTGTTTCTAGGCTCTGAACTAAAGGGATGAGTGGTTTTCTACTAAAATGCTGTCCCTGAAGGGCTTGAACGGGAGTTGTTCGCCCAATGTGGGATGCATACCTGCAGAAAATTTACTCTCCTTCCCTGGTTCTAAGCCTAGGCCCATTTATGAGTTTAGGTGGTTAGATTAGATTATCTTAATGTAAATTAGATTAGTTGTATGATTAGTTTAATGGAGGGGGAAGTACATTATCAATGCTATAAGTTGTGTATGGCGCTCACTTTGGTGCCAACTCCGATCCGGTTGGCCGAAAATCCGACGTGGCACTTTTTTTATTAATTTTTGAAGCTGATGTGGCTTGCCGGAGAGTACAGTTAGCATCTAACACCAAAACGATGCTGTTTGGTGTCTCCCCCAATTCAAAACCCTAAATCTCCGGCCAGTCATCATCCTCGATGGCCCCCATGCTCGACGACCGCAGCTCCGACCCTGACCACGACCCCAATCCTGACGATGGCCACTCAACGGCCGCAGCTTCGACTTCGACTTCGACCCCGACCCCGACCCCGACCTCGACCCCGATCGCAACGATGGCCACTTGGCGGCTAGGGCTCCAACCCCAACCCCGACCCCAACGATGGCCACTCGGCGATCATGGCTCCAACCCCGACCCCGACCACGACCCCGACCCCAACCCCGATGACGACCACTCGTCGGCCAAGTCGAAGGTTGTGATCTAGCCAATGCTCGGGGAGGCCACCGATGAGTGTGCCACCATTGATGTCTCCCTCTCCATCTCCGATCTCCCCGACGAGTGCTTGGCCTACGTCTTCCAGTACCTAGGCTCCGATGACCAGGGCTGGTGCTCCCTTGTGTGCCATCAAGGGTGTCCGAACAACGCCAAGCAATGGCGGCTGAGCGAGCGACGACGGAGGCAAGCGACGACGGAAAAACCCTAATTGCAATCCCCAAATAAGTTAAATGGCATCATTTTTGTGAGGCCATCCATGTAGGACAGCAAAACGACGTCATTTTCTTAAGGAGGACCGAAAGCGACATTGTTTAAAGGCCTTGTCAATTAAAAAAAAAAAAACCACGTAATCATTTTGGCCGGAATCTTTCACCGGTGGCACCAAAGTGATCGTTTTTCCTCCGATTTGGCACTTAAGTGATCTAACAAAAAATTTTGGCACCAAAGTGAGCATCGTACACAACTTATGATACTAATAGTGTACTTCTCCCATTTAATGGATGTTTAATTAGGGCTAATTGTATGTTTAAATTAATGTAATCTAGTTTAAGCTCTAATTAATTATTTTTAATTAATTATTTCGAATTTATAAATATTATTTTATGAAATTATATTATTATAATATAATATTTAATTATTTAATTTTTGGAATTAAATTTAATTATTTAATATTTTCAAAAATTTCGCCGGGATGGCTGGTTGTTAGAATTTCACGCCAATCGCAATAGTATGGTCAGTTTGTGCTAATTGTATGTTAAATTAAGAAATTGAGTGAAAATGATAATTATTCTAAAAGTGTGGAATTGAGTGATGTTGGTGAAGTTTTGGTATTTAACTTGAAAATACCTAGTGTCGGCTTTTGGCACCGTAATTGGTTTGTAGGACCAGTTTGAATCGATTGATTGATTGGATTGAGAAATGTATTGTTTTATTATTGAATTGATAGCTTTGGCGAGCAATTTTATTGATCAACTTAGATTATCATTTGTTAGCTTGTGAGAGCCATGATCGTTTATCAGCTTGTGAGAGCAACGATCCATTTATCAGCTTATGCAAGCTATCATCTATCTATTAGCTTGTGTGAGCTACCATCTATATATATGTCAGCTTGTGCGAGCTATCATCTATCTATCAGCTTGTGAGAGCATTGCATCCATTTCAGCTTGTGTGAGCCATGATTGTATTGATGGATGAATAGATGGTATGGTTTAATAGATGGTATGAATTGATAGATGTGTGGATTGTATGATATCAATTAGATTTTATTGAATTGATAGATCGATGGGTGTGTCGGTAGTTTCAAATTGTGCGAGCATTGTTTGAATATGAATTGTACTAACATGCAGGAAGGAACTGAGGCGAGGTAAGTCCTCTATCCTATTTGTGTGGCTAGAGTGCCCTGAGGCGTATTTTTTTCCTAATCAAGTCTTAGAGGATAGGACTCGCTAAGACATTGTATCACCCCATTGTGGGATAATATTTTCAGATCCCTAAATGGCGATTCCTCCGAAGCAGTTTGGTCGGCCAAAGAGTGTTAATGAGCATGTAATCGATGTCCCTGCCCTCAGGGGCCAAGGAGCTTGGATCTATGAACTTGTGAGGACCACTGTTTGGGTCAATGTGGGTCTACCTTAGAAGGTACCCCATCGATTCAGGGCATGGTATCGTAGTAGGTTCAATGGACCCAGGGAGGGTCCTCTTTAGGATGTTGAGGTCCCTGCGTCGGTGTCAAAGGTTGCTTATGGCGAGGGTACTACTGACTCTCCTGATGGTGCAGTGGTGAACCCAAATTTAAGTCTCCACGAAACTTCGAGGTCTTGAGTTGATGGTCCGATCGTTTAGTGGATTGTAGCCCTTCTACTTTTGCAGACCTGTGTAAATAGACTAATAATGTAAATGATCTAGTAAGTTGTATATAAAGAAGTGGGGTTTGGTTTTGAAAGTATGATCCTGCTTTTCTATCCCAATTGAGTTTTTGTCTGGGGATTATTTATTCGCTTCCGCATGTGCAATAAAATGAATGGGTCGGCAACGTGTCCTAAGAAGTCGCATTTCTATCGATCGAAGTGGGATGTACGCGTGCTCGAGGTTCAGGGCATGACAGAATTTCTCTATATTACGATGTGTTATAATGAAGATTACATTAGCCTATTTATAGGATGTATGGGATGGCTATCTAAAGTAACAAGATAAACATAAAATCAAATATAATCAATCAAGGATATGCTATATCAAAGGAGATATGTGCATAATCTTGAGAGATATGCGGCATCAAGTAAATATCTTAGTATTGCAAACATATCATAAATCAATATGTGCACTGTACTCCAATTGAGTTAGATACAAAGTGTGCTTTGAAGAAACTTGGTGAAGCTCAGGCCTTGATATCATGTGGCAGCGAGATCTTTCGGGGTAGTTTGTTTTGAATGCTTATGCTTTCAGAATTAAAGAGACCACATTGAACCCTCCTATTGAAATCCCCATCGCCATCTGTGTGATTGTGCTTTTACGAGGAGATTTTTGGTGATTGGCGAGGAAGAATGTTCTAGATTTAATAGTCCTTACAGTTTTCAGCAAATCACCAATGTACAGATTATTTTTTGGTTAGTTTGTGCTCTTTAAAGAGTTTAGGGAAAAAATTATTCAAAAAATGATCAGTCAGCTAATAATGTTCGTATTTCAACAGAAATTCACAAGTCACTCAAACCCCGGATTAAAGCAACAAGCAAAATATTACCAGAACACTATCCGTATCAAATCCGGATCCACCAATCAAAAGATGGAACATAACCGCAGTATCAGATTAAACATCTTCCCATAGTATCAGATTAACTATATCCCTGAATCGCCTTGCAGTATAACCAATTAGCAAATGCCAATATTCATTTGAATAGCCGAAATTACCATTCGATTTTATGGAAAAAAACTAGCACAAGCTTTAAAAGTTCAATAAGTAGACGTTCAAATAAAGACATACGACAATGATTTCCGATCGATCTTGTAGTGATAAAGTCAACTCCCATGCATCAAGCGTCAGAGACTCAAAAGGCCATCCAAGCCTTTTCCCCGGAGGTTTTCTACAAAATTTCAAGCACAGCATGACTTCAACAAACTTCCCGGCCAATCCCTTATTTTCTATCTCCTTCCCTCAGCTGCTTTCCTCTCCTCTGAATCCCCTGATTCCTTAGTAGAGGTGAATCCACATACTGGTCATGGTCATCATATTATGAAATGTCGAATGGGGTGAATCAACACCCGATCACCTGTCGAATCGGACTCTTATCTCCTTATATAGCAACAAGCTTCACCATGATTCTTAGAACACGCTTCGAGCTTGATTCAATTTCGACACTATTTGTAGCCCTCCAAAAGGAAAACAAATTTACATCTCGTGGCTGTGCACATGGATCACTCGATGCACGGATAAGAGCATGGTAGTTTCAATCGAGGCGTGACAACCTACCCAATGTGCTAAAGGCAGAGAGTGCAAGAGCGATAGGGAGAGAGAGAGAGAGAGAGAGAGAGCGAGAATGGGGGGTTGCTTTTGGGATGTGAGAGGAGGTCAACAAGTGGTAGGGGGCACACAACAGAGGCCCATGGGAGT
Source organism: Eucalyptus fibrosa (assembly GCA_017140475.1). Classification (NCBI taxonomy): domain Eukaryota; kingdom Viridiplantae; phylum Streptophyta; class Magnoliopsida; order Myrtales; family Myrtaceae; genus Eucalyptus; species Eucalyptus fibrosa. The sequence goes on along the minus strand of CM029507.1, from coordinate 61,108,061 downwards.
ATAATCATGCATAGGGGTGAGCGCGGAACCGGAACCGGTCACGGAACCGGTTTCGGAACCAGTTAGGGTTCCAAAAGGAACCCCCCCTCCCCCGAGACTCCCGAGATTCTCGATCCTTTCACTTTCAGTTTTTCAAAGTCTCGCCGGACGCCGCTCTGAGTCTCACCGCTGCTCGCCCTCAAGGCCACCGTCGCCAAATGCTGCTGGACGCCAGTCGCAAACGTCGCTCGCGCGAACCCTCGCCGCTCGACGCCTGTCGCTACTGTGCTCTGCCTCTGCTCGTCACAGCCGTGCTCTACCTTGACGCCCATCGCTGACTACCGGACGCAGGCAAATCTGAGCCGAGCTCGTCTTCGCTCGTGACCCACTGCCTGTGCTCGTGCCAAAAGCCCCGACGAGCAAAAGCCCCAACGACACCGATTCTGCTGTCTCTGCTTGCAACCCACCGCCGCTGCTTGCACCAGAAGCCCCGACGATGCCGATTCACCGCCACTGCTCGTGCCAAAAGCCCCGACAATGCCAATTCTGCTGTCTACGCTCATGACCCACCGCCTCTGGTCACTAGGTCTCCGATTCTGACCCACGACGCCGCTGCTACTGTCTCCGCCTTTGCTCCGACAACCCGACGCCAGAAGTCGCGATGCCTGACATCGTTGCCCTGAAGACCAGCAATCGACGTCCCTGCTCACTGCTCAGCGCCGGATGCTGCTCGCCCGATGAAATTGGATTTCTGGACCTTCTCTCTAAGGGTACGATTTCGGGGTAATACCATCAAATGCTGTGAATTTCATTTGTACGATCTCGGGGTAATACCAACATAGGGAGTGAGTGACTGATTCGGTGATTCTTGGACTTGCTTTATTTTAACTCCTTATTAGAAGCGATGCGTAAAGTTTGCTTTTTTTATTTGTTTTTGATTGGGTTGTGCTTCTTTTTTTGGGTTTCAGCTCGGCTTTGAATTTGGAGACGAACAAGCACGTGGCCATAAAGAAGATTGCTAATGCTTTTGATAACAAGATCGACGCGAAGAGGACCCTCCGTGAGATCAAGCTCCTCAGGCAAATGGACCATGAAAACGTCAGTGAATCCCTTGCATTACAGTTTTTCTATTACATGATTGAGAATGGCTTTCTGGGTTGTTTGAAGTGTGTTGTTTTCTTTGATGGTTGGCTTATGGGTGTCGGTAGTGCCATCGATATTATGCAATGGTGCATTTACGTTGCTCTTCGTCTCGGTTCTAAGTCTAACGAATGTGCAGTACAGGTGAATTAGCATTTCTTGCTGTGGACAACGAATTAAGAGTTAGTGCAGCAAATGGTAGAGCTTTGAATCTTCTATTTCACGAGAAGGGATATCGATTGCTTAAGATAATCTGGTCTCCATGTTGTTCTGTGTTACCATTTCTCTGCATCAATTGTTAATGAGACAGAGAACATACTGAAACACCAATCAGAGTATTGTCATCACTCATCAAGATATAGAAGGTCTTATTGTCACTTTGCTACTTACAGAGTTGAACGTCCCTTCTTTGAACTTTTCAGAAGTTTAATTTCTATTATACTGATATAGAAGGGCACTGATACTCATCATTCTTAGGGATGGAATAGATGGTTATATCCTGACTGGATGCAATTTGTAATGGTATGAAAGTGGTTCTTGTTGGTATAAAGAACAAGTTTTGAACTATGATTGATGGGAATCCACATACATGCAGTCCTTAATGAAGCTACATTTATTTATGGCATGGCTATGCCAGATACAAAATAAGCTCTTTAATCAATGCAGAACTAGTATTGCATGGCAATTTTAATAGAACTTGCTTTTTGGTTATTATGATTCTTGTATGCTTATGTGAGATCTTGTTATGTTAATGCAGGTTGTGGCAATTAGGGATATTATTCCACCACCACAGAGAGAGGTTTCCATTGATGTTTATATTGTATATGAGTTTATGGACATTGATCTGCATCAAATTATTCATTCCAACCAAGCATTGTCTGAGGAGCATTGTCAGGTTTCATTTTGCCATTTACTGTACGATATTGGCGCTTCCTTCTAGATGGGATATTGTTTTCTTGTCAGTTGCTGCTTCTTAATTATGTTAGTGGGCGTTGCCATCCGCTGCTTTCTTGTCATTTGCTGGGTCTTAATTAGGTTATTGGGAATTGACCGTAGAGTATGCGCGTACGTTATAGTTCAAATCTAAAAATAACCACAAAAAAAAGAACCTATTGGAACCTAGAACCGACCCTAGAACCCGTGACGGGGTAGATTCTAGGTTTTCAGTTCTAACGGGTAGATTCCAAGTTCCAAAAAATGAGGAACACCGTACCGAGGGTAGGTTCCAGGTTCCAGATGGAACCAAACCGGAACCTGAAACCGCTCACCCCTAATCATGCATTTCATATTCTTTATTGCATTTAAGCATTTAAAACATGTAGGTTTAGACTAATGCATTTGCATCAAGTGAAACATGAAGCTGATTGTGAACTCCTTTCGGATCAACCCGATAGACAGCCCTACATTCACACAAAGTCTAGGCCCATTCCCTCATTTAAAGTTGAGCCCACAAGTTCGGTCCCCTTCTCTCTCTCTCTCTCTCTCTCTCTCTCTCTCTCTCTCTCTCTCTCTCTCTCTCTCTCTCTCTCTCTCTCTCTCTCTCTCTCTCTATTCATGTACTTTATGTTCCCTCTAATGTCATTCGATCAAGCCAAATAAATTTGACTCCATTTCTTGTCACCTTAGACCATTTTAAGCAAAGTAGCGATCAAGGCATTTGAGATGATGGGCATGCTGAAATTGACTAGGAAAGGATTAAATTCCGTGCAATTAAAAGGGGAAAGAATGAATCAGAGTTTGACTGAAATTAGAAGAGGAGTGCTGGAGATCTCGGGCAGAAAGCAAAAGGAACAAGGCCCTCACTTTTTGTTTGTTTTTTTTTTTTTTTTAATCCTGCATAATCACTAAACAAATGTGGATCTCCTCACTATCACGACCTCTTCGAACCCTCTTGTGGATGCAAAGACTAATGGCTTGCTAAGGCTAGGCTTAGCTTGGATCTCTAAAGCCCACAAATTCACTATTTATGATTCGAGTTTTTAACTTACAAATCATTTCACTTAGGAGTCATTACCAATCAATTTGTGATGAGTCAATTATAAACCAAATTAAACTGTTGGGAGAATTATTTTATTTCTGCTCAACACATGAAATTAGGATCAGGAATTTGATTACACTAGTTAATTAGTTAATGCCTTTTCGGTACTTAATCCTATTTAAACATTAAGGAAAGCATTTATGCCAATTACGAGTCCTAAGATTCTAATCAAGTTGAGGAAATAGCAATCCATGCATCAAAAAGGGCGTCATTGGAATAAAGGAAATGTACTAATAGCAATCTCACATTTGCTTCCAAGAATTTAGGCACGATTTTTAAAAAAAAAGGATTTTCACATATTTTAAGAGAAAACCACTCAAAAACCATTTTTAAAGCTTTGTCCTCAATTTTAGAGAAAACATAATTTTTCAATTTTTGTTTATATTTATAATTTTTTAAAATATATTTGGTCTTCGGAGTTCGGGCCCAGTACCTAAAGACAAAGAAAGGAATGGGCTCAGTGAACTTATACCCAATTTGGCCACTACAGGACAAAATCCAAGCCCACTCAACCAAGAGCACAAACCCAAACAAGCCTAATTAGGCCCAAACCTCACTAGCCTTGTAGTAAAAACGAAGCCGAAATTCACCCAAAACACAGTCATCCCTCTCGTGCTATTTTTAGTGAAAATAAAGCCTATTTTCCCTATTTTTGTTTCCTTCTCTCTCTCTCTCTCTCTCTCTCTCTCTCTCTCTCTCTAAGCCTTCCAAGTTTCAACGTTTTCTCCCTCTCCACGACAAACCCAACGCCCCAACATGCAAGACGACTGCATGAGGGCTTCAGCAATCAAAGCTCAGCCCACGTTTGTTATCTTCCCCCTCTCTTGCCAATCTCTCCTCTCACCTTCGCGACTTATCTGAAGCATTCATCACGTGCTTCACTTTTTTTCCCAAAGGACCGAGAACATTGGCGGATGCAAACCACTAAAAGGACTCAAGCTTTGACCAAAATGGTTCAGGCACAGCCCAAGCCACGTCCAGCCACCACGCCGCTGTCACTCGTCGCCACAAACACCACCACCCTTCAACCCCGCCGGCCAAGACCGGTCACCTGGAAACACGACGAGCACACAAAAAAGTGTCGAAATAATAACATACAAAGCGAGGGGCTCTATCAAAACTCTTTTAGCAAGCCACGAGCACCCATGACGGACACAAAACTAAGAGCATCCTCACGAATCTCACTCGGGCGTTTCATCAAACACACGGAGTACACTGGCTAAAAAAAGAGAAATCGAACCAATTGAGAGACTCGAGATTGCGTCAGGACTCATAGCAATCAACAAGCAACGCCCAACAATTGCAGCACACACACGAACGGGGTCGGGAACTCGCATGAGACGGACAAAACAGTCCGGTCCGGCGAGCCCCATACAGGGTGCAAACAGGCTGATGGCCGAGGGTCGCTACCGGGCTCGGCGACGTTGGACAGTGGACGAGCTCAATAGATCGGGCTACGTCCGTTCGCCTTGCGCGTCTCCGAGCGGGGATGCTCGGGAAAACAACCCCCCAAATCGGAACAATCGAGGAAAAAGAAACAAAAAAGAAGGGGCGGGGGGTTACGGCGGTGAGTCACCGACCTTATTCGTCGCCAGAGGCCACTCGCTCACTCCCAGTTTCTCACTCGGCTGTCCCTCACGGCTCACCCTCTCTCACTCGATTTTTCCCTCCCAAGGTCCCTGTTTTCACTCTCCCGATCGCCCCGAGAAGGCCGGTCGGCCAAGGCGCTTCGGCCGCCGGTCCTTGGCGCCTCGACTAGCCCCTCTTGGTCGAACCGGCGTGACATCGCCCGTCACCTCCGTCGCCGTCCGCCTGCTCCTCTGTCCCTGCTCTGCGCTGCTCCTCTGCTCTGCGGCATCCTTGTTGGCGTGAGCAAGAGGAGGAAGAAAGGAGGGAGACGCCAATCTAGCATCGTGAAGAAGGACCGAAAGAGGAAAAGGTAAAGGACGGGAAAGGAAATGGACTTGGTGGCTCAGCAGATCGTCGTAAAAAGGACGAGAAGAATGTGGGAAGTTCGTGGGGAAGGGGCTGGAAGAATCGGTAGAGGTGCACATTCACGCTTTCATATCAATTCTCTCGATCTTGCACATCAGAAGCGGAGGATACTCGGGCTAGCAGGAGCAGCGCTTCCACCGTCCTCTGCTGTCCCCGGAGTCGTCTATGTGAGAATTTAAATTGCTCAGCTTACTGTGATCGCGTTCAGCTCGGTTGTAGCCCAAAGTTATCTTGTTTAATCACGGAACTGATTGGAAGAGTAGGTGCGCATGCCTGAGCCCCCGTTTGTTGATCCTAATTAGTTGTTCGCCGTTTCGTTGGGTTTGGTTGCCGATGCATGTCCTTGTGTTTGCTCGTTTAATTTTCAGTTTATTTTCTTTTCAACGTGTTCGCTAGAATCTCATAATTGAATCATTCTCTTGAAATCAGTCGGTGCCGATTGTTGTCTATGTTTCAAATAGCATTGGCATAACATAGTAAGGGAGTTCTGCATCGTGTAGTCCATTTTTTTTGCACGGTTCATACCACTATGTAGGCCAATCCATGGCCTGGATAAGGAGCCGTCATTCATTTTTTGACCCGATATTTGGTTTATGTTCCCAACATTTGCCCTAACAATTAAATAATTTCACGTTTCTTTCGGTTAATCCACATTGATTTTTCGTCACATTGGTTCAGACTTAACGCCTTAATATGTGAGAATGTACTGAACAACACTGTCTAATCCATGGATAGTGTGAATTCAAACATGTTTCGCCTACATGATACCTCACGAGCCTCTTCCAACACATATGGTCAAGGAAAAAATTATCCAAAAAAAAATCTTAAAATCATTATACCACAATCAATACAATTTTAAACTTGATATAATCACTTGATATCATATGAGTTGGTCATTGTATTCTCGCGGAAAATTTTTTAACACTAAATATACAATGTTGTTTAGCCACTCTTTTTGTTCTATTTTCTGAAATTTGACTATCTTGGATAAGAAGGGCAGCCATTCTTTCTTTTTTCCTTTTCTTTTTCCTATTTTCTGAGTTCAACAATCTTGGAGAAGAAGAGTAAAGGCTCATAGAAAAATAAATTCGTCTGATCTAATGCTTTTATCATTTAGTTCTTGCCAATTTACTTTGGTGGGCACCAAGAAAAACGTTTTGCACAAATATTATGATGTCTAATGTCCCTATGCGATTTTAGCATAATAGTAGTATCGGCCATGCCAATGTGTGCGTCTCCCTCCATTGCATTCAGTTCAAGTCAAAAAACAGTCGAACCATCAAAGAGGGAGAAAAAGGCACTGGATCCAGTTTTCTTTATATTTCCTTTATAAATCTTGCCCCAGCTTTCCAATATCTACAATCCAAAATTTATTGGATCCTCTCCCCTGGAGGATGAGTGAGGTATCAAGGAAGTGAGCTTAGTTGATTGAAGATGATTTAGTTGCTTTGCGAATCACCCATTTTAAACTCATCTACTGCTGATAAACCTCGCAAGATTGGGCTTGGCCTGAAAACTCATAGGCCTCAATCACAAACCCACTCATAACAATCGCATGGGTGGTGCTGGCTGTTTGTGCCTTGCTTTGCCCCTTTTTGGGCTCACTAGACCGGACTTCTTCATTGTTCGGTTCTCGCAAGCATCAGCCCCATTCGTTCGTGCACCGCCACTTTGGGCCACTACTTGTTGATTATTGTGAGTCCCATCACAAGTTGGTTGGTTTTTCCCTCATTTAGCCAGTGCGTTTCAAATTACGAGGAAACATCTGAACCAAATCTATTCGGTTGAATTTGTACTTTTGAATTGTTGAAAGGAGCCCGTAAACATGTGTGATGCATTGTAACCTCTCTTGTGATTAGCAAGTACATTTTCGATCATGTTTTATTTCTACCGAAGTTTTTTGGGTTGCTTTGCTTCGTGCCTAGGTATAGCCCTACGGTTGTCCTTGGTGTTCGGGGTGTGGCTGCGAACGAGAGCCTCCAATGATTAGCGATGGAGACAAGTGATTGCTTGGTGGCTCAAAGTCGCTTGCTGTGAAGATGCAGGGATGTGGTCACGTCGTTGAGGATGAGAATAATTTATTCACGTTATGGTTTGGGGAGAGTCTCGGTTGTGGATGTGTGGGTTTATTCAATGATTGAGTAATTTTGGGCTTGAGTGGTTTTAATGAATTCGGGTTGGCTTCATTTTTGGAAGTGCTTGGGCTGAGTTCTTTTTAGTAATATGGGCTTAGTGCACTCAGTTACAAAGGAATGGGCTTGGTGTAGCTTTGGTGGAGGCTCACTTGGCAGTTTTTTCCCAATTAGCCTTAGAAAGGGTAGAAATGGAGTGAGCTTGAGGATAAGATCAATCGTCCCCTCTAGTCTAAACTGTGAGTCCAAGTTCATCCATGTTCTGGCTAGGTCCCTATTTTTAGACTACTTATTAATTGAATAAAAAATATATTTTAAAAAATTAATTTTATAAAAATCAATAAAAAAAGTCCGAAAAAAATATTTTTCCTAAAGTCAGAAAATGCTTTAAAATAATCTTTCAAGGTAGCCTTCTCTTAAAGTTATGGGAAAATCATTGATAAGAAAATTGTGTTAAAAAATTAAACAAGCCCTTATTGCTTTATCATAGGGTTTCGATTGTCATTAAAACAAATACCCTTAATTACACTTTTTCCATTTGTTGATTATGATTTCCCTTTAGCTTAGTCTAAGATGACAGGCTCCTTATTTGATATTGCTAGATTCTTGCTCTTCCGATTCAATTTATTCGATGCCACTTTAGTTACTAATTGTCGTGTTAATGATTGGGCATTCGCATGGTCACCTTATGTATTAGTGAATAGGTCTAAAATCAACATAGACTGCCTCATGGAAAATATTTTTGAAATGAACAAGATTAGGTATTAAAATTGCATTAATTATTTAATTAGTGTAATCAAGTCTCCAATCTTAGATTATTTGATTACGTAGGAAATGAGGTATACTCCCATAGCTCATTTGATTTGTAGCCGACCCTAATAAACTAGTAGCGACTCATTTGAAAAATTTTATGAACACTAAACATCACGGGAGGTGTGAACTTAGAAGAGCCTGCATCTAATCATGGGCCATAGGGACGTCTTTTAAGCAATACTCCTAAACCTATTTCCTTTCATATCGAGGGGTAGGTCGAGACAAGTAAATATTGATCTTGCAGTCTTCATCAGTCGGATGAGTACATATACATAGATTTATTCAGTGCTACTCTACACTTAAAAATTTGATCATTGGTAATCTATCTTTATACACATAGAAGTGGATATTACTCGTGTGAATGTGACCCATGTGATAGCACATGCGCTTCTTCATCTGATCTAATTTTTATGGTAATTTTAACATATTTTTAATAGTTTATTTAAATTAACGATCGTTGTGAGTTTTCAAAAATGTTTAACAATATAGGGATACATATTATGCTATGATATTCATTTGACCTTAAATCGAGGACTATGAGGTTTCCGTTAAAAGATTTTTCACAATATTGAGATCTAATTTATGACATGATAGCCCATATTTGGTAGATGATATTAGCAAATCAATAAAAGAAAATCCATTGCTACCAGAAAATTTCATCACAAAAAATTAATAATATGTATATTACAAATAAATGAATATAAGAAAATGATGAAAATAATTATTAGCAAAAGAGTAGATAGAGTAATCCACCATTAAGAAAAATTTAACTTAGAAAAAAAGCATTAGATTACATGATTGCACATAATTTCGTATACAAATATGATAGCTCTTGGTATTATATGCATAATCGTTATCACTAGAATCAAGCCATGCCCTAACACTTTCAACCGTTGAAGAATTTAGCTATTACAAATCAATTACCAAACCTCCACCTATTAGCATAGATATTTTCAAATGCAAGCCGGCCTTTGCAAAGACGGTGGAAATTCCTAACCACAAGCCATCTATTATCATAATTATTTTCAAATACGGAGTAATTAATAGATAAATTTTGTTATGTTAAACGGACATGATGGCAAGGAAATTATTGTGTAAGCCCTTTTGATTATGCTTTGTCTTTGTAGGAACCATAGCCTAGAAGAAGAAACGCTAGTCGCTTTTCCAAGCATTATGTAAGAGAGAAAGAGGAATCTTATGGCGAGCTCATGTGAAGAGTTGCTTATCAATCAAAACCTGACCTTTTTAGATGGGAAGGGACTGAAGATAACATCTCAATTTCCAGGACCCACACTATCCATAGTCGTTGCCTTTGTTTTATTTTGTCTTCTGTGTCTGATTGTCGCTCGCAATTATGGATCTGGACAAGTTGGACGGACCCAAGAAAATAAAGAAAGAATTGACTCATGTGTATCATCCTTTGTGGGGCAAGAGAAAAGGCAAAGATCTTTTTTCGTGGGGTCAAAGAAAATTTTATTGAAATTGCGAACATGGTCGAAAGAGTCCCAAGCCAGAGGAATCTAAACAATGGAGAGAACAACTGGCTTATGGAGGAATATAAAGGCAATTTTGTGGAAGAGAGCCAATCCATCGAGTCTTCGCAACTTAATTTACAAAGCCCGCATCAGTAAGAACAAAAAGTGTAATAATCTGTATCTATATCACAAAATGGAAAGAGAGATCTATTTTAAAGGAAATAATCTATCAAAAAGTGTCAAAAATCCATAATTCCACAGACAAGTTAGTAGAATTTGGGGGGGTGATTTCCATGTGGATCGAGGCAAAATTTAAACCTTAGGAACCAACACATCACTAGCCCCCCTCTCTCAACGGTGCATGAGAGTCAAATTTGCAATTTGTCAATATATTTGAGATGTTACTAACGAGAATATGAAATTTACAGTTTCCATGAGTGGTGCAAACGGTCAAGATATCAAAGAATTTCCAATTTAAGAATTGGAAGTCACACGTGTAAATCTCATAAGATAAGTAATAAATTATTTTGGGTTATGGTCACCTGCACATGCAAATTGATATCTTTAAATCATGAATTAAGAAATTTTAATTACTAATGCTTTCATGCTAACGTGAATGTAGGCAAGAATGTAAAAACCTCATGCTCTTGTGATAGCTCTTCGTGTCTCCTTTGCAAAATTCAAGAAAGAAATCAGCCAAGAACAAGTTGACGGAAGCCACCTCCACGGATTATTACCAAAAAAATGAGGTGGCATAAGAGATGCACCCAATGTTCTCTCGGCTGTTCAATCTCTACGGCAAGAAACGTCATGGGTCATAACGGCTCTTAAAGGTGCAAATGGCAAAGTTTCTATTCCGGGGAACTATTTCTTTTCAAAAATAGTTTTTTTTTTTAATATTTCCACTCCGGGAACAATTTCTGAGTAAAATAAGGTGTTTGGTAATTATATAAAATTTTTATTCTTGGAATAGAAAAAGAATAGAAATGTGTTTGGTAAGAATTTACAAATTTTCGTATTTGTTTGTTTTTTCTTCTTAGTCACGGACCGCCAACCACTACCCGCCACCACACGACCGCCGCACAAACGCCGCACGATCGCCACACGACCGCTGATCGTCATCGTCACTGTAGGATTGACGCCTGCAGCCCACTGGCCACAGGAGGGGGCAGCAGCTGTTGGGCTGTGGGCGGCGGTCCTGTGGCGGCGGTCATGTGGCAATCATGTGGCAGTTGGCGACGGCAGGCTACCGACGGACGGTGGCTCTGATCGAGAATTCCAACTCAATGAATTAAAGCATGGAAAAGCACGTATACTTTTTTAAAGGACAGTGGGGGACAGAGTTTATGACCCTGAATTTAAGATCCTCGTAGATAGAGCGGTCGAGAATTGTGGAGGCTTGCCTCTTTTGATTCTCTCAATGGCTAAAAGGTTGAAGCGTGGAGATTTGCCTGAATGGAGGGATGCTTCGACTTATAAAGAAGGGTCCGATGAAAGATCAATAGTGGACCTTAGTTACAATGACCTAAAAGATGAGAGGATCAAAGCACCGTTCTTGGTCCATCCTCTAGTCTCTCGGGAACTTGGCATAAGGGATGCCCTTATCTACTACATGGGCTTGGTTTTATATAAAAAAATTCAGCAAGACTATCGAAGACACTACAGATAGGTTGATTATGGGTTGATGTCACCTCCTTAACTCTTCTTTGTTGCTAGGCAGTGATGGCCGAGCCCAGTTGAGCATGCATAATGACCTAATTATTGACGTGACCATCTCTATGCATGACAAATTTATTGACATTGAATGGAACACCTTGGTCAGGAGAAAGGATTTTGGGTTTAAAGAATAGTCACAGTAAGATCTCAGAAAATGCATCGTAATGGTCTTCTACTATATTATCATTGATGAATTTCCCGAAAAATTGGACTGCTCGAACATGAGGATTATTCTATTATTAGAAGAAAACTTTCTCAAAATGCCCAACCCTTTTTTCAAATCTATGGAGAACCTCCAAGTCTTGGACTTGACTGGCTTATCTTTTATCTCCCTCCCTTCGTTGATGGAGTTACTTAAAAACCTCACATCACTATGTCTTGATGAATGCCATCTGGAGAATGTGACTGCTCATGGAAAGCTGAAAGGATTGCAATTCCTAAGTTTCTTCAATTCTAGAATTGCTTGGCTACCCAAAGAAATGAGTGAACTAACAAAATTGAGATTTTTGGACCTGAGATTGTGTTCCATGCTTGAAGTTATTAAAAGCTCAGTTAATTTAGAAGAATTGTCTATGGAAGAGAATTTCGATCAGTGGGAGGTCGAGGATAAAACCCCGCGAAACAATGCTAGCCTGGCTGAGTTCAAGAACAAGGATAAGTTGAGCACTTTATACATTGCCATTCCTCGTTTAGCTAATCTCTCAAAGACCTACCATTTGGGAAACTAAGGGTGCGCACAACAACGTTTCTATTCTGGCGAACTATTTCCTTTCAGAAATAGTTTTTTTTTTTTATTTCTACTCCAGGAACAATTTCTGAGTAAAATAAGGTATTTGGTAATTATACAAAATTTATATTCTTGGAATAGAAAAAGAATAGAAATGCGTATGGTAAAAATTTATAAATTTTTATATTTATTTGTTTTTTCTTCTTACTAACGGATCGCCGCCCGCCGGCACCCGCGTCGTACGACCGCCGCACGACCGTCAACCATCACCACCAACCACCGCCGCAGGATTGCTGCCCACAGCCCACCGACCACGGGAGGGGGCGGTGGCTATCGGCAGTGGTCATGCGGCGGTCGTGTGGCGGTTGGCGACGGCATGCTACCGGCGGACGGTGGCTCTAATCTAGAATTCCAACTTAATGAGTTAAAGCATGGAGAAGCACGTATACTTTTTGAAAGGATAATGGGGGATAGAGTTAACGACCCTGAATTTAAGATCCTCATGGATAGAGTTGTCGAGAATTGTGGAGGCTTGCCTCTTTTAATTCCCTCAGTGGCTAAAAGGTTGAAGCGTGGAGATTTGCCTGAATAGAGGGATGCTTCGACCCATAAAGAAGGGTCCAATGTAAAATCAATAATGGAACTTAGTTACAATGACCTAAAAGATGAGAGGATCAAAGCACTATTCTTGGTTCATGCTCTAGTCTCTCGGGGACTTGGCATAAGTGATGCCCTTATCTACTGCATGGGCTGGGTTTATATAAAAAATTCAGCTAGACCATCAAAGACACTAGAGATAGGTTGATTATGGATTGACGTCGCCTCCTTGACTCTTCTTTGTTGCTAGGCAGTGATGGCCAGGCCTAGTTGAGCATGCATGACCTAATTATTGACGTGGCCATCTTTAAGCATGACAAATTTATTGACATGGAATGGAACACCTTAGTCGAGAGAAAGGATTTTGGATTTAAAGAATAGTCACAATATGATTTCAAAAAATGCACCGCAATGGCCTTCTACTATGTTAACATTGATGAATTTCCTGAAAAATTGAACTGCCCGAACATGAGGATTCTTCTGTTATTAGAAGAAAACTTTCTCAAAATGCCTGACCCATTTTTCGAATCTATGAAGAAGCTTCAAGTATTGGACTTGACTGGCTTATCGTTTACATGCCTCCCCTTGTCAATGGAGTTACATAAAATCCTCAGATCACTATGTCTTGATGGATGCCATCTGGAGAATGTGACTGCTCTTGGAAAGCTGAAAGGATTGTAGTTTCTAAGTTTCTTCAATTCTAGAATTGCTTGGCTGCTTAAAGAAACGAGTGAACTAACATAATTGAGATTTTTGGACCTGAGATTGTGTTTCATGCTTGAAGTTATTAAAAGCTTGGTTAATTTAGAAGAATTGTCTATGGAAGAGAATTTTGATCAGTGGGAGGCCAAGGATAAAACTCTGCGAAACAACGCTAGCCTGGCTGAGTTCAAGAACATGAATAAGTTGACCACTTTATACATTGTCATTCCTCGTTCAGCCAATCTCTCAAGAAACCTATCATTTGCAAAACTAAGGGTACGCATGGCAACGTTTCTATTCCAAGGAACTATATTATTTTTTTAGAAATAGTTTTTTTTTCAATTTCTACTCGAAAAACAATTTCTAAGTAAAATAAGGTATTTGATAATTATACAAAATTTCTATTCTTGGAATAGAAAAAAATATAGAAATGCGTTTAGTAAAAATTTATAAATTTTTCTATTTGTTTGTTCTTTCTTCTTAATCATAGATTGTCGACCGCCAACCGCCGTCGTACAACTGCCACACAAACGTCGCACGACCGTCGCACGACCGGTGCACGACCTTCGACTGTCAACACCGATCACCGCCGCAGGATTGCTGCTTGTAGCCCACTAACTACGGTTGGGGGCGGCGGCTAATGGGCTGTGTGTGGCGGTCTTGTAGCAGCCGTCGGTAGCATAGGTCGGCGGTCGTGTGGTAGTTGGCGACAACAGGCTGTCGACGGAGGGTGGCTCTAATCCATCATTCCGACTTAGTGAGTTAAAGCATGGAGAAGCACGTATACTTTTTTAAAAGACAGTGGGGGATAGATTTATCGACCCTAAATTTAAGATCCTCATGGATAGAGTGGTCGAGAATTGTGGAGGCTTGCCTCTTATGATTCTCTCGGTGGCTAAAAGGTTGAAGTGTGGAGATTTGCCTGAATAGAGGGATGCTTCGACCTATAAAGAAGGGTCTGGTGTAAAATAAATAGTGAAACGACCAAAAAGATAAGAGGATCAAAGCGCTGTTCTTGGTTCATGTTCTAGTCTCTCGGGGACTTGGCATAAGGGATGCCCTTATCTACTGCATGGGCTTGGGTTTATATAAAAAAATGTACAAGACCATCGAAGACACTAGAAAGAGGATGATTATGGATTGACGTCGCCTCCTTGACTCTTCTTTGTTGCTAGGCAGTGATGGCCGGGCCCAGTTGAGCATTAATGACCTAATTATTGACGTGGCCATCTTTATGCATGACAAATTTATTGACACGGAATGGAACGCCTTGGTCGGGAGAAAGGATTTTGGGTTTAAAGAATGGTCATAGTATGATCTCAGAAAATGCACCGCAATGGCCTTATACTATGTTTTTTTTTTTTACTATGCTGACATTAATGAATTTCCTAAAAAATTGGACAGCCCGAACATGAGAATACTTCTGTCATTAGAAGAAAACTTCCTCAAAATGCCCGACTCTTTTTTCGAATCTATGGGGAAGCTCCAAGTCTTGGACTTGACTGGCTTATCTTTTATCTCCCTCCCTTCATCGATGGAGTTACTTAAAAACCTCACATCACTAAGTCTTGATGGATGCCATCTAGTGAATGTGACTGCTCTTAGAAAGCTGAAAGGATTGCAATTCCTAAGTTTCTTCAATTCTAGAATTGCTCGGCTGCCCAAAGAAATTAGTGAACTAACAGAATTAAGATTTTTGGACTTGAGATTGTGTTCCATGCTTGAAGTTATTGAATGCTTGGTTAATTTAGAAGAATTGTCTATGGAAGAGAGTTTTGATCAGTGGGAGGCAACAATAAAACCCCGCGAAACAACACTAGCCTGGTTGACTTCAAGTACATGAATAAGTTGACCACTTTACACATTGTTATTCCTTATTCAGCCAATCTCTCAAGAAACTTACCATTTGCGAAACTAAGGGTGCACATGGCAACATTACTATTCTAGGGAACTATTTTTTTTTTTAGAAATAGTTTTTTTTTCTATTTCTACTCCAAGAGCAATTTCTGATATAATAAGGTATTTGGTAATTATACAAAATTTCTATTCTTGGAATAGAAAAATAATAGAAATGCGTTTAGTAAAAATTTATAAATTTTTATATTTGTTCGTTCTTTCTTCTTACTCACAGACCGTCGACTGTCGACCGCCGCCGTATGATCGCCGCACAAATGTCGTACGACCGGCACACGACCATCGATTGTCACCACCGATCGCCACCGCAAGATTGCCGCTTGCAGCCCAGTGACCGCGGTTGGGGGCAGTGGCTAATGTGTTGTGTGCGGCGGTCTTGCGACGGCCGTCGACAACGACGGTCAGCGATCGTGTCGCAACAAATGGCGGTCATGTGGCGGTTGGCGACAACAAGTAGCCGGCGGATGGTGGCTTTGATCCATAATTCCAACTCAGTGAGTTAAAGCATGGAGAAGCATGTATACTTTTTTAAAAGATAGTGGGGGACAAAGTTATCGACCCTGAAATTAAGATCCTCGTGGATAGAGTGGTTGAGAATTATGGAGGCTTACCTCTTATGATTCTCTCTGTGCCTAAAAGGTTGAAGTGTGGAGATTTGCCTGAAGGAAGGGAAGCTTCGACCTATAAAGAAGGGTCCGATGTAAAATCAATAGTGAAATGACCTAAAAGATGAGATCATCAAAGTGCTGTTCTTGGTACATGCTCTAGTCTCTCGGGGACTTGGCATAAGGGATGCTCTTATCTACTGCATGGGCTTGGGTTTATATAAAAAATTTACAAGACCATCGAAGACACTAGAAAGAGGATGATTATGGATTGACGTCGCCTCCTTGACTCTTCCTTGTTGCTAGGCAGTGATGGCCAGGCCTAGTTGAGCATGCATGACCTAATTATTGACGTGGCCATCTCTATGCATGACAAATTTATTGAAACGGAATGGAACGCCTTGGTCGAGAGAAAGGATTTTGGGGTTAAAAAATGGTCACAATATGATCTCAGAAAATGCACCGCAATGGCCTTATACTATATATATATATATATATATATATATATATTTACAATGTTGACATTAATGAATTTCCTAAAAATTGTACAGCCCGAACATGAGAATACTTATGCCATTAGAAGAAAACTTTCTCAAAATGCCCGACTCATTTTTCGAATATATGGAGACGCTCCAACTCTTGGACTCGACTACTTATCTTTTATCTCCCTCATTTCGTCGATGGAGTTACTTAAAAACCTCACATCACTATGTCTTGATAGATGCCATCTAGAGAGTGTGACTGCTCTTAGAAAGTTGAAAGGATTGCAATTCCTAAGTTTCTTCAATTCTAGAATTGCTCGCCGCCCAAAGAAATCGGTGAACTAACAGAATTGAGATTTTTGGACTTGAGATTGTGTTCCATGCTTGAACTTATTGAAAGCTTGGTTAATTTAGAAGAATTGTCTATGGAAGAGAGTTTTCATCAGTAGGAAGCCGAGGATAAAACCCCGCGAAACAATGGTAGCCTGGCTGAGTTCAAGAACATGAATAAGTTGAGCACTTTATACATTGTCAATCCTCGTTGAGCCAATCTCCCAAGAAACCTAACTTTTTCGAAAATAAGGGTGCGCATGGCAACGTTTGTATTCCAAGGAACTATTTTTTTTTTTTCAGAAATAGCTTTTCTTTTTTCTATTTCTACTTCGAAAATAATTTCTGAGTAAAATAAGGTATTTGGTAATTATACAAAATGTCTATTCTAAGAATAGAAAAAGAATAGAAATGCATTTAGTAAAAATTTATAAATTTTTGTATTTATTTGTTTGTTCTTTCTTTTTACTCATAGAACGCTGATTGCCGACCATCGTCTTACGACCACTGGACGAACGTCGCACGACCACGACGCACGAACGTAGCACAACCACGGCACGAATGCAGCACAACCCCTGCACGAACGCCGCATGACCATCGCACGACCGGCACACGACCGTCGACCTCCACCACCGATCACCGTCGCAGGATTGCCACTTGCAGCCCACTAACTATGATTTAGGGCGGCGGCTAATGGGGTATGTGCGGCGATCTTACGGCGGCCGTCGACAACAACGGCCAGCGGTCGTGCAGCGGCAGGCGGCAGTAGTGTGGCAGTTGGCAATAATAGGCTGCTGAACGAAGGTGGCTCTGATGCATAATTCCAACTCCGTGAGTTAAAGCATAGAGAAGCATGTATACATTTTTAAAGAACAATGGGGGATAAAGTTATCGACCCTAAAATTAAGATCCTCGTGGATAGAGTGGTCGAGAATTGTGGAGGCTTGCCTCTTATGATTCTCTTGGTGGCTAAAAAGTTGAAGTGTGGAGATTTGCCTGAATGGAGGGATGCTTCGACCTATAAAGAAGGGTCCGATATAAAATCAATAGTGGAAGGACCTAAAAGATAAGAGGTTCAAAGCGCTGTTCTTGGTTCATCCTCTAGTCTCTTAGGGACTTGGCATAAGGGATGCTCTTATCTACTGCATGGGCTTGGGTTTATATAAAAAATTCAGCAAGACCATCGAAGACACTAGAAAGAGGTTGATTAAGAATTGATGTTGCCTCCTTGACTCTTCTTTGTTGCCAGGCAATGATGGCTAGGCCAAGTTAAGCATGCATGACCTAATTATTGACGTGGTCATCTCTATGCATGACAAATTTATTGAAACGAAATGGAACACCTTGGTCGGGAGAAAGGATTTTGGGGTTAAAAAATGGGCATAGTATGATCTCAGAAAATGCACCGCAATGGCCTTATATTATGTTTTTTTTTTTTTACTATGTTGACATTAATGAATTTCCTAAAAAATTGGACCGACCGAACATGAGAATACTTCTGTCATTAGAAGAAAACTTTCTCAAAATGCCTGAGTCATTTTTCGAATCTATGGAGAAGCTTCAAGTCTTGGACTTGATGGCTTATCTTTTACCTCCCTCCTTTCGTCGAGGGAGTTACTCAAAAACCTCACATCACTATGTCTTGATGGATGCCATCTAGAGAATGTGACTGCTCTTGGAAAGTTGAAAGGATTGCAATTCCTAAGTTTCTTCAATTCTAGAATTGCTCGGCTGCCCAAAGAAATTGGTGAACTAACAGAATTGAGATTTTTGGACTTGAGATTGTGTTCCATGCTTGAAGTTAATGAAAGCTTGGCTAATTTAGGAGAATTGTCTATGGGAGAGAGTTTTGATCAGTAGGAGGCCGAGGATAAAACCCCGCGAAACAACGCTAGCCTGGCTGAGTTCAAGAACATGAATAAGTTGAGCACTTTATACATTGTCAATCATCGTTCAGCCAATCTCCCAAGAAACCTACCATTTGCGAAACT
Source organism: Eucalyptus fibrosa (assembly GCA_017140475.1). Classification (NCBI taxonomy): domain Eukaryota; kingdom Viridiplantae; phylum Streptophyta; class Magnoliopsida; order Myrtales; family Myrtaceae; genus Eucalyptus; species Eucalyptus fibrosa. Next base: position 61,089,425 of record CM029507.1, on the reverse strand, counting down.
AAGGGTGTGCATGGCGACATTTCTATTCCGGGGAACTTTTTTTTTTTTTTTTTTTTTTTTTCAGAAATAGCTTTTTTTTTTCTATTTCTACTCCGAAAATAAATTCTGAGTAAAATAAAGTATTTGGTAATTATACAAAATGTCTATTCTTAAAATAGAAAAAGAATAGAAATGCGTTTAGTAAAAATTTATAAATTTTTGTATTTATTTGTTTGTTCTTTCTTGTTACTCATAGAACGTCGACTCTCGACCGCCGTCGTACAACCGCCGCACGAACGTCGCACAACCGCTGCACGAACGTCGCACGACCGGCGCACGACCATCAACCTTCACCACCAATCACCGCTGCAGGATTGCCACTTGCAGCCCACTGACTATGACTAGGGGCTGTGGCTAATGGGCTATGTGCGGCGATCTTACGGCGGTCGTCGGCAACGACGATCAGTGGTCGTGCAGCAGTAGGCGGCGGTCGTGTGGCGGTTGGCGACAATAGGCTGCCGACGGAAGGTGGTTCTGATCCATAATTCCAACTCAGTGAGTTAAAGCATGGAGAAGCACGTATACATTTTTAAAGAACAATGGGGGACAGAGTTATCGACCCTAAAATTAAGATCCTCGTGGATAGAGTGGTTGAGAATTGTGGAGGCTTGCCTCTTATGATTCTCTCGGTGGCTAAAAGGTTGAAGTGTGGAGATTTGCCTGAATGGAGGGATGCTTCGACCTATAAAGAAGGGTCCGATGTAAAATCAATAGTGGAATGACCTAAAAGATAAAAGGATCAAAGCGCTGTTCTTGGTTCATGCTTTAGTCTCTCGAGGACTTGGCATATGGGATGCTCTTATCTACTGCATGGGCTTGGGTTTATATAAAAAATTCAGCAAGACGATCGAAGACACTAGAAAGAGGTTGATTAAGAATTGACGTTGCCTCCTTGACTCTTCTTTGTTGCCAGGCAATGATGGCTAGGCCGAGTTGACCATACATGACCTAATTATTGACGTGGCCATCCCTATGCATGACAAATTTATTGAAACGGAATGGAATGCCTTGGTCGGGAGAAAGGATTTTGGGGTTAAAAAATGGTCACAGTATGATCTCAGAAAATGCACCGCAATGGCCTTATACTGTGTGTGTTTTTTTTTTTTACTATGTTGACATTAATGAATTTCCTAAAAAATTGGACCACCCGAACATGAGAATACTTCTGTCATTTGAAGAAAACTGTCCCAAAATGCCCGAGTCATTTTTCGAATCTATGGAGAAGCTTCAAGTCTTGGACTTGACTAGCTTATCTTTTACCTCCCTCCTTTCATCGAGGGAGTTACTCAAAAACCTCACATCACTATGTCTTGATGGATGCCATCTAGAGAATGTGACTGCTCTTGGAATGTTGAAAGGATTGCAATTCCTATGTTTCGTCAATTCTAGAATTGCTCGGCTGCCCAAAGAAATTGGTGAGCGAACAGAATTGAGATTCTTGGACTTGAGATTGTGTTCCATGCTTGAAGTTATTGAAAGCTTGGTTACTTTAGAAGAATTGTCAATGGAAGAGAGTTTTGATCAGTAGGAGGCCGACGATAAAACCCCGCGAAACAATGCAAGCCTGGCTGAGTTCAAGAACATGAATAAGTTGAGCACTTTATACATTGTCAATCCTCGTTCAGTCAATCTCCCAAGAAACCTACTGTTTGCGAAACTAAGGGTGCGCGTGGCAACGTTTCCATTCCAGTGAACTATTATTTATTTTTTTTAAGAAATAGCTTCTTTTTTTTTCTATTTCTACTCCGAAAATAATCTCTGAGTAAAATTAGGCATTTTGTAATTATACAAAATGTTTACTCTTAGAATAGGAAAAGAATAGAAATGCATTTAGTAAAAATTTATAATTTTTTGTATTTATTTCTTTGTTCTTTCTTCTTACTCATAGAACGTCGACCGCCGTCGTCGTATGACCCGCCAAGCACGAACGACGCACGATCGCTGAACGAACGTCACACGACCGGCGCACGACCGGCAACCTTCACCACCCATCACCACCGCAGGATTGCCACTTGTAGCCCACTGACTATGATTGGGGACGGCGGCTAATGGGCTATGTGCGGCGATCTTGCGGCGGCCATCGACAACGACGGTCAACGATCGTGCAGCGGCAGGAGGCGGTCGTGTAGCGGTTGGCGACAATAGGCTGCCGACGGAAGGTGGCTCTGATCCATAATTCTAACTCAGTGAGTTAAAGCATGGAGAAGCACGTATACATTTTTAAAGAACAGTGGGGGACAGAGTTATCGACCCTAAAATTAAGATCCTCGTGGATAGAGTGGTCGAGAATTGTTGAGGCTTGCCTCTTATGATTCTCTCGGTGGCTAAAATGTTGATGTGTGGAGATTTGCCTGAATGGAGGGATGCTTTGACCTATAAAGAAGGGTCCGATGTAAAATCAATAGTGGAATGACCTAAAACATGAGAGGATCAAAGCGCTGATCTTGGTTCATGCTCTAGTCTCTCGGGGACTTGGCATATGGGATGTTCTTATCTACTGCATGGGCTTGGGTTTATATAAAAAATTCAGCAAGACCATCGAAGACACTAGAAAGAGGTTGATTAAGGATTGGCACTGCCTCCTTGACTCTTCTTTGTTGCCAGGCAATGATGGCTAGGCCCAGTTGAGCATGCATGACCTAATTATTGACGTGGCCATCTCTATGCATGACAAATTTATTGAAACGGAATGGAACGCCTTGGTCGAGAGAAAGGATTTTGGGGTTAAAAAATGGGCATAGTATGATCTCAGAAAAGGCACCGCAATGGCCTTATACTATGTTTTTCTTTACTATGTTGACATTAATGAATTTCCTAAAAAATTGGACCGCCCGAACATGAGAATACTTCTGTCATTAGAAGAAAACTTTCTCAAAATGCCCGACTCATTTTTTGAATCTATGGAGAAGCTCCAAGTCTTGGACTTGACTGGCTTATCTTTTATCTCCGTCCTTTCGTCGATGGAGTTACTTAGAAACCTCACATCACTATGTCTTGATGGATGCCATCTAGAGAATGTGACTACTCTTAGAAAGTTAAAAGGATTGCAATTCCTATGTTTCTTCAATTCTAGAATTGCTCTGCCGCCCAAAGAAATCGGTGAACTAACAGAATTGAGATTTTTGGACTTGAGATTGTGTTCCATGCTTCAAGTTATTGAAAGCTTGGTTAATTTAGAAGAATTGTCTATGGAAGAGAGTTTTCATCAGTAGGAAGCCGAGGATAAAACCCCGCGAAACAATGGTAGCTGGGTGAGTTCAAGAACATGAATAAGTTGAGCACTTTATACATTGTCAATCCTCGTTCAGCCAATCTCCCAAGAAACCTTACTTTTTCGAAACTAAGGGTGCGCATGGCAACGTTTCTATTACAGGGAACTATTTTTTTTTCAGAAATAGTTTTTTTTTCTATTTATACTCCGAAAATAATTTCTGAGTAAAATAAGGTATTTGGTAATTATACAAAATGTCTATTCTAAGAATAGAAAAAGAATAGAAATGCATTTAGTAAAAATTTATAAATTTTTGTATTTATTTGTTTGTTCTTTCTTTTTACTCATAGAACGTCGGCTGCCGATCGTCGTCTTATGACCGCTGGACGAATGTCGCACGACCACTGCATGAACGTAGCACGACCGCGGCACGAATGCAGCACAACCCCTTCACGAAAGCCGCACGACCATCGCACGACTGTCGACCTCCACCACCGATCACCGTCGCAAGATTGCCACTTGCAGCCCACTGACTATGATTTAGGGCGGCGGCTAATGGGGTATGTGCGGCGATCTTACGGCGGTTGTCGGCAACGACGGCCAGCGGTCGTGCGGCAGTTGGCAACAATAGGTTGCTGAAGAAAGGTGGCTCTGATCCATAATTCCAACTCCGTGAGTTAAAGCATGGAGAAGCACGTATACATTTTTAAAGAACAATGGGGGATAGAGTTATCGACCCTAAAATTAAGATCCTCGTGGATAGAGTGGTCGACAATTGTGGAGCCTTGCCTCTTATGATTCTCTCAGTGGCTAAAAAGTTGAAGGGTGGAGATTTGCCTGAATGGAGGGATGCTTCGACTTATAAAGAAGGGTCTGATATAAAATCAATAGTGGAAGGACCTAAAGGATAAGAGGATCAAAGCGCTGTTCTTGGTTCATGCTCTAGTCTCAAAGCGCTGTTCTTGGTTCATGCTCTGGTCTCTTAGGGACTTGGCATAAGGGATGCTCTTATCTACTGCATGGGCTTGGGTTTATATAACCAATTCAGCAAGACCATCGAAGACACTAGAAAGAGGTTGATTAAGGATTGGCACTACCTCCTTGACTCTTCTTTGTTGCCAGGCAATGATGGCTAGGCCCAGTTGAGCATGCATGACCTAATTATTGACGTGGCCATCTCTATGCATGACAAATTTATTGAAACGGAATGGAACACCTTGGTTGGGAGAAAGGATTTTGGGGTTAAAAAATGGGCATAGTATGATCTCAGAAAAGGCACCGCAATGGCCTTATACTATGTTTTTCTTTACTATGTTGACATTAATGAATTTCCTAAAAAATTGGACCGCCCGAACATGAGAATACTTCTGTCATTAGAAGAAAACTTTCTCAAAATGCCTGAGTCATTTTTCGAATCTATGGAGAAGCTTCAAGTCTTGGACTTGACTGGCTTATCTTTTACCTCCCCCCTTTCGTCGAGGGAGTTACTCAAAAACCTCACATCACTATGTCTTGATGGATGCCATCTGGAGAATGTGACTGCTCTTGGAAAGTTGAAAGGATTGCAATTCCTAAGTTTCTTCAATTCTAGAATTGCTCGGCTACCCAAAGAAATTGGTGAACTAACAGAATTGAGATTTTTGGACTTGAGATTGTGTTCCATGCTTGAAGTTATTGAAAGCTTGGCTAATTTAGGAGAATTGTCTATGGAAGAGAGTTTTGATCAGTAGGAGGCCGACGATAAAACCCCGCGAAACAATGCTAGCCTGGCTGAGTTCAAGAACATGAATAAGTTGAGCACTTTACACATTGTCAATCATCGTTCAGCCAATCTCCCAAGAAACCTACCATTGCGAAACTAAAGGTGTGCATGGCAACGTTTCTATTCCAGGGAACTTTTTTTTTTTCTATTTCTACTCCGAAAATAATTTCTGAGTAAAATAAGGTATTTGGTAATTTTACAAAATGTCTATTCTAAGAATAGAAAAAGAATACAAATGCATTTATTAAAAATTGATAGATTTTTGTATTTATTTGTTTGTTCTTTCTTCTTACTCATAGAACGTCGATTGCCGATCGCCATCTTACGACCGCCGCTCGAACGTCGCACGACCGCTGCATGAACGTCGCACGACCGGCGCACGACCGTCGACCTTCACCACCGATTACCGCCTCAGGATTGCCACTAGCAGCCCACTGACTATGACTGGGGGCAGTGGCTAATGGGCTATGTGTGGCGATCTTACGGCGGCCGTCGGCAACGACGGCTGGCAGTCGTGCAGCGGCAAGCGGCGATCGTGTGACAGTTGGTGACAATAGGCTGCTAACGGAAGGTGGTTCTAATCCATAATTCCAACTAAGTGAGTTAAAGCACGGAGAAGCACGTATGCATTTTTAAAGAACAGTGGGGGACAGAGTTATCGACCCTAAAATTAAGATCCTCGTGGATAGAGTGGTCGAGAATTGCGGAGGCTTGCCTCTTATGATTCTCTCGGTGGCTAAAATGTTGATGTGTGGAGATTTGCCTGAATGGAGGGATGCTTCGACCAATAAAGAAGGGTCCGATGTAAAATCAATAGTGGAATGACCTAAAACATGAGAGGATCAAAGCGTTGTTCTTGGTTCATGCTCTAGTCTCTCGGGGACTTGGCATATGGGATGTTCTTGTCTACTGCATGGGCTTGGGTTTATATAAAAAATTCAGCAAGACCATCGAAGACACTAGAAAGAGGTTGATTAAGGATTGGCACTGCCTCCTTGACTCTTCTTTGTTGCCAGGCAATGATGGCTAGGCCCAGTTGAGCATGCATGACCTAATTATTGACGTGGCCATCTCTATGCATGACAAATTTATTGAAACGGAATGGAACACCTTGGTTGGGAGAAAGGATTTTGGGGTTAAAAAATGGGCATAGTATGATCTCAGAAAAGGCACCGCAATGGCCTTATACTATGTTTTTCTTTACTATGTTGACATTAATGAATTTCCTAAAAAATTGGACCGCCCGAACATGAGAATACTTCTGTCATTAGAAGAAAACTTTCTCAAAATGCCCGACTCATTTTTCGAATCTATGGAGAAGCTCCAAGTCTTGGACTTGACTGGCTTATCTTTTATCTTCGTCCTTTCGTCGATGGAGTTACTTAGAAACCTCACATCACTATGTCTTGATGGATGCCATCTAGAGAATGTGACTGCTCTTAGAAAGTTGAAAGGATTGCAATTCCTATGTTTCTTCAATTCTAGAATTGCTCGGCTGCCCAAAGAAATTGGTGAGCTAACAGAAATGAGATTTTTGGACTTGAGATTGTGTTCCATGCTTGAAGTTTTTGAAAGCTTGGTTACTTTAGAAGAATTGTCAATGGAAGAGATTTTTTATCAGTAGGAGGCCGACGATAAAACCCCGCGAAACAATGCTAGCCTAGCTGAGTTCAAGAACATGAATAAGTTGAGCACTTTATACATTGTCAATCCTCGTTCAGTCAATCTCCGAAGAAACCTACCATTTGCGAAACTAAGGGTGCACGTGGCAACGTTTCCATTCCAGTGAACTATTATTATTTTTTTAAGAAATAGCTTCTTTTTTTTTTTTCTATTTCTACTCCGAAAATAATCTTTGAGTAAAATAAGGCATTTTGTAATTATAAAAAATGTTTACTCTTAGAATAGAAAAAGAATAGAAAAGCATTTAGTAAAAATTTATAATTTTTTGTATTTATTTCTTTGTTCTTTCTTCTTACTCATAGAACGTCGACTGCCGACCGTCGTCGTACGACCGCCGCACGAACGACGCACGACCGCTGCACGAACCTCGCACGATTGGCACACGACCGGCGACCTTCACCACCCATCACCACCGCAGGATTGCCACTTGCAGCCCACTGACTATGATTGGGGGCGGCGGCCAATGGGCTATGTGTGGCGATCTTGCGGCGTCCATCGACAACGACGGTCAGCGATCGTGCAGCGGCAGGAGGCGGTCGTCTAGCAGTTGGCGACAATAGGCTGCCGACGGAAGGTGGCTCTAATCCATAATTCCAAATCAGTGAGTTAAAGCATGGAGAAGCACGTATACATTTTTAAAGAACAGTGGGGGACAGAGTTATCGACCCTATTAAGATCCTCGTGGATAGAGTGGTCGAGAATTGTGGAGGCTTGCCTCTTATGATTCTCTCGGTGGCCAAAAGGTTGAAGTGTGGAGATTTGCCTGAATGGAGGGATGCTTCGACCTATAAAGAAGGGTCCGATGTAAAATCAATAGTGGAACGACCTAACAGATGAGCGGATCAAAGCGCTGTTCTTGGTTCATTTCTAGTCTCTCGGGGACTTGGCATAAGGGATGCTGTTATCTACTGCATGGGCTTGGGTTTATATAAAAAATTCAGCAAGACCATCGAAGACACTAGAAAGAGGTTGGTTAAGGATTGACGTTGCCTCCTTGACTCTTCTTTGTTGCCAGGCAATGATGGCTAGACCCAGTTGAGCATGCATGACCTAATTATTGACGTGGCCATCTCTATGCATGACAAATTTATTGAAACGGAATGGAACGCCTTGGTCGGGAGAAAGGATTTTGGGGTTAAAAAATGGTCACAGTATGATCTTAGAAAAATGCATTGCAATGGCCTTATATTATTTTATTTTTTTTACTATGTGGACATTAATGAATTTCCTAAAAAATTGGATTGCCTGAACATGAGAATACTTCAATCATTAGAAGAAAACTTTCTCAAAATGCCCGACTCATTTTTCGAATCTATGGAGAAGCTCCAAGTGTTGGACTTGATTGGCTTATCTTTTATCTCCCTCCTTTCGTCGATGGAGTTACTTAAAAACCTCACATCACTATGTCTTGATGGATGCCATCTAGAGAATGTGACTGCTCTTGGAAAGTTGAAAGGATTGCAATTCCTAAGTTTCTTCAATTCTTGAATTGCTCGGCTGCCCAAAGAAATTGGTGAACTAACAGAACTGAGATTTTTGGACTTGAGATTGTGTTTCATGCTTGAAGTTATTGAAAGCTTGGTTAATTTAGAAGAATTGTCTATGGAAGAGAGTTTTGATCAATAGGAGGCCGAGGATAAAACCCTGTGAAACAATGCTAGCCTGGCTGAGTTCAAGAACATGAATAAGTTGAGCACTTTAAACATTGTCAATCCTCGTTCAGCCAATCTCCCAAGAAACCTACCATTTGCAAAACTAAGGGTGCGTATCGCAACATTTCTATTTTAGGGAACTATTTTTGTTTTCAAAAATAGTTTTTTTTTTCTATTTCTACTCCAAGAACAATTTCTGAGTAAAATAAGGTATTTGGTAATTATACAAAATTTATATTCTTAGAATAGAAAAAGAATTGAAATGCGTTTTGTAAAAATTTATAAATTTTTATATTTATTCGTTTGTTCTTTCTTCTTACTCATAGAACGTCGACTGCCAACCGTTGCCATACGACCGCCGCACGAACGCCACACGACCGCTGCACGAACGCCGTACGACCATGACACGACCATCGCACGACCCGGGCACGACCGTCAACCTTCACCACCGATCACCACCGTAGGATTGCCGCTTGCAACCCACTAACTGCGATTGGGTGCGGCGGCTAATGGGTTGTGTGTGGCGGTCTTTCGACGGCAGCCAGCAACGACAGTCAGCGGTCGTACAACGGCAGGTGGCAGTCGTGTGGCGGTTGGCGACAACAGGCTGTCGACGAAAGGTGGCTTTAATCCATAATTCCAACTCAGTGAGTTAAAGCATGGAGAAGCACGTATACATTTTTAAAGAACTGTGGGGGACAGAGTTATCGACCCTAAAATTAAGATCCTCGTGGGTAGAGTGGTCGAGAATTGTGGAGGCTTGCCTCTTATGATTCTCTCAGTGGCTAAAGGGTTGAAGTGTGGAGATTTGCCTTAATGGAGGGATGCTTTGACCTATAAAGAAGGGTCCGATGTAAAATCAATAGTGAAATGACCTAAAAGATGAGAAGGTCAAAGCGCTATTCTTGGTTCATGCTCTAGTCTCTCGGGGACTTGGCATAAGGGATGCCCTTATCTACTGCATGGGCTTGGGTTTATATAAAAAATTCACAAGACCATCGAAGACACTAGAAAGAGGTTGATTAAGGATTGATGTTGCTTCCTTGACTCTTCTTTGTTGCCAGGCAATGATGGCTAGGCCCAGTTGAGCATGCATGACCTAATTATTGACGTGGCTATCTCTATGCATGACAAATTTATTGAAACGGAATGGAACGCCTTGGTCGGGAGAAAGGATTTTTGGGTTAAAAAATGGTCACAATATGATCTCAGAAAATGTACCGCAATGGCCTTATACTATGTTTTTTTTTTTTACTATGTTGACATTAATGAATTTCCTAAAAAAATTGGACTGCCCGAACATGAGGATACTTCTGTCATTAGAAGAAAACTTTCTCAAAATGCCCGACTCATTTTTCGAATCTATGGAGAAGCTCCAAGTCTTGGACTTGACTGGCTTATCTTTTATCTCCCTCCCTTCATCGATGGAGTTACTTAAAAACCTCACATCACTATGTCTTGATGGATGCCATCTAGAGAATGTGACTGCTCTTGGAAAGCTAAAAGGATTGCAAATTCCTAAGTTTCTTCAATTCTAAAATTACTCGGCTACCCAAAGAAATTGGTGAACTAACAGAATTGAGATTTTTGGACTTGAGATTGTGTTCCATGCTTGAAGTTATTGAAAAGTTGGTTAATTTAGAAGAATTGTCCATGGAAGAGAGTCTTGATCAGTGGGAGGCCGAGGATAAAACCCCGCGAAACAACGCTAGCCTGGCTGAGTTCAAGAACATGAATAAGTTTAGCACTTTATACATTGTCAATCCTCATTTAGCCAATCTCTCAAGAGACCTACCATTGGGGAAACTAAGGGTGTGCATGGCAACGTTTATATTCCGGAGAACTATTTTTTTTTTCAGAATTAGTTTTTTTTCTTTTTCTACTCCGAAAATAATTTCTGAGTAAAATAAGGTGTTTGGTAAAAATTACTATTCTTGGAATAGAAAAAGAATAGAAAAATGTTTTGTAAAAATTTATAAATTTTTGTATTTATTTGTTTTTTCTTCTTAGTCATAGACCGCCGCCCGCCACCGCATGACCGCCGATTATTACCACCGACTGTCATCGTTGGATTGCCTCCTATAGCCCACCGGCCGCGGGAGGGTGCAATGGCCGGTGGGCTGTGGACAACGGTCTTGCGGTAATGGTCAGCAGCGACGGTCGGTGGTCGTGCAGCGGTAGGCGGCAGTCATGTGGAAGTCGTGTGGTTGTTGGCGACGAGAGGCTGCTGACGAATAGTGGCAATCGTCGGTTGGTGGGCTGTGGGCGATGGCCGATGGGCTACAAGCGATGACAACTATCGCCAGCAGTTGGCTACCAACAATGGCCACGAGCGGCAGGAGGTGGCCGACAAGCGGCCGGTGGCCGGCGATGGCCGATGGGCTACAAGCGATGACAACTATCGCCAGCAGTTGGCTACCAACGATGGCCACGAGCGGCAGGAGGTGGCCGACAAGCGGCCGGTGGCCGGCGATGGCTGCAACAAGGAAGAAGCACAAAGAAAAATAAAAAAAGAAAAAATGTACTTATTTTTAGAAATTGTTCCCGGGAACAATGAGTTACTTTTTTTTATGTTTCTTGTTTCCATTCCAAATCTATTTCCTGGTTACTTTTCTATTCCGGTAAAATGTTAGTTACAAATATTTCAAATATAAATTGAAAAAAAAAATGCAAGCAAATGAACACAAATGTTGTGATGATAAATCACCTAAGCTCGCTTGAATTGCTGCCACACATTGCCCTTAATAAAGAGAGCGATTGCTGAGCTTACCATCATCTTCCTCATTGGCTTAAAGATAGGAGACCTGAATTCAATAGGAAAACCTTAATTTAATGTGATAATTGAAGATTAATCACCCAGTATGCATGTTCCAGTGTCTCTAAAGCAACAATTAAAGCAATTTTTAAAATCTACTATAGTCATCCAATTGGTGAAGTAGAAAGAAAATTCAAAAGGAGCAGATTTGGTATCAATCAAATTAGAAATGTACAACCAAATTTTTGACCACTAATAAGATATCAAGCAAGAGAGTTGCTGATTGAAAAAATAAATAAAGAAAAGATTGTTGACATTTGAATTTTTCTTTTAACAATAAAAAGTTAAAAATATCAACAAAAAAATGAATAAACAAGAAATATAAAACATATGTATAAAAAAAAAATGAAAATGAATGATAATATAATAATAACAATAAAATTCGGGTAGGCCATTTATGCTTGGCCCGGTTCCTTTAGCATGATTCCTGGCTCACTCAGGCTTGATCCCTGAATTAGCCCAATTTCCCTCTTATCTTTCTTATTTTTAATCCAGCCCAACCCTTTTCTTTGGTTTTCGCCTTTTTCCTTTCTCCTCCCTGGCGCACGCACGCGCCAGTGATCAAGAACGAGACGAGCGGCGAAGGAAGGAACGATCCAACGAGAATGTCCGTGAGACTCACAGGCAGGCGAGGAGAGCGAATCCAGTGCTCTAGAAGGTTGCTAGCCGGCGTATGGGGAGTCGGGGCTTAAAGGAAAAAGATTCTGTTCGAGCGAGAGAAGGAAAAACGGCCGAGAGAAAGCAACCTTTAGAGAGAGAGAGAGAGAGAGAGAGAGAGAGAGAGAGAGAGAGAGTTTCAGATTTTCAAGCTTCGTTATGGTCGATATCTTTGATTCGAGCTCCGCTGCATTTTCCTGAGGCTTCGAGCGAGCCGAGCCATGGCCGAGTTGAGCGACTCAGTGTCCACGTCGACGTCTCGACGCCGTACCTTTCGAAGGGAAGGAGCATGCGGTGAAGACGAGCAAAGATTCGGTTTCCGTGTTCGTCTGCGGCGATCGGGAGAAGCCCGCTCTGATAACGCCTCCCGACCTCGCTCTCAATTATAAGTCTGTAGACTTTACAATATGAGTCTGTAGACTTTACAATATGGTTCAGCTTCAGCATAGTCTGTCTTCTGATTCATCATTTACGTTCAGTCTGGAATTAGTCAGAGTGAGCAGACTTCTGATGTATAACAGACTTTGACACTAAAGTCTGGCAGTCTTCAGACTTTGACACAGAAGTCTGGAAATCTTCAAAATATACTCTGGACATATGTTACGTTCAGTCTTCTGGTCGTCTTCTGACTTTGATAATATCCTTTACATGTTCTATCATTTGCATGGTCTATTACTCAACCATCAAACATGTTAGTAGCCTTTGATTTATTTTGTCATCTTCAAAACATCATAAGGGATTTCCCTAACAATCTCCCCTTTTTGATGATGACAAAACAATCTCTGAATATGCAGATTTGTAAACATACTTTTAAATCAAAGGATATCAGAAGATAACAAATAGATTGAGCATAAGAATATATAGAAAAATAATCGCAGCTCAATATTATGCAATAAATAATATCAATCAATTAGTACATATGCATATTCATATATTCTCCCCATTTTTGTCATAATCAAAAAGCGATAATAATGGATTCACGTAGAGAATGATAACAAATATTTTGCATGAATCACAATTTCCAAAAATCATCTTTTATAAAACAAGTCGAATATTAAAGATATGCAATATAGCTCACTTCGATTATGTCAGCAAATATTCAATAAAAATCACAGATGCATCATGAAATTCACGTACTCTTTTTGTCATAATAAAATGATAATATCAATAAGATATTTGTTAATGACAAAAAGTAATAAAAGATGCACTAACCGGATTTTTTTTGACAAATTCTAACACATTTACCTTTCATTCTATTCATAATATGATCACGATCAATTCAAAAAGATTTTTCCAAAATTGATCAAAGCTCCCCCTCAATTTGTTGCCTTTTTGAGATGATCGCGATTCTTTTCCTTTTCTTTTGGATTCGCTTTCTCCCCCTGTGATCGTGACAATATTTGCGAATAGAAATAATTGTTGCAATTGTCGCAGGAGATATTTTCTGATTGCACCAAAATCTGCGTAGATTCGCAATCATCCTTCCCTTAAAGAATTTCCTACAATCAACTCATTTCCCTTTTTGGTATCCATCAATTTGGATCCTTCCTTGACGTTAGAGTAAAATAGAAAATCTCCATAATCAAATATTCTTTCTTAATTCATCATAACAAAGTATTCAAAGAAAGAATATTATGCACAATGATATTTTGAAAAATAAATTCTCACTTAGTCATAGTACAATAAAATCAGAGAGAATAAAATCCTTGAATATCTCAGAAAAAAATATCTTGCAAAATTAGTATAACGTAGAATCGGATTTTTACTTTGCAAAATATGACAATTTGAGATCATAAAATTAAACCAAATAATCTGAATTATCTCAAATAATTACACGTACTAAATCAAATCTCAACTCACAAATCACAAAAACAAATCATACGATTCTTTCTTCCATAAAGCAAAATATGATCATTATAAAATCTCAATCAACCAAGGATATATCGAATATCAAGCATAATGAGAAATTGAGAATAAAAAATTCCTTACCAAATCCTCTTTCTTCTTTCTTCTTTATATCCTGCAAAAATAACTTATCTTTTCTTTGGTACCCATTTTTTTCTTGGGTCCATGAGAGTTAGCAGAATATGCTTCTTTTATCCAATTTTTCTTAATAGGTCTCCAGACTTGAGAAAGATCTTGTTGCATAAGTCGAGAATTCTCCTTTTTAAGTTCGAAAATCCTTTTAAGAGAAGATTTGAGATTTGAACAAAGCTTATTTATATACTTTGAAACTTTGAGAGGAATTTTTGAATTGCTTACCTCGATTTCCTCATTGGATTCTGAGTCTGTATCCGAGTCAGACTTTGATTCTGAGACTGTGTCTGAATCAGACTTTGATTCTGAGTCTGTGTCTGAATCAGACTTTGATTCTGAGTCTTCGGGATCTTCATCGTTGAGTTGTTCCACTTCATAGGATTGAAGAGTGCCAATCAATTCATCAACGGAGAGTGGCATAATCCTCTGAGTCTCCCGGATTGAGGTCTTGACATGATTCCAATCTTTTGAGAGACCTCGCAAGAGTTTGTTGACCTTCATCGGGATAGAAATTTGCTGACCTTGATATGCTAAACCATTTACAATTTCTGTAAAACGGCTGAACATATCTCCAATCGATTCTCCTTGCTTCATCTTGAATGATTCATATTGGCCAAGCAAGAAGTTTACTTTTGTCTCTTTTACACGATCGGTCCCTTCATATGTAACATGAAGTCTATCCTTCATATGTAACATGAAGTCTATCCCAAACTTCTTTTGCTGTTTCACATGAAGAGATTCTATTATATTCAGTAGGAGACAAAGCGCAATATAAAGAATAAATTGCTTTCGCATCAAGCGCTTCTCTTTTGGACATCTCCGTCCGAGACATAGGAGCGGGGGGTTTGCTTTCTTTGTCTTTGCTATTCTTATTTGATGTAGACGCAACAATGGGGTTGATTCCTCTTTCCACAACATCCCATTGTAAGAGATCTCTGGATCTTAGGAATGCTTTCATTTTGTTCTTCCACACGTCGTATTCCTTTCCATCAAAATATGGTGGCCTTGTGTTGCTTTGCCCTTCCATAAGTCCTGGTGCCAACATACTAGCAATAAAGAATCTTTAGCTCAAAAGTAAAAACACTTTTATAAACTGAGCACTTGGCTCTGATACCAATTGAGAGTGCTAGTATGAACAAATTAAAGGAGTTAGGGAAGAGAATAAGAACACAGAAATTATAGTGGTTCGGCTTAATCCAAGCCTACGTCCACTCTCCCACGATAACAGCCTTCTTGGCTGGATTCCACTATGCAATCAATAAGAGATTACAACTTCGAGCGCAAAACACTTAGTAGTAGATCACACTATCTCACTAAGTCACTCTTTTGGTATTTCTCTCACGATTACAAATGTTTAAGCTCTCCAAAGACAAGTGTATGATCGAAGGTTGCTCAGACTTTGGAATTATAAATTCTACGCTCCGTCTCTTACTTGCTCATCGGTCCATGATCTCCTTAAATACTCCTCCACTTCCAAACTAGCCGTTGGACAGCATCCCGGAGAATCGTCTTCCAATATACCCATTGGACAGCTTTGTATCTAGAAGATTTGGTAGCCGTTGAGTGACAAAGGTAAAATCCCAAATTGATTCCGATCGCCCATACAAACGAAATCTTGGTTTCCATAAGTAAAGCTTCTTCATGTAGAAAGTTATTGTCTTTAATCAAATCAGTCTTGATGTGGAATCCAAACCAGATCACTAGCCGTTGTATGATTGGGCTTGAGTTACGATTCATCGAATCTGGATATTAAGTCTGAGTCTGTAGACTTTACAATATGAGTCTGTAGACTTTACAATATGGTTCAGCTTCAGCATAGTCTGTCTTCTGATTCATCATTTACGTTCAGTCTGGAATTAGTCAGAGTGAGCAGACTTCTGATGTATAACAGACTTTGACACTAAAGTCTGGCAATCTTCAGACTTTGAGTCTTGAGTCTGGCAGTCTTCAGGCTTTGACACAGAAGTATGGAAATCTTCAAAATATACTCTGGACATATGTTACGTTCAGTCTTCTGGCCGTCTTCTGACTTTGATAATATCCTTTACATGTTCTATCATTTGCATGGTCTATTACTCAACCATCAAACATGTTAGTAGCCTTTGATTTATTTTGTCATCTTCAAAACATCATAAGGGATTTCCCTAACAACTTGTCGAAAGTCGCTTGGTGGAAGATAAGTCTGAATGTCGTGCGCTTTCTTGAGGCCATGAATAGGAGGCATGATCTGACAGACAACTTGAAGAATTTGCACTGCAAGACACTCATTTTTGTGAGCGAGAGCAGTCCATTCCATGCTGAATCAATGTACATGAGTGCCAAAATGGACAGGAAAGTCTGCACTCTTGTTGAGGGGGCATCGTCCGCTATGAACGAGCTCAGCTGAAGAGAGCTTCGCTGGAAAAAAAAAAAAAAAAGAGAAAAGACAAGAGAGAAGACGGTGACTCCATTCCCGAAGCAGGCAAGCTCCTCGCTCCGAACGCTCTACTTTGCCCTGTTTTTGTTGAAGCTGAGATACAATATTCATTCATGAAATCGTGAATAACTTGTCTGAAACTCGGGTCGATTTGCAATGAATAATTCCGAATGAAAGTTTTATTTACTACATGTAGATCGAGAAATACATTTCAATAGAATCTGGAATTGGAATTTGATAATGCCTTCTATCTGTTTGATGATTTGCCAGAACGAGACAGTAAACTTAGGATTGTGTAATCATTGTTTAGAAACTCAGATTGGCACTCGAATGCTTCCACGATTACTGAACTGTTTCCTCTTTGTGTTTTTTCTGTGATTTTTCTCGATGTTATTGCATATGCTTCAACTTTGGGCGTCGGCCATGGATGAGTGCTTGCGTTGGAGATACCGGTTCCTTACCGGCGTTGCCCACGGTTAAAGGCCGTCACCGTCAGTTCTCTGTATCCTTCTCTCTATTGTGTGTGTGCGTATTCCTTATGCCGTTTGGGAGTTGTTAATGCTGTTTTGGCCAGATATCGATGGCCATTCGAAATCGAGTTTGTCTCGGCCATCGCCGGCGATAGGCCGGTGATGTAGTCCTAGATCACCGACGCCGGCTCGATTCGAGTTCACGGGCTGCAAGAATCGGTGATGGTTCGGCGAAGAAGAAGTTGCAGGCGAAGAGGATATCGTTGAAGAAGTAGAGCTTCGGGAAGAAGATCTGCAAAAGGGGAAGAAGAAACAAAAATAAAAGAAAAAGAAAAAAAGAATTAAAATCAATAAAAATAAAAATAAAGACAAAAAGCTTTAAAAAATTCGGTTTTATTCTGAGGTGGGTCGGATACGGATAGGCGGATTGGGCCGGTGGATGATGGATCGGACCGGCTTACCCCGGTCCGAATTCCCTTTCTAGATTATAATAATAATAATAATGATAAATATTTAAAAAGGTTCAGAAATCATAAAAATCATTAAAAAATTCTTTAAAAATTCCAAAAAAGATCACAAGATTCAGGAAATTCGAAAATAAAAAAAAATTCGGAAAATTAATAAAAAAATTTAGAAAATCAGAAAATTCATCAAAAATTTAAAAATTCATAAAAAATTCTAGAAAATCCAGAAAAAGTTTTGAAAAATCATTAAAAAATTTAGAAAATTCAGAAATTCTTGGAAAAAGCTTTAAAATTATCTTTTCAAATATTTTTATATTAAATTTTGGAAAATCCTAAAAAAATTAAAATTGGAAATTGCACAAGTTTTTAGGATTTTACAATAGGGACTTTTGGATTGCCATTTTTTTTAGAAACGATATTAGATTACTTGTATGTTTTTTACTTTAATTATTGTTGATTGTGCATTTCAATATCTTGAGGGTTATGTTTTTTTTTTAATGGTTAGGATGAAATCTAAAAAATCTTCGATAAGTTGCTATGGCATTAGTTAGCATGCAATTGAGTTAAGTATCAAAAGGGCATTAGTCTTAGAATTAATGTAATCAAGTCCTTGTTCCAAGATCTCTAGTTGCATGTGAAATGAGATATTCTCCTGTATCTCATTAGCAACTCTATATAGAGAAATTTGTCTATAATTAATTAAATAGGAATCGAATGTCCAAATGTCATAGGAGGGAAACCCAAATCAATTGAAAACCGTTGACCTGAATTTGACAATATCTCTAAACTTAATTCCTCTCCCTACCAAGGGGTAGGTCATGACAAAGATTATGTAGTTTTTCAATTGTGATTTTCTTGTACCATTTTACAAGTATAGCTCATTGCAAAAGCCATTCACAACACACACACCATGACCTATATTTCAACTCTATTATAATCAATGCTTTTTCTTTCTCATGATTTTGATCTCGCTAAAAATTTAACATTATTATAATATCATTATGGGCTTTTATAGAGTTTCATGTCTCTTATAGTCAATGTCTTTTTTTTCTCCTCATGATGTAGATCTCGCCGAAATTCTACTGTCATTCTAATATCATTAGGAACTTTTTATAGATAATGGCTTATCAATCATAAACGTCCATTTTTCTCCATACAAATATGACCTTGGAGAAGATTAAAATTTACGAGTTGTATCTATTGGGCTCAGCCCAAAACCTGATTGGCCCACGAATTATGTCTTAGTCTCGATCCAAATTATGTTTAAACTACAGATAACTCGCAGGACCAAAGAGGCCCAAAATAGAACTGTATTTGATGTTGTTCCGAGTCTGGTTATGTTTGAGATGAGGGGGTAAGGTAAATTATGGAAGAAAATTTCAGAATTTCACCATTTTCCTTCTCAACAAAATTTTAAATTCTTCTGTATTTTCCACCCAAACTGTCGCTTTCTCCATTTCCTTCGCTACCTAAACATTGAACAAGGAACTCTACCATCACTAATAAACCGAGGCCAACCTTTCCAATTGATACATCACCTTCTCTTTCTTGTGGAAAGGACCAAAATATCTAACAATAACATCACATGAGTCTACACGATCAAATATGATACGCTTGCTATCAGCTACAACAACGTTGGAAGTTCCAAACTGCGAGCCATCGACTAGCTATATATTTTCAAACATAGAGTAATTAATTGATAAACTTATTCTATTGTGTAGACTAGTGTGAGAAAATGCAGATGGCAATGAAATTATTTTTTAGGCTCTTAAGATTATGTTTTGTGTTGTATGAATTGTAACTTGAGAAAGGAAATATTAGTCTCTTTCTACACATTTGTAAACGAGAAGAAGGAATCTTATGGCGTCCTTATGTAGATTATTAATCACTAATCAAAACTTGTCCTTATTATTATTTTTTTGTTTCACTAAAAACTTGTCCTTATTAGATGGGAAGGCTTTGAGGAAAAGGTCTTGGTTTACTAGGCCATACCATACCATAATTTTCAGAAAACGTGGTCATTAGAGAATAATGCCTTTTAGTTGAGTTGAAATAAAAAATTCGAAGCATGCCATTCTAACATTTTGTGGAAGTTGTCAATAAAATGGATGATTACGTACGTGGCTCTTAAAGAATAGCATCATGTAAATATTAATTTCCACTATGAACATCTTGACTCTATCATAAGCATCGATTCTTTTTTAATCAAATACCTAAGTCTTGAAATGTTTTTTTTTTTTTAGCAAAAGACCATTTATTTGAGACGTATATTAGCAAAAGACGAATTTGACTACAGCATTAATTGGTCCGAAAGTTTCCTTATGCTATGCAGATTGCCCTCCTACTAGTTCCAATTATGAAGATATCGTGATTTTTTGACTTGGTTATGCTTCACTATTCCTTTCTTGAAGAAACGTTTCTCCAATCTAATGAAAACTGGTATTGCCAATGCTTTTAAATGTGCTGAGAAATTAAGGTTTTTTCCACAATCGACCCCCGATAGAATACATTGTGAATTTGTTGGAATTTTAGGAACCATGAATACAAATTTTCATTTTTCTCTTCCTACGAAAACGCTTTCAATGTGTATTTGATAAGTCCCGATATACATAATTCAGATGACTTACATGTACTTATGTGGATTAATTGACTTTAAATGTTCGAGTTCCACATGTTTTTGGTATAAAAAAAAAAACGATTTTGGTGAAGAAAAATCAGCTTTATTTAGGACAACAAAAATTCCCTAGACAAAAATGTCATAGTTTGTGACATATTGCAATAACATCATAAATAATAATTAAAAGAAAAGGCAAGTACATATACATATTGGAGAGACAAAAACAGCCCCAACCGGGGCAACAGAGCTAGTTTGCTGTTTCATATAGTGCTGTAAGGTGCGATAGCTCTGCTATGAGCATTTCACCCACCCTCACTTACCACAAGCGTGGGTAACTACTATACGAGCCTACTCGGTGGTAGCTAGGGCATGCAAGCACATCTCGATGTGGAGTCTACCTTCCCTACCGTGAGGTCCTAAAATTCCCTCTCTATCTTTGTCTTCCCAATAAAGAGAGAATACGGAGGATAGCGTGGGGTCTCCCACCCCTAGGTGGTTCTCCCACCTATTTCCTCTTTGAGCCTTTTAAGAACCTGCTCAGGTCTTGACCACTTTTCAAATGTCCTACAAATAAATATATAAATAAATAAACACTTACTCTTAAATAAGGAACAAAATAGCCGCCATTATTTTTTCTGTCTTAATGAACCTTCGTGGTAGCTGACAAGGTAAACTGCACTTCATGTTAAACTGATGTGTCGTTTCTTATTAGTAGAAAAGTATAAAATAAAATTAATAATTTTAAACTCAAAATAAAATAACTTTTCTCAAAGAGAAGAAGGAAAAGAAAAAGAAAACTTAGAAGCAAAGAGAGGAAGCGGGTGCGTTCGGTGGTGGTGGCCACTGGCCACACCACCGTCGAGGTAAGTGTGGCCACAACTATTACCGCGTCGCCTTTGGTGCTCTTTTCGAATCCAATGGGCAACGCCAGCATCGGTTCCTCTGCGGAACATAGAAAAAAAGGCGACAATGGAGAAAGCACCATTCGCAGCAGGGCTGGGCACCGGTTCTCTAGTCTTGTCCTCACCATTTCTTTTATTTCTCGGCAAAAGTAGATACATAAAATAAAGGTAATGGCCGCCCGCTCATAGCGACCACATGAACAGTGCTCTCAATCACCGTCAAGATCGCTTGCAGACCTTGCCTTTATGGGGCGAGGAAGTTGACCGATCTCTCAAACATTGATTATGACCCCGACAACGAGGGCAAGCTCATGCTCACGCCCCTCGAATTGCCCTTCTAACCCTAACCTTATAAATTTAAATCCAAAGTGCATCGATGGTAGCTTCTATGTATCTTCTAAAACCGTTTGATCAATGCTCTCTATTGTAGTATTAACGTCCGACTCATGATTTCTCATTTTCACTGTGACTATTTTTTTGGGTATTAAAAATAGGGGCAAGAGCTTGTTATTTCCTTTTCTCATAGCACTACTGTATTATCATATTTCAAACTATAATCTCAGTTCGACATCGACGAAGTTGGCTTTGAAACCATGAGGGGGTTACAGCTGGACTATTAACATTCAGAGTTAGGAATCACTCTTGGTCTCAGGACATCACTAGTCCATAAAGTTCTCTGGCCTCCAGAAGCTTTTTGATCCACAATAAAAGGGCAATAATACAAATCACTATGGCCAGAACAATGGCCGAAGAAAAAAGTAAAACGCACGCTGTTCAAATTCATGAGCTCAAGATCCACATCTTATGCGATGTTTCTCTATGTAAATCGAAAGGAATAAATGTTGCGTTAAGATTCCGTTACTTAGTTTTTTTTTTCTTCGTCTTTGATTAAAAAACATTTTCTTTTGAGTTTAAAATCATTAAGTTTTTTTATTTTTTACTTTTTCAATGATAAAAACAATGCCACATCAGCTTAGCATATAAGCATAATTGGGCTCGTACGCTCATCGAAAAAGATAATAGTGGTCATTTTTATACGTCAAAAAGAATACGGGCCTTTGTTATTCCTTTCTTATAAATACATGATTCTTTTTTATCTGGAATTGGCCAGAACTTCAAATGATGCTTCAACCCACGACCGGGCCCTAGTGCTCTTTGTTGGCATCTTGATATGTCCAAGTTGCAATAGCATCATGGGAATGAAAAAAAGAAAAAAAGCGAAAAAGAAAAAAAAGCCATTGCGGTTGTCACCATCGACAAGTCAAAAACGACCGATTACGTTTGGGCTTCGGTCGACAATGTCTTTCGTTCCCTACTGTTGTCGCCCGTCACGGCGTCCACTCGTTCGAGGCAATGAAGAGACAGTGATTGCCAAGTGAACACATCATCTTCTTCGTTGGCTTAAAAATACGAGATCGCAATTCGACACAAAAACCTCGATCCATTCCGCAAAATGAAGATAATCACCCGATCCGCGCATGTCCTTGTGTCTCTAAAGTAAGAATTTGAGCAAATTTTAAAATATACAATATTTATATCATCATTATTTTTAGGACAGTCCAAATAGGTGAAGTAGGAATCAAACCTCAGAAAGAGATGAGAGGAAGAGAGCATGGTACCGATCAAACAGATCCATGCTTCTAACCCATCTTGAGGATTTACATAACCAAAAATTTTGAACATTTTTAGCTATATATATAAAGAAAAGATTTTGTAGGCTTTCAATTGTGATTTTCTTGTACCTTTTTTTACTTGGACGTCCCATTGAAAAGGTTGTATACGGCACTCAGCCTTTGTCTTAAGTCTATCATAATCCACACTTTTTTTCCCTCCTAATTTAGATCTAGCCAAAAATTTAATATCGTTGTAATAGCACTATGGACTGTTCTAAAATTGGACTTATCAATACCCATGCCTTTTGCCTATATGTGGGTGGCGCAACTTCAAACAACTTGCACATTATTGGTGGTATTCGAATAGGTGACCTCTAAATCTTGATCTAAAATTTTCTTGATATCCCGACCAATTGTGCCAACTTTTACAATTATATATTTTTTTCTTTAAAAAGATGGAGATAAGAGAGAAAAAGGTTAATGAATTGGGTATAAACATCTTGTTTTCACGTTGAAGGTTCTATTTCAAAATGGAGAGAAAACTTAAGGCAGACTATGAAGTGAATAAAATCATAGATTTGCTCGACCATTCAAGACTAGGTTGAAACTATTACAAGGTTGTTGACTTAAATTGAATTTTTATCCCCACATGTCACAAACAGAAGTGATGATGTGAGGTAATCCTCCTTTTGTCTGCCATTAAATATGACTGGCGAAGATTGAAATTTACAAGTTGTGTGCATTGGGCTCAGCCCAAAACCTAATTAGCCCACTAGTTATGTCTTAGTCTAATTGATGCCACTGACAACTCGTAGGACCAAGGAGCCCAAAACAGAATTGTATTCCCAGAAGTTCCATGTCTTTGCTACGTTTGCGATGACGGGGTGAGGAAAAATTATAGGAGGAAATTTCAAAATTTCACCCTTTACTTTCTCGAAGAAATTTTAAACTTTTCTGCATCTCCCATCCAAACATTCATTTTCTCCATTTCCCTTAATTTCCCAAATATTAAAAGGAGTAACTCTGCCATCACTAAATCTATGGTGAATATGAAAAGTGATGAAGTCATATGGGAAAACTAAGTTGAAAGTATATTAGGTCTAGGGTGAATCAGTGCGGCTGTGTTATTTATTTTAATTACCTATGCTGGTCATAATCCAATATGTCTTTTGCATATATAATAATTACCACATTAAAGTAACATAATCCAAAAAATTTATCCTGTGGCTGTCATCTCTGAAATTCAACTTATGCAAAAATTGAATGAATATGTAAGTGTAGATTTCATATTGATAATATGTGACACACTTAGCATGCATTAATATTAAAAGAGCACGAAAGAGGGACGCTTGTCCAATTAAAAGTAGTTCAGCTAAAATCAGTGGCCAGTCCACCCCTCAAGACTGTTCAGGAATTGTTCTGATTCCACTATATTTGAAGTTTCATAGAAAAGTTGATTTATAAGGCCCTATTTGGTAACTTGTCAAATAGTTTCCGATTCTATTCTTTTGTTCTGTAGAACAAAAAAAACAAGGAATAGAAATTTGTTAGGTAACTTTTTTGTTCCCGAGAATAGATTTGGAGCAAAACAAAAAGTAAAAAAAGTTACTTCTTTGTTCTCGAGAATAACTCCGGAATCAAACCCATTTTCTTTTTTTTTTTTCCTATTTTCTTCTTTTCTTCTTTTTCTTTTCTTATTATTGCTTGAGCCGGTCTCTAACTAGACAATGGCTGGCAAACTCACCGAAGCGTCGCCAACCCCTGTTGAGACTCAACCTTGCCTTGGCCGAGCGAGGTTGACCTTGCCCAAATTTGGTGAGGCTAAGCTCACCCAACCATCGGCGAGGCTCGATCTCGCCCACCCACCACGAGGTTGAGTCTCATCGGTGGTTGGACAAGCTTGGTCTCGCTAGATCTGGGCGAGCTTGACCTCGCCCTTGCCTAGCCACGGCGAGGCTTGAATTGATAAGGCTGGGCCTTGCCGAGGGCCAGCGACACTTTGATGATCAACTCAAGGAAGAAGGAAAAAAAAAAAAATGCAATAAAATTATTCAAAAAATTAAAAGAAATTCTAAGTTACAAAAGTATTTAAGGATTGTACCAAACGCATTTTTATTCGGAGAATAGAAATTTTGGACAATTACTAAATGCATTCAAATAATCAAAAATTAGTCCAAGGAATGGAATTTAAAAAAAAAAAACATTTCTAAGTAGAAATTGTTCTCAAGAATAGAATGATTATCAAATGCACCTAATAGAGCTAGCATTCCTCTACGAATAAGGTGAATCCTTTTACAAACAATTTTTTCTCGCAAGAAGTTGATTTGCAAAGTGAATACAAGAGAGATTTTGAAAGTTTTTTCACGTACACATATCCCAAGACGATGAGCTACCTTATTTGTAGGAAAGCAAACTCTCCTGACTAATCCCCATCAAGGATGGCAGATCCCAAGGCGTTACTAACATTCCGGATGTATATTCAAAAGATGGCCCAGCACTAATTAGGTTGGGTGAGCAAAATTACAATGTATATTGCAAAGCTGGGTATTTGGCCAATCCTAGCCTATTATCTTGCAATTACTTAGCCGGGTACCTAGATATGTTTTTAGACAGAAGTCGGTTTCCACCTTGCACAAACTTACAGAAAACACATGAAAGAGATTCATAGCGATTACAAATATACAAAAGTGAGTCTTAGAATCATCAAAATTAATTTAAGGTTGACAATCTCCCAGTTCTTATGATGACAAAATCACTTTTAGAACCTCAAATTAAACCCCCCTTAACGTAATATAGGGGAAATAAATCAAGTGATTACATCTCATATAATAAAACATTATTATATTCCCCCCCCTTGTCATAACATCAAAAAGGGCTTTAAGGTGGAATGTATCATCAAACACAAAAAACCCATTTGTGTAACAAAGATATTCACGAAACATCAATTCAACACAAGGTTGACAATTATTAAGTACAACACAAACAGATAGCAAGTTCAACATAAAACAACTTCAACATAAATTACAAATCAATCTCAATGTGAGTTTAAAATAGAGTAGGAGGAAATGGAGGCTATCCGGGAAATAAGTGAGCTAAAGAAAAAATTAGGTAAAATGGGAGACCAATGTCCTGCTGAAGTTGGTGAAAAACTTCTAGCAGTTCATTTCTCACCATATGAATTTCTCCTTGAAGGGAACTTAACTCAGTTAGAAAGTGTCTCAACTAATGGTTAATCTTGTTCTCATCCTCATTTTCATCAACTTCAACTACTCTAAGAACGCGTTAATGGTGTCCTCACCCTCTGGATTAGGGTTGGCCATCCCATATGTTTTCTCTTATCTAAGTTCCTTGTCGCCTCTAGGTGTCCATACTTTTTGGTGTGGACTCTTTAATGCATTGACCATCAGATGAAGTTTCACCCTTGAGATCACCATCAAAAGCCTTGAAGGTAAAAGTAAGGGTCATCCCATCCAGTAACTACTTTCCTTTTGAAACAGTGCATAATCATCGTATCAAGCATTAAGTCACTCAGAGATACCTCAAACTCATCCTTAATCTTGAACGTCAACTTAAGTCGGTCCTCACGTGCATCTATTTGAAGAAATAGGGAGCAAGCAATACATCACAATCGTATGAAGATACATACATTGACAACCAAATGTTGAATCTTAGAAAGTAGTTGCCTTATTTGTTCATTAATATATCATTTCTCATAGTCATGTAGGTATCATCAACAATTAATATCTCTCGAGACCAACATATAGACAGTTGGTTGAACTCCTTTGTTTTATTTGAAGTTTATTTTATTCCGCATATATTTGCCAAGATTTATTTTAAACACCTATTCACCCCCTCTAGGTGTTCGTACTAGCTTTCACAATTGGTATCAGAGCCAAGTGCTCGGTTTATAAAAGTGTTTTTACTTTTGAGCTAAAGATCTTTTATGGCTAGTATCTTGGCACCAGGACTTATGGAGGGACAAAGTAACACAAGGCCACCATATTTTGATCGAAATGAATACGACGTATGGAAGAACAAAATGAAAGCATTCATAAGATCCAGAGATCTCTTACAATGTGATGTTGTGGAAAGAGGAATCAACCCCATTGCCGCGTCTACATCAAATAAGAATGGCAAAGACAAAGAAACCAAACCCCCCGCTCTTATGTCTCAGACGGAGTTGTCCAAAAGAGAAGCGCTTGATGCAAAAGCTATTTATTCTTTATATTGTGCATTGTCTCCTACTGAATTTAATAGAATCTCTTCATGTGAAACAACAAAAGAAGTTTAGGATAGACTTCATGTTACATATGAAGGGACCGATCGTGTAAAAAAGACAAAAGTAAACTTCTTACTTGGCCAATATGAATCATTCAAGATGAAGCAAGGAGAGTCAATTGGAGATATGTTCAGCCGTTTTACAGAAATTGTAAATGGTTTAGCATATCAAGGTCAGCAAATTTCTACCCCGATGAAGGTCACAAACTCTTGCGAGGTCTCTCAAAAGATTGGAATCATGTCAAGACCTAAATCTGGGAGACTCAGAGGATTATGCCATTCTCCGTTGATGAATTGATTGGCACTCTTCAATCCTATGAAGTGGAACAACTTAATGACGAAGATCCCAAAGGTAAGAAGTCCATTGCTTTAATATCTAATGCTGTTTTTGATGAAACAGACTCAGAAAATGACATGGACGGCGAAGAACTTGCTTTTATGATCGAGAAATTCAAAAAGCTGAGTAGAAAAGGAAGGAAATTCGATGGAAGAAATCAATACAAGCAGAATGGCCATAAAAGAATAATGAAAGAAGATGATGAGCAAGAAAATATATGCTTAATGGCACATTCAAAATCTGAGTCTGACTTAAACACAGGCTCAGAATCAGAGTCTGACTTAGACACAAACTCAGAATCTGATGAGGAAATCGAGGTAAGTCATTCAAAAATTCCTCTCAAAGTTTCAAAGTATATAAATGAGTTTTGTTCAAATCTCAAATCTTCTCTTAAAAGGATCTCCGAACTTAAAAAGGAGAATTTTCGGCTTAGGCAACATGATCTTTCTCAAAAAGAAAATTTTGAAATTTTGCAAAAAGATTTTTTACAAACAAAAGAAAATCGAGATTTGCTTGTTAAAGAAAATGATTCTTTGAAGAAAGAATTTTCAAATATTTCGACAAGATTTTCAAATGGATCAAAAACATTAGAGCATATTCTTTCTAAACAAGTTCCTTACTATAATAAGTCAGGACTTGGTTTCAATAAAGAAAATGATTCTCTAATTGATTTTCCTAAAGTCAATGAGAGTCATAAACAAAGACCTCCAAAGACATTTTACAAAAATCATTTTCAAAAAGTGTTTGTAAAATCTGTTGGTCGAAATGCCCTCAAGTGTTCAAATTGTGGAGATTTGAAACACTTTGAGAAAGATTGTCCTAAAGTCTGGAGACCTATTAAGAAAAATTGGGTAAAAATAACATATACTACTAACTCTCATGGACCCAAGAAAAAATGGGTACCAATGAAAAGATGAGTTATTTTTGCAGGATATAAAGAACAAAAAAGAAAGAGAGTTTGGTAAGAAATGTATATATTTTTATTCTCGATTTCTCATTATACTTGATATTCGATATATCCTTGGTTGATTGAGATTTTATAATGATCATATTTTGCTTTATTGAAGAAAGAATCGTATGATTTGTTTGTGATTCGTAAGTTGAGATTTGATTTAATACGTGCGATTATTTGAGATAATTCAGATTATTTTGTCTAATTTTATACTCTCAGATTTAGTCATATTTTGCAAAGTGAAAATTTGTTTTACGTGATGATACAAGATATTCTTAGATATTCAATGATTTTATTCTCTCTGTTTTTATCGTATTATGACTAAGTGAGAATTTATTTTTCAAAATATCATTGTGCATAATATTCTTGCTTTGAATACTCTGTTATGATGAATTAGAAAGAATATTTGATTATGGAAATTTCATTATTTGCTCTAACATCAAGGAAGGATCCAAATTGATGGATACCAAAAAGGGAAATGAGTTGATTGCAGGAAATTCTTTAAGGGATGAATGATTGCAAATCTATGCAAATCATGATGCAATCAGAAATGCGTTTCATGTGAAGACTGGTAATGATTTTATTTTTTCAATGGTATATTTCAAACATATACCATGGGTAAGAGAATATTTTTATCATCCTACCTTGCAAATTTCTACGATTTTGGAAGATTGTTTATTATATTGCGAATATCTTTTGTCATAAATATAAGGTCTTGCAATTTTGGCACGTGATAGAAATATTTATTTTCCTTTTGCAAAATGCATATCTGAAATTTATGCTCAAGGAAATCTCTTTCATCTCAAAAAATAATATTGCATATTCATGGATATTCTTGCTATATTCTTAGAAGATATATTCTATCTAGCAAGTTTGATCTGCAAATCAAAGGAAGATATTACGTGACATTTTTGCAAAGATGATTATCTATTATACAAGATTTTGCAGGTAACAATAGAATCTACCATATGGATTTTGGAAACTCAATCAGAAAATCATGGAGATTCTATACTATCTTTTGAAGGTTTAAAAATTCCCTTCCTTGTGCAAAATTTTTGCTTATTGAGGAAATCCCTTATGTGTTGTACGTAAGGTCAAATAATTCTGAATTTTAATATTTGATAATTTCATGTATGCTATTCAATTTATTTATTTGAAGAAAGGGCATTATATATTACGTGGATATTATTTGTGGAAAAAATTTGTTAAGTTGATGCAGGTTGAATTCGAGAAGAGCTTGATTGAAGAAAATAAATTTTTGTCTCGAATTTCAAAATGTAAGTGATCGTTGTGGATGTTGTCGCTACGAAGGAAATAATGGAAAAATATTCTACTTAACGTGCACAAACAACAGTTGTTTCTATCTGCAAATATTGTCATGATCACAGGGGGAGAAAGCAAATCCAAAAGAAAAGGAAAAGAATCATGATCATCTCAAAAAGGCAACAAATTGAGGGGGAGCTTTGATTAATTATGGAAAAATCTTTTTGGATTGATCGTGATTTTATTATGGATGGAAGGAAAAGTAAATGTGTCAGAATTTGTTCTAAAAAATCCGGTTAGTGCATCTTTTATTACTTTTTGTCATTGATAAATCTTGTATTAATATTATTATTTTATTATGACAAAAAAAATGTACATGAATTCTATAATGCATCCGTGATTTTTATTGGATATTTGCTGATATATATGATCGAAGTGAGCTATATTGCATATCTTTAATATTCAACTTGCTTTATAAAATCTGATTTTTTGGAAATTGTGTTTCATGCAATATATTTGTTATTATAATTCTCTACGTGATACTTTTTCCATTATTATCGCTTTTTGATTATGACAAAAAGGGGGAGAAGATATGAATATGCATATGTGTTGATTGGTTAATAATATGTATTGCATAATATTGAGCTGCGATTATTTTTCTATATATTGTTATGCTCAATCTATTTGTTATCTTCTAATATCCTTTGATTTAAATTAATATTTTTAAAAGCGTATTTACAAATCTGCATATTCAGAGATTGTTTTGTCATCATCAAAAATGGGGAGATTATTAGGAAAATCCCTTATGATGTTTTGAATATGACAAAATAAATCAAACGCTACTAACATGTTTAATGGTTAAGTAATAGAACATGCAGATAATAGAACATGTAAATGATATTATCAAAGTCAGAAGACGGCCATAAGACTGAACGTAACACATGTTCAAAGTATATTTGTGTTTCTTTCTTTGTTTAAGTGGAATCCAGCCAAGAAAGCTGTTAGCATGGCTTGTGAAATTGTGGATAGTTTATTTTATTCTAGTTTTTTAAACATAAGCTATTTGTGGGCTTATTATTTCATTTAGGATTAGTTTCAACTTCCTAACGCGAGCTTGTTTGCTTAAGACAAAAGTTAGCATCAATAGTGCTCATTATAAAAAATAGCCAATCAACTATTTGCCCTCTAGCCACTAGTACCTTTTCAATTGATTTTACAATCACCAAAATCTGCATCCAGATAAGCATGAAGAGCAAAAGATGAATTTCTCGAATGCCACACTTTTAATGATGATGTATCTTTAAAATATCTAAAAATATGTTTAACGGCTATCAATATATAACACTTGGCATGTGTGGATATAAAAAGATGGTAGGGAAAAAGAGATGCTCAATGTATTTATACTATTTTAGCCCAAATTGCTCATAATCCACTCCCAAGACCTTCTGGGAGTATTGCCCAAACCACTATACTTTGAAGCCTAGCACAATGGTTGGTATGGTTGGTTTATATAAGAGCCAACACTCCCCTATGAACAAGGTGCAGTCTTTCTAAACAATTGCTTCCAAAGTTTAATCTCACAAAAAATTTATTTACAAAGTGAATACAAAAGAGATTTTGCAAGTAATTTTCATGTAAACGTGCCCCAGACAATTGTTTACCCTATTTATAGGAAAACAAACTCAATTAGCGCTTACTAACACTATAAATAGCTAGTTTTTTGACCATTGAAGATTCAGGTTTCCAAAAGAAATGGCCAAACACGCGCTAGATTAGGTAGAAAAGATTCAAATTTGAACTCAGCGTAAACAGGTTCTAGCCAGACCTATTTTCAAACCAGGCTAAGCCCTTTTTAACTCTTGCTAGCCTACCCATAACTGTAGAAAACATATTCAAATAGCTTGTAACAATTACAAATATGCAAAAGTTTGTTTTGGAATCATCAAATTATTTAAGGTCAACAAGTAAAAATTGTAAATAAAAGGTGCAACTAAAGATTATGTATTGCTATCAAAAAATTAAATTTGATAGATGTTACTTTTTAACACTTTAATCTATTATAGGAATTGGGGGGAAAAGAATACAATACATTAAAATAGTAAATCAGGTAACAACAAAGGGTTTTGCGGTGGCTTGTGTGAGCTTTATTTTCACTAAGGAGTAATCATACTAGGAAAAAACGATAGAAGAGCCAAGATATGACTATCCTACAAAATTTTGTTGGTAATATTAGATTTTTAGAACTTATAATTTCGTTAAATCTTATGAATCAGAAAGGTTAATGTCCATTTTTTTTTAACACAATTGATATTAAGATCTTGTAGCCAATCAATATGATGCCTTTATTGAAATACAAAACATGGTTATGAGGAGTAGATGTACCCAAGATAACATAGGATGTCATCCTCCTGTCCAATTTTGATTGGTGCACATGATGCACCAATTCTTTGTAGCTCTAAATATATAGCATGAGATAGGGGTGTTGACACCTAAATTTTGGCGACTCATTTAGTCATTTATCGCCTTAAAAAATTAGGGATTAATTTTATCCCTAAAATATATATATATTAATTACATAACATATAGATTTAGGTGCATTTGTTTTTAATTTGCATTTTTTTACATTTATTTATTGGACCGGTGGCGGATGGGTCGAATTAGTGGTTTTGGGTTTTAAATTAGCAGGCTGGGCTAGGCCCACGAAAGGAGAAAATTAACCCAAGCCCGTCGTTATGTTTAATTAATTATCTTGTGAAAAATTAAGATTTGATGCGATATTATGATGATTTTTGGAAATTAAAAAGATCGCATTGTAATCTTATCTCTATCAATAGATAATGAAATCGGGGGAGAATATTCATGAGATAAAAGGATTTTGTGATTCGGAGGTTATAGGCAATTTTCAAAATATTCTACGAAGATCACATTATGTTTGTCTATAAAAGGAGATAGTGTACAGCAGAGAAAAGGGGGGCTTTTCGAGGGTTCTCTTCGTCGAAAGGGGAAAAAGAAGTGAAAAGTAAAAAGAAAAGAAAGAGAGAGAGAGAGAACGAAGGAAGAGGGAGAGTGACGTGAGAGGGTGGGAAAAGTGTGCGGCTGCAGAAGAGAGAAGAAAAGGGAAAAGTAAAAAAGGGAAAAATTTTCCCTGTTCATCTTCTTTAGCGACGCTTCCTTGGTGTCCAGTCCTTTCACCGGTGCGCCTCCTTGCCCGTGTTTGGTCGATCGCCTAAGCATTGCTTGCCGCTCCACCCGACGACCTGCGAAGCTCCGCCGCGCATCCGTCTCTCCCTGCTCCCCGCCGAATGTCGAACCTCTTCACCTGCCGCGCCTCAGCCTCTGCAACATCCATCCGCGAAGACCCCGCACCCACCGCCGCTCCGCCAGCATCCCGATCGGCGACCGACGTTGCCCGCCGGACGCTGCAGTCTTGCCACACCGACGCCGCCTAGAAGCCGAGGCCAGCCGCGGCCACCTCGCTCAAAGCCCCGCCGTTGTCCACCCAAGCTCTCCTGTTCGTGCCGTGCCGACCCACGATTTCGGTGACTCGTTGCCGCCCAACGCCTCCCCGTGCCGCGCCGACCCAAGATCCTGCTGTTCGTTGCCGCCGGAGATTGTCTTTGCCGCCGCTGCGACCCAAAGCCTACTGCAGCCAAGCCCGACGCCCCCACTCGCCTGAGTCGGTCCCGCACCAACAACCGAATGCTGCTCCCCGGCCTCACCTGAATCGCGACACCTCCTGCTCGGAGCAAAGACCCGCGATCCACGTGCTGTTCGGAGCCGAAAACCCGAGTCAGATCGGTAGCCCATCGCCACTCTCCTTGCCGTCCAAACCCGAGCCTCCTTAGCTCCGCTCTCATGCTGCAGCCGCCCTTGCCGAATCCCTTTGCCAAACTAATCAGCCAGCTCCCCTTGGAGATTCACGGCTGTGTGCGGAAAGGAAGAAAAAACAGAAAAAGAGAAAAGAAAAATCAATTAGGTAGTTTCTCTTTTATGTTTTTTTATTATTTTTTTATTATTTCTTTTATATTCTGTTTTAGTGGAATTGTTCCTTAATATATTATTGATATCCCAATATGAAATAGTCCCTCAAGCTAGGGATTGACAGTCCGATTTTCGCGCCCGAAATCCGACTTGCAATCCCTTATAAAAATCGACAATCCAATCTCAAGCCCAAGATTCGATTTGCAATTTAATTTAAAATTGGCCAACCCGATCTCATGCGCAAGATATGGTTCGTCAATTTTTGGATATCAATCTTATCTTGTTTGGTTTGCTGTCATCAAGTTGATTGAGTCAATCTTATTTTCATAAAAGAAAAATAAAAAAAAAATATTTGAGTTAAGATTAGATTTGCTTTAGAAAATTTCCTGTTTTAGAGTTAAAATTGCAATCTTATTTCGAATTTTAAATAAGAAAATCCAAAAAATGTTGAATTAGGATTAGATTTTTATCTTTTATATTTAGAATAAGAACTTTATTTTGAATCATGGAAAAGAAAATCAAAAAAGAAAACACATTCATTTAGGATGTTAGTTTTATCATTATTTGAATTGCATGAGAAATTTTAATTTCAAAATTAATAAAAGCACAAAATGTCATCATGCATATATTCATGTTGAATTAGGGCATTTTTTACACGACATTGCATGTTAGGATTGCATGTTTATCAATTATAGGTAGATAATCTCTCCTAGATAAATTGCATGTTTTTGTTAGGAAAATAAAAATGCCCATGTCATATAGAATTAGATTCATGAAATGCACGTCATTTAGTGATTGTTGTTAAGTTCATTTAATTAGAAATTGCCCATCATTAGATTAGGTTATTTAATAAATGTCGTGTGACATATAGCTTGCATATTAAATTGTATGTCGCATGTCATTTTAATTAAAATAATTTTGTACGTCATTGCATTGCATTGCATTGCACGTCATTAGAATTAAGTCATTTTGGTTAATTCATATTGCATATTTAATAATTACATGTTCATTAAGAGATCACAAAATACTTATTCATATAGTTTATAACATATTGTCATGCCATATCATTTCATATTAGATTAGAAGCATTGCATTGCATATGGATTATAGTCTCGTTAAAAAGTGAAAACAAAAATTGGGTAATTGCTTGTTAATTAGAAACTATATCTAGGGTTATTGATATGGATTATAATTTAACACTGCAGATACTTTCGTTGCTTTGAGGTAAGTTCTACATTATTTAATTTCTTTCTTGGGTGTTAAATTGGTGGTTTGCGCACATGCATGGACACTTCACTTGTTACGGAATTAAATTTAAAATCAATCCAAACTGCCTGCAAAAACATTTTTTCAAAATAAAAGAAATTGTACCGAAAGGGCTTTAGAGAAATCTAGCATAACCAAGTCCCCGTACCCAAATCTCTGGTTTGTAGGAGTAAAGTAAATCTCCCATTACTTTACTTGGGTTTCTAATCGACCCACCAAAAATAGATTAGTGGCGACTCCTAATTAAAAATCAATTGCATGTTAAGAAATTTAAACCTAAGTCACAAATTGATATGGGCTTGGGAGAGCCCGAGTTAAGTCTAGGCTTAACAATCCATTAGCCAAACCCTAAGTGGTTCACTCCCCGAAAAAAATTGGGTCGCGACAGCTTGGCAACTCCGTTAGGGACTTGAGTTAAAACTCTTAGAGGACTTAGGCCAATTTTTCTTTTCTTTTGAAAAAAGTTTTTGTTTGGTAGCGAGGATTCCAAGTACGTCCCTAACATTTAAGGTGTTAAATGTTTTTGCAGGATGAGAGGTATAAGGGGAAGTGTTTGCTAACCTTTATTTTGCAGGAGGTGTAGGAATGTATGGTTTATTTTCATGAACGAAGTGTTGTTGGATTTAAACTGCTGTGCATGCTTTGCATTTATCACTACACTTTGCACACACAACCTGTCGCCGAACCTGGGCCGCATAGGATCATTTAGGATGGTATTGAGATGGATACCACTCCGACCGCATGCTCGCAGTACGAGTCGCCCATCTCAATCCCGAAGTTTCTTTCATGGTGTCAAGAGTACCCACCTCGGTTTGCATGCCCGCGACCCAAGTCGGCTCTTTGACCAAGCTAGAGTCATGAGGACCCGACATAGTCCACAAGCCCATGGCTAGTCTGATCATCCTTGTGGCTCCACCTTGCTAAGCCTTATAGATTAGAAATCGAGCCACTTACCATGCGTATGTCTATGTGATTGCCATTAATTTCCCTTGGTGAAGTAAGTTTTCTATCCCTATACCATGCAATTTATTTTGTCATGCTTTTGGTCTGTCCATGACAATCTAGGATAGTCATTTGATCTAATTCCTTTCAAGAATGAAATGAGGAAATTGCCATGCAATAAATTATTTGGAAAATAAAAAACTTTGGAGAATTTGTTTTCAATTCATGTTTAGGAAATTTGATCTTACTAGGATGTCTATTTTTCTAGCTCTCTTTAGAAAATCCGCTCCTTGTAAAAGCTTTTAAAAAAAATGATAAAAAAAGTTGATAGATCATTGTCATAGATTAATTCTTTATTTGTACCTCGTACTTATATATTTTCATTCATTTGAATTAGGTGATAACGGATCCCTCGCGTTCGCCTATCATTACGCGATCAAGAGCTAAAATGACCGACCAAACTGAAATGCATGATTGTATCTCCGCTATGGAATACCAACTCCAACAGTTGCACACCTCTATGTAACTTATGACAGCCCAAATCCAATCCCTCTGAGCGGATTTGACTACTGCACCTGCTTTCCACGAGGTAGTAGTTTCGAAGCAAGAATACAAGACCCAAATGAGCAATAGCGATATGCCTGAACTAGAAGATAACCCACTAGTCATTGCCAAACTTGACAATGTCCCTAAGACAAAGCAAGATAAAGTGGAAGTGATGGACACTCTGGGGCAGCCTAGTGGCAAGTTTGATTACCTGGTGAAGTATTCAGCTCCTCCCAGCTTTTACTTTGACTCCCGCAACATAGTTCCAAGTGGATGGGATGACATGGACGATCTGACGCCTCTAAAGATAGAGAACTCTTATGACGCCCTAGAAGGAATCACAGGTCCATTCGATGACCTCTTCATATGAACCAATGACGAAGGATCTTCAGAAGACATGGACGTTAGCCTGTAAGAGTAACTTGTAGCTATTGCACATTCCCCTGCGCGGGAATTTTTATCGCTTTCTAGGAATTCTTATCGCTTTTTAGGAATTGTTTTCGCCTTCTAGGAATTGTTTTCAATTTCTTATTTTGCTCTCTTTTTAGAGATTAGGAATTGCATTTTCCATTCCAATAATGTAATTCATTTGATTCTATTCAATGAAATTACAATTTTATTTCCAATTTTTGAGGGCATGACGAGTTACTCCAAACCAGTCTAATGACGATATCCAACCATGAAAGAAACTATTATCCACGGAGAAATCCTGAGGGCTGGACTCTTTCATACTTCTTCCCAAAAAAAATTTCAAAAACAAAAGCATTTCACTGCTAAAAAAAAAAAAATCCCAAAACTTGTAGCAGATTAAACCTGTTTGTTTATCTGACTCATTTGCTTCTTGCCTCAAAACATAATTCTATAACTTATTATGACAAGGGACATTTGAGAATAGCGTATCGAGTTTCAATTATCATATACTTGACTTGTGATCAACAGGTTTAGAGCGCACTTGCAATAAAAAGAGATTTTGGGCAAGTAAAAGAGAACCATCATTCTTCGATGGAAGATCCTGGGGGCAAGTTTGCTCCAAATTACAGCCTATATGTGGTAAGGAAGGTACTTTCAGGAGGTGCCGTCCTAGTATAAATGGGTAGTCATGAGTTTTCTAATACAATTAATTCTGATGCTGTCAAGAAGTATTACCTATGATAGAATTTTTCATGTCATGTTTTGAATTGCAAACATTTTATGATGAATAAATTGCCTCATTGAGTTGCAAATTCAATTGTCTAAACTTGTTGCAAATCTTGCATTTTTCTTCATTGATGAATTGTGTGAGATTGATTGAATTGTGTGAAATGGGATACTTTGGAATGATGAAAGGCAAACCCTATTCCATACACTGACCCCCAGTGAGTTGTGTGGAAAAATTCCATGCCTATGAGGAAAAGGGTGATCTCGCAAAGGGTACATCAACCGAGGTGATGAGAGGCAGTTTCTTCTACTACCCGAAACACTACAAGTAAATCCATTGTTCAGCCCTTTGAGCCCACACACATGAAGAGCTTTTTAAATTATCCCTATCAAGAATCGTCTCATACTAGGACAAGATTTGAAATGAATGATAGGAATTTTCTTACTCGTACTTGCATCAATCTTCGAGTATTGCTTTTATAGTGTGACTTGTACGATAATTTAAAGTGCCTTAGGACGACAAAGAGCATTTCTTTCTCTATCCTATATATTTTATCCATTGCATAGCCCCATTGAGCCTATGAATTCATTTCACATTAAACCCAGTTGGTGATCATCCCCCACACTAGGGCAAGGAAAGAAAAACCAAACCACTCAAGTAACATGATTTACAATGCTAATAAAAATGGAGACTTTATCCAAAAAAAAAAAAAAGTGCAAAAAATGGAGCATGAAAAAGTAGTGTGCCTGGTAAAAGCAAGGCCAATACCCAAAGAAAAAATCAATCACTTGATGAAGTGAGTCGTATCTCCAACAAGGTGGTACCCAAAAAAAAAAAAAAAAAAAAAAAACTCAAATGTTGAGATGTTGCAATCAGTGGAGTTGTGATGTGAAGAAAATCTTCGATGATGGGAATGAAAATTGTTGGAAATGTCAAAATGATCACCAACTTTGACCCCCTAAACACTTTTTGAGCCAAATAATCATTTCATTTCTCAACCCATGAACCCAACCTACGTTACATCCCTTACAAAGTCTCTTTAGATTAGGCACTTGAATTAATGTAAAAGTTCATATGTTTGGAAGTATCGCTTGAAGAAGTGCGAGTAAGATAATTTCTGCTTCATTTCTCATGTTTCTTGGCTTGTAAACCCCAAGATGATTGTGAAATATCATTCATTTTTTAATAGCCTCGACTCAAAGAGTCTCCTTTGCTAAGCCGTTGACCAAGCCAGCGTTGCAGTCCCTGTTAAAGACCTCTCATATTGGTAAGTTCGTACCACTTGCGAGATTGCTCGAACCCTTGTTTGGCATGATGATGGAAAGATAGAGTGATTGTTAAAAATCCTGCATCAAAGGTCAGGATAAAACAACCCATTTTAATGAGGATGAGTGAAAAGTCCTTTCAGACCAAGAGGTCCCCCATTTGGCACATCCATGACACTCATGTGTTCAGATTGGAACATTCTTTGTGAAATTCTTCCAAATGGAAATTAGGTGATGCAGGCTTGATGTAAATCACAGTGCATGATTCTCCCTTAAATTAATGCATGTTTGTGATCACAAATGCATATTACTTCTCCTATGACCATGTTTTGCAGAAGACATTTCCCCCAGGAACAGAGATGATATCAGGTAAGTATATTTCTATCCATACCTTAAATACTTGTTACTGTGCAGGTATTCCTTTTTGAAAACACCGACACTCGATCGAGCTGTCCCTCAAAGATTTTTCTCCAGATTCAGTCTGATTAAGGCGACCGAAGAAAGGTTCGGGTCCTGGTTAGATAATCTATGCTGCAACGTTAGGCAACCGAAGAAAGGTTTAGGTCTTAGCCAAGCAAAACCTCAATTTAGGCGACCGTAGAAAGATACGAATCTTAGACAACTTTATTGCTCTAACAAGCGACCGTAGAAAGGTACGGGTCCTGGAAAAGCAATTACCTCAGTTCAAGCGACCGTAGAAAGGTATGGGTCCTGGAAAATGATTCCTTATTCAGGCGACCGTAGATAGGTACGGGTCTTGGAAAGTGAATCCCTGTTTAGGCGACCATAGAAAGGTACGGGTCCTAGACAAATTTATTTCTAACCATTACGGGTCCTAAACGACTCGTAGAAATAAAGTACGGTCTTGGAAAAACAAATTCCCCATTTAGGGTCATAGAAAAACGGGTCCTGAAAAATCAATTTTTCGTCAAGGCGACCGTAAAATGGTACGGGTCCTCGACAACACCTATTCCTTATTTAGGCGATCGTAGAATGGTACGGGTCCTAGAAAGTGAATCCCTATTTAGGCGACCATAGAATGGTACGGGTCCTGGAAGGTAAATCCCCATTTAGGCGACCGTAGAATGGTACGAGTCCTAGACACAACCAAACACTGCCTTACTAGGCGACCGTAGAAAGGTATGAATCCTAGGAAAGTAGTTTCCTTACAAAACCTTGCTGCTCTACTAGGCGACCGTAGAAAGGTACGGGTCCTAGGAAAGTAGTCTCTTCGTTACTATTTTAGGCAACCGTAGAAAGGTACGGATCCTGAACATGTAACACCGACTATCTTGAATCACTCTACCCTCCTTGAAGGTAAGATATTCCAGGTAGGTTCCTTTACCATTTGCATACAAATTGCATTCCAAAATTTTGACATCTCAATCTGGATTTAGATATCTCAATTCTCTTCGTTGAACGTTTCACTCTGGATGTGAATGTTCTTCAACTTTCCTCGTTATACCTTAGTCTGGATTTAGGTATTTCGAGCTTCTAAAATCATGACATCTTTGTCTGGACCCGGATGTCTTGATTATTTTCGTCTAAACATTTCACTCTGGATGTGAACGTTTTTTCGACCCTTCTCGTTATACTTAGTTTGGATCTAGGTATTTCAAGTACAAAAATCTTGACATCTCAGTCTGGACCTAGATGTCTTGATTATTTTCATTCAAACATTTCACTCTGGATGTGAATGTTTGTTAATCCTTCTAATTATACCTTAGTTTGGATCTAGGTATTTCGAGCAAAGAATCTTGACATCTCAGTCTAGATCTAGATGTCTCAATCTATTGCCTGTTACGCTTTTCAAGGAACCTGAGTGAGAGTTGGGTACTTGTGGAGTAAATAGGGATTTATCATGTACCTCAAGATGCTTTACCGCACTAACTGGTAAGTAATTGTAGGTACGTTCTTTCCTTTGACATCATGCATTTGCATTAGCATTTCCATGTACCATATGAATTGCTTTCTTTAAAAAAAAAAAAATGGGATACATTTCCCGACAAAAAAAATCATTTAGTGCATGTGCATAGTCAAAATTTAGGTCTCAATTTATCTTTGAAGGCAACCTTTACAAGCTCACCTTCAAAGAGGGGCAGCTGTTGACACCTAAATTTTGGCGACTCATTTAGTCATTTATCGCTTTAAAAAATTGGGGATTAATTTTATCCCTAAAATATATATATATATATATATATATATATATATTAATTACATAACATATAGATTTATGTGTATTTGTTTTTAATTTGCATTTTTTTTACATTTATTTATTGGACCGGTGGCGGATGGGTCAAATTAGTGGTTTTGAGTTTTAAATTAGCAGGCTAGGCTAGGCCCACGAAAGGAGAAAATTAACCCAAGCCCGTCGTTATGTTTAATTAATTATCTTGTAAACAATTAAGATTTGATGCAATATTATGATGATTTTTGGAAATTAAAAAGATCGCATTGTAATCTTATCTCTATCAATAGATAATGAAATAAAGGGAGAATATTCATGAGATAAAAGGATTTTGTGATTCGGAGGTTATAGGTAATTTTCGAAATATTCTACGAAGATCACATTATGTTTGTCTATAAAAAGAGATAGTGTACGATAGAGAAAAGGGGGGGCTTTTTGAGGGTTCTCTTCGTCGAAAGGGGGAAAAAGAAGTGAAAAGTAAAAAGAAAAGAAAGAGAGAGAGTACGAAGGAAGAGGGAGAGTGACGTGAGAGAGTGGGAAAAGTGTGCGGCTATAGAGGAGAGAAGAAAAGGGAAAAGTAAAAAAGGAAAAACTTTCCCTGTTCATCTTCTTCAGCAATGCTTCCTTAGTGTCCAGTCCTTTCACTGGTGCGCCTCCTTGCCCGTGTCTGGTCGATCGCCTGCGCATACCGCACCCAAGCACCACTTGCCGCTCCACCCGACGACCTGCGAAGCTCCGCCGCGCATCTGTCTCTCCCTGCTCCCCCTGCCGGACGCCGAACCTCTTCACCTGCCGTGCCTCAGCCTTTGCAACATCCATCCGCGAAGACCCCCGCACCCACCGCCGCTCCGCCAGCATCCCGATTGGCGACCGACGTTGCCGCCGGACGCTGCAGTCTTGCCACACCGACGCCGCCTGGAAGCCGAGGCCAGCCGCAACCACCTCGCTCGAAGCCCCGCCGTTGTCCGCCCGAGCTCTCCCGTTCGTGCCGTGCCGACCCACGATTTCGGTGACCCGTTGCCGCCCAACACCTCCCCGTGCCGCGCCGACCCAAGATCCTGTTGTTCGTTGCCGCCGGAGACCGTCTTCGCCGCCGCTGCGACCCAAAGCCCGCTATAGCCAAGCCCGATGCCCCCGCTCGCTTGAGTCGGTCCCGCACCAGCAACCGAACGCTGCTCCCCGGCCTCGCCTGAATCGCGACACCTCCTGCTCGGAGCCAAAGACCCGCAATCCACCTGCTGTTCGGAGCCGAAAACCCGAGTCAGATCGGTAGCCCATCGCCACTCTCCTGCCCGTCCGAACCCGAGCCTCCTTAGCTCCGCTCCTATGTTGCAGCCACCCTTGCCAATCCCCTTTGCCGGACTGATCAGCCAACTCCCCTTGGAGATTCACGGCTACATGCGGAAAGGAAGAAAAAACAGAAAAAGAGAAAAAGAAAAATCATATTAGGTAGTTTCTCTTTTATGTTTTTTTATTTTTATTATTATTTCTTTAATATTCTGTTTTAGTGGAATTGTTCCTTAATATATTATTGATATCCCAATATGAAATAGTCCCTCAAGCTAGGGATTGACAGTCCGATTTTCGCGCCCGAAATCCGACTCGCAATTCCTTATAAAAATCAACAATCCAATCTCAAGCCCGAGATTCGATTCACGATTTAATT
This sequence comes from Eucalyptus fibrosa, assembly GCA_017140475.1. NCBI lineage: Eukaryota > Viridiplantae > Streptophyta > Magnoliopsida > Myrtales > Myrtaceae > Eucalyptus > Eucalyptus fibrosa. The sequence continues at coordinate 61,047,265 of CM029507.1, read as the reverse complement.
TAAAATTGGCCAACCCGATCTCATGCGCGAGATATGGTTCGTCAATTTTTGGATATCAATCTTATCTTGTTTGGTTTGCTGTCGTCAAGTTGATTAAGTCAATCTTATTTTCGTAAAAGAAAAATCAAAAAAAAAATTGAGTTAAGATTAGATTTGCTTTAGAAAATTTCCTGTTTTAGAGTTAAAATTGCAATCTTATTTCGAATTTTAAATAAGAAAATCCAAAAAATGTTGAATTAGGATTAGATTTTTATCTTTTATATTTAGAATAAGAACTTTATTTTGAATCATGGAAAAGAAAACCAAAAAAGAAAACACATTCATTTAGGATGTTAGTTTTATCATTATTTGAATTGCATGAGAAATTTTAATTTCAAAATTAATAAAAGCACAAAATGTCATCATGCATATATCATGTTGAATTATGGCATTTTTTGCATGTCATTGCATGTTAGGATTGCATGTTTATCAATTATAGGTAGATAATCTCTCCTAGATAAATTGCATGTTTTTGTTAGGAAAATAAAAATGCCCATGTCATATAGAATTAGATTCATGAAATGCACATCATTTAGTGATTGTTGCTAAGTTCATCTAATTAGAAATTGTCCGTCATTAGATTAGGTTATTTAATAAATGTTGTGTGACATATAGCTTGCATATTAAATTGTATGTCGCATGTCATTTTATTTAAAATAATTTTGTACGTCATTGTATTGCATTGCACATCATTAGAATTAAGTCATTTTGGTTAATTCAGATTGCATATTTAATAATTACATGTTCATTAAGAGATCACAAAATACTCATTCATATAGTTTATGACATATTGTCATGCCATATCATTTCATATTAGATTAGAAGCATTGCATTGCATATGGATTATAGTCTCGTTAAAAAGTGAAAACAAAAATTGGGTAATTGCTTGTTAATTAGAAACCATATCTAGGGTTGTTGATGTGGATTTTAATTTAACACTGCAGATGCTTTCGTTGCTTTGAGGTAAGTCCTGCATTATTTAATTGCTTTCTTGGGTGTTAAATTGGTGGTTTGTGCACCTGCATGGACACTTCACATGTTAGGGAATTAGATTTAAAATCAATCCAAACTGCCTGCAAAAACATTTTTTCAAAATAAAAGAAATGGTACCGAAAAGGGCGTTAGAGAAATCTAGCGTAACCAAATCCGCATACCCAAATCTCTGGTTTGTAGGAATAAAGTAAATCTCCCGTTACTTTACTTAGGTTTCTAATTGACCCACCAAAAATAAATTAATGGTGACTCTTAATTAAAAATCAATTGCATATTAAGAAATTTAAACCTAAGTCGTGAATTGGTATGGGCTTGGGAGAGCCCGAGTTAAATCTAGGCTTAACAATCCATTAGCCAAATCCTAGGTGGTTCACACCTGAAAAAAATTGGGTCGAGACAAGGGGTGTGCAAAAAACCGGGAATTGCCCGATTCATTCGGAACTAGATCAGACCGGACTAGATTGGCGACTCCCATGAGGCCAGTTTGGTTCCCAATTCCAATTTAGTGGAACTAATGAGTACTGGTCCGGTTCTCGATTTTAGGCTTGGAACCGCTCGATCACTCACTCGGACGGAACCAATATATATATTCAAAAAAAAAAATTCCATTTCAATTGCCTAATTATTGGGTATGCAATAGGATTAACCCCCTATTTTTCTTTTTCATTCTAATAATTCATGTACTTATTTTTCAACCGAAACAAAATAAACAAATGTAGATGAAAGAGAGAACCGCTTAGAGATGTCCACAAGAGCCAATGACTCATTTTAAGAGTACAATTAGGTCTTTCCTTAGCCATCGCGTGATTAAATTAGGTTAATGTTGAAAAAAAAGATGAATCAAATGACTAATGTCTTAACATTTATGTGGTTAGGACTTTTAATGTGGAGTGTAATTCTCCATTTGTTTCCAATGTCGGAAAATCTTAAGAGGACCACACCATGAACTTCGAATAAATGAAGTTTTTAGCTAAAGTATTGACTATTCATTTTGTCTTAAAATAAATGGCTCGCAATTCAACCCGAATGTAAGGCCAAACAAGCTTTGTAGGGATTGGGAATCGGTTTCATGGACCCACCTAGGAATCGGACTGGATCAACAGTTTGGTTCCGAGTGGGTCCATGGATCAATAGTTTGGTTTATTTCTTAATTGCAAGTTGTTCATTAATGAACAATGAACATGGGTATTTGTGTTGCATGCGGGCATGCGAGAGAGGGAGTTAGGACAATGCAAACTTTGTTCAGATAAAAAAATTTGAGTCCACAGTCCTCAATATAAAAATCGTCTTGCGCCATGAATAGAAAAGCTACATTGAAGAATTACCAATCTAAGCAAAGTCGTCTTTTGTGGACCAAAATTACAAACTTAACTATTTTACAAAATTTAATCCATCAGAAATTACAAAAAAGTATGGTTAATTGATGATTAATTTATTTTCAAACATAGAAAAATATGTAGTCGATTAACAATAAACATAGAAGGTGAAGAGGAGACGAGAGAAAAAACCAGAGTAGGGTGGATTGGTGACTAACGTTGTTCCCGAACATAGAAGGATATTTTGTTCAATTGATAATAAAATGTGTATACCAAACCAAAGAGAGGGTAAAACTAGCCTTACACTATTTCTTTTATTTAAAATAAAGTAACAATATCAACAATTTTAATTGATGCAATGTTGTCCTACAATTTAGAATTTCTCACATTTAGATGCAACCATTTTAAAGAAATTTTCTTTCAATTTATTGGTGACACCGCATCTATCATGCTTTAAAACGTACTGGCTATCAAAATAATTGGTGTATGATACTTATGTGAAAACAATTACCAGCTATCTAAAAAGTGCATGACATCTTTTTATTTGTAGCCTCGCACCAATCATTTGAATTCTGTCCTCATAATTTTCCCTCACTATTGTGCATTTCTCACAAATCCGTTTATTAATTGCAAGTTATTTGAGAGAGAGAGAGAGAGAGAGAGAGAGAGAGAGAGAGAGAGAGAGAGAGAGAGAGAGAGAGATTTTGAGCATTGTAAAAATTACCTGGAGCCATCCCATTACTATTAAGATGAATAGAATAGTTACATTAAAAAATGAACAATCCAAGCAAATTAGTATTTATGGACCAAAGTTACAAACTTAAAAGTATTACAAAATTTAATCCATCATAGTTTAAAAAGAAGATGGGAGAAGCAATGTTGATAGTGAGAAACAAAAAGTATGGTTAATTAACCATTAATTGATGTTCACTCATAGAAGAATATTTTAGTCAATTAATAATAAACATGAAAGCTGAAGAGAAAATATGGGAGAGTAAAAAGCGGATGAAGTGATGATTGACCTTTTTTTTTATTATCATAAATTGATATTTTGATCAATTGATAGTAAAATGTGTGTATCAATCTTAAGAAGAGATAAAAACAGCCCCACTTTTTTTTTTGCTAATATAAAGTAAAAATATATAAACTTTTAGGCCTTGTTTGGTAACCATCCAAACAGTGCCGATCCCGATTTTTTGTTCCCCGAGAATCGGTTTGGGAACAGAATCGCGTTTGGTAAATTTTTTGTCCAAAACTGATTCTCAAATTTACTCCCGAATCAGTTTTGGACAAGAATTCAGAATCAGAAAAAATATGATTCTCCGTCCGAGAATCAAAAAAGAGAATCAAAAGTGCCGAATCAAAAAAAAAAATATTTCTATATTTTATTTTTATTTCTTCCTAGTATGAAATATATATTTGTTGTATATAGAATACATATTTAATTTTATGTTATAATTTAGTATTATTATTTATTACATATTGTAGGGATATTAGTATAGTTTATACTATGGTTTATTATTTACTATTTAATAAAAATTGATTAGTTAATATTTTTATTACTTAGTATAAAAATATAATTAATCGAGTGAATGGTTTATGAAAATTCAATATCAAATTTATTTTAATCTAAAAAGGTAATTAAAAAAGAATTGGAATAGAAATTTTATATAGATACCAAACGCGTTTCTATTCTTTTTCTATTCCGAAATCAGAAATTTTATTTGTTACCAAACACGTTTTTTTACTCGAACCGGTTCCGGAACGAATCGAAATAATCATTTCTGGTCAAAATCAATTCCCGGGAACAGAATCGTTCACATTTAAAGGTCGCCAGTTCAAAAAGATTCTCTTTTTAATTTATAGGGGTCATGGCATATGGCGTGCGCGCAGAACTGATTGTAATCCTCCACATAGAAATATTAGGTATCTCCACGTCAGCCACTTTTCATCTCTCTGAAATGCTTTCACCAACCCAAGCTCACGGTCTTAATCAAAGCATCAGCTTTGGGGAAGAGAAGAGACAAAACCGTGCTGGATCATCCACTCCCACACCCTCCCCCTCGTCGCCTTCCCGCTCCTTCTCGTTCTCCTCCTCTTTCGACTTCGAGTTCACCATCTCTCTCCCCCGCTCCCCCTCCACCCTCTGCGTCACCGACGTGCTCTTCTACAAGGACCAGCTCCTCCCCCTCCAGCTCTCCCCCCGCCTCCCCTCCTCCTCCACCTCAGACTCCGCCACCACCTCCTCCCGCGGCTCCTCCGCCAGCTTCACCACCTCCTCCGACCAGATCTGGCCGAAGGACGCCGACGACGGCCATGGATGAGCATCGGCGTCGTTCACGAGCCGGTCGTCCGGATCTGGATCTGGAGAACAGCCCATCGCAGGGTTCGGCTGCCGGTTGGTGGGGCCGGGAACGGGTAGCGAAGGTCTCCGACTTCTTCATCTTCGGTGGCTCTTGAGACCCGTTAATGGTCTCCCATCTGCATTGAAACATGAAAAAATCGTTGCCCGCCATTAATGGTGTTTCGAAATTAGACGTGAAATAAGCAGAAGGGAGAGAAATCTGAAAAATGAGCTTTCCGGACACGTGGCGAGGTCCTGGAGGACCCAATATTTGAAAAGTGGGCCCACTCAGAGAAGTGAGAAAATACTGGCTGTACTTGTGATTGACAACTCAGCAGAAAAATAGTCCATTTGTTCATTGACATGTGTCCCGTGAGCCCACTCTGTCAGATTTGCCATAAACCTCTCTCAGTTGCCTTCCTCCCTCTTTCTTCTTCCTCCGTTCCATCTTTGCTCCGTCTCTTCCCTTCAGAAAATATTGGCCGAGATCTCAATGTTTGTGGAAGTTGGTCTTTCCTTCATCAAGATCTCGGCCTCGGTTGACCGGCCGGCAACGGAGTAGTCGACGGAGGCCAAGATCTTGGTGCGTGGAGAAAGGCGGCAACCTACTGGAGGTCGAGCATTTCGCCGCAGAGCTTGTCGGGCTTGGCGTCGATGAGGCTCAGCTCGTCGGCGAGGTCCTGGGTGAGGATGGTCTCGGCGATGGCCATGCCGCGTTGCCGACCCCGACGATGGCGATCTTGGTGTGGTGCTTGTGATTTCACCATGGGCTTCGCCGTTGACCGGGAGGGGTGCGACCACCGCTGATGGTTGGTCACCCAAGACCCTCCCCAAGGGCAAAGCGTGGGTCGGGAGGAAGAGAGAGCTTGCTGCGTCGGAAGGGATGGAGAGAGACCGTGAAGAGAGAGAGAGAGAGAGAGAGAGAGAGAGAGAGGCAGGGAGGGAGGGTGGCAAGTGAGAGATTTATGTTAAATCTGACAGAGTGGGGGGTCACAGGATACGTGTCAATTAATAAATGAATTATTATTTTGCTAACTTGCCTATCACAATCACAAGTGCAATTAAGAGTGCGTTTGTTTATGTTTTTATTCAAACATTGTTCCGAAGAATAGAAATAAAAAAAGTTATTTCCATTTTGGGGAATAATCTTTAATTAGAAAGACGCATTTGGTAAACTTATTCCAAGAATAAAAAAATAAATAAGAACATGTTTGTTAAATTTGTATTTCTTTTATTTCTTTTAATTTTTAAATATTTTTATTTTATTTTTCCTTTTTTTTCTTTCTTTTTTCTTATTTCTTCTTTTGGCCGGCGGCCTCATCGGATTTGGGCGAGCTCAAGCTCGTCGAGCCTCGCCCCGCGCAGGCAAAGCTCGGCCTCGCCGAATTTGGGCGAGCTCGAGCTCATCGAGCCTCGCCTCGCGCAAGCGAAGCTCGGCCTCGCCGGATCTGGGAGAGCTTGAGCTCGCCCAGACAAAGCGAGGCCGAGCCTCGCTAGGGGCCGACGACGCTCGGCCTGGCCGGTGGTTGGCGACCCTTCGGCAAGGTCGCCGACCCTCCACGGCCAGTGGCCTCACCGGATTTGGGCTCGCTCGAGCTCATCGAGCCTCGCCCCGTGCAAGCGAAGCTCGACCTCGCCGAGCGAGATCAGGCTCACCTAGATCCGGCGAGGCCAAGCCTCGCCGATGGCTAGGCGAGCTTGGCCTCGCCGAATCTGGGTGAGCTTGAGCTCGCCCAGCCAAGGCGAGGCCGAGCCTCGCTAGGGGCCAGCAACGCTCGGCCTGGTCGGGGGCCGGCGACCCTCCGGCAAGGTCATCGGCCCTCCACGGCCGGTTGCCAACCATGGTCGAGGCCGGCGACCGGCCAAAGAGAAAAGAAGAAAAAAAATGAGATAGAAAATTTGTTCTTTAAAAGTGTTTTACGGAACAAGAAAAACAACTTTTTTTTTTGTTTCTTAATTATGTTCTAATTTTGTTCTTGGAACAAAAAAAATAGATTTTGAATAAAAACGCAAACAAACGCGTTTCTGTTCTTTTTTTGTTCTCGGGAACAAAAAAATAGAAAATATGTTTATGAACAAAAAAAAAAAACACAAACATGTAGGCCCTAATATTTTCTCGAGTGGTAAGTGTCAGAAGAACCCACGAGTTTTGTATTCAAATCCATATGGTGGATGGTAGAAACATCCAATGGTCCAAACATGTACCAGAAATCAAATGTTATTTGTTCACTAAATTTTTAAAAAGGACTTCTTGTTTTCCTGAAAAATCCTGAAAATGAAAGAAATGTTTTAAGTTTTAGAATACTGAGCTAAAGTTCTAGATAATTTAAACTGTCAATACTCAAAAGAATCGATAGTAGTATGCATATCATGTTTCTTCTCATGCTTTGGATTTAAATTGGAACACACTTGGACTTTCTCTACGTGGAATTGTGATGGAGACTGCAAAATTCGTTGGGGCCCTCGAAGAGTCGTCCCCGTTGTCAAGAAACATAAAATAAAGAAAACAAGGACAACAGAAAATAAAATGAAAAGGAAAAAATTAGCCTTCCATTGCACGTGGTTAACCAAAGGAACGTGCTGCTTGTCCACGTATGATCATTTGCAAATTGTCCATGTAGACCAGCAACGTGTTGCTTGGGTGCACCGAGCGGAGTAACTGTACATTTTCTTTTTCTTTGAATGCACTGTGCTTCTCTCTGTCGTCGTTGGTTTTGTTTCGTTGTTCACATTGCTTTATCACTTCGCTCTTCCTTGCTTTTCGTGCATCGCGAGTGATAAGTTCTGTTCTCTGTTCAGTTTCCTTTGCACAGATTAGTTTGAACAAATTAATCATAGGAGGGAACAACAAAAGAAACAAAAGAAGGGGGGAGGAATTTCTCGACATTAGAGAAGAAATTATGGCCGAGGCATTTGCTGTAAGAGTTTTTTTAATGTGGACTAAATTAATTGATATTGTAATTTACTGTTTTTACGGTTACCGTAAAACAGGGTTGGTCTAAGGTGAGATATAAGGTTTCTTAATTAGTCTAATATGGGCTGGCTAGTGTGGGCCGAGTTGAGCCTGGCCCGTAATGAGAGGGACTGGCTGGAACTCTATAAATAGTGCTCAAGTCTTTCCTCTAACCCAAATTCTCACATGTATCCTCACCTAATGGGCGTTTACCTAACGCTACATGTGAGGGGGGCCGCCTCATTGAGCCAGTGATATGGAGAGCAATAGAAGAGAATGACTTGATGCGTGGATCCCCTTTATATGTGGGTAATCCATTTTTCTTCTTCCGCTTTATATTCGATGGATCTAGGTGTGTTAATCTTTCTACTCAATTATACATGTTCTTTTTCTTGTTATGGAGATCTTGGGGTTGCGTAATTTGCGTCTAACATGTGGTATCAGAGCAACCATAACCCTAGAACTTGAACGCATAAAGGTTTTGCCCTAATTTGTACGGATTAGCCCTAATTAGTACGGATCTTGCCCTAATTTATGATTTTCAAGACTTTTTGTTCAATAAAAATAAAATTAAATCACAAATTCGGATTGGGCTCGACGAGACGAGCAAGACGGTCGGCGGCGCATCACCGGAGGAGGTTGCACGCGCCCCCACGCGCGGACACACGCCGCATGGGCGTCGAACGCGCGCCGCATGTGAGCTCCACACGCCGCGCACTCAGGCGGCGCGTGTGGGCTCGTGGAGGCTCCGATCAGCGCGTGGCTGGCGGCGTTGGACTCGTATGGTGATTTCCTATCTCGTGATATATTTATTTTATATGTTTGGTAGTTTTATTGATGTGAAATTGCATATAAAACCCTAAATACGTGTATTTTAAATGAATTTTTGCGTATTTTTCCTTGTATTTTTCTGTAATTTTGGAAATACAAGTGTTGGGTTATAGGTATATTATCACATAATCATTATAAATGTGTGATTTATCAATAAAAATCAAACTTTATTGTGAATTGAAGCTGGCTTAATGAGATACAATCATTATGGAATAGTAATTGAGCTATGTATTGAGCTGATGAGAAACAGTAAAAGTTATGAAACTTTTGTTGCTCATGCATACTACTTGACACGCTGGTAATCTTTGAATGATAGACGACTTAAGGACTCATGACCAAACTGATGTACTGATTAACACATCTGCTGGTTCTCTGGTTTGACTCAATTAATAGGCCACTAGTTGAAGTAATGATATTTGTTACCTAAAATTGATTAATAAATCAGTTGTTAACCTTGGAGTCATTTTTGCCTTATGAACTCATGAGTGATAATAGATTAGATGTTAAGCTTGTCGATTTGGTGTATCATGTATTACTATTGATGTTAATTTGTGAGAGATATTATAGATCAGCATTCTTTTTATGTTATTCTGGTAATATGTAATTGGGGTGCATAAGATATGTTTTATTCTCTGTTATAAGAAGTTTTTTGTGTTACTGTGATCAATGATCTCATTAGACTCTGTCTTTCAGGTTCGCTATATATATATGATTAATTTTTTATTAATGAATAAAGCAATGTAATTAGCATGATATGTGATTTTGGTGATATGATGCCCCTATCACTAAAGTTAAAATTATAATTATATATATATATATATATATATATATGGTGAATGTGATGAGTAAAGCTTATATCCCTGGTATGAGAGAATTTCAATGATTCAATTGAATAGTGACCGCCAAAGTGGCACGCTTGATTGGGTTTGAGAAATTTCGGTCTCGTATGATGATTGGGATGTCTCCTGGTCTAATGCGTAATCATACTCCCGAAGGAGGTGATTGTGTATTAGTTCATGGAGGGATACATGATAGTGTGGTGGAGGAGTGACTGATTCTAGTGATTCATATGCCCAAAGGTAATGAATTCACGAAGAATTGGAACATATTCTCATAACCCTTATCATGTGGGGAGTATACAATTGCATGTCATGTATTATGCCCAAAGGTGATTATGTGATTTTGCATGTAACTCTCTGGATGTGTACTTGTATGTTAAGTTACACAATACTCACATGATGCTAATTATATACTGCTTGTTTTTCAGTCACATTTTCTGTAAATGGTAATTGCGTCATCATTGAGGTTTTTATTGCTTCAAATTTTAAGTTGTAGACATATAATTTGTTGCTAGAGAAAATAGCAATTGAATTTGCTTACTGTCCATGAAGCGTTCCATTCTGGAACACTTGAAAAGAGGTTTGCCTGCGGACTGCACTTGCTATAAGATGATGGAAGCCCTAGTTGCTTGAAATTATGTCTTGTCGATATTGAAATTAGGACACATCTGTAAAGATTGTGTTTAAATCCTAATGAAATATACATCTCGTATATGATTAAAATGTTGTTTCCAAAAGTTTTCTATTTAAGAAAAATTACCGAGATAAAGGTCTTAAAAAGTTGTCGGGCTTAACAATAACCGTGAGTATTTTGGCAAATATGACAATGCAAAATAGCTTAAAGGGTCATTTGTCAAATACTTGGTAGATTCTGGGGTGGTAACTTAATTACTATGCTTGAAAATCCTGACAAAAGATTCACTTGAAATGATTTTGTATCTTACCTAGATTGTTCAAAAGGGTATTGATTTTAAGACCCTAAAGAAGATACAAGAATTATGGTATCACATACTGAAAAGTTTCTACAGTTTGACAAGGATAACCGCTATTAGATTATTAAATATAATAGTATGATGGAGGTTACTAGGTTTTTGTCTTTATCTATACAGATAATTATGGAATCTCCTGTACCATAGACTAAACTTATTGAGGTTTAAGGTACTATTCTTGATATAGTTTATAATGAAATTTCTTAAACCTCTCGAGTGCAGAATGGAGTGGTTGCAGCTTTATTAAGGAGATTTGTTAGGGAAAGACGATCAGTTATATCATCATACTATATAGTTTATTTATGAAAGCATGATTACAATATTCACTACGTGGTTGTTTTAGCAACTTATATAAATGTCGTTTCTTGTTCTCAATTAAGTATGTGATTAGATGCCATAAAATACGGTATACAATTTATGAAACATCATAGTGTTTGGAAACTAACTTACTTGCCTAAAGATCATAAGTTCATTAGTTGCAAATTGGCATACAAAACTAAAAGAATTTCAAAGAAAGATTGTGGAATTTAAAGCCAAATTGGTAACTAAAGTTTTAACTCTAAAAGAGGGGTGGATTGTTTATAGTGAAGAAATAAATATTTCTTTCTAGTATTTTTAAATATTCTTTCAGAGTGAACGTGGCATTAATAATTTATTTTGATATAAAGTTACGCCAAATAGATACAAAATATATATTGTGCAACTGGATGATTTTGCAGCAAATTCAAGTAAACTTGTGTGTAGACTGAAAAGTTCTAATTCATGGTCTTAAGCAAGTTTCCAGACAATATTATTAAAGTTTCATAGTGTTGTTATTCTGTTCAATTGGGAACAAAGTAATTCAATATACTGCAAGGTCAGTGAGAGGAAATTTATTTTTTCTCATACTTTATGTACATGATATTTTGCTTACAAGTTGTAACCTTGAGACATCTTATATCCTTTGTACTGAGGTCTGTAAGGATTGTTTTTACCATATTATATTAGATTTTCTCAGAGAACATTTGCTGATTGTATATTGGAAATATTCAATATACATCATTGCAAGCCAGGAATTGCTCCTGTTGTTAAGGGTGATGGACAAAATCTATCACGTTGTCCTTATTTAGATATTGAGAAAATCTAATTAAATTGTGCACCTTATATCAGTGCACTTAAAAGTATAATGTATACTCGAATTTGCACTAGACTAAATGTTGTATTTGTGACGAGACTTCTAGGCAGATATCGGTCAAATTCAGGACATGATCACTGGGTTGCTGTCAAGAAAGTTTTAAGGTACTTAAAGAAGACAAGATATTATATGTTAATTTACAGACATGTTCAATTCTTGCAATTAGTAGGGTATTTAGATGTAAACTTTGCTAGCTGTTAGGATGATATAATATCAATAACAAGATACAAATTTATGTTAGTAGAAAGTGCAGTAAATAAAGTTCTATGTCATCCTCTACTATGTAAGCAGTATTAGTAACATTCTTTTAGGCTGTTACTTGGGCTTTTAAGCTCCAGAACCTCATGAAGGAGTTCATCGTTTTAACTTTATGGATAGACTCATACAGTTGTATTGAGATAACAAATTTGTAGCATTATTTATTTACTACAGAGGTCTCAATGGGTCCAAATATATGGTGGTTAAAATTTTTTACCATAAAGAAACGGTACAAAAAGGTGACTTATAATATAATATATTTTCACAGATGATGTGGTTACAGATCCACTAACTAAAGGCCTATGCCCATGTGTATTTGAGTGACATGTCATTAGCATGGGCTTAGGAGTATCTTCGGATACTGTTGTTTAGTGGGAGCTATTTTGGCTTTACTCTGATAAACGTTTCATCTGTGTTCGTTACACTTTGTAACGGTTTGATATGTATCAACTTTTGCATTCAATAAAATATTTTGAATGTGTTGTTATTATGTTGAATACATATTGATAAAGTCTCAAGGAATTGTATTAACCTTGAGTGAAAGCTAGGGGCATCCGGGCATTCGGTTATTATCCTTGTGCATATGTCTTGTGATACATAAAGAAATGTTAACCATAAGGACAAGACATGTGTGGGTTCATTGGAACCATAAAGTATTCTCTAGTGGCACAAGTTTTTGTGACACCTAAGGTAAGAGAATGGTGATTGACAAATGGGATCTCTCTATGAGAGATGTTATCCATTTGACACACTACCATATTGAATCAATATCAATAAAGTTGAGAACATTCGTGACCATGGAAGGCTCTATATGTATACATGCAATTACCGCCATGATTCGATGTTTAAGATTTTATGGGATAGGATTGACTATTAAGAATTATCTCTGGACCAAATGTGCACACATACAGTACAATTTCAATTAATATAGTCCAAGTGGGAGAATGTAAGAGTTTTTCTAATGTGAACTAAATTAATTAATATTGTAATTTACTATTTTTATGGTTACTGTAAAACAGGGTTAGTCTAAGGTGAGATAGAAGGTTTCTTAATTAGTCTAATATGAGCTGGCTAGTGTGGGCCGAGTTGAGCCTGGCCCGTAATAAGAGGGACTGGCTGGAACTCTATAAATAGTGCTTAAGCCTCTCCTCTAACCCGAATTCTCACATGTATCCTCACCTAAGGGGCGTTTACCTAACGCTACACGTGAGGGGGGCCGCCTCATTGAGCCAGTGATACAGAGGGCAATAGAGGAGAAGGACTTGATGCGTGGATCCCCTTTATATGTGAGTAATCCCTTTTTTTGCTTTCGCTTTATGTTCGATAGATCCAGGTGCGTTAATATTTCTACTCAATTATGCATATTCTTGTTCTGGTTATGGAGATCTTGGGGTTGCGCAATTTGCGTCTAACATTTGCTACCTCTGCTGCATCGAATCTAGTGTCGAAATTAGGTGAATATTTATTTGCTCCCATTGGACACCAACTTGGATATGTGTTGTGCTACAAGAGCTACGTCCAAGATCTCAAAAATGGAGTCGAAAAGCTGAAGAATGCGAGGAAAAGGGTGCAGAGCTCCGTCGATGAAGCCTTCAATGACGGAAAACCTATATACACTGATATCGAGAAATGGTTGGATAGCGTGGAGAATAAGGCTAATGAAGCGCAAAATTTGTTACAACAAGGTGAAAGTGCAAAAATTGCTTGCTTCCGTGGTTGGCTTCCCAATCCCATAGTGCGCCATCCAATTGGCAGGAAGGTGAAGAAGATGACTCGAGTCATTCAGGAACTCCATGATATCGCAAATAGCAACTTCCAGAAGGTCTACTATGAGAATCTTCCGAAAGGAATTGTCACTGCTACCACTTCTGCTGCAAGATCTATTGACAAGATAGAAGATGTCCTGGAGTCGAGGGCTTTAGTCACAGAGGATGTAATGAAGGCTATAACTGATGATAAGATCTGTGTGGTTGGGGTGTATGGACCAGCTGGTGTTGGCAAGTCCAAGCTTTTGGAGGATGTTGAAAGGCGAGTCAAGAAAGAGAAGCTATTTGATGTGGTTGTCATCGCATATGTATCACGCAATCCAGATTTAAAAACAATCCAGGGAGAAATCGCAGAAGAGCTAGGCCTTAAGCTAAAGAAAGTGGAAACCACTCATGGGAGAGCCAATTGTTTGCGTGAGAGGTTAGAGCGTGATCGCAAAAAAAAAAAATTCTCATAATCTTAGATAATTTGTGGAAGAAACTAGAGTTGAAAGATGTTGGAATCCCTTGCGAAAATGTTAATAAAGTAAGAGATTGCAAGTTATTAATATCATCTAGAAATCGAGATGTTTTGCGCGATGACATGAGCTCTGACCAAGAAATCCAACTCAATATGTTAAATTATGAAGAAGCCCAAAGACTTTTTGAGAGGACATTGGGGGACAAAGTTAAAGATCTTGAGTTTGAAACCTTGGGTGGAAGGAGTGGTCAAGAAATGTGGAGGCTTGCCACTTTTGATTGTTTCGTTGGCAACAAGGTTGAAGCACAGAAATTTGTCTGCATGGAGGGTTGCTTCGACCCATATAGATATGTCGGATGTCGGATCACTAGTGGAACTAAGTTATAATGACTTAAAAGATGAGAGGATCAAATCATTGTTCTTGTTTTGTGCTCTAAACTTTGGAAGACTGTTTGTGGGGCATTCCCTTGTCTGTTGCATGGGTTTGGGTTTATTTAAAAAATTCAGCGGGTCACTCGAAGAAAATAGAGATAGGTTGATTATGGATATACATAGTCTGCAAGACTCTTCGTTGCTACTAGGTAGTGATGACATGGAACGGTTCGAAACGCATGACATGGTAGAGTTCAAAATGCATGACATATTTGTTGATGTGGCCATCTCTATTGCCTCCAGGGATTGGAGCGCCTTGGTTGGGAGGAAGGATTACGGGTTTAAAGAATGGTCAAAAGATGAGCTGAGTAAATGCACCGCAATATCCTTCCCTTGGGTTGGCATTGATGAGCTCCCTAAAAAATTGCACTGCCCAAACTTGAGGATGCTTTTGTTATACGAAGACGACTCGTCTCTCAAAATTCACAAGTCATTTTTCGAATCTACGGAAAAGCTCCAAGTCTTGGACTTGACTGGCTTTTCTTTCACCTCTCTGCCTTCATCGATTGAGTCCCTTGAAAACCTCAAGTCACTAAATCTTAATCAATGCCATCTGGAGGATGTGACTGTTCTTGGAAAGCTGAAAGGGTTGCAGTTCCTAAGTTTCTCTTACTCAACAATCACTCGGCTGCCCAAAGAAATAGGTGGATTAAGTGAATTGAGATTTTTAGACTTGACGGGGTGTACCGAGCTCAAAGTTATCGAACCTGGCGTGCTCGGAAACTTGGCTAATTTACAAAAACTGGAAATGGAAGACAGTTTTGATCAGTGGGAGGCCGAGGATGAAATACCACGAAGCAATGCCAGCCTAGCTGAGTTGGAGAGCATGAAGAACATGAGCACTCTGTCCATTGCCATTCCTCATTCTGCCAATCTCCCAAGAGACCTGCCATTTGGGAAACTAAACAATCATAAAATTCAAATTGGGGACGTTTGGGATTGGTTCGGCGAATACAAAGAACCCAGAACTTTAAAGCTAGAGCTGGATTCAGACAATCTTCTTCTTGAAGAGTGGGTGCAGAAATGTTTGCAAAAAACGCAAGATCTCCACTTGGATGGATTACAAGATGGCGTCAGTAGCATTCACAATTTGTGTGTTGAAGGATTTCAAAAATTGAAGCATCTTCACGTACAAAATAGCCCCTCATTTCATTATGTTGTTCATTCAATAGAGAATGTCCAGTGCGCTGCATTTACGAGATTGGAATGCTTGTTTCTCAAGAATCTAAACAACTTGGAGACGATTTTTCGCGGTCGTCTTGCCCCAGGATCCTTTAGCAAATTAAATATTGTGAAAGTGGAAGACTGTGGTGGAATTAAACATTTGTTTCCTTTGTCCATGGAGAGAACAATTTCGAAGCTCGAAGAGATTGAAATAAGCAAATGCCACTTGATGCAGCAAATTGTTGCAGATGCCGAGACAGATGAAGACGGAGATGAAATAGATGATGATACTGAAGTGAAGCCATGCAATTTGCGTAGGCTGACATTACGAAATTTGCCGAAGATGACGAGTTTCTGTAAAACCACGGACCATCCGATCAATTTCTTTGATGGGCAACAGGTATATAATTTCTTTTTCTTTTTTTTTTTTTTCGAGGTTTTGTGCATGGATATGTGAGAATAAAATAGGACGTAAAAAAATTGGATAAATAATTTGTTGTTGAGATTTTGTTTTCCAGAATAATTTAGACAAACAATAACTTAATTTTGCAAAATGGAATTGCTATGCGATACGCGATGCATGAATACATAAAAACAATTATACAGCATTTAATCAAATCTCACTTTATTTGTGTTATGTTATCAACATAGTTAAAGAAGCACCATACGATGTATAGAACTTTTAAATAATCTAGAACTTTATCATTGCTTAATAATAAAATCGAATATGCATACACAACGTTTATAGATATATTCATAAGTTGAAAGAAGTATATACGACCTATATAATTTTTATGGCCTTTATTTAATAATGAATGGACATATGTACAATTCTATTGCATCCGGTTGATTAAAGTGAAAGAAAGAACTACATAAAATTTCAATGGGTGAATTTAACTACATTGACTATGCGTCATATAACATCTAATTTAATTAATTATAAATTTACAATTTCAATCGCAGGTACATCAGCGTTAAAGTAGTTGAGACGATTAAGTTGCTTTTTTCTTCCCTCAATGATTGTAAAGAGTTGTGGTAGGTGAATGGACCTACGTGGAATTGTGGTTCCAAAAAAGTTCCATCATGCTCTTATTTGTTAAATGATGGAACTATTATGTGATTACAAATGAAAAATCAATTATAATATTCGATAGTTCAAATTGTTTCTGTAACTTTGTACATAAATGAGATGTTAGGGGAATAATTAATTTTTTTTTCTAATTCGTGTAAGCTATTGAACTTTTTATTGTGATCAAATCTACCACTAATCTTTGTTCGAACAACTTTTCTAATATTATTGGTAGAATTTATGTGCGCTGCCCCATCTTTAAAAATTTCTCTTTTGTAATAAAATATTGCTTGAGAATATTAATTAGAAACACATCTAACATTCATTTGTGCACTATCGATTTGATTTAGCAATTGCTTTAACTGTTCTGTCAATATAAATTATAAAAATGGAAACCATTTTTCAGATTATTTTTATCGTGTGACCCAAATCACAAAAGCATGATGCTTGATTAAAATCATTTATTAGATTAAGTAACTCTTTTTCTTGGCTACATGACTAACTCTCCCCATAAATTAATCTTTTCATGACGAGAAAGGGCGTATCTTAGGTTCTTATAAAGGTAGAATTAAACCCATTGCTGTAATTGACTTTAATGCCCATATTGTGTTGCTGCGTTCATGGATCTTATGGCTAACCATGGATCTTAAATTGATGTATCCCCTTTTTAACTTCGGTTCGATAAGTCATCCATTCTGCATTACAGACATACTAGAATTTTAGCTCATGTTATGCACGGGGAGAACAAAATTCTCTGACTACTTCATAAATTTATAGTTACTTTTTACTTTCAATCTTTTGATAAGGCTTTTTTTGTTGGGAATACTTTGAAGAAAAATGCCAGACTCAAATTACACCTTTTAATCAATTATAAGTGTAGTTTTATCGGTTTGTCAATTACAAGCCCTTTAAATAATGGTCACTGTTATGTTTAATGTTGGTCTATGTCTTTCTTTAACTTAATATGTTGTTAGTTCATGACCATTTGGTGTAAATAATTGAGATTTTTTTTACATAGTCGTTTGAAATATTATGTAAGACCACAATTAATGACTAACAAGAATTAATTGAGTCTATGCCATTAATTTGTAAAATTTACAAATCACAAAATACGAGCGTAAATGATAAGTCCAGTGTAAAAGTTGATAAAATTTAAAGAAGTAAAAGGTAAAATTCAAAAATCACTACCCGGCCTTTTTTTTTCCGTCATCTTCAAATCTATTATGTGAGATTATTTCCTTTATTAATATTTCACAAACAGCACGTGTTCATGGCTTTTAGTTATAAGCATTGTGAGATTATGTGGTGTTATCCACTCCTTGCAGTTAAAGAAAAATCGATGCATATGCCTTCATGATGCGATTCTCCTTACTTTTTAAGGTTTTATTGTCCTCGTTGGAGTCCTTGACACTATCTGAACTTCCCAAATTGAAAGAGATATGGAATTCTCAATTTCCTTCGGATGTGAGCAACCTAAAATTTTTGAAGTTAGAGGATTGCCCGTTCCTCTTGAGCATCTTCCCATCAAATTTTGTGACAAAGCTACAGAATTTGGAAGTCATAATAATTGAAAGGTGTCAGTTAATACGAGAAGTATTCAACCTTGAAGGACTGCCAGCCAGTGGGGATGTCCAAATTCTATCGCGATTGACCACATTAACCTTGAGTGACTTACCAAGGTTGGAACATATATGGAGCAACAATCCAAGAATAGCGTTGTGTTTCCGAAACTTAAGGATATTGAAGGTGCAAGGCTGTGAGAACTTGAGGTTTATTTTTTCTTCTTCCATGGCTAAATCACTCCAACAAATAAAAAAAATAAAAATAGCAAGATGTAAACTGTTGGAGGAAATTATGGATGTGCAAGAAGAATCATCAAAGAAAACTGCATATATGCACACTTTAGAGTTCCCTCTATTATCCTCCTTATCTCTTCAGGAATTGCCAAATCTCAGAACATTCTCTCATGGGACACACCGTGTTCACTGTCCAACCTTAACAAGATTGAGGATATCTGGATGCCCCAAGATGATGACATTCTCTTCATTCGAAGGAAAGCAACAAATGATAATAGCTAATACAGGTTTACAACAAGCACTTGGTGGTGTCAACTTTAGCTTGTCCTTGCCTATACTCTTTGATCAAAATGTGCGTACATATCTCTGGAAATTTATAATATATGTTTATCGTAGAAATTATTCTTGGTAACTGTAATCTTATTGCGGATGAAGCATTAGAAAACTCTGTCTGCATGTCCTTTAAAGCCTCTTGCCACTGCATGCGTTTGTTGTTTTTATGACGATGGTAATCTCGAGTAACCAACTTCATTCTTGAGAATATATTATCGACCATATTATCATGGGTAATCAACTTTGTCCAAATCAAGATTTTTAGGAGTTCTTGGTTGAGAAACTAACATATGGTTGTTTCATACAGATTCTTTTTCCGAGCTTGGAGGAGTTGACCATCGTGTCGTGTGGGTTGATGAAGATATGGCACAATGAACTTTCTAAAGAATCATTCCGCAAACTAGCATCCATCACAATCCAAGATTGTGAAAATTTGTCTCATATTTTTCCATCAAATATAATAGAGGTGTTCCAGAGCCTGAAAATGATTGAGGTGGTCAATTGTACCTCTTTGGAATCATTGATGGAACATGTTGCTGTCAATACTAAGAAAAGGCCAAAACATCTGGTCTTCTTAAACTTAAACAAAGTGAAGTTACGGGACCTGCCGAGGCTGGATGCGTTAGTAACAAGTAGCTCCCAAGCAACGTTGAGTCTTCCTAGTCTAACTACTGTTAGCTTGCACAATTGCCACAGTCTGAGATATCTCTTCACATATGATACATTCGGGACTCTTGATAAACTTGAGATGCTGGATGTTTCTAATTGCAATAAGATACAGGAAATAGTTGTCATGGAAGAAAGTGAAGAGCGAAAGTTGAAGGCAATGAAGTTCTCTCGTTTACATACATTGAAGATTTGTTCCCTTAAGAGCTTGATTAGTTTCAGCTCAGGAAGTTGTGCATTTGAGTTTCCCTCCCTCACAAATCTCTCAATTCTAGAGTGCACTAAACTCAAGGCATTCACACTGAGGCTACCAGTGCCAAGAGTGGAGATGACGAATGAGGGAACTGCCGATTTCAATGAAAGTCCACATTCTTTATTTGATGAGAAGGTTTTCCTCTTTCCTTTATCTCAGCTGTACCTTTGCTCATGTGATTTACTTTCTTCTTTTTGATGCTCTGGATACATGATCAACTTTGCTTCAATGCTAGTCATGTTGACTTTAGCCAGGTGATGGTTCTATAGGTTGTATTTCCCAAATTAGAAGAGCTACTTTTAACAAGAGTTCAATTAGGATTTTGCGTAATTTTAACAAATTTATATGCATTTATCAATCCAAAGGACAAAATTGTCTACTAACATTTGTTTTGTTGGTATTGAGTTTATTCAAATTTGATTATTTAGATGTTTAATTTATAAACACAGTATTGATTTTAGAATTATCCTCAATTTTTTTTTTTTTTGTGGATGTGTGGCTCTAAATAAACTTCCATTATATAAATCTTTTTATACTCTTATAAGTTGATGGACTATTATGTGACTAAGAAATGAAAAATCCAATATAATATTCAATAGGCCAGTTTGTTGCCTTACCCCTGGTTGCAATATTGACATTCTGTGGTGATCAAATCTACCGCAAATCTATATTCTAACCACTTTTCTAATATTACGAGTAAAATTTTGTGCGCTGCACATGTTCAAATTTTTTTTTTTTTTTTTTTGGTAATAAAATGTTTGCAAAAGTATTTGTTAGAAATATATCCAGCGTTCATTTGTTCACTGTTGCTTGGATATAAAAGTTTCTGTAACTATTCTGGTAGTATAGAATAAAAATATGGGAAACCTTTTTTTAAAATTATCTTAAAATTATGTTTATAATGTGACCCAAACTGCAAAAGCATAATGCTCGGCTAAAATAATTTATTAAATGAAGTAACTCTTTTTCTTGCTACATGACTAGCTCTCCACATAAATTGATCTTTTCATGACGAGAAGGGGATATCTTAGGTTCTTATATAGGTAGAATTAACCCATTGCTGACATTGACATTAAAAAGGTAAGTCAGCGTCTGTTGTTTTTTATTTTTTTTAATTCAGCATTCTTCTAGTTCTAGTCAGTGAGGCAATTTCTTATAAACTGGATCATTATTCTATACCAAAAGTTTAGCAATTCACTGTGCAAGAACTAACTCATGATGTTGCTCATTCCCAAAGGTGTCCCTAAATTATCGACATAATGAATTCCGTACCAAATATTTCAGTTATTCAACATATACGAGATTTGTACGCAGGTTCTTTTTCCAAGCTTGGAGAAATTGAAGCTTTCTTCCATGTGCCAACTAAAGAGTATATGGCATAATCAACTCCACGGAGAATCCTTCTACAAACTTGCATCCGTCACTATTGAACTTTGTGAAAATTTGCCACATGTTTTTCCATCAAATTCAATGGACAGATTGCAGAGCCTAAGTAAAATTAAGGTGGTTGGGTGTCCCTCCTTGGAAGCATTATTTGAACCTATAAGCCTGAGCTCTGAGAAAAGACAAAAGCCATTGGAACTCTCTGCATTGAAAAAAATGAAGTTGTTGAATCTGCCAAGGTTGACAGACATTTTGAGGAGTGACTGCGAAGTAACCTTGACATTTCCTAGTCTGATGGAAGTGAATGTGAGACGTTGTCATAGTTTGTCATATCTCTTCTCAAGTACCACAGCCAAAACTCTTCATGAACTTGTAGTGCTTGATGTTTCTTGTTGCAATAATCTATGGGGCATAATCATGATGAAAGAAGGAAAAGGGAAAACTGCAGAGATATTCGAGTTCCGTCATTTAACCAAACTCAAGCTTGGTGACCTCAAGAGTTTGATTTGTTTTAGTTCAGAGAATTGTGCTAGTGATGGGTTATATCCTCTATTTGATGAGAAGGTATCATATCCTAATTTATCTAACATGTTATATTTCCTTGTTTTTTTGTGCTTTGGCCATAAGCTATTTTGGGTATTTTCAATTTATCTCTCTGTACATTTGTAGCTTGCATTTCCAAAGTTAGAAGAGCTACACATTGAGGGAGTTCAACAAAAAGAACTATGGAACAATAAAATCCATGTGGAGTCCTTTTGTTGTCTAAAGGTCCTCAAGGTGAAGCAATGTCATAACCTAATGAATGTGATTCCTTCATTCATGTCAGAGAGGCTACCTCACTCTATGAAGTCCTTGACAGTTGAGGAGTGCCCACATCTAAGAAACCTTTTTACAGTGTTTATGGCAAAAAGTCTAGGACAACTCCAATATCTAGGTCTTAGTGGTTGTGGAGAGATGGAGTACATTGTCGCAAAAGAAGAGGAGGAACCGAAAGAAGCAGCCAACGAAATTGTAATTCCTCAACTTGTCACTTTGTATCTTCACAACATGCCAAAACTCAGAAGTTTTTGCCAAGGGAAGCATATCTCAGAGTGGCCCTCCTTGAAAGAGTTTACTATTGAAGATTGTAAAGCTGTGAAGGTGATTCTAGGAGATGCCAGTTGTAGAAAATTAGAGGGTAGCGGTCTAACACATCAACCGCTTTTACTCGTCGAAAAGGTTTGCACTCATTATTCTCTAACGGCAGCATATCTAGTTTGTTATCCTAATTGGTTTGAGCTAAGGGTTTGAGCAATCACTATGATAACTTATCATTTTCATTTACAAATCTTTGACCTCAAATAAGAAACATCTCAAATCTACTTCTTTAGTATAAACCTATTGAAATGTTATATCAAAATTTTACCATAAGTTTCAAAAACTTAATACATTTTTTCTTTCCTTTTCAAGTCTTAGATAAATTGTAACTAAAGCACAAATATTAATGAGAGGCTAATCTTCAATTAACAACTTTTAATTAATCTAGAGTCTAGACAATGCCAAAGATGTCTGCTTAATTTGAAATATTGTTCAATGTATGATCAAGGATTAATGACACTATGAGTTCCAAAACTTGTGTTGGTTTGGCACCTAGGTTCTAAAATTTGCACAATTGATGCATCTCAAGACTTGTTAAGTCCATCCCTTTTTTTTTTTGTGGATAAATTCTGCATTTTTATCATATTTTCAGTCCTGCATGGACTTTAACGTGGTGATGGAGCTTCTTCAAGCATAAATGAAGCTATTTCACTATTGCCACATTGAAAAAAAAAATAAAAAAGAACATACTAAGAATTAGGAAAAAAAAAAAAAAATCAGCACTAAAATGAAATTAGAAATAATATAAAAAAAAGTCCCACAAGAGATCGCCAATCAAATGGGCGAAGGGCTGCATAGGGAGCACCACTATTGCTTTCCTTCCTGCCGACAAGGGCCAACAACCCTCACCATGAGCAAGCAATGGCCTTTAACAACCTTGCTAATTTGGGTGAAGGCAAGTGTGCTCCCTCACGCGGTGGCAAGAAGCCAAGTTTGGCAATAGCTGGTGGCTTGGCGAGGGTGGTGAGCACCCTAGCCATGACCCTAGGGAATGGCTGCAGCCCTTGCCGGTGCAAAAGCCTTTAAACAAACCCCTTCTTTCTCTCTCCCACCTTGTTTTCTTATATGTACTTTCTAAATTTTTGTCACCTATTTTTAATGTGGCATCACCACATTAATACCACATTTTTACAATTAAAAAAAAAGGAAAATTCAATGAAAAATGAAAATTTTGGGCAATGGAAAGACTCAAATGCTGAATAAACAAGTTTTACTAATAAAGGAAAAAAAGTTTTAGTTCTTAAACATGCCAAATTGGAATAAGTTTTAAGAGTCATTTTGTCACTATTCCTAAAGTCAATTGTAAATATTATGATAGTTAAATCATTCCACAAGTCCTAAAATCATATTTTTATGAAATGCAATCAAATCATAAATTTTTCAGTTGGTGTAATGAACTCTTAAACCTTTATCAAAAAGTGCAATCTAAGTCCCAAACCTTTTGGTTGGTGCTATTAAGTAATAAATTAATACAAAAAAATGCAATTTGAGGTTGTCGCATAGGCAATCTAAGTTATCGTGTACTAAAAGAACTTAATTACGCTTCTTCAAAAAATACTTAAAGCTCTTGACTGCATTTCAAATATAAGATTAATACTTCCAATGCACCTTTATATTTTGATTATGACTAAAATTGCAAGTAGTTGACATAATATTTTTAACTTTTGGGTCAAACCTAGTCAGCTTAATCAAATGCTAATCGAAGGAACTCAGCAATGTCGCTCCACATGAGTCAATTTTTTTTTCACTACATGCATTATATGTAAATAACTCAATTGCACTGACATTGAATCTAAAATTTGAGGTGCTTTTTACTAGGTGCATGATATATATAATATCTGTTAGCAATTGATAATATAGAATGAAATTGCATAGCAATGTTGGTTTAGAATCATAAAATCCGAAGGAAAATCGGGGAGGGGAGAGAGAGATGCCAAATTAGGCGAGGAAAGAAACACCAAATAGGCAACCTCGTAAGTCAATAAATTCATCCTCAAAACTGAAGACAATTAGTTTCTTGGCCAATATCATAGGTAATTAAAACAAGAGTTCCTTACCAAAAGAAAAACAAGTGTTCAAACTAAGCAAGCATGAATAAGACAAATAAACAACAAGGTTGGTTGAAGAATCATGTCATATATCATTCTCCACAAAAGGGAGATTTGGATATGCACCTAGGAAGTATAAGGCTATACTAAGTATTTTAGTACAAATTTTAGCATCACAAATTTGCAATTTTGTGAACGATCAATAGGAGAAATTATATTCCATATTTTACTAAATTTCAGATGGTGTTTCTATAAATTTGTCCACATCAGTTAGTAGAATTTTACTTCACTCACTTCACCATCCCAGTAGGCAGAGTCCTTATTTGACACTTGAAGACATTGAGGGCACTTATCCATGCTGTTTGGCTCAATAACGAACTGATTTTAGACTATTTTCTGGTCTTACTTATAGTTTTTGATTGAATTTATTCAATTCTCACTAAAATTGTTGAAATATTCTCTTAGACCACTAAAATTTGTTTAAACTCTTCAAGATTGCTAAGGATTTATGACAACCACAATCACAACAAAAGTCGATTACTCTTAATAATCAACATTATTAGAGTAGCATAATAATAATAATAATAATAATAATAATAATAATAATAATAATAATAATAATAATAATAATAAATAATAATAATAATAATAATAATGATACCAATAATATAATCTTTATAAGCCCTACTCTTTTCAAATTTAGAAATATCAAAGTTCATAAATATTGCAACATTATTCAAAGAGAAATTCACCAAATATAAAGTGGCTACAAATCAGCAAGCCCGGCGGCTAAAGTTTCAATAGGCATGAATGCCCTGTATCTTCATGAGCATATCAAATCAGAAATGCGAATGTAGCCTCTAAAAGAAGGACCACAGTGTTGGCCCTTAGTCTAGAATAGTTGCACAACAATAATACGTAGTTAAAGCGAAGTTTGGATACCAATTAATGTTGAAGAGATCTAGCTTAATGACCAATTGATGAAGAATAGATCTAGATCCAATACCAACTAATATTGAATGAAAGTATGCAGAAAGTTAGGTTTAGATTTGTTGAAAGTGGAGGAAAATCAAATAATAAGAAAAGATGGAGAAACCAAGATATATGGAAGAGATAGAAAGGCGAATTAGGGTGGGAAAAATACATTAAATAGGCAAACTTAGTTATTAAATCAAGTCATCATTAGAACTAAGGAAAAATATTTAATTGGTGTATATTTATAGGCAACTTAAATAAGAGATCAACTATTAACATAAACAAATCAAGATTAATACCTAAGTCTTGATAATTTCGAATAACAAACTTATAAAGAAACAAATCAGCTAGTGATCAAAGAGTCTCGTACAACATAAATTAAACAGTACATACTTACATTTACCATCTTTTGATTGAATTGTTCGATCATTTTCTTCAGTATTTGTTGTGTTTTCTTTGAGTCTATGCCTCGTCGAAGAACTTTTGAAGTTGCAAGATCCATGAAGCATTGGTTTGTGCGAATTGGTTTCTGTTTTGTTGTTTGCAATTTAAAGAAATGGGACAACATATTGGCTATTGTGTTTTTCAGTGTTGTCATGAGCCAAATCTAAGATGACCTAAATTTGAGGTTCATGGGAGACAAATTATGCATGAAATGAATATGGTTGTCTAACTAAGAAGGCTATGGTTATGCTACTGCTTAAACATAATGCTTAATATATATTAGAAAAATTTATGCTTTCTACTTTAAAATTATATGATAGGTGAATGAATTTTAGGGGGTGGCATTTGCTAAAAAGAAATAACGTACGTCTAGTCTTCTTTTCTTTCTATTTTTTGATAATATCCATCCTGTGATTTTCTTTGTTCTTGAAATCAAAGTATTCTCTTTTTTTTTTTTGAAGGAATAGAGAATCGGCTCTAATTAATTAAATTAAAAATAACAGGTTGAGTTTCCTGCTATGGAGTCAATGAAGATCTTGCACATGGATAACATGGAGAAGATATGGCTTGATGATCTTGATTCAAATGCCTTTGGCAAACTCAAAACACTAGTAGTGGAGCATTGTGAGAAACTTTTATCCATATTTTCATCTTATAATATGCTCACAAGATTTCAAAACCTAGAGAAGATAATTGTGACCGATTGTGGATCCTTAGAAGTAGTATTTCAAGTCCAAGAGTTTGAATTTAGTGAAGCTTGTTCTACAAATTCTTTTCAATTGGGAGAAATAGTTTTGACATGTCTCCCGAAATTGAAACACGTGTGGAATGGACTTCCTCAAGGAGGTCTTACCTTTGGACACTTACAATGTATGGAAGTTGTCAAGTGTGAGAGTCTCAAAAGTTTATTTCCAAGCTCGGTGGCAAAAAATATGACACAATTCAAAGAACTTTTAGTAAGGGATTGTGGGGTGGAGGAAATTATCATGGAGAAAGATGGAGTAGGGATGAGTGCAAGTGATCTCTTCTTTCCACAATTAACCAACCTAAGATTACTTGAGTTGCCGAAACTAGGAGCTTCTACCGGAATAGTCATACTTCAGCATGGCCACTCTTGAAGCAATTGCAAGTAAGACATTGCGGCAAGATGAGGTCATTCTTATTTGCTTGTGAATTTCAAGGCTGCCAAGGTACAACTACCAGCAAGAACCAATCTGCACTCTTTTCTTTTGAAAAGGTACTGCCCTTATCAATGATTCTAACTCTTTGCTATTGTCTTCATTGGTTTATGTGCATAGCTCTTGGTGCATTGTTATTTTCTCTAGGAAATTGAAATTGTCAAACATTTCATGCTTGTTGATGCTCGCTTAACCACACTTGTGAATTGCTTAGAAATTTTTAAAAAAAAATTGCAGTTAATTATTTCCAGCTCATATTCTTTGGTATATAAATCTATTGATCCTAGCTTTTACTTTGAAGAACAACACTTTAACTTGCATAGATAGACATGCTTCTAATGAGCCACTCGTATCTTATGATTGAGATTTACCTATTTAATTTAATTTGACCAACCTCTTCCACCAAAATTTTTTAAAAAAAAAATGGTATTATGTTCACTTGGAATATTGCTAGCTTAGCTACAAAACAAATTTCCATCCTCAAACATCTTGAACATGGTTGGTAATTGTCAAGCACCGTGGATAATTTTCTTATCTGGTCACATGTTAGTAACTCATCAATAGGCTTAAAAAAGGACAAACTTTTTTTCTACTTTCAAATCATCAACTACTTTTAATTTACCAACTTTTATTCTGGCTTACCAACAAATTTGAAATTACTAACTTTATTTGAAGTTACCAAATTAAATTTGATTGGTGTACCAATATTAGTCACATTCAGACTTCATTCATTTCACGAAAAATGGAATTTATGCAAAATATTTTTTGAAAAATGATCAATTGTATTGTTTAAAAAATAAATGAACAAAAAATATTTTTATAATCTACAAAAATATTTAGATATAAATTATCATCGACAATGAAAATAATTTTCATTGATTAATTATTATCAAGTGATATAAGTGATTATTTTTAGGAAAATGTTTTTCAAAACATTCATTTTCTATAAAATACAGACTAATTTTAGCTACTTGCCACCTTATTATTATCTTATTAGGTTGGAAAGTACCAACATTTTCAAAATTACAAACTACTTTAATAATCAATCAATATTTACTCTCATGACAAGCCAACCCCTCTCAAATTACTAACTTTATTTTGAAATTACAAACGAAAATCTAATTGATGTACCAACAATCATCAAATTAAGATACCAATGGATTTTATTCATTGACCAACTTTTTATTAGATCTTGAAAGGTACTAATATATATTTATATTTTCAAGATCACCAACTACATTAAAAACCTACCAATGTTTATTCCTATGGCTGACCAATGCTTTTCAAGTTACAAACATTCAATCAAAATTACCAAACTTAATTTGAGTGGTATATCAATGATATACCGACATAAAATTAGGTTCGTTTTTAACCGCATGGAATGCTAAAAAGATCAATTTATTTTGGGCTATGTACTTTTTATTTGTTTCATTGCTCATATAATGTTTCACTTTGCTTTTGTAAGAATGAACAACTTGTCTTCATTATTTACTCTTTTTTCCATCAAAATTTTGAACTATCATCTCTATCTTGTTTTATTGCTTTTTCACCCATGTCCCGTCATTTCAATTTTTCTTTTCTTCTCTTCTCTTTTTTTTTTTTTTTTTGCCAATCATTTGTTGAGTTTTAATGCATTCTTCTCAAAGTTACACAAAAATGAAGCCATATCATACTTATGATCTATGGTACAATAGATATGAGAACTACAGCTTCGAAAACAATGTGCAACATTAATACAACATCTTACTATTGAGACACATACACTAACTATAAAAATAACCTGATTTGTTAAAACAAGCAAATGTAATTTTTCCATTTGAATTTAATTAGTTACAATTGAAATAGCTTAAGCATCATTGATTAATAACTTTCTTTATCCAAATTCACTAAATATATTGTGATTGAATTGGGCACACCGCATCAATAAAAATAAAAATAGACACGTCACTAACAACAATCATCCCCCATATAGTGGCCATCGATGCTTGCTTGTTTGCTTCCGGAAAAGTTGTGTTTCTCGTTTTTTCCCTAAGCATAAGGACATTTTAGTCATTGGACTTTCGGTGGCCTAATTAAACAGATTCCCTCCCACAGGTCATTCCAAACTTGGAGGAATTGACATTATCAAGTGAGGATGTTGCGATGATGCCACAGCATTATGTCTTTCACAATCTCAAAGAGCTGAATTTGGCATGCTACCATGATGAAAATGTTGCTTTTCCGTCCAATTTCCTTCTCCACAAATTCCCCAATCTAGAAGAGCTTGATGTGATATGTAGTTCCTTTGAGGAGATATTTCCAGAAGATTCTTTTGGACACGGGGGAGCAACTCCCTGTGGAGAACTAACTAACATGAAAAAACCTCTCCAGGCACTACGAAATCTTAGGTGACTTGAACTACGTAAGCTGTGTAACTTGAAGCGAGTTTGGAAAGATGGCTCCTTGATGGCTGAAATTCTCAAACATATTGAATTTTGGGGTTGTGGAGTGCCCAAGTTTATCAATCATACTTCCATCCCCGACTTCATTCCAAAGATTGATGCAATTAGAGTAAAGGATTGCGCTGGTTTAGTTCATATGGGGACTTGCTCAGCAGTGACAAGTCTGGTGCACCTTACTTGGCTATCCCTAAGAAATTGTGGTGCGATGGAAGACGTGGTGACAAATGATGGAAATGGAGTAGAGGATATCTCTTTCCCCAAGCTGGAAGAGCTGATACTTGATGGTTTACCAAGTCCTTGAGAGCTTCTCGCCCACGAATCGTGCCTTCATATTCCCATCGTTGGTGCATATTGTCGTCACGAAGTGCCCCAAGATGAATATATTCTGCAAGGGTGCCTTGAGGACACCAAACCTAAGTAAAGTACTCCTCTCAAAGAGGATGATGAATGACGTTGGGAGGGCGACCTTAATACTACCATCCGAACCTTATCAACTTTAAACAATCCACAATGAATTTAGTAAGGTCGGGTGAATCTTGTTTGCTTAATCGTGTCTTGTCTAAATGTGTCAAAAGGAAGAAATTTGCGTTCTTCAATTCTATATTGGCTCATATGAAGTCAATCTTTCTTAAAAGAATGTTTGACTAGGTTTTTAAAGGAATTGTCACACGATTTCGACAATTAGGGCTTTTGAGCACTTACTCACCCATACATTCTAGCTGTTTGATGAAATGCTTAGCATGACCTCTATCAGTGCAGCTTCGAAGATTGTGAGGTTTTGTTATATGGGATGTATTCTTACCCACCTTTTTGGTTAATCTTGAGGATTGTCAGTAGTTAGACATGTCTTACAGACAATGTTTGCTTCTTTCAGGTGTCATGCTCACTACGATATAAGTGGCTGCTTTCATTTGCTAGAAAGTGTCTCATGTAGGAAGATGTTGAATGGAGCTTTTTGCAACGTGTTCACTAATAGTGTTCTGATCATGGTGTTGATGCCTCTTGAGATGGCATCTTTGTGCCGACATGTGGTATTCACAATGGGCGGGTGCTTCATTGAATATTTCATTCTTTTTCTAGTTTGGAATGTCCTCTCTATGTCATTTCCTTGATAATGGTACTGGTGTAGCATAATGGTTGGAATGTGGGGGTTCTCTATCCTTTATCAAATTGTATAGAGATTTTGTATGAGTGTTGGCTTTTGGGCAGCATCGTTTAGCACCAAGTTGTTCTTTGGAGTTGGACTATTTGGATGACGACAACAGCAGCCATACACTGACCAAAAGGGGAAGAAGTCCAAGAATCCAAATAAGCATGTGTCCTTCAAGCAACGGACCATAGCCTACATGGAGCCATTCATGCTAAATGTTTTCATCTCCAAGTGCCTCATCTCAGCTTCACTCACTCACAAGGTCACATGCAAGCAGGTCACTGTTGCAGGTACCAATTCTAAGGACATCAGAGCCGTGCTCAAGTCTCAATCGGACATACCAGCATGTTTGGCCGTAGGCCGGGTTTTGGCAGACCGGGCGAGGGAAGCTGATGTGTGCAAGCTTCCTATACTCCAAGAGAGAGGGACAAGTTTGAAGGAAAAACCAGGGCAGTAGTTCAATCTCTTATTGACAGTGGCATTGATATTACAATTTATCTTAACTGATTTTCCTTCCTTCAGCAAGATCTTGTTAATGTGCACTACTCCTAATAGGAAGATACTGACATCTTTGACATTGTTTTGAGAATATGCAAGATGTAATGTTGGTTCTTTTGCTGGTTATATGTAGATAATGGTGACTGTTTGTTTGGCAATAGGGGAATCCAGATTTTGTTTTGGCTTTGTCCAAAAATTTACCTTGATTCTTGGATGAGCATTGTGGTGGATATCATAGCTTCATCTATAATTCTTCAATTTTACATGGTGTCAGCATTGACTACTGCTCTTGAAACGTTATAGATGTGCATGCCAGGATGGTTAGTTTGGTTCATCTTCTTTTAGCAGACAATTGTTACAAGGTTAGGTCCACAGTTGTTGATTATCTGAAGTACTATCATAACATGGATTGGCAAGTAATATCCCACACGAATTATCATAACTTAAGTTAGTTTAGTTGTCTACTGTTCAGTTGTTTTACTAGAGTTCATAAAATAGAGATACATAGATATTACTTTGTTTGCCTTTGTGTCATGACGATAAATAAACAATTGACTTGATATAACATGACTTAATTATTTTATTCTTGTAGAAAATTTTGACACTGAATATAAGGTGTTGTTTAGTCATTCTTTTGTTTTGTCTCTGAATTTATCTGATCTGCTGCTTTTTAAATGTAAATTCTTGCCAATTTACTTTGGTGGGAACTGAGAAAAACATTATTTGAAAGTTTGATGCCATTCAAATATCTGCCTGGGTTTAACATAACAGTAGTATCGACCATGTCAATATGAGAGTCTCTCTAAATTGCAATGAGTTCAAGCTAGAACTTCTTCAGATCATCAAAGAGAGAGGGAGAGAGAAAAGGCCTTGGATCCAGTTTTCTGTATAATTCCTTTATGAACCAAGCATCCCAGCTTTTCAAGATTCACGAATCGCAAGTGTATCCGCATTTTACTCCGATCCTCTCCCCCAGAGGCTGGGTGATATATCAGGTAAAATAGAGATATGTCCAAAATCCTATGCCCACAGGTAGCGTCCAATCTTTCCCAAAGAGATGTTGAGAGTGAGCTAGTTGATTGAAGGTGATATAATTGCTTCACGAATCACCTATTTTAGATGCATCCCCTGCAAAAGCAGATGATCTAAGGATCACTCAGCTACTGAGCATACCGTAATTTCATATGTTCTTTGGAAGGTTAGTATGAAGAAGAAAGGCTCACTTGCTAATTGCTATTATCAGATAATGTTCGAACTCTGCTCTTCTGCTTTTGTTAGAGTTAAGTTGTATTCAAAGCTTCTTGGTGCTTCATCCTCATAGCTCTTTCCATAAGCGCCAATATGGACTATTCAATTGTTTTTTAATTGAATTAGGAAGTAATATCCTCTCCTAGCTAGGAAAAAATATCATTTGGGGTCCACAATCTTAAGAGTTCTTAGTAATCCGACTCTTCGATTGTTTCGAATGAGTTCATAAAATACATCAAATAGCTCACAAACTTAAGGCATCATATTCATTACCATGACATGGTTGCACTTAAAGTACTGCATATCTCTATACTAGTCAAATCTCCACAATGTTAACATAATCCGTATATAATAAGATTGTGCGGTAAAACGTTATTCATGAGTTCCTAGGAGAAGCTAGCTGTGTACCATCAGAGGTATTTACTGCTGAATCACATTATGAACGTGTCATTTTCCATGCACTTGGTTTCAGTGAAGTACAAGTGCAAGCCATCTAGATCTTGTCCGAAGCATCTTCTCCTTTCTATTTTCTGCAGATAGTCAAAAAGCAAAGTTGGAGTTTGACCCTGTTGCTTCTTACTAAAAATGTACAAGTAGGCCTGAGAAACCTGGTTACTTACTGACAATCCATGCTTAGGAATCTGTTGTTTCCAGGACAGCTGAAATAATATTTCGTTGTTCCCAATTTGGAAAAACAAAGATCTGTTTTCTAAAAGTGCAGACTGTCCAAAATCTCTCATCAAATGTCCCGTTTGATATCGTTCCTTACCATATCTTTCATTGCTCTGTATCTCGTATTCTGGTGTTACCTTTTCTCAGGACCCTTTCCTGAGAACATCCAGAGGAGTTTATTCTAACTTTATCAAACCATGTGTTGAGTTGGTGAATTATAAATTATGGATCACCTCAAGCAAATAAAAATATGAGTGATGTTCATGTTATCCTGACTTAATACACATAATTTATTATGCTTAGCACATAAAAATTGCACATGATCACATTTTCTAACCACATTAGGCCCAACTTGTTGTGGCTCCATTTACCACTTAACCTCATATAATAACTTATGATAGATCAGATGTTGAAAATTATTATTCAACTTCTGGCTTGATTATTTTGTTTAATACATTTTGTCATCCTTTTCTAGATCAAGGGGTCTAGTTACAGTTAATAAATTGGAAGAAAATAAACTTGTTACTTCTCCATGAACAAGAGAAGATCATCATTGAGCTTTAGGGAAACTCATCCGAATCGTAGCAAGTTGTCCATAGCCTCAGTTATCTCAATAAGTAGCACCAACTCTATACTTGTTGTGCTCATCACAAAACAAGGAATGCACATGGTCACAAGCACATCTCATTTTATTTTATTTTTGAGTAATTAATTCTCTTAGCACACGTTCAAAATAAAGTACGAAGTTAATGATATTTATCCAAGTGAGATTCGTAGAGTTATTTCCCAATATTGATGACATTTGAGAGAAAATTAAAGGTGACAGTTGATTTTAACAAAAGACATCCAAAATTTTGATCAATATTTATTAAAGCAATAAAAAAAATAGCGCCGAGAACAACCGAGATCACTTCACAGTTATATACCTCGCTCCCAAAGTGCACGAAGTCGGGATTCAACTGAGTGCGAATTAATGTGGAGCTAAGTGTGGAGAAAGATTAAAAAATAAAAAAGAATTGCAAGGAAAATGTAAATTGCATTGGAAGGGTAAATTTCATGGAAAATAAAATGGTGCAGTAAAAAGTAAATATGAACATAGATTATAGAATTTGCTTGATTGTGGAAACAGAGAGCTTTTACAATCCCCAAAAACAATGGTATTTGTAAATCGAATACTAAGAATAACCATTTCCTCCTATACGTACAAGAACCGCCCACATAACTCCAATCATTCCAACTCTTTTGCAACTTCCAACTTCAAAGACAAATGCTACCACGTGCAACATGAGCTCTTCCTAGTTAGTTTCCCCAGCTTACCTGTACATCTGCCTTATTTGTTGTTTTCAATTTCTCTGTGTTTTCTTCCCTTCTCATAACTATACTTGATAACTAATATTTCAAAATTGTTAAATTTTCATGACAGGTGTAGCTTCTCTCTCACTTAGTGCTTATGATTTTTCTTTAATTTCCTAATAAATTTATCTTAGTCAACAAAAGAGTTCCATCTCATCTTTAATTCATTCAATCAACCTAAATGCGGCATTAATGGATGATACGTTAGCTTTTTTGCAATTTTAACAAAAGGACTAACTTGATCAAGAAAATAATAATAATTAGAGACCATATTGGGGAAAAAAGGAGAGAGAATTTATGGACAATATTGAATAAATTGAAGAAGTAAAGGCACTTGCAATTCGATTATCTCTAAACTTCTCACATAAGTTTTATGAAAAGATTTTTCTAGAGGCTATGTTATACGCTAGTGTATTGCTCCAAGTTCTTTTTTCTACAATCATGAGTGGTTTGAGACATTCTAGTTCAATAACATGAAGCCACTAGTTCAAATCCTGCCAACTACATACAAAGCACTTTAAGTTAAAACCACTTGCATAGGTGAAATGCCCGGACTCAATAAGTTCATGATACTTGTAGGTTGTTTCATGGACCTCCAAATAACTAGATCTGCATGTTCGTATTCCTTAAATTATCAATAGAAATATGATCGGTCACAACTTTAAAGTCATCTATCGCAAAAAAAAAAAAAAAAAAAAAAAAAAAAAAAAATACCAACACATCCCAAATAATTAAATCACTTATTAAAATCATTAAGCACGAATTAAAAATCTTCAATAATGAATGATTTCACACTAATGATCGAAGTAAAATGTAAACCTCACAATCCTCCCTATTGCTTAGCACTTCCCTCTCCTCCCTCTCCACTGGGATTCTGAGTCAAATTCGACATTGACCTTACCCAAGCTTTTTCTTAGAGATTTCCACAAAAATTTCAAACACGGCACAACTTTCTTATATTTCTCAATTACTCCATCATCTTCGAAGCATATTACTCACCACCGGCGAAATTTGACAGTAAAACAAATTATTACGGGACTATAACATAAGTATTGTGATACATTTCCTTTTTGGCCAAAGACCCAATCGTTGACCAAAAGGTCATTTAGCAAAAGACCATTTGAGAAGGTTTACAGGCAAAAAACCAATTCGCCACCATGTGTTCAAATCAAACTTCTTGATTGCAAGTTGTTCTGTGCCGATAAAGTTGTGGTTTCTTGTCGCCTTGTTCTGCTTGTCTTTGTATGATATGCAAATAATTCATTGGTGCAAGCATCGGACAAAACCGCAATTCTGAATTCTGTCCCCAAAATATCTTCACTTTGATTTTCATGGTGACGTGATCCAATTAATATCTTCAAAGTTTACAAGGTGAGGCATTCTCGTGTAATCTCATGTTAATTAGCACAAGGTAGCATTATATGATAGGAATTCTCCAATGAGTCAGTAACTTGTTAACGAGTGCGAATGATTTTGTACAAGACAATTATCAATAAAATCTTAAATTTATTATATCCATGTCAATTTAGTCATAAACCTTTCAATTTTGTCAATTTTGCTAATTTAGTCTTAAACATTTTCATATTTTTTTTAATTCAGTCTATCAAATCAATTTTGGCTGGAAATCGATGACGTGTACGCCAATAGTCCGCCGTGACATAGCCACCATTGACATAGGCATTTTAAAAATATTTTAATAGTCTCTTTAAAAAAATTCTTTTATTCTTTACTTTGTTTTTTTTTTTTTTTGGATTGAGGGCTGGCAAGGGTCACCAACTAACCTCACCAACTAACAGTACCACAACTTAAGAATTAATCTCAGTAAGTCCTTCGAATACTTGAATCTTCTTGTTCTTTCTAGTTTCTGCATTACTATATCTTTTTCGTCCCCCAAATGCCAGCTCCATTTCACTCTATATTAAGAATTTCAGTAACTTTCGTGTTTCGTGGACATATGCAATGTAGCACCTTTCTCTAGAGCTCAAGATTTGGTTGCAAGTCTTTAATCAATGATCGGTCTCCAAAACAGATACTCTAATAGTAGACTTCTCATCATTTTTCTGACATGCATGTTTTATTAAATAACAGATGGAATATTTATTAAAAATTCATGGAGGTCAACATTCAGTCTTCAAAAGCTGTCAAACAGAAACTATGTGCCCCTCCATGTCGTTAATCAAGTGCTTCTTATTAATGTGTTACCTCTGATTCTTTCGAAATATTGAATTCTGATGATATTTTGTGGTTGCCGGTAAATTGGCTAATCCCATGTAGAAGAAGTTGCACTCAAGCTCTTCCATCACTACAAGACTAACATTCTCTATTAGCATAATCCTGTTATTAACAGCTAAATTTTGACTAAATATTTAGTATTAAAATTGCATAGAAAATTAGGGACCAATTTAGCTCTAACAAAAAAGATTTTCACTTTACATAGGCATTATTAATATTATTTGCATCAACTAAGTTTTACTTTTATTTTTTTCCATTATTTTACTGCATTTGGATGAATATAATTTTTTTAAAAATTATTATTACTAATTAATAATAATAAAAAAGTTGGCTTTGCGGGGGCTGGGCCTAATCCCAGCCCCTTTTCTCTTTTCCGCCGGGGCCCAGGGCCCATCTCGCCTCGCCCCCCAGCTCGGTGACTTCGCGGCCCGGCCCTCTTCTTCTTCCTCCTTCCTTCCTTCCTTCCTTCCTTCTTTTCTCGCGTTGAGGGGGTGAAGGAGAGAGAAATCGGGGGAGCTCTTCAGAGAGTAAGTGAGATCTGAGAGCTGTGAGGTGGAGGTGGAGGTGGAGGAGAGAGAAATAGGGGGCTGTTCTAGAGAGCGACGCCGAGAGAAAAGGAGAGATCCAAGGGCGGAGAGTGAGATCTGAGAGAGAGAGAACCGAGAGCGAGGCTGAGAGCGAGTGTTCTCCGGTGACAAATACACTTGAAACCTGGCCGACGATCCATTGACGTCACCCCACTTCCCAAACCAAACCCACGGTAGGTAGGTCGTGTTCCGATTCTTTTGCTTGTGCCGACTCGGGGTCGGCTTCCCATGGAACTCGGCTTGGGGGCGCGCGAGGCAGACGGACGTACCCCGATCTTCGGGCTTGTTCGCCGTCCAACGCCGTGAGCCGGGTAGGGACCCTCGGCCGAACCTCCCCTGTTTCGTGCCCTGTTTTCCCCCGTCGCGAGTTTCGCCGTTTGTCCAGTGTGTATGATTTCCGGCCCCGTTCTTGTGTATGTTGCGGCTCTTGGGTCGTTGCTTGTCGATTGTTGTTAGCTTCGGGGTGAGTCGGGGCTCTGTTGGTTCGTTTTCCCCCTCTTTAGTTAATGCGACTTACCTGTTCGACGAAACGCCTAACTGAAGCGTGCGCGCTTGTTCTCAGTCCTTCGTCCATTTTGGGCGTTCGTGGTTGGCGAAATGCGTTTTGATAGATCCAGGCAGCTGTTCCTTCGCTTCTTACGTTCTTGTTTGGACGTTCCTTTTGCGCATCGTGTTTCCGCAAGCAACCGACTCTTGACCGGCGAGATTGAAGGGTGGTGGCGGCCCCAGTGACAGTGATGGCCGTGCGATGATTGAACACGACCGGCAGTGGTACCGGAGCTTTGGTTGAGTTTTGAGTCCCTCTTACCACTTGAATTTGCTCGCGTTATTGGTCCGGTCGTAAAGAAGACGGTGGCGGAGGAGAGGGAAGCGTGAAAGAAAGGAATAAAATGAAAATGAAAAGAAACAGAGTGGGGTAGGAGGGGCGACAACTTTATTAAATAAAAAAGTCTCCCTTTTGTCGCTTGGTCACTAGAGTACAAAAGCGCGGCGCTGTATGACCACACGCACAAGATAGGACAAGACAAGAGACAGAAAGCTAAGAAGAATGAATGAAAAGGGACAAAAAAGGGGGCTTTTCTCTGGCCATCCGGATGCGCGATTCAGGTCAGGTTTATATTATCTTGTTATTTTAATTTTTTTTAAAAAAATTAATTAAAAATTTTAAAAATTCTCAAATTCTCAAATTAGGGAAAGGCCTAAAAATGTTTATTTTTGGAGTTTTTTAATGCATGAAAAAATTGTAAAAAAAAATTCAAACTTCAAACTTTAAACAAAATTAAGTATCGAAAGGACATTAGTTGATACATAGTGTGATCAAATTCTTAATCTTAATTTCTTTTAATGCACGGGAGTAAATTATTTCTCCCAATACTTTATTTAGATTTTTAATCAACTCAACCTAAATGAATTAGAGGCAACTCTTAAATAAAAATGACTTGCAAGTTAATAACTTAAATCATAAGTTGCAAATTAGTGGGCTTGGGACAACCCGAACTAGTGGTGAAATGTATCAAAATAGCATTAGATTAATCTAGCATACTCAAGTTCCGGGACATGTGAGTCTTTGGTTCGTAGGCTCTCACATCTTGCTCAAGTTTCTAACTTACTCATAATAGATTAGTGGTGACTCTTTAGCCTAATCTTGAATGAATGATAATTGGAAAAATTAAGTTACAATCGGTTAGACTTGAAAGGGCACATGGTAGGTATAGGCCCCATTACTAAGAGGAACCATTCTCCATTTGGCAATCCATCAAACTTCCTCATACGTATCTAATATCACCCCCGGGAGGGTGGTGACAATTCGTACTTAAAGTATTGCATATTTTTGTATCAGTCAATGTTTGCATGTTACGTGAGAATGAACTCCAAAATTCAATACAATCAATGTATGGCGAGATTTGCAGTGTAATGTTATTAACAAGTATTTCATAAAAATTAAAAAAAAATTGGAAGCAAATAAACACAAACGATGAGATGATTTATATATCAATTTGTTAAAATAAAGTAACTTTGTAATTAAATAGTACTTGGTAGTGCTTACTCATTAAATTGATCATATTCTTAATGAGGCTTTCCTTAACAAGTGCCCTTATAATAACCTAAATCAGAAAAAAAAATCAAATTTTCAATGAATTAGGTATGTTTAATAAATATTTTGGACATTCATCAATTATTTCTTTTTGAAGATATATATAATGTGATAATGAAAAATACAATTATGAAGACTCTGTCGTAGGTCAAAACTGGGGCTAGAGATGTAATTTCAAGGAGGGAACAATTTTACATTTCCAATCCTCCGGGCATGGCTCAAAACACTTCTCTTTTCTCCATCTTGCACATTTCCCTTGGCTAGTGTAAGCGTAACAACAACTTAGGTTAGAATTTTTTTTTTTTATGAAATGCAATCCTTGAAATTTAAATTCAAGCGAACATTTATCCTTTCGTTAAAAAGTCTAATACTAATGATGTTAGCAAATATGGACATCAACTTATACAATCAGCTTTACAATTAATTTTACAATTGCCATCTGTGTGGCAATCATGTAGATAGAATTCACATTACAACTCTTATCCCTTTTATAATAGTTCGTATATCAACACTAAGCAACTTTGGTTCCTTCACTGCATAGTGGTGCCAAAGTCAACCGTGGTTGTCACAAGATCGACCACCACTTAACTCGACATCACATCAATGCCCCGCATCAAAAGACACCACCATTTGAACATCAAGACCACTATTGACACCCAAATTTTTACCAACGATCCAAGTGTCTATTTTTTGCAAAAGTATAAAAATATGAAAAATAAAAAATAAAATCGAGATAGCGAAAGTTTAAATATAAAAACATAAAAAAAGGATATAAAAATAAAATCCCACTTGGCAATTTTCAACCTTTTAATTCCCAACCCCTCTCTTTCGGCCCATTTTTCTCTGTTCTTTAAGCCAACAACTTGAGCCCAAAAAGATAAGAAAGGAGCCCAGCCCCTTCGCCCCCCCTCCTCCCATCTCTTGCGCACAGCACACCTGTGAGCGTTGAAAAAAAAAAAAAAAAAAACAACAGTGACGGTCACCGAAGAAGGCCCGATGAGAGAGGGACGAGTAACGAGCATGTGACATAAGTGGATCCGGGAGAAACCTTCTAGAACCGCGAGCTGGCGAGGGATAACAGAGAGAGATAGAGAGAGGTGCAGGTGTCTACTCTCATCATCCTCCACGTCGAGGCCTCTACCTAAGCACCATCTCCGCCTCAACTTCAAGAGCTTCTTCCCTTCCTTCTTCTTCTCTGATGGATTTATGAGGTGGGCTTAAAGCCCGTCCGCCCAAGTTGGGCCCAAAAAGGCCTGGCCCACGGGAATAAGGCCCGTGGATGGGGGAAGGTATAAAAGGGAGGAGAGAGAGAGAGAGAAGATACATTTTGGCATAAACGCACGTACGTTTCCTCTCCCTCTCTCCCTCCAAAAAGTAAGACAAACGCTTAAGGCGTCGTGTCTTCCCTTCAAGGCGAATTGACATCATCGGATCAGAATTTCTTCCTCGATCTTCAACATTGGTGTTTAATCTGTGGCTAACAAGGTACGCTCGAATCCGTGGTGTGCTTTACGATCAGTGATACGTGTTATTCTCGGGCTTCGCTTCCGCATCGATTTAGGGGTTTGATTTAATGTCGAATCCGATTTTCGGGGATCCGTTATTCCCAACATTGGTATCAGAGCCCTAGTTCACGTTTTCCCGATCAATTTGATGTTTTTTTATATTGATTTTCGCAAAAAAATTTCGGCCGTACGGATCGGGGCGAGAAATCCCGACACCCGAGCGTTGTTCAGCCATTTTTCTAAATTTTCGTAACTCGACATCATTTTCTGAACACATGGGCAGAAAGGCGACGTCGAGACGAGTCCGGCGACATGTCGCACACCGTTGTACGACGCCGCACGCACCCACACGCGTGGCCAGAAGGCGCTGCGCGTGGGCGCGACGCGCCCGAAGCGCTGGCAATGGCCAGCGCGTGCGCCACATGCGCCGGTGACGAACCGGCACGTGCGCACCGGCGATCGGCGAAACGGCACGCGCCGGTCGGCGAACCGACGCGTGCTGACGTCACTCGCTGACGTCATCATGACGTCACCCAACGGTCAATAACCGTCGGGATGACGTCATAGATGACGTCAGCGCCGACGACGGTTGGCCGGCCGGTGACCCGACCCGATGGCGACTGACCCGACCCGATTAGCCTGACGCATGCCGCGCACGTGTCAGCTAACGTCTACGTGATG
This sequence comes from Eucalyptus fibrosa, assembly GCA_017140475.1. Classification (NCBI taxonomy): domain Eukaryota; kingdom Viridiplantae; phylum Streptophyta; class Magnoliopsida; order Myrtales; family Myrtaceae; genus Eucalyptus; species Eucalyptus fibrosa. The sequence continues at coordinate 61,005,963 of CM029507.1, read as the reverse complement.
TCAGCACGCTCACGCGCGAGGCACGTGCCGGCTGACTTCTGCGTGACGTCTGCCAGCGCACGCATGCGGCACGTGTAGTCGGTTCGTCCGACCGACCGACCGGTCCGACCGGTCCGACCCGCACGCCCGTTGACCCGACCCGTTGACTGTTGACCGACCGTTGACCCAAAAAAAAAGAATTTTTTTCTTTTTTCATGTATGCCTATGTGGTTTATGTGTAATCAATTATTTATTCTGCATTTGTTGCATGAATTTTAGAAAATTATGTATTTTCCCTTATGTAAATTATGGATTATGAGTAATCCCATTTTTAGTTCTGCATTTGTTGCAGGAACTATGATGCGTTATGCAAGGATACCTGCAATCCCGAGAACAGATGAGGGAAATGCAAGACTTAAGAGGCTGATGACAAAGTTAGCTGATTATTGGTGGCATGACGGTGATTTAGTATCACATGTGGTCAAGGTCAATCAGATGATACAAGAAATCATCTGGAATGGTTATCTTATGCCGGATTTTGAGAATGTGCCAGCTTTGATGAACACTCTTCCACCTTAATGGCAAGCAGTGTTGGATTGGCTATGGGAGGTCAACGTGGTCCCGGGTTATAGGAGACTAGTGGAAGCTTTTGTAAGAGAAAACTATAGGATTGAGTTGGCCAAAACTTCAACCCTTAGATTGAACGCCACATGGCGTAGAGTGAATGCGCCTTGGTGGCGACATGAATGCTCTCCAAAAGTTTTTCCATGGTTGGCAAATGTGCCTTCATTTTTCTCAGATATTTTGACTGATAAATTAGAAGGGACATTCCCTATTTATTTCTTTGATTAATTATGTAATGTTTACTACCTGATTGTTGTTGATGTAATAACTGATATGTTAGTCGTATCATGTGAAAGCATTGTTATTTTATTGGATATTATATTTTATTTGCTTTCTGTTATTGCCGGTTGCTGTGGGTAATTAGATGTGGGTAGTATTAGAAGTTTTTGTAACTTCATAAAATTGATTTGCATAAGACAATTATATTAATAATAATTTTGAGTTAGGATTTTTGGAGGATGATTGGAAACATAGTGACATTTTGATTCTGAAGCCTTACTTGAAATTATTCATTAATATGATGGGTCTATAAATAGGGATGCATAAATGATAGGCATTCATTATTCGTGTATGTATGTCTGATGTGTTCAGAACGATGGTTCAGCAACTAAGAATGTAATTGCTGATATGAACGGCAACAATTGTGAAATATTGAATATGAAGAATCAATATGTGCTGAAAAAGCAAGAAGTATTAAAAGCTTTTGACCATATTATGGAAGATCTTGAGGATGCCATGTGCCACCTTGAGCTAGCTGAGAACTGCCTATCGACATTTGAGCCAAAAATAGACATTGGCTATGCTGGTCCTAACTAAAAAAGGGCTTTGAGCTCTAAGTGCAAGCGTATTGATTCGTTCAATATGTGGGAATGCAAAGGATCAAGTTTTTGTTGCAAGAAATCAAGAGTTAACCAACACAAGAGAGGAAAACGTCCTCAAGAGAAGAAAATGTCAAGGGTGAGGTATTACAATTGTGACAAGAAAGGTCACTATACTCGCAACTGTAGTGAGCCGAAAAAGGTCAACACCTCTTGTACATTTAAGAACTTTGCTTATGTGTCGAGTTCTGAAATATTGGCCGAATCCAATCCTATGTGGACTGTAGATTCATGAGCGATAAACCATGTAACAAAGGATAGAGGATCCTTCGTGGAATTTCGACGATACTAATTGGAACTAAATGGATCTATATTGGAAATAACTCCAGAGCTGAAGTTAAAGGGATTGGCACCTGCCAATTGAACATGCATGGTGGACGCATCTTGATGTTCTATATGCTCTGAAGATTCATCGAAATTTAGTGTATGTCTTAGTGTTGGTTAAGCTTGGTTTTGGTATGAACTTCCATAATAAAGGTGTAGATTTGTGTTTAGATACAAACTACTATGGTTGTGGTCACTTACTGAATGGTTTTATTGTACTAAATGTTGACTGTGATGATGTCAATATGTTATTCCCTTGTTTCACGTCTTCTACCTTATATGATAATGATGTGAATATGGTGGCATGCTAGACTTGGTCATATGGGCCAACAACATATGAATAGACTAGCCAAAGAGGGCTTGTTGGGCAATATTGAAAAAGTCGATTTGTCCATATGTGATCATTGCCTAGTAGGAAAAATGACAAGGAAACCATTTGGAAAAGGTAAAAGAACTAAATTTCCTCTGCATTTAATCCATTTGGGCGTCTGTGGTTCAATGAATGTGAGAGGAATGCAATGGGCTGTTTATTTCATCACTTTTTATAGATGATTATACTCGAGTCGGATATGTCTATTTGATTTCTCATGAATCTGAAGCATAAGTTGTTTCAGAAGGTTTATGAACCTGGTAGAAAATCAATTAGACAAGAAAATAAAGGTATTTAGATCCGATCGAGGTTGAGAATATTTATCTGATAAGTTCAGAAAATTATGTGATGAAAAAGGAATAGAAATATAGTTGTCTATTCCATATACTCCTTAACAAAATGGTGTTGCAAAGAGAATAAACAGAACCTTACTGGAATGGTTAGGTCCAAGATGGCGCATGCTAACTTACCTATCACTTTTTTGGAGTGATGCGTTATTAACTGCTGCCAATATACTTAACCGGATGCCTTCCAAATCAGTTATTTCCACTTCATATGAGTTATGGACAGTTAGAAAATCGGACTTAAGTTTTCTTAAGTCATGGGGTTGTGCTGCCTATATTCATGAGTCCTCTCACAAGTTTAGGAAACTGGGTCCCAAAGAAAATAAGAGTATTTTCATGAGATACTGCGAACACTCAAAAGGGTATGTGTTCATAGGTGAGCAGGAAAGTGGGAGTATAATTGAATTTGAATCACGTGATGTCACATCCTTAGTGGATGAATTTCCTAAGAGGGGTGAAATAAGGGAAAATAACTCACTATTTGAAACCTTGGATCAAGATAATGATGTCAGTGGAGTTTGTCCAAGTGGGAGTAATATGAGATGTGATGAAAATTGAATTCAACACATTCTCAATTGCAACCACCTGATGTGACGACATCATCATTACCTAATCCAAGTGGAAGCATGATGGAGAATGATGTGCTAAGTGTACAATCTCTCATACGGTGAACAAGTCACCAAAATATTCCCCGTCGATGTTTTGACATTGAAAGGGAAACTTTTATGGTTACTCCACAAGATGAGGATGAGCCAAGAAATATTAATAAGGCTCTGAAATGCCCCAGTAAGGAAAAATGGATTTATGCAATGAAAGAGGAGATGGAGTCAATGAAGTCAAACCAAGTCTGGGAACTAGTTGATCTTCTAAAAGGGACGCAGAGCTATTGGGAACAAGTGGGTTCTCAAAATAAAGCGAAAGGCTGATGGCTCGATAGAAAGGCATAAGGCTCGCCTTGTGGCGAAGGGGTATAATCACCAGGAAGAAATTGATTATGAAGATATATTTTCTCCTGTAGTGAGATTTACCTTAATTCGCATTATTCTGGCAATAATGATTAGTATGGATCTTGAGTTACATCAGATGGATGTAAAGACTGCTTTCCTCAATAGAGAATTAGAGGAAGAAATATATATGGCAAAACCTACTGGTTTCATAGTGAAAGGCCAAGAAGAAAAGGTATGTCGACTTTTGAGGTCGATATATGATCTTAAGCAGTCATCGAGATAATGATATATACGTTTTTTCATAATGCCATAATGACATGTGACTTTACAATTATAGATGAGGATCATTGTGTATATATCAAAAGATCCAATGATCAATTTGTGATCATATCTTTATATATTGATGATATACTAATTGTTGGAAGTAATATGGAGTTTGTAAATACTGTAAAGAATTAGTTATTTTCCAACTTTGAGATGAAAGACATGGGTGATGTTGCATACATTCTTGGAGTTAAAATTTCAAGAGATCGTTTGAAGAGATCGTTGTCTCTTTCGCAAGAAACATACATAAATAATGTTCTTGAACGATTTCGTATGCAAGACTGTAAACCCATAGACACTCCTATTGCAAAAGGTGAAGGATTGAGCCATAGACTGTATCTAGGGACTCCACAAGAGAAGGAACAAATGAAACATGTTCCTTATGCTAGTGCTGTTAGAAGCTTTATGTACGCTATGATGTGTACAAGACCTGACATATATTTTGCAGTTGGAATGGTAAGTAGTTACCAATCCAATCCAAGTCAAGCACATTGGAAAGCCATTAAGAGAATACTAAAGTATCTAAAGGAAACTGCTGATTATACGTTGAGTTATTAAGGAAAGGATCTGCAACTCAAAGGCTATTCTAATGCTGATTGGAGAGAAGATTTAAATGAAAGGAAATCTACCTCTGGATTTGTTTTCTTATTGAATAATTGCACCATATGTTGGAGCAGTAAGAAACAAAAGTGTATAGCCTTGTCCACTATGTAAGTTGAGTTCATGGCATTATCAGCAGCAGTGTAAGAAAGTGTTTGGCTTAAGAGATTTTTGGATCATTTAGGTGTTATTGGAAGTGCTGCAGATTAATTGTTGGTTAACTGTGATAACCAAGCAGCAAAAGTGTACACCAAAGATCCAAAATATCATGGCAAGACCAAAGCTATAGATACCAAGTATAACTTTTGTCAAGGATATGATTATACGAAAATATGTGAACTTAGAGTACATACTACGCATAGAATGGTAGCAAATCCTATGACAAAACCAATACCTAGAGATGCGTTTTGTGGCTATATGAAATCTCTAGGATTGCGTAGAGGCTTATGTACTAAATATTGTAATTTCCCTAAGTGTTCACATTTGATGAATTTGTGTTTTCATCATTAATGCCTATGAATCTTTGTTTGATCTTTATGCATCTTAATGCTTATTGCATTATTTTAAGTTGAGAAGTATGTCGGACAGATATAAGATTAGCCCACTCACATGGGTAATCACCTCTGTTTACTGTGTGATAAATAGAGATGAGACTGTTTATAAGCTTATTATCTAAGTGATAATCGAGAGCTCAAGCTTAAATCACGGATGTCATCTTAACTAGGTGTTAAGGTGATAATATAATACTTACTATGTCCGAAAGTAAAATACCCCACATATTTTACTTTATCTGTCTAAGATGCCAGATGTGAGTTCTGATGAATTTTGTGAATGAGTAGGTACGTGAACTCAAGTTAGACATTGGGTATGTCTGAACTATCATCTGTACGGTATTGAAAGGTGTAAACATACGCTCCATGGAAAATGAGTTAATACCGTAATACGTATTTCATACTACGTATGCATGAGTGGCAAAAGTTTGATCTCAACTTTTATGTCGTGTGAGACTCTTGAGGAAGAGAATTCCTCAATTTCTTAGTCTCCTCATGACTCTTACTTATTCTCAAGATTTATATTTAATGTTTGCTATCTTAGGATGTTGCCAATGGTCATGAGTGATTCGATCTAATGGGACATTTCTAAAAAAGCAAGCTGAACTGAAATTGAGAGTTTGAAGGAAAGAGGAAGATCAATTTTGGAAAATCACATTATAGTTTTGTATTCACCGGTTAACCAATTATAACTATCTTTGTAATAATCATAATTGTGAATACAATATATATATATATATATATATATATCATTGTTTAAAAGAGATCAAGAGAGATATAAATGTGATCGATCAATCTAGTGTACTGCATACTAAATCTACTTGGAGTATGATGCCCATTATGAGCTGCTATATATTCCTAACAGATGTATGGCAACGAGCTCTCAAAGTATACTGGTCGCACGGATTATTCACCGGTATAAATGTTGAAGAGAGAAAAAGAGGATTCTGTTCGGCCCACCATGTTAAGTGAGAGTCTATGATGGATTTTTCTCTGATGGGGATGAGTAGGGTCTGTCCGCCTATGTTGGTTTTGGACCACCATGTGCGAGTGGGAGATGATGGATTTATGAGGTGGGCTTAAGACCCGTCCGCCCAAGTTGGGCCCAAAAAGGCCCAGCCCACGAGAATAGGGCCCGTGGATGGGGGAAGGTATAAAAGGGAGGAGAGAGAGAGAGAGAGAAGATACCTTTTGGCATAAACGCACGTACGTTTCCTCTCCCTCTCTCCCTCCAAAAAGTAAGACAAATGCTTAAGGCGTCCCGTCTTCCCTTCAAGGCGAATTGACATCATCGGATCAGAATTTCTTCCTCGATCTTCAGCATTGGTGTTTAATCTATAGCTAACAAGGTACGCTCGAATTCGTGATGTGCTTTACGATCGGTGATACGTGTTATTCCCGGGCTTCGCTTCTGCATCGATTTAGGGGTTCGATTTAATATCGAATCCGGTTTTCGGGGATCCGTTATTCCCAACATTCTCGAACGCTCTCTCGTCGCCGCCTACTCGGCTACGACGGCGCTCTCAAAGTTCCGAGTTCTCCTAGCCGCGTAGAGTCTCCCTTCTCTTGATCGGCGTGTGGCGACGTTGCTGATAGTAGTTATCTGGCGGTGAGAGCGAGCTCGACAGTTCGAGTACTGAGAGCACGAGATGTTGTCGATTCTGAGACGAAAAGCCCCCGCCGGAGGCTCGGATGCCGTGCTGTTAAAAAAAGAGAGGCTGCGGAAGAGTCGCACACCATGGCGGCGAGCCAGTTTCGGGGCTACGCTACTCCGGCGAAAGAGATGATGACTGTGGGAGAGGCTATGAATTCGGTGCTTGACGAGGAAATCTCTGGAGATCCTGGAGTCTTTCTAATGGGAGAGGAGATAGAGACGACGCACAACAGAGAGGGGAGGATCGGCTGGCTGAGGCCTTAGCTCGAGAGGAAAACAGAAAGAAAGAGGAGAGAGAGGGAGAGAGAGGAGAAGGGACGTCGGCCATTGGAGGTTTCAGGAAAGCTTCGCTGGAAAGAAAGGAGAAGCTAGAGAAGAACGAGAAAAGAGAGGATGAGAAAGGTTCTCTCGATGAAAAGTTTCTGGAAAAGTTGAGACTTCTCATCAGTCGACGTCCATTGCAGCCGAACGCCATCTTCATCGATTTTGGGTTGCTGCAACTTCTTGGTGAACGCAGGTGATGTCCTCTACTCGCTCAAACCGAGAATGAACTCTAGTTGATGCTTGCAATTTGAAAGTGTATTGATGCTGCTGTGATGATCCGAAACAGGTTTCCATCGTTTGTAGAACTTCATATAGGCATCGCAGTTGAAATGCACATAACCTGTTTGATGAAATGCCTCAAGGGTACAAGCAGAAAATGAGCTGTGATCTTGTTCAAATCTGAGAATATGTTGATGTAGGTTGATTATTATCGATTGATTTGCTAGCCCCCTCTGGATTTGATATCAGTCATGTTTCATTCTTACTACGACCACATCCGAACGTTCCCTTTTGTGTTTTTTTTTTGCATCTTTATGAATTCCTACGGTGGTAGCCGGTGGTATTATTCCGGCAATTAACAGTGGAGGTCCGGCGATAGGAGACGGTGAAGAGCAAGCATCGAGTGTGCGTTGATTACATGCTGAGATACGTATGTCTTCATTCCTGTGTTTTTAGAGTGCTGAGTCTTGGTTGAAGATCAGTGTAGTTTCGGCGATGATAGTCTCTTAGGGAAGAAGACCTGCAAAAGGAGATGAAAAAAAAATTATATATAAAGAGGGAAAAAGATTTTCTTTTTTAAAGGAAGAAAATACTTTTAAAAAATCAATTTTAATCCGACGCAGGTCGGATCCAAGTGGAGGGGTTGGGTCAGTGATTTGGATCGCGTAACCCGGTCCAAACCCATACCCCAAATATAATAACAATAATTAAAAAAATAAAATAAAAAATAAAAATCACTAAAATCATTAAATTCATAAAATCTGAAAATATTTAAAAATTATCGGACTCTTATCTCCTTTTATAGCTATGAGCTTCACTATGAATCTCAAAACCCACGCAAAGCTTCGAGCTTGATTCAAGTTCGACACCATTCGGAGCCCTTCAAAAGGAAACCAAATTTATGTCCCATTGTTGTCCATGTGAATCATTCGATGCGTGGATAAGACCGTTGTAATTTCAATCAAGGCGTGACAACAGACCCAGCCGCTAAAGGCGCAGAGAGAGAGAGTGAGGGGTTGCTTTTTGGATGTGAGAGAAGGCCAAGCAGTTTTTTTTTCGGGGGTAACCATCCATTTTATATTCTTTATTGTATTTAAACATTTGAAACATTTTTTAGGTTTAGACTAATGCATTTGCATCAAGTGAAGTATGAGGCTGATTGTGAACTCCTTTCAAATCGACCCGATAGACAGCCCTATATTCATGCTAAGTGCTCATTCCCTCATTTAAAGTGGAGTCCACGAGTTCGGTCCCTTCTCTCTCTCCCCCCAAATTCAAGCACTTTCTGCTAACTCTATTTCTTTGGCCAAAATGTCATTTGATCATGCCAAATAAGTATGACTCCATTTCTTGCCACCTAGACCATTTTAAGCAAAGTAGTAACCAAGGCATCTGAGATGATGGGATGCCGAAATTGACTGCTGAAATTGACAAGGAAAGGATTAAATTTTGTGCAGTTAAAAGGGGGAAAGAATGAAAAAGAGCTGGACTGAAATTAGAAGGGGAAAGCTGGAGATCTCGGGCAGAAAGCAAAAGGAAAGAGGCCCTCACGTTTTTTTTTTTTTTTTTTTTAATCCTGCATCATCACTAGACAAATGAGTATCTCCTCACTTGGTGTTTTACACCAAAATTCCTCGTCTGCAGATCTTTCGTCCACCCGTCCGTTCTTCCTGGGAACTCAAATGGTGCCGTAACACAAGCAATAGTTTTGGCAGTTTTACAAGGAGGACGCCAATCTAGCATTGTAAAGAAAGAGCGATGGAGGAAATGGAAAAATATAGGAAAGGAAATGGATTTGGTGGCTCAGCAGAACTTGAAAAAAAGGACGAGAAGAATGTGGGAAGGTCGTGGGATGAGGAAAATAAGAACAAAGATGGAAGGGAGTGGGAGACTCGGTGGAGGCGCACAATCACTCACATTCACGATTTCATATCCATTCTCTCAGTCTCGCGCATCAGAAGCCGAGGAGACTCGGGCCAGAAGAAGCAGCGCTTCCAACTTCCTCCGTTGTCCCCGGAGTCAGTCATGCGAGAACCTTATATTCCTTAGCTATGCGATGCATGTCCTTGCGTTTGCTCAATTTTCGGTTTATTTTCTTTATGCTGGGTTCGTTGTAATCTCATAATTAAGTCTTTTTCTAGGTATCAGTTCGTGCCGATTGTTCTCCGTGTTTCAATAAATGTGGGCATAACATTATAGGAAAAATCTGCATCGTGTAGTCCATATTTTTGCACAGTTTAGTACCCCTATTCAGGCCAATCTATGGCTGGAGAAGGAGTAGTTATTCATTTGTTGCCCCAAATTTGGTTTCTGTTCCCATAATTCGCCTTTACAATTGAAACAGTTGCACGCATCGCCGTTGGTTTTTCGTCACATTGGTTCGAAGCTAATGTCCTAGTCTGTGTGAACGTGCTGAACATCACTGTCCGATCCATGAATAGTAGGAATTCAGATATTTTTCACCTGCATAATACCTCCCAGGCCTCTACCAACATGCATAGTCATGGAAAAAGCTACCTAAAAAGTCTGGTGGTTAATTCAATCCTAAACATTTTAATTTTGGCAAATTGTCATAAGGTTTAATGTTTAAAACTATTTGGCAAAATTAAAAAATTTACTTTGGTTTGGATCTTTTGAGACAATTATCCCCTATAGGGATGTTATCTTGCATGTTTACTCTGGTTATTTTCGCTTCAATTTCCAGCATCATTTTATATTTATTTTCATCACATTCCAGTGTCACTAACTTCGATTGAGCTGAACACGACATTTTAATGTATTAAGGCCTGAGTCAATCCATCATTCTAATATATCAAGGTGATTGGAGATGAACCACATACTTACATGCACCCAAGGACCATCAAACCAATCGACAAATGGCAATAATATCATTCAAGTTCATGCCCAAGAGGATTCGCTGCACGGTCCAACTCATTATGCTTGCAAGATTTACAACTTACCCACTCCAATAATACCCAAACATGTACCGATAATTAGCAAATCAAGTATACATTGTCACATTATCATGGGTTATCAAAACCACACTCAAATGAGTCTTAAAATAGCACAACTCGTAATTAACACGATGAAGTCAGCAAAATCCAAAACAAAATCAGAACAGTAAAGGTCGAGATTCATGATTTTTTTAGTAATGGACTTGAAACATATCTTCTAGCAAGTGTATATGCGCTCATGCAATCAAGATGAGTACAAATTGAATTCAAATGAAGATCAACGATACTTGTACAGTGGATACATGTTAAATTTCAGCAACTAAAGTATGACAACATAATTATCTCCCTCGAAAATTAACATGGATTCCTCACGTCAACTCACATGACTAGAATAACACATACACAAGTCTTGGCAATTGTTGTCTGAACATGAATGGATATGGACACATGAAAATGAATCTAGCGAATTTAAGTCATAGAAAACAGTTGTAACCTTGACTAAAGCATGTTACAAACATACACAATATTCATAGCCAATAAATCAGCACATTTTTGTTCAACACTCATAGCCAAAAGATCAACATATTTTTGAACATGTACAGCAAGAATAACAATGACTCCAGTAAATTTGAGCCATGTACCATAAGAATAGACATATTTAGCAAACCTACGATGTGGCAAGTGTACAAATTCGACAAATACCACATCCTGAAATGGATATAGTGCAAGCTAATGGTGACAACCAAGATAAACCACCATGTACCTACACATACATTGCAAGCATGACATAAATAATACTCCAAGGCATCCAATGCATGCGATGTGGAGTCTCAACCAAGCGCAAAACAAGGCAGTAGTTAGTATGTCAAAGAAAAGCTACAACTCCAACATATGAACAATTTGCGGTTATAGAGGATTTCTCTACATTAACAACTGGACGATTATGATACGTGCACTTTGAACAATTCAAGCTCAAAAATAAATCCAAAGGCTCTCGGTTTAGAGGAAAATTCAACCATGCTCCCGGTATTTAATTCACTGAGAACAAGTAAACGGAAGCACCAAGGGAAGGAGAACTCTAGGCCATCGAAGGATGAAGCATCAATTAGCAATATATGATCAGCACACTGAACAACAACATACAAATCACTCCTATGCATTCTCAAATTTATCAATTAATTCAACATTGTCATCTCCAAGGCAAAACGTCGAACGGGTGGTGAGCATGAAGGGTGAGGTGTTACTGTAATATTTCTAACAATGCATAATGCATGGTGTGATGAGGTAGTCTTACTGTGAAACTCATGTCTATTATCCGGCCGCACTATTCTTTCCTTTACAATGTTCATCCAAGTTTTATTCTGTACAAGTTTTGAGTTCTCAATAAATCTGGAAGATTCTGTTCGCAAAAAAAGGTAACTGGAAGATAAAATTCACAAATGAAAGAACTATTGATACCTTACTTCTCGTCTAAACATATCCAAAGGAGCACCCCAGAGATCCTGATCCTAAAGTTTCTTCACAGCCACCTCCTGGTGAACTTGCAAGTCGAGCCAGATGTAGACTCAAAGATACATTGCAATTTATCTTAGGTCTCATGATACATTATAGAATTTTAAATACTAAGAGCACATCACCAAGTATTTTGCAAGAGGTAATGTCCAAACTGCAAAGTATCAATAATAAGTGCATAAAATTCTTTGGAAAATGTCAAAAAGAGAAAAAGAGTCATCTGTTGCTTCTCTTTCCATTTCTTGATAATTAAGAGTATATAAAACCATAAAAACGACAAACCTAAACAACCCAGTGTTTAAAGTGCTTCTACCAAATGAATGGGGTTCGATTGAGTCACAGACTAACAATATACAAAAAGACTTTGCAACAGCCTATTCATTGTGACTATTTGTACAAAAATCTTCAGTCTTCACAATAAGGATTCGATTACATCTAGAAAACTTGCAACTCTTTACCGAAGAGCTAAACATGGAAGCAAAATCTCAACAGCACCTAATAACAGAGTAGCGAGGGAGCCAAAAGTAAAACTTCCTTTTGCTTATCCAAATTATAAAAGAGAAAGCAGCAAGACGAGGCCATGAATGGACAGCGAGGGATTAGTTATTATGGTTGGCATCGGTCTAAAAAGTCATGTGCGTATGTCAAGGTACCAACTCTGGAACTTTTTTTACCAACCCAGTTTTTCTTTTTCTTTTTTTTTTTTGGGCAGATACCAACCCCAGTTGAAATGCCAAATTTTGATACTATCTGATGTCACTATTACACACTAGCTGCTTAGTCTAAAAATCTAAAACATTAGCCCAAAAGCAGGACACTGAAGTAGTACTAACTGTCATTTCTTTTGACCGAAAGACGTCACATTTAAGCAGGATCTTTTGCTTAAAAGCAATCATATAAAAGGATCAGTGGATATAATCACATTCCATAAATTCAGACAAATGGAATTCACAACCGAAAATAAAGGAACTCTTCAAGTAACTAATACAATGACAATTCTTGATTTGCAATAATTTAGAAATATTTGAAACTGACCTTGCCATTCCAGCAAGTATGATAGACCTCTCCACAAGAGCCTATTTGGAAGACGATGAAATGGGGTAAATTTTCTGACATAATAAACAGTAAATGCAATTTAATGAGACAACGTTGCACTGCATCCTATAATAACTATTGCAATTATGCTTACATTCGGATTGCCATAAATAACTTTCTATTAGAAGACATGCACTTCTTTTTACATGGCTAGCTAGCCATCATCATATTAGGCGGTAAAGTAGTGATAAAGCATATCTCATAGTACTAGACAAATGTCACAAAAAATGCAGCAATGGGATCAACATATATGTATTCATGAGTCTTGCTCCCTAAGCTAATATGTGGACCTGCATAAGGACATGAATCTATTCAACCGGTGACCTAATCAAAGCAATACCTAGTCCAATCCTTTCACCAATGTGCAAATGTTCCCATTGAATCTCATCACTAGCATCAACATTTATCAACTTTATTTGTATCACTATCAATTGATGAACAGGGGTCTTTTGAATTCTTCAACATGAAGTCTGTGTCCATGAATCTATCATTAGTGCACTTTTTCGGATCAGGAAAAGAAATTTCATGACAACCACATCCACTCAGAAAAGTCTAGTATGCCATGTTGCCAATTCTCTAGAGTGCTAAAAGGGTCTTCCCTGACTTGGGCATTCAAGTGCTCTTCGCAAGGCATCGTATTATACTGGCCTATGTTACATCCCACGTCGGACTATTCTCACTGAAAGGATTTCAGTGACTACTTTTTTTGATCAACTAATTTGATTTGTTTGATGAGTTGATGCCCACTGCTCTCTTGAGCTGAATGATTAAAATAATTACATAACTTAAAAACTGTCCAGATTGGCATAAGTTGTAGAGCTGCCAATGGATGATGACACATCATAAGCATTAGGTTCCCAATTGCTTCTTGGAAATAGACCTTCCTTAAAACCATATTTTTTCTTTCTTGCTACTTCGTTGAGAGAAAGTCGATTTGTTAGCATCGATGGGACAGGAGGCTGACCAGGAATGGAGTTATTTTTCTGTCTCGGCATCTCATTGATTTTGTTTTCTGTGCTGTTGCCTAGGGCTTTTGGAAAGCCTACCATTAAGACAAGATAGGGATCTGCAAAAAGATTCGTGGGGTGCTTTGAACACAGCATAATAACAGCATTGATCCTCCTCGATGATGATGGCTGGTGGTTGTCCCGCTCCTCGGCGTACCCCGCTTCGCACTTCCTTTTTAATTAGCTTTTAGCGACAAACCGGCGCCCGAGTAATCCAATCATTTTTTCGGATGGCAGGGACGCGGGGGGGATAACTTCGACATGCCGATCTCCTCTTACCACAGAACTGTCCGCCGGCTCTGCCAGTGCCCTCTTGGGGCGTCTCTATCCAAAAAATGTGTAACATCCCGGGTCCCACTTGTGTGATATTGTCCGCTTTGGACACTGAATCCTCACAGTTTTAAAACGCGTCTCACAAGTTAAGGGAACCCAAACCTTATATACAAGGCCCATGACCCCTCCCTAAGCGATGTGGGACAAGAGGGAGAGGAATCCCTTCCCCTTCCCTTGCGCGCGTCCGAGGACCGGAGGCGCGGACGCACCGCCATCCCTCCTCCCTGCGCACCGCCGCTCGGGTCGTCACACTCTCCCCGCCTTGGGAGCACAGCGTCCTCGCTGTGGCCCCACACGCTATCGGGAGTCGGCTCTGATACCATTTGTAACATCTCGGGTCCCACTTGTGTGATATTGTCCGCTTTGGACACTGAGTCCTCACGGTTTTCAAACGCGTCTCACAAGTTAAGGGAACCCAAGCCTTATATACAAGGCCCATGACCCCTCCCTAAGCGATGTGGGACAAGAGGGAGAGAAATCCCTTCCCCTTCCCTTGCGCACGTCCGAGGACCGGAGGCGCGGACGCACCGCCATCCCTCCTCCCCGCGCACCGCCGCTCGGGTCGTCACACACCGTGAGGACTCAGTGTCCAAAGCGGATAATATCACACAAGTGGGACCCGGGATGTTACAAATGGTATCAGAGCCGACTCCCGACAGCGTGTGGGGCCACAGCGAGGACGCTGTGCTCCCAAGGGGGGAGAGTGTGACGACCCGAGCGGCGGCGCGCGGGGAGGAGGGATGGCGGTGCGTCCGCGCCTCCGGTCCTCGGACGCGCGCAAGGGAAGGGGAAGGGATTCCTCTTCCTCTTGTCCCACATCGCTTAGGGAGGGGTCATGGGCCTTGTATATAAGGCTTGGGTTCCCTTAACTTGTGAGACGCGTTTTAAAACCGTGAGGACTCAGTGTCCAAAGCGGACAATATCACACAAGTGAGACCCAGGATGTTACAAAATGAGAGAATTATCAAAAAAGTTCTAAACCTATTATACTATTGCCAATTCAATTTTAAATTTTTTTGGGTCAATTTAGTTCTAAATTTTTTACAGTTGTGCCAATTTAGTCCATCCGACCAAAATTGGCCGGCCGGCGCTAACATGAACACCGAGCGTTTGGCGAATGCTAACATGGCATTTTTAAATTTTTTTTTTCGAATTTTTAAATATTTTTTTGAACTTTTTGAATTCTTTTTTTTTCTTTTTTCCCCCGTCTTTCTTTCCCCTGGCAAGGGCCAGTGAGGTCAACCTCACCAGCCACTGGCAAGGGCGAGGCCTCGCCAAATCCGACGAGCTCGGCCCTCGCCAGATCCTACGTGAACGCGCTGCTGTACAGGATAGGGGGCATCGTGGTGGCGGGCATGGCGCTGTTAGTGGCCTTTTAGGAGCGGCTGGTGTACATGCTCATGGTGCCCGACCTCACCAAGTCCTACCCCTTCACTCTGTCCCGCTTCCACCTCGCTTATGAGGACATCTGGCTCAGATCCTTCGACAGCGTCCGCCTCCACACCTAGTTCATCAAGCTCTTCCCAGATTGCCACGATCAATAGTTAGATCTGGCAAGGAGTCTCGCTGGCCACTAGCGAGGTCAACCCTCGCCTTGGCTAGGCAAGGCCCTGCCAGATTCGGCAAGCTCGCCGAATCTGGCAAGGCCTTGCCCTCACTAGTGGTCGGCGAGGCTAACCTCGTCAGATCTGGCGAGGCCTTGCCCTCACTATATCTAGTAGGGCCTTGCCCTCGCCGACCCTCGCTCCGGTCGACCGGGGAAGGAAAAGATGAAAAAGAAAACTCAAACAAATATTTAAAATTTTGAAAAAAAAATAAAAATTTTAAAATTTTAAAAATGCCACATCGGTGTTCACCAAATGGTTGACGTCTACGGCGGCGTTAGCCAGCCAATTTTGGCCGGATGGACTGAATTGACACAATTGCAAAAGGTTTAAGACTAAATTGGCAAAAAAAAAAAAAAAAAAGTTTATGACTGAATTGGTACAAAGAGCAATAGGTTTAGGACTTTTTTTGTAATTCCCTCACCAAAAAATCGCCGATTCTCTCAAAACACCACGGCCAATCCAAACGCTGCCGGTCGATAGTTACACCGCACATTCTCCATTTTTCTTCTCATTTTCTCGCGAAAGAAAACGACGAGAAACTCTCATTTTCTCATATCTCTCTCTTTCTGCCTCTCTGTGCACAAAAAGAAGTGAGAGACAGAGGAAGACGAGGGAGAAAAAAAAGTCGGGACCTCATCGGTGTCAAGTCGCGCGCCGGGCCATTGGTCTTTCGAATTTGCTGTGTTCAGAAGCAAATTTTATGTATTCTCAGACTACTTCTTAATGAGAATTTCATTAATTTCATCTAGGATTGCATCTCCATCGAAAATTTCACCTAGGATTGCATTTAACGGTATTGAAGTAGATAGCATTACATTTGAATAGCATCAATTACATTCTTATATCCATTTATCATAGTTCATTTTATGGAAATAATTCATTTAGTATTCATGTAATACCTCATTTTTTATATTTGTTTTTTTTTTTTTAAGCAACGGTTTATTTTGGAGAGTTTATATTGAGTTTCTATTTACAGCTCACAAGAGTCATTTCTAGAGCTTTAATAACATAGCTTTATAAAATTTTACCCTATACAGCTTAGGTTCTTTATTTCTCTGCACCTTTTATTTATTAGTATGGTTAATATTTATTGTGGCTTGCTTGTTTATCTTTTACCGCTCAAGCACTATGCATTATCATCTTTCCCATATTAAAGGATTTAGGAAAACAAAAATTGAAGAGACTGCACGCAAACTTTTCTAATAAAAGATACCAAAATAGCATTAGATTAATTTAGTGTACTCAAATTCTAAGACACGTGAGTCTTTGGTTCGTACGCTCTCACATCTCACCCAAGTTTCTAGCTAGCTCATCATAGGTTGGTAGTGACTCTTTAGCTTGATCTTGAACGAATGATTAATTGGAAAAACCAAGTTATGATCGGTAGGACTTAAAAGAGCATGTGTTAAGCGTAGGCCCCATCTACTAAGAGGAACCACTTTCTGTTTAACAATCCAACAAATTTCCTCTAACGTATCTAATATCAAACTAAGGAAGGTCACAACAATTCGCACTCAAAACAATGCATATTTCTATATTAGTCAAATGCCTGCGTTATGTGAGAAAGAACTCCAAAATTTAATACGATCAATGCATGGTGAAATTTGCATTATAATGTTATTATTAAATATTTCATAAAAAAAAAAAATGGAAGCAAATGAACACAAAGGATGAGATGATGTATATCACCTGAGAGCGCCGAGGATTGCCGCCATATTTTGCCTCTATATAGTGCATAAAGGTCCTCTCTTGATGCTACGACCGTGCAATGGCCACAATACTAAAATTTACTGATGAGATCTATTCTGGCACGAAAAGCTTCTGTCAACAATTGTTTAAAAAATGAGAGATCAAAATATAATACAAAAAACTTAGATCCATCCCGCAAAATCAAGATAATCACCTGACCTGCGATGCCCTTACTTTTCTAAAGGTACAATTTAGACAAATTTTTAAAGTCTACAATACTTACGTCATCATTATACTTAGGACAGTACCGATCCCCTCTAGATTTAGATATTACCAAAAATTTAACATCATTCTAATAGAGGCATGGACTATTCTAAATGTGGACTTATCAACTATCCACGCCTTTTGCTTATGCATGAGTGGCCATGGACGCAAAACAATTTGCACATGTTTGGTTGTAATGAATAGGTGACCTTTAATTTCTAATTTGAAAATCTCCCGATGTTCTGACCAACTATACCAACTTTGACGATTATATTATAATTAGAAGATGCGAATAAGGGAGAAAGACCCCATTTGGTTTGGCATTTGGAATGGACTTTTGGACTCTAAAGTCTCTTAGCCAAATGCAAACGTGTTTAGTTCGTGTTTTTGCTCAACTTTGAGAAAATACAATTACATCTCCAAAGGACTCTAAAGGCCTTTAATTCAAAGTAGGTCTTGAGATACTTTGGAAAGTTGCATTTTTGGACTGTAAGTCTTGGCCTTGGTTACTGTTCATCTTCTCCAAAGACTGCCGCACGAAAAAACTAATTGGAGGTCGATGACAGCCGGCTAAGGGGTCGTGCGCGTCGGCAACTGCTACCTAAGGGTTGCCTGACCTTGGCAATTGTCGTCGAACCTTAGGCAATGCCTGGGTCGCACCACCCCCAAGTGATGGCTACTTGAGGTTGCATAACTCTAGCCATCAGCCGCCTGGTTCAGCCGATGCTTGAGGTTGCCCGATGGTCGCCTAGGTTAGGCCACCCTAGGGGATCGATGCCTGAGGTCACGTGACCTTAGGTGAGGGCATTCGAGGCTGTTTAGTGACTAGATTTGGCCAATTAGTGGCTAGAATTCAAAAAAAAAAAAATACAAAAATATTTTTTTAAAAAAATTAAAAAGTCATTTACAAATGCAATTTTTACCAAACAACAATTTGGCCAAAATTGTTTCTCAATACACTTTAGAATTACAATTCACCAAACGCTATTTGTATTTTGAAAAACTACCTTAACTCAAAGGTATTTGCATTTTCACAAAGACATTCCCTAAAACTGAACCAAACGGGGCCAAAAGATTAATGAATTGAGTGTAAACATTTTTTTTTTCATTTTCGAGGATCTATTTCATAATTAAGACTAGGTTGAAAATCGTTGATTAATTGAATGAATAGAAGTAACAACAAGCATACTACTCAACACCGGCAAAATTTGCCAGAAAAGCAGATGATTATGAGAATATAACATAAATATTGTGATACATTTATTCTTTTGTCCAAAGACCCAGGCGTTGACCAAAAGGTATTTTAGCAAAAGACCAATTATTTGAGAAGGTTTACAGGCAAAAAACCAATTCGCAATTGTGTGTTCAAATCAAACTTCTTGAACAAAAAATATTTGATTTCTGTGACAACGTGATCCAATGAATATCCTTAAAGTCTGCAAGGCGGGGCATTCTTGTATACTCCCGCGTTAATGAGTACAAGGTAGCATTATATGATAGAAATTCTCCAACAAATCGGTAACTTTTTAACGAGTGCGATTGATTTTGTATACAACAATTATCAAAGAAGTCTTAAACCTATTATATCCGTGTCAATTCGTTCATAAACTTTTCAACTTTACTAATTTAATCTTAAACATTTTTACATTTTTCCAATTCAGTCTATTTAATCAATTTTGACTAAAAATCGATGACATGAACGCCGATTATTTGATGTAACACAACCAGCACTAACGTAAACATTTTTAAAAGTATTTTAATATTTTAAAAAAAATCTTTTTTGTGTTCTTTTCTTTAATTTCTTTTTTTTTTTTTTGTTGGATTTGAGGGGTGGCAAGGATCAACGGCCAACCTCACCAGCTAACAGTGCGGCAATTCAAGAATTATCCTTAGCAAATCCTTCAAATACTTGAATCTTCTTGTTCTTTCTATTTTATACGATAGAAGAATAGCTCAAGTGCCATAACTTGGCACGGGAGGACACTTAAGTGCTATAACTTCGAAAATGTACATTTAAATGCCATTTTCGAAGTTAAATGAAACACTTAGGTGCCACTCCGGCGAAAATCCAGCCAAATGGCTGATATGGCAATTTTCCGACGAGTTTGGTCCAAAAAAGCGTCGTTTTGCACGCCGACGTGGTGAGAAAATGCAAAAACGACGTCGTTTCATGTATGATGTGTAAAAAAATAATATAAAATTAATTTAATTTAATTTAAAATTAATTTTATTTAAAATATTCTAAAAATTAAAAAACTAAAAATTAAAAAAAAAAAATTAAAAAGGAGGCCGAAGGGGTCGGCCGAGGGCCGAGCCCTCGTTGCCGCCGCCACCTCCCCACCGTCACTAGCCCTTCCCAACGGTGGCGGGGAGGCGACGAGGGCCCGCAGCCCTCGCCGCAATCTGGCGAGGGCTTGTGGCCCTCGCCGTCGATCGACCAGGGGACGGCGACCCCGACCAACCCTCCCCCCTCCGTCGCCGGCCCTTCCCAGCGATGGCGAGGAGGCGGTGAGGACCCACAACCCTCCCCAGATCTGGGTGAGGGCCGCAACCCTCGCCCTAGATCTAGGTGAGGGCTCACGACCCTCGCCGTCGGTCAACCGTGGGCCAACGACCCCAGCTAACCCTCCACCCTCCGTCGCTAGCCCTTCTCAACGACGACAAGGAGGCGGCGGCGGCGAGGGCTCAACCCTCAACCGACCCCTTCGGCCTCCATTTTTTTTTTAATTTTTAGAATATTTTAAATAAAATTAAGTTTAAATTTAATTTTATTCTTTTTTATATTATTATTTAGACTAAGACACAAAACAGCGTCGTTTTTGCATTTGCTCGCCATGTCAGCGTGCAAAACGACACCGTTTTGGACCAAACTCACCGAAAAATTGACACGTCAGCCATTTAGCCGGATTTTCGCTGGAGTGGCACTTAAGTGTTCCATTTAACTTCGAAACTGGCACTTAAGTGTCCCCCCGTGCCAAGTTATGACACTCCATGTGTCCCAAACTCTATTTTATACATTACTAAACATGTTTTGTCCCCCAAATGCCAGCTCCATTTCCCTCTAGACTAAGAAATTCAATAACTTTCCTGTTTCGTGGACATTTGCAATGTAGCATCCTTTTACAGAACAAAATTTTTGGTCACAACTCTCTAATCAATTATCGATCCTTAAAAAAGATACTCCAACAACAACCTTCTCATCATGTCTTACTAAATAATAAATGGAATATTTATTAAAAATCATGGAGGTCAACATTTACTTCAAAAGCTGTCAAACAGCAACCATGTGCCCCGTCATGTCATTAACCAAGTGCTTTGCTTTGTGCATCACCTCTAATTCTTTCGAAATACCATATTTTGATGATGTTTTGCAGTTGCTGAAAATTGATTAAATTAGAAATTGACTAGTCCCATGAAGAAGACGTTGCACTCAAGCTTTTCCATCACTATGAGACTAGCATTCTCTTTCAGCGTGATCTCATTATTAACACCTAAAATTTGATTAAATATTTACAATTAAAATTGCATAAAAAATTAGGAATTAATTTGGCTCTAACATAAAAGATTTTCACATCACATAGGCATTAATATTATTTGCATCAACTAAGTTTGAATTTTGTTTTATTTCCCCTTATTTTACTGCATTTTGGATAAATAGAATTTTAAAAAAAATATTAAAAAAATTATTATTACTAATTAATTTTTTTTAAAAGTTGGCTTTGGGGGACTAGTAGAGCTGGCAAAATGAGTAATGAACCTATATTATGACCCATTTTTAGTTAAATGGGTCATATATGGGTTAAATGAAAGTTAAATATGGATTCGAAATGAATCTAAGAAAGTAAAGCACAAAAAGAAATGGGTCTAAATGGGTTTTTTTATAATAATAAAATTCGAAATTATAATTATTTTTCATATTTCAATTTTTTTTCTTTTTTTTCTTTCTTTTTCTTCCTTCCTTAGCCGGCCACCGCCGGCGATACGCCAGGCAAGGCTCGAGCTCGCCGGCAGGTCGCCGATGACTAGCGAGGCTCGAGCCTCGCTAGATCTGGCGAGACTCGAGCTCGCCGGCATCAGGCGAGGCCTCGGCCTCGCCAAATCGACAAGATCAAGCCTCGCCCAACACCGACAGAGCCTCAACCTTGCCAGATCTGGCGAGACTCGAGCCTCGCCGACAACTGGATAGACTTGAGCTCGCTGACGTCGGGCGAGGCCTCAAGCCTCGCCAGATCGGCAAGATCAAGCCCCACCCGACACCGGTGAGCTCAATCTCACCTGTGGCCGCCGTCATGGCGTGGTCGTGGTGGTCGGCCGTAAAAGAAGAAGAAAAAAGAAAAGAAAAAAATTATTAAAAATTAAAAATTCGAATTCTTTTAAAATATTTTAAAAAGAATTATAAAAGTTTTCCATTAAATTTGAATTGCATAAAAATGTTTTAACAATACTTTTTTTTAAAAAAATCATAAAAATGAGCTTTTTAGGTTTAATTAAAAAAAATTATGTTATAGTTTTTAGTTATTCAATGGTATGTTTAGTTCAAATACGAGAAGCGTGTGCATAGTCTAATTCTTTATAAATATTTCAATTTATAGGTTTTTTTAACTTTTTTTATTTTATTTACTATTTTTAATTTAATTTGAAGTTTTAATCCAATTAGCATATAGTAGAGGTGGGTTTTCCTAGAATATTAATAGGTTTTAGCAATACGGCCGAATCGGGTATAGATCGGGTCAGGTATGGGTCACTTAATTTGCACTATATGAATATGGGTCAAAACGGGTTAAATGGGTCAAATATAAGTCAACTCATTTTTGACCCGACCCAACCCACCCATTTGACGGGTCTTAGGGACTGGGCCTAACCCCAGCCCTTTTTATCTTTTCCGCGCGGGCCGAGGGCCCATCTCGCCTCCCAGCTAGGTGACTTCACGGCCCGGCCCTCTTCTTCTTCTCCTTCCTCCTTTCCTTCATTCCTCGCGTTGAGGGGATCAAGAAGAGAGAAATCGGGGGAGCTCTTCAGAGAATAAGTGAGATCTGAGAGCTGTGAGGTGAAGGTGGAGGAGAGATAGAATCAAAAAAAAAAAAAAAAAAAGTGGAGGAGAGAGAAATCGGGGGGTGTTCTATAGAGAGCGAGGCCGAGAGAATAGGAGAGAACCAAGGGCGGAGAGTGAGATCTGAGAGAGAGAACCGAGAGCGAGGCTGAGAGCGAGTGCTCTCCGGTGACAAATACACTTGAAACCTGGCCGACGATCCATTGACGTCACCCCACTTCCCAAACCAAACCCACGGTAGGTAGGTTGTGTTCTTCTTTTGGTTGTGCCGACTCGGGGTCGGCTTCCCAAGGATCTCAGCTCGGCGGCACGCGAGGCGGACGGACTTACCCCGATCTTCGGGCTCTTCCGCCGTCCGATGCCGTGAGCCGGGTAGGGACCCTCGGCCAAACCTCCCCAGTTTCGTGCCCTGTTTTGCCCTGTCGGGAGTTTCGCCGTTTGTCCAGCGCGCATGATTTCCGGCCCCGTTCGTGTGTATGCTGCGGCTCTCGAGCTGTTGCTTGCCAATTGTTGTTAGCTTCGGCGTGAGTCGGGGCTCTGTTGGTTCGTTTTCCCCCTCGTTAGTTAATGCGACTTTCCTGTTCGACGAAACGCCTAACTGAAGTGTGCGCCCTTGTTCTCAGTCCTTCGTCCATTTTGGGAGTTCTTGGTTGGTGAAATGCGTTTTGATAGATCCACGCAACTGTTCCGCCTCTTCTTATGTTCTTGTTTCGACATTCCTTTTGCACGTCGTGTTTCCGCAAGCAACCGACTCTTGACCGGCGAGATTAAAGGGTGGTGGCGGCGGCCCCGGTCACAGTGATGGCCATGCGATGATTGAACACGACCGGCAGCGGTACCGGAGCTTTGGTTGAGTTTTGAGTCCCTCTTACCACTTGAATTTGCTCGCGTTATTGGTCCGGTCGTAAACAAGACAGTAGCGGAGGAGAGGGAAGCGTGAAAGAAAGGAATAAAATGAAAATGAAAAGAAACGCAGGGGGGAGGAGGGGCGACAACTTTTATTAAATAAAAAAATCTCCCTTTTGTCTCTTGGTCACTAGAGTACAACAGCGCGGCTCTGTATGACCACACGCACAAGATAGGACAAGACAAGAGACAGAAAGCTAAGAAGAATGAATGAAAAGGGACAAAAAGGGAGCTCTTCTCTGGCCATCCGGCTGAGCGATTCAGGTCAGGTTTATATTATCTTGTTATTTTAATTTTTTAATAAAAAACTAATTAAAAAGTTTTAAAAAATTCGAAAATTTCTCAAATTAGGGAAAGGCCTAAAAATGTTTTTTTTTTTTGAGCTTTTTTAATGCATGAAAAATTTGTCAAAAAAAAAAATCAGACTTCAAACTTTAAACAATATTAAGTATCGAAAGGGCATTAGTTAATAATTAATGTGACCAAATTCTCGATCTTAGCCTTTTTTAATGCACAGGAGTAAAATATTTCTCCTAATATTTTATTTAGATTTCTAATCGATCGCCCAAAATTAATTAGTGGCTATTTCTAAATAAAAATGACTTACAAGTTAAAACTCATATCATAAGTCACAAATTTGTGGGCTTGGGAAAGCCCAAACTTAGCGCTTAGTCATTATGCGCCCACAATAGGGCTTCGGGAGGTCGCAACATCCATTAGTGGTTTTTGCATGCAAATTCAAGAGGAGGTTTGCACCCCAAGTTTGTCGTCAACCTATATTGCAGACACATTTTTGGAAATATAATGGAATTTCTTTTCTTATCGATCATATAGTTCTTTTGTCACAATAATACTAAATTGTGTACTTATACTCTGTTATTTTCCCCTTTTAAATATGTGCATTATAAGGCCGACTTTTGAGTTAGATTCAGCAGAATTTGGCGAAGGTCGGGCTTTGATATCTGGTGGCAGTGAAATCATCCAGGTTGATCTGTCTCAAATGCTCATTGCTTTGGGTATTTAAGAGACTATATTGAACCCTCCCACTATGTTCCCCATTGCCATCAGTATACTTGTTTGTGGGATTGTTCTTTCATGAGGAGAATATTGGTGATTGTGAAGGAAGAATGTACTAGATTGCGTGATCATTATTGTTTCTGGCAAACTACTAGTGTTGACTAAGGGTGATCGATTGCCAGTGCAGTCCAGTCCCACCTAGGAATTGGGAACCGGACCGGGAGGATCGCTTCCCACTATTTGGACAGGGGATTGGATGGACTAGATTGGTTGGGCCAATCTAATGGAACTTGCCACTTAGTCAAAAAAAATTTAAAAATATATATATATTAGAGTTGTTACAATTGTAGGGTTTATTACTATTTTTAAGAAAATAAGAAAATATTTATAAATAAATATAAAAAAAAAAGAGTTGATCTAGTCCAATTCTCCTCGAAACCGGGAACAAGACCAAAAATCACTGGTTTTGTTTTTATGAAACCAAGAACCGAACAACACCCTTGAGAATCAAACCAAAACAACCAGTTCAATCCGATCCTCGGCGATTCTAGGTTCAATTGATCCAATATGCTCACCTCTAGTGTTGCCTAGTACATAGATTAGTTTCTATTAACTTGTGCTTTTGTAAAGAGTTGAGGGCGATTCTAGGTTCAATTGATCCAATATGCTCACCTCTAGTGTTGCCTAGTACATAGATTAGTTTCTATTAACTTGTGCTTTTGTAAAGAGTTGAGGGAAAAATCATTCATGGAATCATGAGTCAACTCAAAATGTTTCAAAAAGAATTCACACATAAATCAAACCGTCGACTATTACAAAATAGGATCGGACTAAATCAAATCTGGATCCAACCATGAAATGATGTATCATGATCACTTTATTCTGGTCGATTTGCAAATGTTTGTTAGATCTTTTAGGATAAACACTCTTCTTGCTATGAGGAGAATTTTGGTGATTGCGAAAGAAGAATGTCCTAGATTGCATGGTCATTATCGTTTCCAACAAACTACCAGTACAAATTATTTTCAGTTAGCTTATGCTCTTGTAAAGAGTTGAGGGACAAAATTAGTCACGAAATCATCTGTCAACTCAAAATATCTTAACAAGAATTCACACATCAATCCAACTGTTGACTATTACAAAATAGGACTAGACTAAATCAAATCCAAATTTGACAATGAAATAATGAATCATAACCATTTATTATTGTCAAATTGCAAATCTTTGTTGGATCTTTCAAGTTAAAACACTTTTCTCACTATGAAAAATGCCAGTGCTAGAGAAACTCTATACATATAAATTTAGTGACTAATCCTCTTATGATCTTGGGGACTCGACATAATGGGAATTCGTTTATTATTTGGGGGGGGGAGAGAGAGAGAGAGAGAGAGATTACGAGGTGTTAAGCGCAGTTCATGTGCTTAGCTTGACTCTTGCGTTGACTTAGGTATACGTTGGTGTTTTGGATCGAATCTTGAGGAGACGAAATGAGCCTTGGGGTGAAGTTCTTGGAAATTTATTGTGGAGAAGGACAGATGCTGGAAGGAGTTAATAGGGATCATTATTATAATATCCTGATTGGGCGAATTTGGGAATTTCGACCCCAATTGAGTAATTATGAGTTGGGAAAAAATTATAAAATCTTTTGGGACTTGAAAATTGCAGCCCATTATCTTCTTCTTTTGGGAAAAGTGTCATAAAAAAAAAAAAGAGGGGGCTTATTTTAAATATAATTAATTTCAAAAATGGCCGATTATATATTCGATTAGCAATTTTAATGTTTTGAAAATTTAGTTCTTCATTTGGTTTGTAGGAGGTATCTTGAAATATTTATTAATAAATTCCTGTAATGAAACCTTTAAAGTAAAGAGAATGTATAATAAAGTTAAAAATTGAAAAGAGACAATCCATCGGCGAAAAGGTATTTGCTTTTGGCATGATTGGATTTGGGAGGAACGAAAGTAGCTTGCCTTTTGCCAAGTCGTGAATCACGAGTGCGCCTTTATTGATGGCTAAATGAGGCCACCTATTAGGAATTGTTTGAATATGGATTTGAAGACAACGCACTTGCCACATCTCAAATATGCAAACCATAACCACGAGGGTTGCCTCCCACATGAAAAGGAGGAGATGTAGAGTTTGATTTCTCACCTTCTTGAGAGGGGTTGGAGGTGAGTACGTTT
The DNA here is from genome assembly GCA_017140475.1 of Eucalyptus fibrosa. Classification (NCBI taxonomy): domain Eukaryota; kingdom Viridiplantae; phylum Streptophyta; class Magnoliopsida; order Myrtales; family Myrtaceae; genus Eucalyptus; species Eucalyptus fibrosa. Next base: position 60,979,208 of record CM029507.1, on the reverse strand, counting down.
AGTTTTATGTGTAAGGTATCACAGCCACGCTCCACGAAAAAGCAGCACGAAAGCCTGAGATTAAGTCAAGAGTTAAAGTAAGATAAACCAACAATAAATAAATAAATATATATATATGCAAACCATGACTCCAGCGATTTCCCTTGGCAGTATCACTATGACTACGACCTTGCAAAAGGTCTAAGGAAAAGGAATATGCTTAGGTCCATTAGCGCTAGAGAGCAAGCAAATTACCAAGAATGTCTTGGATTACCAGGCCGTGAAATTATTATATATCATTAGAGAGCATCAAGTTTAAGATAGGATGGAGTGATCTAAGCATCTGTGTGCACTTGTCAAAAGTATAATTGGAACTATCATGCTTATGAGTAAACAATTCGCTAACGCACAACCCTAGCAAAGAAAATAATCAAAGACTTTTCCAATCATACATTATCGAGAGACCCAATTTCTCAAGTATATATTGTCTACTTAGAGAAAAATGGTGTGAAAAAATTGAAGTGAATGCTCTCCCGGACACCAATTTATGCATTTACATTCTGGCTCAAATAATTTTGCCAATTTTACCTTTATTGTTGAGAATTTGTTTTAAAAGCCAGCATTTGAGAGACCAAGATGTCATTAATCTTTCATGGTCTAATAATGCTATCCCGGATGGATTAAGTCTAATTGCACATGATGAATAGGGGAAGGAAACCCAGGAATCAATATTTTCATGAATATATCAATTTATCCATTAAATATTAAGTGTCAATCTATATCCGTATTATTATATGAAAAGGGAGATCCTCCTTTTAAAGGTAATAATCTGTCTATTTCACTTATTCCTATGTTTAATGTAGATATAATTGTAATAATTTGAATGTGATAATTAAAATTTTGAGTAAGATTTTCATAGTTACAAATCTAATAACCTAATAAATCTTGTAGTCATTAAAATATATACTTTCTCACTTTTTTAATCACTTTGAATTTTTAATCGTGGGCATTGTCTCTCTTTTTTTTTTTTTTTTTTTTGCACATGCATAAGTTCGTGCCCTCTTTTTCTTCCGTGAGATTGAATGATTATTCCAGCCATTCAAATTAGCATTGGCATTTACTAACTGGCTATATCATGAGGCTATCCAAGGTGTGAAAAATTAAAGATCAAAAGAAATCCATTTATCGAAGACGGATACTAAAAAAGAAGAGAGCTTCAACCGGGAACGTGAACTCAACACACGAAATTTCATGCTCAATCGTCGAGTAATCGCACGTTCTCGCACATGTTCAATTGTTGAACATTCAAAAGAAAGACCGAGAAACGATGATGTCGGAACGATTTTGCTACCTCCTCTCTCTCTCTCCAAAGCAATTCAGAGAGTCAACATCCGAAATTTGACCTTATCCATTATTAACTTTTCAAAAGACCCTCTCTCTCACCAAAGCGATTCAGAGAGTCAACATCCGAAATTTGACCTTATCCATTATTAACTTTTCAATCGCTCGACCTTTTATGTAATAACGCTCGTTTTCCGAGCCTCACATCTTTGCTTAGTTAATGAAAATTATTCGGTTTTCGACCAAAAAAAAAAAGACCCACCGGTTCAAGCCTCGGAAGTCGTCCGAGCATTTTCCCAAGAGACTTTTTCCTGAGACGTTTCAAACGGAGCACGACTTGAATACTTTTCTGGGTCGATCCTTCATTTTCTCTCTCAATTTCCTCGTCTACCTTCCTCTCCTCTCCTCTCCTCTCTTCTCTCTGCTCAACTTCCTTAACAAAGGTGATACTGGTCAACTAAACATAAACAAAAGATGGAAACGTCCAACGTGCAAATCAACACCTTATACGCGTCGAATCGCACTCCCGTTATATATGGCAACAAACTTCATCAAGAATTTCAGGGCACGCGCAAAACTTCGAGCTTGATTTAGTTTCGATACGATTCGTAGCCTCCAAAAAGGAAACAGCTTTTACGTCCCTTGGCTGGCCGTGCGATCGTTCCGACGAGGGTTTGTTTGCTGGTTTGCATAAGGAACGTCGTAACCGACCCCACGCGTTTTGGCGTTACTGTCGACCACAACAAAGGGATAGAGAGGGTGGGTGGGTGCCACAATTTTCACCAGAAGCAATAATTGTGAAAAACAGGGGTTTTCAGAGAGATAGGAAGAGACAGGAATTGCGGGTGTGAATCGAATCTACGAAGGAGGTGAAATCGAACTTGTTCGAGAGGAAGGGAGAGAGCATGGGAGCTTGCTTGGGTTTCTTTTCGGATGTGAAAGGAGGTCAACAAGCGATCGGGGGGACCCGACAGGGCCCCATGGGAGGATTAGGAGTCGGCGGAGGAGGAGGAGGCAACAACGGCGGTCCCAACGACGCAGTTGACCACTTCTTCCGAGCTCGCGGTCAACCCGCTCTCTTCTCTCAAATTGAGGTTTGTACCTGTCGCCTGCCCATGTAATCATGCATGCGCGCTTTTTTCGCTGCAGAATCTTTTTTTCTTTTTTGCATAGCGATGCGCTTCGTTCTCTTGAGGCCTGAGTCAATGTTCTCACTTGTCGGTATTTTACTCTTGTCGTTTCGCGCGAACCGATGATGTGGCCAGAAAAAACCTGTCTTTCGGAGGATGGTTCGCAGAAAAACTGAGAAGCATTCTTCACAATGTGGATTCTACTCAAACCTCGCTATCTGAACGACATGATGTTAAATTTTGCGCGTGATCTGAAGAAAACATGGTCGTCTAATTGGAGTTTTCTTCTTGTATTCCTCATTAGACTTCACTTCAGTAAATCTGATTTGTTTTCTTTGAACCAAAATTTTGGTCTGCTTCTTGAGCCGTGGCCTTTTGGAACTCATGCATTGCATGCTGCAACAAGTTTAATTGGGATTTTTTGTCAGTTTATTCAAAAGGGGCTGCTAAATTAAGACAAAAATCTATCTAAGCTTTGGACTTATACGCAATTGCATTGTTCATTCTGCAGAAACAGTTTTTTAACTATCTGAATTGTGTGTTGCCTTATGAAATTTAAATTTGGTGTTGCTGATTAAGCGTAGCAGGGAGGGAGCTAGTACAAATTAAGCATATGAACTTTCTTGCATTACATATGGTGTTCTGCATGAGTATCAATCTTGAAATATAGTGCCCACAATTTGTATGATGTGCCATACTGTCTTTGCTGCAGTTATCCTTATCTGCTTCGAAATTACGTGATCGAGACGTCATGTCAAAGGTGAGCAACGTCATTTAGCATTTTCAGCAGACTTTGTTGTATATCTTGCTGCTAGTATGTAGTTTTTCAATTTTGTCTGTATCATGCTTTCACATGCACCTGGGATCTTCTTGGTTCTTTTTTATTTGGCTGTCACAGAAGAAGCAAATAACTTCTTCTTCTTCTGCGTATGCTTATGCTTATAAAATTTAGGACATCACAGCATATGATGTACACATTAATGGTTGATCTCTGTTATTTGTGTCTTCATACCGGTGTGTTGCTGGAATTAACTTATGACTGGAAGACTAATCTGTGATGCAGAAAACACGTTTAGGACAGTCTGTCTTTGTGTATGTTACGTTATTTTCTTTTTCACTTGTGTGCTTCATATACAGGAAATGTCTTCTGCCAATCTTTCTGTCATATCACTTCAGTTCATGTCCAAACTTTTATATATACTGTTGATCAAGTTTCAGGCTATGTGAGAAACTGAAGTGATATTGTTAAGCAGCTCATAATTACAATAAATGACTGATTCTAGGAGATTTCTGCATGTATGTGTACCTCCTTTCATTGCTTCCCCCACCAAACAAAACAACACCCCCAAACACAAAAAACAACAAATTTTAAGCTTGCTCTAAGGTTTCTGAACTTTGCTCAATTGATTCTTGCAGAGTGACCCAATGGCAGTTGTGTACTTGAGGAAAAGAGATGGGATGCTTGAGGAACTTGGGAGGACAGAAGTTATATTAAATAGCTTGGATCCAACATGGATTGGAAAGATTTCTTTAGCTTATCACTTTGAGACCATTCAGCATTTGGTGTGAGTTTTCCATGTAAAGTATGATTTATCAGTCTGTGTTTTGCCTTGACTATATTATGTAATCCCATTTGTTTGCTTGTTTTCATCTCTTTTCAGCTTTCATGTATATGATGTCGACACAAAATATCACAACGTACCTGTAAAGGTGTGTTAATCATTTTAATCATTCCATATCTTTATCCCATCTTTGGTTCTTTTTCCCCTCTAAATCTTATGTTAGAAGCCATGCTTTTTTCTGGTTATGCATTAACAACTTTAAAGGCGTGTTAGTCATTTTGATCATATCTTTTGATATCCTTGTCAGATTTTCACTAACATTGTTTCTTTTTTCTTTTTTTTTCCTTATATTTGGTTCTTTTTCCCCTCTAAATTAATATGTGAAGCTATGTGCTATGCATGGCCTTTCCTGGTTATACATTAACAATGTCTCCGACTGCATTTCTATGTCACATTTTAGTTAAAAAAAAAAATCTTCCTATAGGTCTTAACTAAAAATTATATGAAAATGCGAGACAGTTTGCAGTAAAATGGGGAGTGGTCTCAGATTGATTGACAAGTTTCTCCAACTTATTTGCTAGCTACTTTTACTATGGTTTTGAATCAGCTGAATTTTTGGTTTTGTCATGAAGTCAGAATATATAAAATAAATGCTCATCTTTTTCTTACCTTTGATGTTCAAATGTGGTTGGATGACACTTTTCCTGGGGTGAATTGGCATTGGTTGTCTTGTAGTCTGCAGATTGTTGCATCCTTGGAATTCTGGAAAAACGGAATGAATGCATTGGACAATCTTATGTTTGCATAGGAATTCAAATGTTAAATGGCAATTAAGTAATCATGACTTGCAATTACCCTTGCAATCATGCTTATTTGTGAAATATTTACTAGTCCATTCAGATTACTTGTGTCTCTATTTGCCTTTTGTCTTTTTATTTGAGGAAGAAGAAATCTCAATAGTATCTTTAATTGGGATTCCATTGCAGACATTAAAGCTGAGTGACCAAGATTTTCTAGGAGAAGCTAGCTGTGTGCTGTCGGAGGTACTTACTCCCCTGGTCACATTATGAATGTGTCCTTGTCCATGCACTTAAGTTTAGTGAAGTGCAGGTGTAATCCATCTAGACCTTGTCCAATGCATCTTCTCCTTTCTATTTCCCACAGATTGTCACAAAGCAAAGCCGGAGTTTGACTTTGTCGCTTCATAATAAAAATTCACAACTAGGCTTGAGAAATCTGGGTACTCTGACTATCCATGCTGAGGAATCTGTTGCTTCCAGGACTGCTGTTGAAATAACATTCTTCTGTTCCCACTTGGAAAACAAAGATATGTTCTCTAAAAGTGTAAGCTCTCCAAAATCTCTCTTCAAAGGTCCTGTTTGATATTGTTCCTTGCCATATCTTTTTATCGCTTTATATCTTGTTCTCCGGTGTTACCTTCTCTTAGGATCCTTTCCTGAGAATATCAAGAGTAGTTGAGTCTGGGGGTACTCTTCCTATTTGCAAAACCGAAGTCATCAACAACGACTTAAACCCTATTTGGAGGCCCTTATGTCTAAGCATGCAGCAATTCGGAAGCAAGGCAAGTTTTACACACAGCCTGTCATCATATTGTCTAATATGTTACTGGAGGCACTAGTGATTTGACATTGTAAGACTTGTTGCAGGAGGATCCATTAGTCATTGAGTGCTTTGACTTCAAGACTAGTGGGAACCATGCACTTATAGGGTAAATCCCTATTCTCATGCAATTTATAGTACTTCAGCTTCTTGTATGTTAATTTGCTTCATTACAGTAAACTTCAGAAGTCCATGGCAGACTTGGAGAAACTTCACAAAGAAAGAAATGGTGCAAATTTTACTTTACCAGCTTCTCATCACAGCCATGAAAAGGTGTCTGTCCTTTTTAAATAGTTTTATACTCTTCATTCTGATGAGCCTTTTGATCAGATCTAGGACTTCTCTGTTTAGGTTCTGAAGAGTCAGCTTTTTGTGGATCAATTCTGTGAGAAGCAACTATACAGCTTTCTTGATTACATATCAAGTGGTTTTGAGCTCAATTTTATGGTTGCTGTTGACTTTACAGGTAATCAACCTTTGAAAATTTGTTAATCCTAAAGAACTCTATCTATTTGTTGCTCGATCTTATTTGGTTCTGATGCTTCTGGACTATTCAGCTTCAAATGGAAATCCCAGAAATCCAGATTCTTTGCATTACATTGATCCTTCAGGAAGATATAATTCCTACCAGCAGGTAAGTTTAATTTGCCTTCTAAACATGGTCCGTCATCAGTTGACATGCTTTTTCTGTCTTAATTACCAATTGATGTCGTAAGTCTATCCATTGAGTAATCTTGTTGCTAACAATTTAGGCTATAATGGAAGTTGGAGAAGTATACAGTTTTATGATTCGGATAGAAGATTTTCTGCATGGGGGTTTGGTGGAAGGACATATGGTGGTACCGTATCCCATTGTTTCAACTTGAATGGAAGTCCAGATGGCTATGAGGTAGTGAACTGAATTTGCAGAAACTTTGGTATATTCACTTTCGGATAACATCTAAAATATCATATCCAATTCCATAATTCTGAGTTAGAATTCTTTATTGATAGGTTGAGGGAGTAGAAGGCATTATGGCTGCTTATGCTGGTGCTTTGCACAATGTGGCCCTGGCAGGACCCACTTTATTTGGTCCAGTGATCAATAGGGCTGCTCAAACTGCAGCCCAATCAATCTCTTACGATAATAGCAAGTACCACATTCTGCTCATAATAACGGTAAAGTGGGAAGAAACATTTAATCTTTCTTGGATTTTATATGTTTTTCTATGCGACTAATAGAAGTCGTTTCATCTTGTTTAGGATGGAGTTCTCACTGATCAACAAGAAACCATGGATGCATTGGTGAGGGCATCAGATCTTCCACTCTCAGTTCTGATAGTTGGAGTTGGGAGTGCTGATTTTACACAAATGGAGGTAGGTTTGTTTTCTGTCGTTTAAGTTAGACTTCCTATTATGTGACATCAAAATATTTCTTATAGAGGATGTAGAGAACTTAACGGTCTAATTTTTGTACTACTTTCAGAAACTTGATGCTGACAATGGAGTCAGATTAGAAAGTTCTACTGGTCGTGTAGCCACAAGAGACATTGTACAGTTTGTTCCAATGCGAGAAGTTCATTGTGAGTTGATTTTCTCATGACTTTTTTTCTTTGTTTGTCTTCTCTCAAGAGTAACTTACACGAAATTATAATGTTGTTGGCAGGTGGGAGTTTATCAGTGGTTCAAGCTCTTCTGGAGGAGCTTCCTGGACAATTTCTCACCTACATGCGGGCTAGAAATATAAAACCACGCACCCAAATGCCTCTTTGAGCAGTTCCCGGCAAAGCTTCATTCGTGCTGAAGTTGCTTGAACACCAGAAAGATGAACGAAGGAATAGTGTCCATGCTTGATTTTTGTACAGGGGCTACTGAAGGGTTTAGATTCTGTTAATATCTCTCTTTTTTCCTTGTCAAACAGCTTCTTTAGAAAAGCTGAAACTGGGAAGGGCAGAAGCAGTCTGAGCGCCAAAGTGTGGATTAAATTGGTAATCATGCCGCAAGCATGTGCATATGATTGACAATTTCATGAATAAAAGTTTAGTTTAGTTTTGCAGTTGTTCCTGTAGTACCTCTGTGATGAAGAAAAACTTCAGAATAAATATGGAACTTTATGCCCGTGGGCCGTGTCTGAAAAGAGTATGTACACACACATTCAATGTTACCCTAGAGTTAAGATTGGATCATTTACAATCTGCGTACACATATAAAAATAGATATCCCTTTCACCCTAAATGGAGAGGACTCATTTATTTATTTTTTGAAGATTTTGGCAATATTGGGGAACTAATACGTCCTGATAGCCCATATTTTATATGAAAAAAAAATGATAGTACCGACACTTTCAACTGCTGGAGAATTTAGCTATGACAAAATGAATGACTAAACCTACATCTATGTCAATTTCAAGTAATTTACTTTCGAGTAGAGGAAAACAAAGCCTTACCCCTATTTCACTTTTAAGTACATCTATTTTAATTTCAAGATTTTTCACGGCTCATCTTTCTTATTACATGCTTCACATAAAACGAAGCGTGTCGAATAGGTTTCATGCTGCTTTAACCTACACGGTTTAGCCAGAGATGTAAACTATTCACTGTTGAAAAGGCTTAAGATTGGAAAAGATCATTCAAAAACCAAAGTGCAAGTATCCATACCATAGAATGTAATCAACTGCAAAGTGATTAGGAAGCCGATCAGTCTTGATGTGGTTATTCTCGATGAGAAAGTGCATGGGATCAACATAATTCTATATTTCTAATTATTTCATTCATCAATCAATTTTCATTTAGTTCTTGTCCATCCATTTAAAAGAAACTTCATCAATTGCAGTTGTTAATTGACAACAAGGCACGTTGAAATTGAAAACCTTTTTATAGAACACCTAGCCTAACTATAGTCCATACCGCTCTATATGAAACTTGCCATTGATTTGGAAACATGTGATTGTCAATACAAATAAGATGAATATATCATAAACCACATCATTTTTTTTTAGCATAAGACACTTGGTAGTGTATCATAATAAAATGAAAATATTTATGATGGTTTACGACACAACCGACGAAATGCTATCATGCTACTTGTGATTTCATTGATAAGCTAGTTAGTCACCAGTTAGCAACTCCACAAAGCACATGGGCAGCACATTCATTTTGCCCAAAGAAAAGAAAAGAAAAAAATACACCCAAGAAGACCAATGAGGCAACAACATCAAGTATTAATTTCCTATCAGTTGTGTTGATACCTGGGAGCATCAGATAATCAGAATGAAAAGCCTAAACAAAAGAGGGCTGACGAGGGATTAAGACAGCAGCCGCAACAAAAGGGAAATGCATTAGCAGAAAGGAGTGACTTGCTGATGGATGGTAAGATGAGGTCTTTCTTCAAGTTTTGGGTGAAGTTGGGCTATCACATCTCTATACAGTAGGGAGTATATCAACATGTGAGTCAGTCCTCTCAAGCCGCAAAGGCCCCCAGTTCTCAGTACAAGAATGCTAACCACACCACAAAGGCACAAACTAAGGACACAGCTTGCCGCATGGGCGATGACACTATTGAACTTGAGGAACCCAAGAACAGGCTGCCGATTATTCAGGGACTTTGACATGCAGTCTCGTCAAAATCTTGTTGATTCTTACCAGCCAATACGCATCAATGTTAAAGATATGATGCTTTAACTTATTTGTCACGCAACCACACAAGCATAGAGAGAGAGAAAACACATTGTACATCAGCAAGTGCACTGGACATCCGAACCAGAAATCTAGATGACATCAATAAAAGGAAAACGGTAGGCACTTACACTGCAAATAAATTCACAGAATTTATCTATGATTTCATATTAATGCTGGCAACTAGTAATTTTCTTCTTAAATTGATAACTTTCTAATTCGCATGACCACTCTCCTCTATCAATTCTACTGTTCACTAACGAAAATAATATACTTTGACGAAAAAATGAGAGAATTCCTATACAAATCAGTGAAATTACCAATGGAAAGGACAATTGGTATCCATGAAAAGATTGTCATGGGTCAAAATAACAAAAAGTAAAACCCAAAATAGCTGAACACCTCCTCCTAAATGCTGACGTTCAGTGCTAAAAAAGTGAAGCCCTGTACATCTAACTAAATCTCTTCTGTTGCATAGGATGCAACAAGGTGGGTAACCACACCAAATATTTCAAGTCATTGATGAATTATCCTCTCTAGGCCTAAATACAGCATCAACCAATTACTTTGAGGGATTTCAGAAAATGAAAGTGAAGAAGATGAGCAGCAGTAACTATAGTCACAGTGCCCAACATCATTCTCGACGGACTTTAGATTTCTTCTGTGAAAATGACGATCTCAATGATAAAGGAACAATGATCTCATAGATATTTTGAATGAGTCCTTTATCATACTTGTTTTCCTTAACAACTGGCTTAGCATCTTCCAAGGGTGATCTTCTAAAGAAAGCCCTCCATTTGCTTTTGCGAGGCGACACCTCACTGCTCATCCCATTAAGACTGGCTCGGAGTGCCGCAGTGCTCGCTCTTGCTTCATTCAGCTTCCTCTGCCAATTTATGTACTCTTGCCACTTGAAAGTCTGCAACCACATGTAGCAATTGGACCATATTCCATTATCACATGACATCTTATGTTTTCGAGGGTAAAACTCTGAAATTAGTATGTTTGTTAACAGGAGATGGAAACAGGCACATCTAAAATCTTAAGCTAAGGATGGATGAGTTACTTAAACTAATAAGATTGAGCCTTCATTCTTCGATTAAGTCTTGATGAGCTTAACATTAATCTCTTCACTCATTGACTGACAATTTCTATATTTCCAGTTTCTCTCCCTTTAAATAATGCAGTTTTCCATGATCTCCAGGTGGAGGCCAAAAAAAAAAAAAAAAAGAAAAAATTCTAATGTAGCCTACAAGCAGACCAAAGTACATCACTTCTTGCTTTTTCACACTTAGTTCCTAATTTTGAACCAGGAAACTTCATTTAGGTTGAGGATAGAAGATCATTGAATAGAATTCAGTAACAACAAATTCTACTCGGTACAAAACAAGTCAAGGGCATATAGGAAATCAGCAGAGTATTAGCAACACTAACCTCATTAGTGGTAGTGTTTGTGAAGCAGAGGCTGGCATGGTAGCCAAAGAAACCTGCCAGTAGCAGCGCAACTATTGCAAGGAACACCATAAGCAATATTTGAGTATCATAGGATCCAACAAACCACTGTTTTGAACCAGAGATTAAAACATTAAAAAAGGGGAAAAAAATTGACTGAGGAGAACACAGATGAAAATTATGAAACCACTAGCACTAAAACATCAAGAACACGGATTGAAAGAGATGATAACCACATAACAATTCTCAAAAAGAACACGAAGGGGAAATCAGATACCAATCGAATATGGTATGACAAAGAAAAAGATGCAATAATGGAAGAAAAAGCCATCTCAAACCCCAACATCCCCCAAAAAAATTATTTATTTATTTATTTATTAAAAAAAACACCAAGCCCAATCAACTACCATAATCCAACAGAGTGGTAAAAATTTGCATTGACAATAGTCTTAGACAATTTCAAGCAACCATAATCAACCCCAATCCTAAACATAATTAAGTACCAAAAACTGTCCAAAGAGACCTGTTATAGCCTCTATTTATGCAACCAATAACATCCCAGAAGAAAAGGCATTAAACAAAGGATCCAAAAATCAGAAACTTCATAGCACAGCAGTCATTTCTACCATTCTCTACTCAAAATTAATGCTAATTAACTCATTTCTTGTACACGTGATGAACTGCTATTTCAGATCCCTTAACGTAACAAACAGGTGATTATCAACTACTATATTATTAAAACATTGAATATCTGAATTGATGATAAGGCAATAAGCGCCATCATTAACTTGCAATGTTGTAAGGCCAGAACACATCACTAAAGTCAAATCCAACAGCAAAAGTGGACTTTCTTTTCAGTTGTAGGTAAGTAACTATATGATCATTCCATCCATGAAGAAGTATCTTAGAGCCGTTTCAACTCCAAGGAAGAATCAAGGATATATGTCATATTTCTGAGTTCTTTAACATAACTCGTACACATTGAAGAGCAAGAGATTTTCTGAACAAAGGCTTATTGACATGATCAGAAACAATCAAATAAATACTAACCTGAAGCACATGTGGAGCTAAACTACGAAAAGAATTTTCTATGCCATAATACACTGCAAGAAAGAAAAGCAAATAAATCTAAAACCCAAAATTGATCAACAGATAAGATATATAGGCCAAAGCATATGTACCAGTTAGTATATAGATCACTTTTGATTCCTTCAGCTGTCCAGCAAGAACCAATCCAATGGCAACAGCCCCATATACACACAGTAGAAAATGCCTGGAAAAAAGTAGCCAAATGAATACACACAAAGTTTGCTCATGTATAGCTGTTAAGGCAGAGGAGCTCTAATCCACTTCTAATACAAGTTATGTGAGTAATCAGCATCTGTATTTTTAAGCTTAGAGGAATATTCTCTCATTCTTAATGGAAGCTGTCTGTGACCAGTGATTTTATTTCAATTGAACACAATAATTGTTGCAATTCATCAGATAAAGAGAACATGGCATCTTGCACCACAGTGATCATTTACGAACTGCAATGGCTCCTAATTTAAGCTTAGACCTTTACCTATCTGGGAATAAAAATAAGCTGAATCTAGACAAATATGACAATATAAAGTTGCCATGCCGTTTAATTCAAAATTATCAATGTCATGTCTTCTACAACAACAAAAATACAATCATGACACATCCCAGCGTGACCACTCTTGAAGATTTTGTTTGACCAGAACCATGCACAAGCTATATCATTAGATGCTTAAGTTCTTAAACATCAAAAGAAGCCTGCATCAGTCCTTTTCTTTTGGTAGATCAGAACTCTTTGTTTAATAGTCATGTTCAGAGAAGAACTCAAGCTGAAAACCATATGTTAAATCTATTTGCTTTATCTGTTCTAAGGATAGGACGAGGGAATATTTGGACCTTCACTAAACAATGCACACATATTGCCGCCATTTATGTGAAACTCACCATAAAAGAAAAGCCATGAAGTATCGAGTATTTCTCTCCCCTATACAATTATTCTGCATGAAAATACCAGCACATTGATAGCGATACCATATTATATCCTTCTCAAGGAATAAATGAAAAAACAAGGCGTACCATCCACCCACAATGATGGTCAAATCTTGCAACACAGCGATCACAAATGCTGCAATGCTTGGACCTGGCAGGTCTGGAGAATCAAAACATAGTGAATAGCTTGACAAAGCAAAAGGTTTATCTTGGAAGGTATAAGAAAAAACTCACTTTGGAATTTTGCAAGTTGGACATTCTTTCTCAGAGTAAATAATATCATCATAGGGGTAAGCAGTAAGATATTGAGAGACATTGTCATCCTTTACAGTCCCTGGATCAGAAAAGCTAGTCAATACAAAGAGAAGGACACCAATGCCTACTGCCAATAAGCTCATGTGCCTGCATCAACAAGGAACTGCTGATCAATGTCAGGCCAAGTCATTAGCTTACAACAAGAAACAGTAATACTTGTTGAAGAAAAAGAAACACGAGCCTTTAGATCACCTAGTCCAATACTAGTGAGCTTCACTGAAAATGATACCCACTGATAGAACTAAGGATAAAACTGCAGCAATGTAGTAGACTCATCATCCTAACTAGAGTCAAATCCAATCTATAGGACAAGCAGACTGATGGCTGAGCTCATGCAACCAAAGGAAGGAAAAAATCCTGATTCTGTGAAAGTCTGAAACATGATCTAGATAAACTTCAAAGCAAAGAAAGAAATCCATTTAATCAGAGACGAGGAATAGCCAAGGTTAATCCAGAAGAAAACCAAAAAAGATATCCAACACATATACTAAGGAGCCAAAACCCAGGAATGCCAGAAGCTAAATGCATGATATGTATATAAAGAAAGCACAAAATATCGATTGATAATTGACCTCATGCAACAAATGAAAGAAGAATCCTGGTTTTGTGGAAAAATGAAATTCCAGAGAAATACGTAAGCAAGCACAAAGTAATCATCAAGTAAGAGGACAATCAATCTTCCTGCTTAAAAGAAGAGAACAAAAGGACCTCCAAAGCTGGAACCCAGATATGACAGGAGCAAAATAAATAAAAAAGGAATGCAAAAATGCTTTTCACATGCCACAACATTTGTCTTCAATGTAAAGAGCCAAATATTCTTTTTCTTTCCAGAGAATAGATTCCTTCTGTCTTATGAAAGCCTAAATTCGTGAAACAGCCACTTCCCATTTTCTGCCTTTTCAGGGAGTTATTTGCACTCATTCATCTCTCCCAAAAGCATTTGTTTTCCAAGCCATCCACAGGGCACCTGACCTTCAAGAGTTTCCATCCAAAGATGGATTCCACATTAAATTACTCTACCACTGAGGTGCACAGAGATCAAGAGACTCATGGCTATGTGTATTCAGATAAAGGCAGGCATACAACTGGCAGGAAAATTGGTTCTTCATAAGTTCTAGATCATTTCCAATGTCAATACCTCAAGCTCCAAATGAAAATTTCCACCTCAAAGACAATCAGAAAAATGCAAGGACACCCCAAACAAAAATCACACAGATGACAAATAAAGCCAAAAATATTTCCCACCACAAGATGATTGGGCTATCAAACCAAGTGTTTGGCCTTGATCACACCAGCAAATTGACTCAACAGAAATTGTATAAATCCTTTCGAACAGTACCTGTGAATTCCACTTAAATAATATCCAGGAATATAGCTGAAGCACGATTTTGCCACAATGAAATAAGTTCCTCCAACTATTGCCAGGTATATTATCTGCAAACACGCAAATCACAACCACAAAGTCTGTTGCTATTAGAGGAACACTCCAAAAAAACAAAAGCTACCAGTTGCAAATTGCTCCTGCTAGAGACAAGATTTCCACAGAAATGCAGAAAGCAGAGTGTCGCTGCAGTTTAATGGCGAGAACACTCTAAAATGAACATTACAGTCAATAGCACATAAGTCACAACCCGACACTACCTACTAAAAGAATCTCATCTCAGACAGAAAAAACTGTAACACTCTGTATATAATCCATCCACCTTCACTGACATATACCAAAAGGGTAATCCCAGTTCCTTCGCTTAAATGCAAATCATCATCAGCTAGGAGTTCGAATTCACTACAACAATACAGAAACCGCACTCCATTTCGGGTAAACATCAAAGGTGAAAGCACGTGAAATTGCATAAAACTCAACATTGCGAGCGGAAGCCTAGACTTCAACCAGCAGAAAACATTCCATTTCCCACTTCCAAATTCAAAGACACGCATGACCACAGGCGATAGAAGCTCCAAAATCAAGCGTTTCAGAAACAAGCGGTTCCCCGCCTACGATTCCAACAAGAATCAAGAATTGCACATCATGGGTGGGGAGAAAAGAAAGAACTTTCGCAGCAAGCGAGAACCTGCAAAATAGGGTTGGGGCGATCGCAGCAGAACCGCTCCACGTCCAGAATCGCATTCGTGCCTCTCACTCCAAACAGCACCCCAACACACCTCCTTCACCCAAAAAAAGAAAACCCATTTGAGAATTCGATCCAAGACGCACGATAGAACCAAGGAAAGTAGGCTCCGCGAGAGCAAAGAGAGAGAGAGAGTACAGGAGGTAGTCGTAGGCACCGACGGTGAGGAAGTGGTGGATGGAAGCGATGGGGGTGCGGCGGAAGATGGGCCACTGGCCGCACAGGAACGAGACGACCACCACCAGCGTCGCCAGCCCATGCAGCACCAGAACCCACTGCACCGCCATCTCCCTCTCCCCTCTCTCTCTTCCTCTTCTTCGGCGAGCGAAGCTCAGATCGAACTGGTCAAAAATTCATTCGAGGGACAATCTCCGTCCGACGAAGACGACCGGCTTTCCTGCGGGAAATCGAAGTGACGATGTGTTTCGATCGATGGCGAATCGGGATGCAGGAAATGGGCCCATAGACGAGGAAAAGTCCGTCCGTTTTGCAAAACGCCTCAGCGTCGCACGTGCTTTGCACGGGCATTTATCAAAAAAGAACGGATTTTTACCGGTATTTATTTTCCTGCAGGTTATTTATATTTATTTTTTAGGTTTTTACATGTATTTTATTTGGTTTCTCGACCGTCGAGTGCAGAAAATACCAAGTTACAGAATTTTTATTTCTTCTTTCCTTCTTTTTTTTTCTCACTTAAATATAACGTGCGGTTCTGACAGGCCTCATACTATTCAATCAAACTTGCAGATGAATTTTTTTTATTCAATGTCCTATTTCTATATGACATTTTCATCCGATTTTTACGATGGCTAAATTAAAAGTCAAGGTCTTCCCTTTACTACCATTTAGAATTTAAGTAATAAATTAAAGCCCATGGCCTTTCCCGAAATAATTCAAATTGAGTGGGTTTTAAATAAAAAGGCCCGTTTTTTTTTTACAGGAAATTTCTTTCTCAATCTCTCCTATTTGTTTCTTCCGCAATGAAGCCAATAACTGCAAAACCTTACTATTTTTCTAGAATAAAATACAATATGCATATTGATTCTAGAAATTGCAATTTATTCTAGAATAAGCTAATATCAATATCGCCGACAGCCCGATATTCACAAAATGCCAAAGCAAAAGTTCGATGATTAGAGAATAGAGAAGAATCCTCCATGGACGGGATCGAGAGACAACCCCATCTCATCCGAGAAATGAAAAATCGCTCCTTTTTACTACTTTTTTGGTTTAACATAGCAACCCAAAAAGGGTAACAAAAAAAAAAAAACAAACAAACAAACAAATTGCAGACGTATATTGCAAAGATCAAACCCTAAAGTCCTACACCAAGATCGAAGAAGAACCCACCCAGAAATATAAAAATTTAAAAAAGAAACTGAAAAAGGAAGGCGGAGAGATGGCAGAGGCCCCCTAGAATTCCTGAGAAGCGGACCCAATGTCGCCCTTGCCCTTCCCGCCGGTCTTCTTCGGCAAAAGCGTCTGGTGGATGTTGGGGAGGACGCCGCCGTTGGCGATGGTCACGGAGCCCAGGAGCTTGCTCAGCTCCTCGTCGTTCCTCACCGCCAGCTGGATGTGGCGCGGCACGATCCTGTTCTTCTTGTTGTCCCTCGCCGCGTTCCCAGCCAGCTCCAGCACCTGCAACGGCGCACCGAACGTTAAAATCGAGAGAGAGAGAGAGAGAGAGAGAGAGTCGGCGAATTTTCACGAAAAAAGAGAACGCATTTCAGACGATTACGGGTAAACTTTCAGCTAATGAAGGGTTTCATCGATGCGAATCGAAGTATAACTGAAGATCGGTTGATCGGAAACCCATGGAAAAGCGTTTCGATCAAATCCGCCGCCAGAGGAGGCCAAAACAGTTAATAGAGCGTCCAAATTAAGTGCGGAAATGGCGACAAAGCTAGGCAAAAGCCATCGATATCACTTCCACTGGCTTAAAGAACAGAGGAGATCGCACAGCAGTCGAAAAGAGAATCTAGAAAGCAACAGCCGATCGGCAAAAAGAAACGGAAAAAGCCGGAACGAGAGACGGATCGGGGAGAGGGTACCTCGGCGGCGAGGTACTCGAGGACGGCGGAGAGGTAGACCGGGGCGCCGGCGCCGACGCGCTCGGCGTACTTGCCGGCCTTGAGGAACCGGGCGATCCTGCCGACGGGGAACTGGAGGCCCGCCTTGTGCGACCTCGAGACGGACTTGGTGGCCTTGGGCTTGCCCCTGCCCCCTTGCCTCCTTCCTTCGAACTCATGCTCGCGTCCCGCGAAGCAGAAAGAAAGAGGATCGGAAAACCCTAGATCCGCCGGAAGCCGGAGATCCTCGCCGGTGGAGGAGCCTGTTAAACGGACGGACGGACGGCGATTATGAGAGAGAGAGAGAGAGAGCGGGTTTTGCTTCGGTGATGAGAGGAGCGATGGAGGGCGTGGATTTTATAGGTGGCGAGGGGGCGATGCGATTGGCGGAGAGCGGGGGTGCCGCGGATCGCCAGCGTGGCACGGGGGGTGGCTCGCTGCTTTCGTATTTCCCGCTCTCGCGGGGGGAAAATTGGCGGAGAGGGAGTTTCGTTTCCTTTTTCTCTTTTGGAGGGACTCTGGAAATTCTTTTGCACTTTTTCCCTTTGTCCGAAGCCAAGCCAAGCCCTTCGAATTTAAAAAATGTACCGACTTCTTTTTTTTTTTTGGTCGCAATAAAAAAAATTTCTCTTTGGAATAAGCGTTTTCAAAATTCATTTTCCCCCAATTTGGAGTATAAAGAGTAAATTTACTCAAAATTTTTCTATCCTAGCATTGCATTTTCCCTCCCTCTCTTCTCTCAGTAATAGAACATAAAGTTATGCATTAATACCATAAAAAAACCCTAAATTAGTATATTTGTAATAAGTTTATTCGAAGTTAAACCTCAAACTATTATATTTATAACAAATTAATCGTTCGTTAGTTTTCATTATATTTTATATTAAATTACTGAGTTTGATAATATGTGTCGGTCGATAAGTATACTAATTTGGGTTTTGCCTTTTGTCTGTCACAAATTTTCGATTTATGGTTTATCATGGTATTAATCTAATTTAATGGAAATTAACAAAAGGTAAAATCATTATAAATGTTATATAGTTTAGGGTTTTTTTTGTGATAAATTTGTCACATATATACTAATTTAAAATTATTTTGTTATCAAAAATTTAGTTTGTAATAAATTTATCATAACCATATTTATTTGGGGTTTTTGTGATATTACTTCTAAAGTTAACTCCAATTTGTTTTTGACTGCCAATACTTTTGCGGCACTCGTATTTGGGTGACATGGATCGCTTAACCCACAAAATTTTATGTATTTTTCGTTTCTTTTTCATTTATGGGTTGAGAGCAAGTGAACTTTTCCGTATCTTTTCCGAAATTAGAGTTCGTGAGTGATTTTCTTCGTTGAATGCTTAGAATTGTCTTTGACGATTCGATTGATATGAGTTCGCAAAATGCCCATTATTTAACAACCATTAGATTCTCATAATTTAATGACCATTATTCAATTAAAATTAATTGCATATCTAATTCTTCCAAGAGTAAAATGATATGGGCGAAAATAGACATGTTCGAGTGATCCGAGCAACGTTCTAAAATTGCTGTGTTTGGCTTGATTTTGAAATTATTTTGAAACACATGTAAAGTTGAATAAAATACCCAATGTCCAATAAGATAAACTATGTGTATCGGAAATTGTTTATTTTCTCTATATTTTACACACAATTTTAGATATGTTATAACTAATCATTTGATTTATCATCTTTCGTTATGGTACATTTAGTAACCATTTTGTTATTAGGAATAATTTATGTCCAAAAATAGTTTTTTTCATTTTATTCATTTGATGAATTTCCGAGTATTTGAAGGTGTTTGATAATTGTCAAAATCTTATATTACCATAATAGAAATATGTTGATCACTTTTTTTCTTTTTCCTTATTTTCTTCTTCCCATAACTGGTCATTGGCCTTGGTGGAGCCTCACCTAACCACTAGTGAGGCTTGACTTCACCTAGCCATCATGAAGTCAGCCTAGCTAGGGGCTGACAAGATTGCCAAACCTCATTTGGTTGGTTGCCAGCCACCGACTAGGAGAAGAAGAAGAGGAAGAGAAAAAAAAAAAGAAAAATGAACAAGATCTAGGCTTGATTTTGAAATAATTCATGAAAATAAATAAGTAAAATTTTTTTTTTACTTATTGATTCCATTCAAAATTTAGATTTTATTATTATTATTATTATTTTGTTTCAGGGAACAAAATAATAGAATTAGACACGTCTAACTCGTTACCAAATATGCTATAGGTAGAACAATGCAATACTTATGAATAATGATGAAAAACTATATCCATTCTAATTTTCATTTATTTTAGGTTTTGTCCACTTTGTAGGAAATTAATGATTTGAAAAATATTTTCCTGAAAAATGATTACTTGTATTGATTGAAATAATTAATTGATGAAAAATATTCTAATTATCCATAAAAATTCATTTATCGACATTTTCATGAATGGTGAAATCACCTTTCATTAATTCATCTTACAATAATTTATAGATTTTTTTTAATTCATTCACTTTTTGCAAAAATAAAATAAAATGGAGCCATAAGGAATATTTATTTTACGAAAACCTCATTAGAAGTACCATGCCCAACTGTTTAAATAAGCTAAAAAAGTCACGTCCTGCAATACTAGGCCCGTTCAATTTTTTGGGCCAATGCAAAGTGCCAGCAACGGCCCAATTAAAAGTATTTATGAATTGGCCCATTCCGGGATTGCACCGGCCTCCGTGTCTTCAATTTCTCGCTGAACAAGGATAGGCTAAGATGGGATAATAAATTCTCTGAACTTTTTTATATCTTATCATTTGTTTGGTAAGTTATCAGACATAATGTAGGATGTGGAAATATTTCTAAAACAAATTGTGAAAACATGGAAAGCTAAATAATCAGGATTGAAAAAAAAAATAAAACCCAAAATTAAGATTTATAGTGGAACCTTCACCGGACCTATGTGGAGCAGAAGTCCCCAACCCATGATGACCACTCGGTGGTGGTACTCTTTGTCGTTGTGATTGCTTGAGACCACCGGGATAGATCTATTTGGCATTGAGCACTAGGAAAAGAGGAGAGATACTTCGTATGAGATTTGGACTACATGGAGCCGCCATAGGGTGGCTGCCAACGCCTAGGGTGTGTGACCATTGTCCAGATAGGAATTAGGATTGGATATAATAAAATGGATGATAAAATCTCTTAACTATATTTATATCTTGTCATTTATTTGGTAAATTATGTCGGATATGGAAATATTCTTTTGAAACAAATAGTAAAACATAGAAAGCTGAATAATTAGGATTGAAAAAGAATCAAACCTGAAATTAAAATTTATAGTAAAACCTTCATTGGACCTAGGTAGAGTACTAGTCACCAATTTGTGGTGACCATTCGAATGGTGGTACTCTTTGTCGCCGTGGTCGCTCGAGACCACTACAACAGATCTATTTCGCATTGAGCACCAGGAAAAGAAGAGAGATACTTCACATAAGAACTAGACCATATGGCCACCGTCGCCTAGGGCGTGTGACCACCGCGCGGTGGTTGCCGGCGATGGTGGCCCAATCTCAAATCTACTTATCTCCGAAATGGAGGAAGATGAATTTTAAACGAACATTGAACAGTAATCATTTGAGAGGGACAGCCATCTTGCAGTGACTACTCGAGAGCTTCGAGTACCTCATCCAGTCGCCAGTTCCACCGCCAATGGTGGCGCAGTTGGTACTGGATGAACATCATCCCGAGGCCAAGCAAGTTATTTGACTTTTTGTCTGGATTAATGTACCTCAAGCGCGTCATCGTACGTCGGATGGGATAAGTAATGTCCTTTGTTTTTGACAAAAGAAGACCTCCAACCTGTCTTCATTAATTCATGTCCGCTCAAAAAGGGGAAAATAGAATGGCGTTTCCTCTAAATTTCAATAAGAAATACGTTCATACTTCATAGTTAACTAAATACATGTAGGAAAAAGATATAATTCTAAACTAGCACTTTTGATAGTTTTAGATTTCGAGGGATTCATGTTTTCTTCACTTGGAAAAACTTTTAAAATGATTCGGATATTACAAGTAGTTATGCATTAATCTTCCATTAAATCTCTTTAAGAGTTATTACGAGGTCATTTATCATATCGTTATCTTCTTCTTTTTTGACATTTTTGAGGTTAAAAAAAAAGGAATGAAAGATCCCTTGTTAGTTGCTCCAACAACGTCACAAGTAGGGATGAGTATGTCAGATCATCCAAATTAGGAATTGCCTAAACCACACTGACCGGTTTGGTCTGGTTTTTAAAAGCATTTGTTCAGTTTCCGGTTTTATAAAAATGGAATCAATGATTTTCTATCCAATTCTTGATTTTGAGGGGGAACTAGAGTGACTCTATTTTTTAAAATAAATATTTTATTTTTTAAAATAACAATAAACCCTAAAATAATAATAATTAGTAGTTTTTTTAACCATTTTTTGCTAAGTGATTGATTCCACATGATACAGTTCCCAATCCGATCCACAATCCTAAAAATTGGGAATTGGTCATTTCAATCCGATTCTTGATTCTTAGGTTGGACTAGATCGGATCGGAAAAGCGATCATCACTAATCACAAGGAATTGTTATTTCAAAGATACATACTAAAAATGAGCATATAATTATGAAATTACGATATATAATTAATATCGATAATTGGGTTATTATATATTAACAATTACATAATTTTCTTTTTGATATCAAACCTCTCCTTATTCAGTTTTCTTATTTTCTTTTCTCCTTTCGATTATATTAAAAACTACAGTCATTCATTTTGGATTTGCTATCATCATTGTGAGGCACCGATTTGCCAAGGCGGTTCACCCATCAGTATGTGTCGCCCATATTCTTTAATGTTGGTGAATCAATTTAAAGTTTGTAAATTTATTTGAATAAAAATTACCATCTTTCATGTTCATTTCCAAAAGTAATTTGTTGTAAATTAATTATTATATCTCCATCTATCAATAAAATAGTTACTAAATCATTATTGAATTTAACCTTTTTTATTTCAATTTTTTTAATATAAATTATACAATAATTCAATGTTCTCAATTTAGTCCCTTTTTTTCTTTTCCTTTTTTTTTTTTTTTTGCCTTTATTGCATTTGGTGCTTCGACAAATATACATCACTTGGCTGCAAACGGGCTAGAGGGTGGTTATCCCCTTGATAAAATTAGACAACCCGCAGGCTTACCCGTCACAACATCCCTTCGGGGGGTAGGGAAGCCACCTTGGATTCCAGCAGGCTTCCCTGGTGAAACATCCGGGCACGCAGCATAGAAAATAAAGGGGGTGCCCCAATGAGATTGCCAAATGTCATCATATAGTGAAAATTTGTTAAAACTTCAAATTACTTTATCTCATATGGTTAGCATATGTATAAGTAAGTAAATGTTTATTGGAAGAGATATGCATATTTTACATTGAAAATCATTTGCTAAAAAATATTATCACGTGAATAAGTTTAACTTCATAAACCTTATAGAAACATTTTGTCATTTTTCAACTTCGAGTTGCCATAGTTGTGTATAGCCTTGAGGAATTTCCAACTTAATAACTAAAGATCAGTAGTTCGAATCCCACTAAATTTGTACAAACTACTATAAGTTAGAGAGCCATTGACACATACTAAACATTTGGATTTAACCATTTCATGGGATCGACATCACGTTTTATGGGGTCTCTGGGTAGTCGAATTTAGGGCTCGTACTCCTGGACTATGAAAAAAAAATGTATTTTTTTCTTTCTTCAAATGAGAGGGCGAGGATTGACACTATGTGGACTGATGGAAAAGGCCAATACACAAGAATCCAAGAACTGTTCCCTTGCTGTTGACCCAGTCCCAAATGCATCCAAGCACTTCTCGCAGCTTCAGCAATAATGGCAAAAGCCATCCAAAGCAGACCTCCAATTGGTGAAAGTGATGTTTATGGAGAGCGACCTAAGAGAAAGATGCTCTCCCTTCTTGCAGGATGAAAGCTTCCAATTCGTTTATGGCTCAAAACCAACCAGCCATGCCAATACACAAGCGCATCTACCAACCAGATCGTGAAAAATATGCCTTCAAATGAAGTGGGCATCAATTTCTTTTTCCTTTTCTTCATAGGTTCTGTGGTGAACATATAAAGTATTTATGAACATCATAAGTGTATTGACAACTTACTTGCGAATGTGGAAGCAGTACATCCATGGATTTTGATTATTCGTATCCTCAAGTATGAAAATCTTTATCTTACCCATTGGTAGGCAGCTGTGATAGTTGGCTTACTTTTTATCGCTGATGTCATAAGTTCGAATCTCTAAATACTAGCGTCTTTGGTAGAGTCCTGTGCTAGTCTCTCCCAAGGTATAAGGGCCCAGCCCTTTGGTGCTGTCCAGGCACGGGGACCCGTGGTGGAGTTCTTGGTTATAAAAAAAAAAAATTTATCTTCATTTCATTTATTTGGCTTTTAACTTTCATCTCAGCAACTCTAGTGAGATTGATAAGGCATTTCATAGTTTTCAGGTTCACGACATGTGATGTGGGCTCACTATCAAGGCAATAATTTGTTGATTACCAGGATTTTTAATAATAAGCAATCTGTTCAGTTACAATAGCAAAAAGAGCTAATTATTCTTGGATAAAGAGATTGGGATCCATGTATTTTGCAAATTGTTCAATTAGGTAAATTGTATTTGGGTCCCTAAACTATATACTTTTGGTTTGAATCGGTCCTTTCGTTAAAAAAAAGATACAAAAAATGCTAGCATTTTCAGTTTTGATCGATATCTTCTTTTAGTTCAATATTACAAATGTCTCTAGATCTCGGAGCTATCTATAGTGAAAAAAATTAATATTAAAGATTTCAACAAATCACTAGAAAACTAGGAAATTCCTAAAATTCAACATAATCAGAATTATTAGTAATTAAAATGCAACTTTTTCTCAAAATCAAAGTATGTAATCCAAACAGAAGAAAAAAGATGTTCCTCTTCAAATTCTTATGAAATGATTCAACTTCTAATCAGGTTTCCATGAATAAACATAGACGAAAATATAATTACATTACATATGACTAGTCCAAGTAGGTATTAAACCACTTATTAAAGAACTAGACACTTCGATCAATTTTAAGAATTGTCAAATTATGAAGAATCAATCATTTTAAAAACAAGAGTATAATGGATTAATCCATCATGATTGTTATCCCGATTTTTCAGTTTCTCTTAGATAAGAGCATTCTCGGAGTGTTAACTTTCTAGATAAGAATACATAATTACAAAATAGTCAATGGATCTATTTCTTTAGTGCTTGTTTATAGAAATCCATTACAAAATTATGCTCTCTGCTTTTGGAAGCAAAGACATAGTCCAAAAGGAGAAACACTTCTCCTTCAGAAGATATTCCTAGAGCCAACATAATTATTCCTATATCCATCAATTGGAACCATGATCTCCTAAATCAATCAATGGGAATTAGAAACTGTTCTTCGCTAACAAATTGTAGTAGTCGCTCCTTCAATCTAAGAATTACTTCTAATATCTAAACCAATTCTATTAACAACCCAAAAGTTGTTGCTAGTATTAGTGGTCTTGATAATAGATTTACACCCGTTTATCCCCAATAACAAAATGATCAGAATCCGGAAACAGTAGATTCTCCAAATTATTCACCCGCATCCATGGTCGAAATTCAAAAAACCAATATTGAGCTTCTTATTATTGAAAAACAGTTTGGACAAAACCAGATGTTCTTAAACCAATAATTCGATTCAGAAGAAAAAAATTTCTTTTTTTAAATTAGAAAATGGCTTTTTTAACACTTTATCGAATCAAATCCGAGAAATCAAATTAAAATGCTACGATTATATGTATAAACATGAAGACCAAATTTTTTTCTTACATTGGCCTGAAAAATATTTTCGCGAGCAAAGAAAAATCCAGGCCCTAGATAAACTTTTCAAACGAAAATTGGATAACAACCAAATTATTGAATTCAATCACCCTGCCGTTAGAAAACTGAAAATTCAATATCTTCAAAATGGAATAACAGCTTCTCCTTTAAAATAGCTTCTGAAACTGATAGTTTACATATTAGAAAAATAATTGAACAAGACAATTATACAAACCAAAATCTCCGTACCAAGCAATTACAAAGAAAAGAATGTTCTGTCCAAAATCCTTCTGGCCAAATAATCCATCAAAACTGAAATTCTTAAATCACCAATTTCCAAAACATATGAATTTGCTAAAGAATATAGCTTAGAATTTATTAAAGTTATAGAAAAAAGGAAGAAAAATGGCTTGTCATAAGAAGTAATGAATGAGCCCTCTACTTCTAAATAAAGAAACTTATCATAGAAAATACCCCAGATCAAATATATACCCTTAGATCAATTTTTGATCGGAGAATGAATCCATTCCTAAGATAAATAAAATAACGTGGAAACGTCCACCAAAAAAAAAAAAAACTTTATTATTCCAAATGAAAATATCTTTGTTCTTTTGATTATTTTCACTTCATCACTTTAATATCACATCTACCACTAATATGATTGGCTTCACAAGATGTTTATTTGCTTTTATTATCCTGTAACTTGGATATCATTTACAGTCTTTCCTTAGATTTAAATATTCACTCTAGATTTACTTTCTCTTTCTTTATTTTTCTTAATATAGAACCCCTTAAATCCGCAGGCATAGTCACCACCTTATCCAATGATGTTGGAGCTGTGTGACCCTAGGCATGATCTCACTAGGGTCACAGTACCGTGGCCCAATTTAGTTGAGGTCGTGCGACCCTGAGACACGTCACCTTTGCCCACAAATACACCATATGACCTTTCCTCTTTGATCAATCATGCTTGCAATCTATCAGTAAGGTCTTCATTAATTTTCCCATCTTTTTATACAGAGGCTGGTTTGGCGCCACATTAATATATGAGTAGGGGTCATCATCAGGCTTGTGCCAAAGTTTTGGCAATACAATCTAAATGGCCTCTAGTGTAAAGATAAGTTTTGAAAATACTCTAAACTCAATACAAATGGACCAGGTTTGGTTTTAGCATTTCCAAAGATTCTATTTTGGCGTTTTAATGAATTTTATTCTCCCCATCTTGCCCTCACTACTTATGGGGTTCCTATTTTACCCTTGTCGTGGATAGAGACAACTATCGTGGCCGGGTACACATGAAGGAGCTCAAAAGATGGGCGGCATTGCCTCACTTGGAGTCATGGGCTGCCAAGGGGGTCAAGGGGTGGTGGCAGTGGATCGGAATCGGAGGCATCTCGTGGCCGCCGGAGGACGAGCTCAGCCACCCGGCTCCTAATCTTTCGGCCCCTACCGATGTGGCGAAAGGGACGTCACAGGGAGGAGAGGGCGTCCATCGGCATCTTCCAACTCATGGACAGCGGGGTATTATTTGCATTTTGGAAAGGTACTTGGAGTCAAAAGTCCTTCTCATCTAGATGAATGCAAAGCACTTCTCCCGAAATTCTCCCGAAATTCTCCCGAAAGCTCTCCCCCTAAGACATCGAAAGCGCTTAAGCTTGAGGATCCTTTTCATTCTCTCATTCTCGTCATTATATCTCATCAACTCTTGAACCCTATTAAACGTACATTTATTGTACCCTGTCTGCCTTTCTTCTACAATCCAACCAAACCCCTTCCAAAATACAAAACTCCTAAGTTCCTTTGACATGGAAAGTAAATATATATATTTTTCTTCTTTTTGTTAATATTCTGAAATATCTGTAGATATTAAAGTCGAATTCAAAACATTAAACGCAAAAAAGCAAAAAACTAAAATTTTTTTTTTTTGAGTGATGGGAGATTGGCTTTGACGTGTGGGCCCCACAGGAACAGTTCCACTTTCAGCCACAATCTCTGTGTCGCGCTCTATCCCCTCACTCCCTCTCTGGCAAACCATCATCCAGCTCACTTTAGCATCTTCCCCACATAAGGTGCTACAATGCGCCCATCTCCTTATCCTTCACCCACCCCCACCCTCTCTCTCTCTGTGTACTCTCCTTTTGAAGTGCGACAGGGAGGTTTTTATCATTTTACCTTTGTTTTTGTCTCCTCCATAGGACATCCCGTTTTTTCACTTTCCCTCTTTGATCTTCCCCCATTATCTCTGTAGAGACAGATTCATGATGACGCCCGGCGCCTTTTCGTGGGACAAAGGCACAAAAAGGACCGATCTTTTTCCGCTCTCGAGCACGCATTGAGCGAGTCCGCACCTGGGTGGGCTGCAGCGAGGTCCTGCTGTTTTGGGTCCGTTGGGTTCGTTCTCCTTCCGGGTCTGTGGTATGTGACGAGTCGCGAACTGGGTTGTGTCTGAAGATAGGATCTGACCGTCTGGGGGGCTGTGGTGGGAGGATATTGGTGGTCGTCATGGCTGGGAGCAATGAAGTCGGTCTCAGTGAATCGAAGGTAATTCGTTTCTGGTTGTTTCTTTGTGATGTTTGCTCGTTTCCCTTTTTCTCTTTCCTTGTTCTAGTGTATTTCCTCGGGGTGAAAGAGATGATGAGCACGGGATTGCTCTGTCGTCCTGTCATCTTGTGTAGTGAGGTGGGTTTGGATCGTGGGGTTATGATGCCTTTTTCGTAAAGTCTTTTGCCCTTTTCGTGACTTCGGTCGGAGCTTGGAGGATGGTTGTGTTTGGTATCAGCTGAGGGGTATGTTCTATGACTTTGAATTTGTCATCTTGCTTGTGAAAGGTTTGATTTTTCTGACGTTCCGGCTTTGGACAGTTTCTGTGATGCTGTTTGGACTGGATGATCATTTAAGGGGTGTTTTTCTCCTTTTGTTAATCTTAGGTTTCACCGACTTATCCGCGATGGATGTACCAGTTTGGGTGTTTCGTTTTCTCTATTTCGTGAGGCTCTATGCCGATGAATTCCCACCGTATGATCATAATACTTTTATATGCTTATCTTATGACGTGTTGTTTTGAGTAATCAGTAGGAACGTAGGTCAATGATCTTTTGTTAGTTTAGGTCGATTTGCTACTACTGTTATCCATTCTGTACTCAAACGGTATTTACTTCCATATATGAGCAACACCAACATTGTTTGCTGTTTTTGTCTGCCCAGATGGTTGTTCCTCTGAATATGTGGGTCCTAATTTCCAATTTCAAGTTGAAGTACAATCTTCTCCGTCGCCCGGATGGAACTTTTGACCGCCATCTAGCAGAGTTCCTTGATCGGAAGGTTCCAGCAAATGCGAACCCCGTTGATGGCATCTTCTCCTTTGATGTTATAATTGACCGCACGGCGAACCTCCTTTGCCGGATTTACCGCCCGGCCTTTACTGAGGAACCTCAGCCAACTTTAATTGATCTCGAGAAGCCTGTGGATGCTGAATTTGTTCCAGTCATTGTTTTTTTCCATGGGGGAAGTTTCGCACATTCATCTGCTAACAGTGCCATATATGATACTTTATGCCGAAGATTTGTAGGCATGTGCAAGGCCATCGTAGTTTCTGTGAACTATCGCCGTGCACCTGAGAATCGATATCCTTGTGCCTATGATGATGGGTGGTTGGCTCTCAAATGGGTAAGCTCCAGATCTTGGCTCCAAAGTAAAATTGATTCAAAAGTGCACATATTTTTGGCTGGCGACAGCTCTGGTGGAAACATAGTTCACAGTGTTGCTCTGAGAGCTGCTGAAGCTGAAATAGAAGTGTCGGGAAACATACTGCTCAATCCAATGTTTGGTGGAGAGGAGAGAACTGAGTCTGAGAAAAAATTAGATGGGAAATATTTTGTTGGCATACGAGAACGAGACTGGTACTGGAGAGCCTTCTTGCCTGAAGGTGAGAATCGGGATCATCCTGCATGCAACCCATTTGGTCCCCGAGGAAAAAGTCTGGAAGGGATTAAGTTTCCCAAGAGTCTTGTTGTTGTGGCTGGTTTGGACTTAATTCAGGATTGGCAGTTAGCTTATGCTAAAGGGCTAGAGAAGGCCGGCCAGAAGGTGAAGCTACTGTTTTTGGAGCAGGCAACAATTGGATTCTACTTGCTGCCAAACAACAACCATTTCTACACAGTGATGAATGAAATCAGTAGCTTTGTGAATCCCGATGGCAAATAGTGTCACCCGTGAATGAGGATTGGCTATGGGATTTGAAGTTTGAAATTCTGGTTCGGTATGGTGGTGATGCTTAAGTATTATATAATGCGCAGTGTTTGTTTACTACTCGTGGCTCTTATCATGATA
The DNA here is from genome assembly GCA_017140475.1 of Eucalyptus fibrosa. Lineage (NCBI taxonomy): Eukaryota > Viridiplantae > Streptophyta > Magnoliopsida > Myrtales > Myrtaceae > Eucalyptus > Eucalyptus fibrosa. The sequence goes on along the minus strand of CM029507.1, from coordinate 60,949,721 downwards.
TTACTCTGAAGTTGCTCCATTTTGGCCTCGTTCTTCTTGGTTAAGATAACTAGGCTGGCTGTTTGGGTACTTGCAATATTCAGCATTTAGCTGGATCTCTTTTTGTTCTGTCCTTGCGATATTCAAGTGATTCTGCAGCTATTTATTTTGGTCTGCTACACCCACCAAATTCAAATTGCCACTTCTCTGGTGAAACGGAAAGAAAGGGTTTGGCAATAGCATTTGGCGGGCTAACCAACTGGGATCGCTGTTCCTGCCTAACATCATATGGCTAATTTGAACTCATGGATTTGGAATCATCCATGGTGTTTCCCTAGCAAATATAGTTAAGTGTCCCCATATATGTAAAATTGTTTGGCTTTTTCTGTAGTAATGTATCTTTGTAATTTACCCCTTGTGGCAAGTGTAAATAGAACATATAATCTATGTGTAATATAGCTCTCGATGGACTGGTCTTAACTATGGTACTCTTCTGGTTAATGTATTTTGTTAGTTTAGTTTGACTCTCTCCCCTGAATGCTTGCTCATTCATGTTATAAGCTGTGGGAGATCTCTGTCAACTAGAAAGAAGCAGATAAATGTACAGATTGCTCTCGTGTATGTTGCTGTGTCTCGGAAACTAGGTCCATGACTTCATTTGTCAGTGAAGTCCCATTTTTCCTGTTCTGTCTTTTCCTGAAGGATCTTTTCTTCAGTTGTCTTTCTCAAATAACCATGAGAGCTAAGTGATCACTTATACTGATTTCATGAGAAGTTGGCATGAATGCTGTCATTCAGGATTTAAGCGCCTAGTGCAGTGTAGCATCTCTGATGCTTACGCACAAGTGAATACCAGGTCAGCTCTGTTGGTTCACTACCAGCTTTCAAAGTGCATGCTAGTGGGAAGGAACCAGCAGCACAGACCATCCCTGTCCATATAAAGTTGCATGCTTGTTGAGCCCCGATTGAGCCCACAAAACATAAAGGGGTGTTGATTCAATTATTGAGAGGACGTTTCTAAAAAGACCAATTGGCATTTATCTGGGATTTGATTTGGTATTTCATTCTTTTTCTGTCAATTCTGGGATGCCCTGTTCTTTGGAAAGGAAAGAAATATGCTGGAATGGAATTGATTTTGGAAGTGGATGGTTGGTATGGGCGTGGTTGGTTCTTGGATGGGTTGAAGGGACCACTCGAGCATTGAGAAATTCCACCAGGGTTTTTAAGGGGTGCTGGAGTTGAGCTTTCATCACATTATGAACAGTAAGTACTAGCTGGAAAACAACAGCTACAAAACCGGTATATATGCAAATTTCCTTCCATATTGATTGGAAAACGTGTCCACTGATCAGCCTTACTCCCAGCAGAAAGACTTTTCCGATCGACAATGATGAAAGAAGGCGATAAAATATCCTCAAAAGTGCAATTTATCCCAATTTACGAGGGACGAACAAAGCGAGCCCAAAACTGCACTAGTGTAACGCTTGGAAATGTGAATAACCATGGAACTCGTTAATTTAGTTTGCATCTTCGCAAGAAATTGTCATTTTCCTTTCAAAGAGAGAACCCACAAATCCGAACACACATTTCTCTCTTTCTCCATTCTAACTCTCCTTCCATCACCGGTCGGCCACCGCCTTTCCGCCTAGGCCCCTGCTGTCCCCGACTGCTGCCAAACTTAAACTTGAGGTAGGCGAAGGTCGTTGCCTTGGGTGACCTGCGAGCATTGTGACAGAGCTCGCATGGTCGCCGTGAGCTCTACCAGAGACCTTGCTGGGCTCACGTGAGCCTTGTACTGAGCTTGTAGCTAGCAGCGTGGTAGACGCGGCAATGTGTGGGAGAGAGTTTGCTTTGTATGATTGAGTGTGAAGGAGGGTGAGGAAGAGAGAGAGAGGAAAGAGATGGGCGCAGGGTTTCAAAGTACAATGTGTTTTTTTTCAGTTTGGAGGAGATTCAAATTAGAAATTTTTAAGGCGATGGTAGATTTTTATACAAAAATATAAACTTTAGGATGCTTCTTGATCGCAAAGTTCATGGTTCCGGCTGTCAGTAAATCATCCATTTGATGTTTGAAGACATATTCATCTAATCATGGACAACCATTACCAACAGAACTGTGCAATAGCACTACAGAGAGCAGTAGAGACAAAAAGTAAACGGCCATAGCATGAAAAATTGTAGAAACTACTACCATCATGGAATTTCAACTGGAGGATTCAGATTCAGACAACTCTGAGAATCTAAGTAAGCAATTCCAGAGTGTTTGAGTACATTATTGTACTGCATATCATGTTTAAAGGGGCAGCAAAAACTTTTGTCAGGCAAGCGAAAGTACTCACAAGCCCTAAAGACTGCTATGGCTAATGTAGAAACTACTACTGATTATCGTCCCCTGGCAAAGTACGCGACTGATGCTGCGGCGAACAATGTGGTTGCCGAGGAAAGCAATGTCCAAAAGCCCTTCTGCTTATGTGCCTGGGCTGCAGAGTCTTGCAGCAACTCAATCTGCTGCTTTAGGTCTTCTACCAGGGACTCTTTGATCAGGAAAGCACTCTTGATAGCTTCTAATTCTCTTGCGAATGGTTGAGAATCTTCCTCGAGCTTCTGTTCTTCAATCACCTCTTCTTTACCATAAGTCCCGTCCTTGACCTCATTCACAAGAGCTGCAGTTCTCTTCAAGATGGCCAAAGTTCTCTCCAACTTGATACTGGCAGATTCGATTTTTGCCTCCAAGTCCTCAATAGTTCGCTGTGCATCTAAGACCTTCTTCTCAAGCAATTCCTTCTCTTTCTCAGACAACTCGAATTTGCTTTGAATATTCTTGTTCTTGGAGATAAATTCATCTCTCTCAGTCCTGATGTGACCCAACTCCTCCACGGTTTCGTCAACTCTGCTCTTCATTACAGAAACCACAGACCTCAAATTCGAGGCATTCTGTTTCTCCTCGTCCAGAGCCTTCTGGACATTGTCCCTCTCGAGAGTGACTCGATCGCAAGCTTCTCTACAAGAGCCAAGTTCACACAGCAGACCCTTATTCTTGTCCTCTTGATCTCGAAGTGAAAATTCTAATCCAGTAATCTCCTTCTTCAGTTCACCAACCTCTCTAAGCAACCCAGCAATCTCATTCTGCTTACAATAGTTTGCCTCTTCAATCTCAATTTTCTTCCGAACTATCCCATCCATAAGCTGTACCTTCTCCTCCAATTCTTTCTCGGCCACCTTCAATAGTCTCTCCACCGAATTTATCTTTTCTTTTAGCTCCTCAATCGTCTCATCCTTTCCCCGCTTCTCCTCAATCAAAACATTAATCTGCCCAACCATCTCCTTTCCCTTTTCAACCCCCGCATCGCATTTGTTCTCCAATTCGGAGACCCTTTCTCTCAGCTTTCCCTCCTCTCTTCTCAAACTCACCTCAATCTCATTCAACACAGCCATTTCCTTCTCCAGTTCATCTATCTTCACTTGCTGCCCATCTTTCTCCATCTCCAAAACCTTATTGACCCTCCCCAGTTCCTCGACTCTACTCTTCAGCTCACCAGCCTCAACCCCAGCCCGTGCCAAACTATTCTCGGCGGAATCTCTCTCCCTCATTGCCGCCTCCACCACTCTATCCCCTTCCTCTTTCTCCCTGACCAGCTTCTCATTCTGCAACTTCAGCCTCTCGAAACTCCCCTCCAGATTCTTCCTCACCTTCTCCATCTCACTCAGGCTCTCCTTCAGCAGGTCCGCCTTCTCCACCAAGCCCGCGCACTCCGCCTTCAGCGAATCCCTCTCGCCGCGCACGTCGCCCAGAACCGCCCTTTCCGTCTCGAGGCTACCCACGAGCTCGCTCACCCTCGCCCTCAGCCCCTCCACCTCCGCGTCCCTCCGCTGCACCAACCCCGCCACCCGAGCGCCGACTTCGGCCATCTGGGTCTCCAGGAAAGCGCAAACGACGGCCTTCTCGAGCGCCGCCCCAATGCCCTCCCGGCCCGCGCGGCCCAGCTCGGCTTCCAGCGCCTCCTTCTCGCCGCCGAACCGAGCCAGCTCGCTCTCCAGGGCCTTCTTGGCGCGCTCCAGGGACTCGACCTGGTGCCGCCCCTCGGAAGTCTCCCGGATGAGCATGGCGTTGAGGGACTTGAGGCTCTGGAGCTTCTCCGACGAAGGGTTGTCGTCGTCATGGTCCATGGCCTTGGTGGGGTGGTGGGGTTGGTGGGGATGGTGGTGGGTGTCCTCGCTAGGCGGAGAGTGGTCTTCTTCCTCGTGGGTGTCTTGCGGGTGGGGGTGGGGGTGGTGGTGGTGCACCTTCTTCTTGGCCATTCTTGGCAAGTCGGGGCTGGTGGTGGTGGTGGTGGGTGGTGGAGGGCTAGGGTTTTGCTAGGGCGTCTATGGCGGAGAAATGAGGGTGGAGGCGTTCTTGAGATGATAGAGAGATGAGGAAGATGAGATGGAGAGGGAGAGTTTTTAAACGGGAGAGAGAGAGAGAGAGAGAGGAGGAGGGACTCTAGAGAGAGAGAGAGTTAGGTCTTGGAATTCAAATTTCTGGGGCCCACAGATTTGGGGGATTGATTCTAGGGTTTGCTTTTTGAGGAAATTTTATGGGGGTGTTGGAAAATGTAGGGGGTGGGTTTGAATGCAGTTGGAATTGGAGATTCGCAATAAATGATTGTACATGAATTTAGTTTGAAGCTAGTACCAGAAAAATGGAAAAATGTCCAAAGGAGAATGCACCCTATATCCGATAGGGGTGATCGGTTCCCGGTTCGGTCCAGTTCCACCTTGAAACCGGGAACCGGACCGGGAGCACCGGTTCCCAAAATTGCGAACCGTGGACCGGACCATTTGGTCCTAGGACCGAACCGAACCGACCATCGGATCCGGTCCGGTCCGGTCCGGTCCAAAAAATCGACTCTACTTTTTGCACTAAAGAACTAAAGTAAATGATCCTATTTCTTGACCGATCAATCCAATCGATTAAAGGCAATTCAACAAAACTAACCACACGTGTTTCACGTGCAAAATATTCAAACTTCATTCGTGTGATTCACGGATCTCTTGAAGTCTTAATCTCACATCGAAACTAACAAGGAGATTTTTTCTATAAATAAAAGAGTAACAAAAGGGGTTTTAATGGTCTCTTGGCCACATAAGAGGTTGCTACCTCAAATTGCAACTTTGGTTGCAATAAGTTATCATGTTTATATGTTTTATTAATTCTATGTATATAAATTATATATAAAAAAATTTGGTTCGGTCCGGTTCCCACCTTGAAACCGGAACCGGACCAGCCAACCACCGGTTCCAAGATTAGGAACCGGGGACCGATTTTCAGCGACCATGGGAACCGCCCAAAACCGACCGGTTCGGTCCGGTCCGGTCGGTTCCCGGTTTGGGCGGTTCCCGTTGCACACTCCTAATATCCGATATTATTCTAGATTGTGATTTGTTTTATATGGTATAAATATGAATATGATACGAGATACATAGTGAATAATAAAGGAATCTGAATAACATGATTTAGTTACCTTAAATTCAAGTAGTGGCATGAATTAACATCATCCGGGTTTAATATCGATATTAATTCATTAAGAGCTTGTGATTATATTGAGTCGAATGGATTAGTAACTGTAATATGGATTTTTAATCGACTCCAATCGTATATTATAAATAAAGCACCTCTTTTGTGACAAATTTAAGCAGCTACAAAAATCTTACCTTTGAACCAAAACCAAACAAAAAGAAAAAGAAAGAAAGAGATCCTTGTGATTGTGATTTGCTTGTTAGTCAGATAGAGTATTCTCTTTCGTGTGATTGTAATACTTGGGAAAAAATTCCACCTCTCAACTAAAATAAAAATTAGAAAAAAAAAAGGAAAAAAATATCTTTGGAGAGCATCAAATGGATCTCTCAAATTGTTCGAGCAATGAGATGTATTAATTTTGAAAAAAAGAAATTAATGACTCGTGGAGCCACAAACTCATCAAGAACCATATCCAACCGACTTTCTCCGGAATCTCCAACCATATACCCAATATCTTCCTCGACAGATTCATGAGTACTTGTCCAACATGGCCTAGTGCCATTTTTAAATGGACACCATCCTACGAAGACATTTCCCAAATCCTAATAAATAGCCGTAGTTTTTCTTCTTTCTTCTTTTTTTTAAAATGAACTTTTGTCCACTGAATTAAGCGGTGAAAAGAAACAAAGAAGAAGAGGAGAGAAAGAAGGACAAGAAAAGCGGAAAGAGATAGTGTGCGTAATTCATTGGCCCATCTTCCTCCAATGCACAGCTAAATGGGGAGGGGGCCGTTTCGAACCACTAAAAATCAGCTGGAGGAGAACAAAATGGCCGTGGCTGCATTCACTCGGATATCTTCGTATCTCCTCGTTGACACAACCCATTGGCCCATGAAAAATCCACAATCCCATGACCAGACACTTGTCAACAAACGTTGTGCGCGTGCTATTATCAGATGAAAGGTGCTGGAGTATTCAGTGTAAATCCACAAAGAGGAATGGGAGGATCTACATATTGTGGCCATCCCCTCTATCCTCCTCCTATCTTGTGAGGTGAAATGCTTGATGTGGCCTGTTGTGGTGCTGGACTTCGTGCATTCTCATCGCCTGTAGTAACTATAAAACCTTGGGGAATCTGTTTCTCCCCCCTCGGGAAAAAAACATGCATTTCCTTCCATGAAGAAAATCAAATTGGATGATCTCAACGTAATTGAGGTTCCACTCGTTCGAAAGAAACATATTTTCTGAAAACTATTTTCCCACTTCCCGATGTTTAAATGTCCGAAAAATTTATCAATTTACGAAAAAACGTTTTTCATTCATAAAAAACAATGAGCTTTGACCGAAGGGAAACAACCTCTCCTTTTAACGAGAAGAAAATTGCTTTCCCTAAATCACAAAATAAGTGAAAACTATCCGTTTTTCTTGGAAACAATTTCCTAGAGGAACATTTTCTTTTACCACGGAAGTTTCAATAAAACAAGCATACCCTTAATTATTGTCTGGAGTTTCATCCGTCTCTTTGAGAGAATACAGAATTTCATAACAAAAAAATGGAAGATCTCAGAGAATTGAATGCCATGCCATGCCATGTCATCCCTGATCCCCCTTTCAAAAAATCAAACCTAACTCACAGAGTTTGGTATTAAATTTGAGTAAATCTTTAAAAGGCTCAAAGAAAAAGAAATAGGGAGAAGAACCTCGAGGGGTGAAACTCCCTAGATGTCACCTCCTGTATTCCCATTTAACAAGGAAGAAAAACATCTACTAGGAATTGGGAAGATAGGGCATAAAGGTACCGATATGTTAAAATAAGAAACGCATCTGGTACCAAATTACCAAACTACTGCGAGAGGACAAAGCCTCAGCTTCCCGCTAGGTTAACCTGTGTTTCGCACGATTGTCTCTAATCGACTTGTCAACCTAATTCATTGACATTGCTGGAGACTTTGCACATTTAAAGCATGCCAACAAAAAATTCTAATCACATTTACCCTTCCTTTTCCTTTTCCTCTTATTCCTTCCTTCTTTTTCCTTTCTTTTCAAGAATGAATAATGTTACAAAAGCGTTCGAAACAACCGTTCACACCAATTGATTTTCTTTTTCTTTTCGGTCGATATCCTTCCCAACTTTACAGTATGTACATGATGACAATTAGAAGAATCAAATCTTGGGCTCATATTCAGCAACACCAATACCATGTTGGATTTAAGTCACTTTGCTCGTCTCCCGTCAGTCATAGTAAATCGAACGATATGTAGTCTGTCCGCCCACGTATAAACCTTCCAATGAATAGTCCAATCGGTGCATCTGGATCTTACAGCTTATCATGAGGTTGGACACGAGATGGATGACGTCAACCTGCAACAATGACCGAGGGATTGCAACGGAATCAACAACAAAAGTACAGCTTTGGTATATGTGGTCGCAATTCATGACGCGTTCATCTGTGTGGGCTGTGTATGCTAAAGTAAAAGTCCAAGCCAAACAGGATGCTTAACAGGAAAGCATAACTACCAAAGAGCAAGCGGCGAACAGAAACGCATGGATCTAACTAATTATTTGGCTATCGATATCTATCAGTAACCACTTCAGAGTGGAACATATCGCTTCCTCTAAGATATCAAAATAACACTAACGCACAACAGCCTAATAAAGAACTACCACAGATGCACAGCAAATAACCCATTGGAGAGAGAGAGAGAGAGAGCTGAAAGATAACACATTGAATTTAGCAGAAGCTGGCAGATTTTGTAAAATTCAATGGGAATTGTGTAATGAGTAACATCATATAGCACATAATAAGACAGTTTCCTACCTTCTTCAGAAAAGGCAAAAACTCCTCCAAGCAAGTCATCATTATCACCATCTTCTTCAGATTTCTCTCTTTCACAGGGATTGCTGTTACTATCGACATCAGCAGCTGCTTCAACTGAATCACAGCATTTATTTACAGCTGATGCTTGGTAGTATCCCTCTTGGAAATACGGCTCGAATTCCAAAGAACCATGTGTCAGTCCCTCATCCATAATATTCATGCTGGAATCAGAACGGTTGGAACTCGTGTTGGAAACTTCACTAGCCCCACCACTATCTGATGGCTTAAAACCATCTGCAGTGCTTCTTTGAGCAGGAAGCGAGCCACTTGGCAAAGATGACACAATGTTAGGGTATTTACAATCTGCAGGGGGTGAACCCAACATATAATGCTCAGAAGAAACCAAAACACTATCTTTATTAAGGGAACTTTGCTTCAGCAAAGCTGGGGCTAGACCACAGTGTCCATTCATTAGGCCATGATTCTTAAGCTCCGTTGATACAGTGGCTGGATAAGGGTGCTGTGAACATCCTGATAAATAGCGTAACAGAGATAAGTTCAATGCATCAGGAAATCACTCAAACACATTCGAAAAATATAATTCCAGACATCTCTCTCACCAGCATCTGAGTTTTCCACTGAGCTATCCAACTTAGGGTAGGATATAACTCCATTCTCGGAGGATTTCTCCTTGTCCATGTTAAAATAGGGAGGAGAAAATGTCCCCGCATTGAAGCCCCTAAATGAAAGCAACTGTGCTATCAGCAGTAGTAATAGAAAGTTGGCAGCAGGTACTAATGACTGCTACATACAGCTGAAACATATTATGTCCAACGATGCATCCACAGAAACTCTTAAGGACCCATATGGAGCATGCCGTGAAGGTCTCATCTCTAGTTTGGATAACAAGAGACAACGGACCATATGTTCCAATGGCCTCTTTCTGCAATGCCAGTAACAGTTCCAGCATGGCATCATTCCAGGAATCACTTTCATGCCCTAAAGACAATATTTAAAAATGCAGGACCTTACCTTTACACAAACAGTTTTGAATATGCAAAGCCCCATTATGAATTTCTTTCCTAATATCTTGGCTTTCCACTGAAATTCCTTTCAAAGTGAAAAGCAGCAACTAAATTACTTGAAGGACTAAGCAGCAACTAAAATTTTCAAATGACTACCAAGGCTTAAAAACCTATCTTCCTAAAGGACAGAGATGAATATCATCTAATAGGACATAATAATTCCATCCATGCAAATGGTAACTTATCGTGCTTGAAATGAGTAAAAAGAAAAGTTAGTAAATTCTAAAAGCAAGAGGATTAAGCTTGCACAATTCTAAGTGTATTGCAGACGCCTTGTTTTCAGTGTACAGGACCAACCATTAAATAAGAGATAATGTAAAACAACTGTTTAAAATCCAAACAAAGGGCAGCAAAATATAATAAAGGTGCTGACCCTGAAAAATCAACCAAAGAAATAAGAGCATGGGTATGACTTAGATTCAGAATTCATGAAAAAATATAATCTACCAGAGCCATTAATTAACTAGTGGAGATGCTACCGCGAAGTGGGGCCAGTTGACAACGATCGTGTTGATAGTTAACAAAATTACAGCACAATATTGACTGGCCCTTACCTTTCACTCCAGGCGGAATTATAACGCTGAAAATGATCAAAAACAGGCAATAAATCCTTTCGCCGTATTTCAATCTCGTGAACAGGAACCTTTTCTATTTCTAATTCACCAGCAAAATCATCTTGAATGAGGATTTGCTCTTCAGCTCCCTCATGACCGATGGCGTGGAAATGTATCTGCAAATAATGGGTACATGAGTATGGCCAATGACATCAACAATGCAAACTTTACCTTATCACAGATACCTTAGATTGTTGCCATATTGGAATCCTTCCAAAGCTCATTTGTACCTCAGCATTGGCTATATACAAGTGAGAATGTTCATACGATTTTTCTGATTCCTTGTCCCCAGCATTAGTGTCCTCAGAATCAGACATATCCATTACCATCTCAGAAGCTTGTCCGTCAGAAGCAATCCCGGAAACGCATTCTTCTCTTTCCGGCCAATCTGATCTTCGGCAGACATCCCACCACTGAAGGGTTTCAACTTTGACCCGCAACTCTTCATCTTGAACCTGTAATGGAGAACTTGGCGCAATTCGAGAAATAGCCTCGGTTGATTCCCCTCCCACTGGTGGAAGCAGCTCATACTGAACTAGATGTCCTGAAGGAGAGTAAACCAACAAGTGCTCCAGAGCTTGAACCTTTGACTGGGAGGCCTCCAGATTCCGCGCTGTAGAACTGTAAAATACAGTAGCTACTGCACCAGAAGGGACAGAAACCTTTCCAGTCGCAGGCGATGCAGCATTACTGACCGTGTGCAGCCACCCAGAGTTGCTATTCTTTATTCTGCTAACTACATAAAGGGTAATGGGAGGTGGCGTGGGAGCTGGAGTAGAAGACTGATGATTAATCATGAATGATGGAGTAGACCACCACGGTTGAGATAAGGCCGGTGAAAGGGTGGGTTGGCCAACATGAGAATTTTGCATCTGTAGAACAGTCTCACCACCAAAAGGGGATAGAAGAAAAATATGAGAAGTTCCCTTGGAAGAGACAATAGCTATCCACTGACTGTAATGGCTAAAACAAATGTCCTGTATAACCTGTAGCAAGAAAAAAAAAACATGAAAAACTGAGAAATATGTTTATCTTCAAGCATTATTGCTGGGAGAACTCACAGCTGAAGTCATGCCACGATGCAGCTTGTAAAGATGCACATGTGAAGAGCTCCATTCATAAGTTTGAGTGCCTGATCCAGCTTTGGAGCGGCATGGCATAATGCGGAAGATATTGATATGAGTCCCGTGAATTGAAGCTGTCACCAGCATTGTCCCACTTGGATCAAAAGACAAAGCAGAAATAGGACTAGAATGAGCTCTGAATTGTGATACGATAGCTTTGGAAACAACATCCTTGACAATCACCTGCAATCAGCAGTCAAATGTTACAAATATTCAAACCACCAAAAAGCTATTAGAGCAGTAGCTAAAAGAATAACCTTCTCATAAAAGTTTTCCCCAACAAAACTTAAGAGTATTCTGTTGCTAGCCTTACCATGAAGCTGCTGATACACCATGAAACTTACCTCTTCAATGGAAAATAAAAATGTCATCCAACAACTCAAAAGTCTAAAGCACAATATGTGGGTTAATAAACAGTGTTTCCATGTAATACACCTACGATGCAATAAATGGATTAAGTTTAGAGAAGGAAGATCACTAGCTTCTTAAATCATATTTCAAAAGACTAACCATTCCAGCAACATCTGTTTCACTTGGATGAGATTGAGCTCGGACAGCTTTCCAGCTTGAATTCGAAGGTACAGGAGAACTTGATCCATCAGGGATGAGCTCTTGATAGTACCTAGACAAGGTCTTGTAGCCCATGTCACTGAGGTTGATCAGGCCAGCAGCCAACTGCTTGCTGGATTCCATGGCATACCGTGCCATCAAACTTCCACTGCTGGGTGAAGTAGATGGGCTAACACCTGGAGAAGGAGTAAGACTTTTTGGACTAAGGCGGCCTGTGTTTGATGTCACGGGGCTATTAGAAGCATAAGCTAGCCACCGTGAACCAACATCCATGGGTCCATAACCAACATTGACTCCCATACTTCCTTGTCCTCCCAGCTGAGGCACTGGATGTGTAAGGACACTAAATTTGTTCTCAAGAGTGAGCGCATCAAAGCAGTATATCTGTCATCAAAATATGCAAAATCATTAGCAAGTTAAGCTTGTCTTATAGGAGGTGCAGGAATACATAACTATGCCTATGGGAAGATCTTTTCCTTTCAATTTCTTATTGCCCCATCCAAAAGCACTCCAAGAAAGAAAGTTGCATATAAAAGACAATGCAAATATCACCAATTCTCTTAAGAAAGGATGTCATTAACTACATGATGTATGTGACCACTATTGCTTACTTGTGCAGCAAGACCCACGGCAACAACTCGAGAACTGCATCTGACCATATACACAGTTGACCGGAATCTGAGAACATGAACATAACTGTGAGACCTGAGAGAGTAAAATCGAACTGCAGTGGGAGCCAGAATTAGGTTCCCACTTTGATCCTCTGTATGGCCATTGTGAAAACCTTCCCTCCCATTTTGCATCACAACCGAGCTCTTTGATTCATCACATGCCACCACCAAAAGTAGAGGGTGCGATGCTCTGAATCCTTCACAGCCCTCAGATTTTGCAGGGAGGGGTTGCATCTGTAAAAATGTAACCGGATCATCTCGCCTTGAAACAATTTCCCTGACATTAGAGGCATCTTCAACATCAAGGACTTGAAACCCATCCGAATAGCCAAGCAATAGAACGTGCTTGAAGCAAGATGAGCCAAGTTCTATTTTGTCAAAGCCAGCCCAAAGCACCTGGTTGGCAGAATGAGAAATTTAGACCATGTCTGTACGGAGCCACAATGATAAGTAATCAACCTAAAACAAAAGAAGTACATCCTATCCTACCTGTGATCAGGTAAACGGAAGGACAAAATATTGCAAACGCATACATCAGTGCAGTTCACAGATTCATTATTTAGAGAGTACATGCATTTGACTATCAGTCAGAAGCTATAAAAGCGATCATATCCTGTTCAATGCACAGAAAGAGAGAATTAAAAAAAAAATCACTAAGTAATGAAAACAATGAATTCTTACATGAATGCAATCCAACTGTAACATATTTTTCCATAAGGTCTAGCCCAATCAAACACCCTGGTATCCATGGTTATTCTGAGCCAAATTTACTATTGCATCTACCAATAGGCTCTAGACTCAGAGGTTTCTTTGTATGAAAACGAGCTTCATAAATCATAAATCCCAAAAGGAAGACAACATCTTCACGATGTTTGCGACTTTTCCTTTTTTCTCCCATGTGATATGAGAATCCAAAGCATCAAACATATTCCTAGAACTTTTATATCATTAAATTAGCCATAAATCCCAAAAGGAAGGCAAAATCTTCACAATGCTTGCGATTTTTCCTTTTTCCTCCCATGTGATATGAGAATCCAAAGCATCAAACATATTCCTAGAATTTTCAAATCATTAAATTAGCCACAGAGGGAGTTTTCCACTCTAGACACCATCAGAAATAGCAAGTTGATAAAAGAACGTTAATCAAAATATATTAAAGCAATTATGAGGTAAACAAAAGGAGAGCTGTTTATTGAAACTTCTATCTTTTCTTTGTGAAAATAAAAATCATCTTTGTTTAGTACATATAAGAACCTCTCTCTCTCTCTCTCATGCGAGCACGCGACACAGAGCTGAATGCAACCGACCATGCAAAAATCTCGTTTTCCTCCTCATTTACTTTCTAGAAATAGATAGAGCCTCGGATGGAAATCATTCGGCAAAAATGACAAATCTTAGCCGTGATTGAGCTAACAAAATACCACACCCAGTTCAAAACACAACTTTGTTGCAGAATGAGTATCACAAAGAAGACCCCTTTTAATGGACTTCATCCAAGACTCCCTCGATAACCACTAACCAGAAAGGTGCAATACTGGAGACCAAAATACATCTACTGCAGATTCCCGCATGCCCACAAGATGGACCCGAACTTCCTCACACACTTAAAGCCTCGAGAACAGATTGAAAGACAATCGAGCTTCATCGCAACACAGTAGAACGATCTCCCAGGATGTTCCCAAGTCAAATGATCAAAGTTTCAAACGCACCGTACGAAACACGATGGGAATAACTAATCATTGGCTCCCATGAAATCATCTACATTTTCCTTTTACCGAGAAACCAAACCCCAAAAGCTACACAGTTGCAACTCGAGACCTAACCTAATCGACAGCCAAAACTTCCAAAATTCAGAACCGAACAACTGCCGAACAAGCAACAAGAGCTCTAATTACGCCTTAGCACCGAATTATACAACTCTAGAAAGTCATTGGCATCAGCCCGAGCGGCCGAATCAGTTCAACATCGATTCAATCGGGAAATTCACAAGCCAACAACAGCAACCGATTACCATCAGAAACCTAAAAAACGACGAAACGATACTCGCAAACAAAATCCCCCTAAACTAATCGCGCGGCATCGACTACACATCCCTTCGCTATACACAGTGTGTACAAACCGGAGAGGAACCTGATCTTTGCGGTCGTGAGCCTCGCCGGAGATCGAAGAGGCGGCCGACCGGACGCCGGACGACGCGGTCTTGATGCACGAGGAAATGAATTTCAAAGAATTAGGCAAGAATCCATTAGTGTTGCTCTTGTGGTTGGCGAAACTACCGTTGGCCTTGGCGCCGTAGCTCTTCATAATCAGACCGACGGGGCCTCGGTGGTCGTCGTCGTCGTCGTCGCCGGTGACCGGGGAGCTGCCGGGAGCGCGATCGCCCAGGGCATAAAGCGCCGGGGGGCCGTCCGATCGCCGGAGGATCGAATCGGAGGGAGGGGGCGGCGGGGCGCGGCGGTCGGCGGTGGCGTGTCGGCCCTGTCGCGGTGGTTGTGGTTGGTGCTTTGACCTTTAACCGAGACGGTTCCTTTTCTCGTCTGGCCTTCGTTTCTCTCTCTATAAGAACGTCTTCCCCCCTTCCTTTCTCTCTCCTCTCTCTCTCTCTCTCTCTCTCTCTCTCTCTCCTCGTCTGTTTGGTGTTAATTGCAGTACAAGCAAGTCCTGTAGAAACAATTTTTTTATTATTTATTTTTGCAGAAATGCCCCTGGAGTTTTCCTCCTATTCTCACTCCATTGCCATTTTAGCAATTTTGAGTAGTTTTTGGTGAATGATCTCTAGAATTAGATGCTCTATTCTTACTTCAATGTTTTGGGAAGTTTGAGTTTGTTCAGATTGTCGAGCCGAAATTGTAATGAAATGAGTCCATTGATGGAATCGATAGGTGAAATGAATAGTTTCGAAATGATTGACTGCCAATCTTTTTTTTTTTTTTTTTTTTTTTTTGAGCAGTTGACGTGTTCCCATAGAAAACGTGCATGTGAGGAGGATCTCGAGCCTAGATTGAGAACTGAATGTTTCGATGTTTAAGCCAACGATGGAATCTAAGAGCGAGGGCAAAAGTATAAAATCAACGGTAAAAGGAAGTGCACCTGTGGTCCTCCATTATTTTCTAGAAGGCTCATCCACAGAATTTGAGGTACCATCGGCCCTTTTTCATGCAATACATTGCTTTTGATAGAAAGTATTTTCATTCACATTTGCAATCAGATCAGATGAAATGATAAATTTTGCGTGCATGCATTTACCCAACAGATACTTTTCATCCGCTTTATGATAGTCCAATTTATAGTTTGTTCAGCCGACTTAGTTATTATACTTTTTCTAGCATGACGTTGCAATGAAAGTGAAGATCGAGATGGTGGAGACAAAAACGTTGCTCTCTAATCTAAGGGAAGATTTGGGTGTCACATAGATGAGACAGCACAATCATGGAGGGGGAGGGGGGTATGATTGAAAAGACCGGGGGGCGATGGTGGGGTCGAGACGAGATTATTCGAAAGTGCGGGGGCGGGGGCTACAAACAGGAAGCGCGGAGAACCAAGGGGTTACGTCACGACAAAGGATGGGAATATCTGGAGGGGAGATGCCGAACCGGAAATTTGATTTCACGAGGATATCGTCGACCCTTCAACTGTCAATCTTCCCCCCCCGGTCGAGATGTTTTCTCATCCTTTTCTTCCCCTTTCTCCCTCTCTTTTATCCCCTATTTACATTCTTACCCCAAAAGAAAAGCAAGAAGAAAAATACATGGATATCTTGTAAATTTGAATCCAATTATTAAATGACTATCCAAATCAATGATGATAAATGGTATGTAGATCTGGGTATAGCCTAAAATACCATAAATGCGCAATTTATGTATTAAACTTTCTTTTTTCTTTTTTTGGTTTAGTATTTATCCAGATGTGTATGGAAGTTTGTGTTTTTATAATTTAATTAATGGATCAGGTCTTAAAACCTCACGGAGGGTTGTATGCAATGAATTGGGTCTTTGCATTTTCTCCTGCTTATTGTTCTTATGATTTTGCCTAAATTGAAGGGTAATGGTTGAGTATGTAGGCTCCTAGTTCGGTATTTGTATCCGTTAGATTTATAGAATCATTAATCATCTTAATTGTTATTTTTTGTTATCGTACCGAGGCTCATTCTTTTTTATTTTTTCAATTCATCGAATGTCTCTGAAAAGATATATTAATTGCTTGCCTCGATTTCGTTTTTTGGGTAATTTTGGACATGGTACTATAAAGTCAAAATTGACAATAAGTTAATTTTCTGTATGAACAATGCTACCATAATAAAATTCCTAATAATAATAAAAAAAAAAAAAAAAGAGATAACTCTTGGTACATACCGCGTAGTCAGAAGCCTGATTGCACGGCACGTGGTATGAAAGTAACTGGCTACAGCTAATGATTGGTCTCTCAGATGGAAAAAGATACCTTCTTAATATATATATATATATATATATATATATATATATATATATATATATATATATATATATATATATATATATATATATATATGTAAAACAACGCCCTAAATAAATATGTATAGTAAATTATAAAGTAAGTAGGCTTCATTTTGTCAATGGAGAGAGAATCAGGGTTAACCAAATTTAAAACAAAGAAAGTGAGGAGGAAAAGAAAGACAAACAATATGATGACCAAGCTATTTTCACAGTTATTAATAATTTGGGCATGTTGGGTTACAAGTTATAAAAGAAAATATAGAAACGGGTCAATTATTTTCACAATTATTAATAATTTGGGCATGTTGGGTTACAATTTATAAAAATAAATATAGAAATAATTTGGTCAAATAAAAATAAATATAGAAAAGAACATTTGATGATCTCAAAAGTAGCGTATTTCATGGCTGAATCATAGTGTCTCCGACTCAAAATTATCTTGTAATTAAACTCGCAATTCCTTAAGTGTAGATCGGGCAATTGACTCGTGAAACACCCGTGGAGATTGGATAGAATCGTGATTCAAATCGCCCACGTGCAAAAAAGAAAATAAGAAAGAAAGAAAGAAAAGAAATTGACAAGTCATAAATATAGGAAGTGAGAGGACTTGGAAGTTGATGTTGCCAAGTAACCTCTTTCTGAGCCACACTGCCCAAATTCACATGGCTTCTCCCCAACATCATCTAATTCATGCCCAGCCCCATTTTGCTCTTTCCCGAAGTGCTCTATCACCATCCATGTGGTCATGTGCATTTTGATGGAGGTACATCTCCATTTCTACTTCCATTTCAATGTCAAATTCACCACCACTAGTGTGTGAAAAGATGGTTAATTTAAGTGGTAATAAAATTGGCACCTAGGGACTAAGTAGACCGTTGCATCTCTAGAGTCTATATTATTCCCTAAAGTTTCCTAACCAAAAGCCCTAAGTTTTGGAACAACTCCCAGGACTCAAGTCCTAGAAAAAAAGTCTTGGCTCAAATTCTGTTTCGCGAGTTTGGCTCGTTCTATCAAATTGACCTGATTGGGTAGGTTTCTAGGGGCTATTTCAGAAAGTATGCTGTCGATTTCCGATTTCAAAATTATGGAATTTATCGTGTAGTATATATGCTCAGGGCTTCGCATTATTTTGTATAGGATACCTTGTGCCTTATAAAAAACGGACATAATTGTTAGTATGTGGAGTTAATTAATTTTATGTGTCAACGTAATGATGATAATCACAATGTTGAATATGATATCACAATATAAGCATTAAACATACTATTTGACTGACCAATCTCGCTCACGTGATAAGTACGAATATGGATTTTTATAAACATGGATTAATTTTTATTTTCCTTCCTTTGTAATTTTGTCGGTCTTATTCTTCTACTTACTACTATGATTGAATTTGATTTGTCATGCATTTTTTCTTGACGCTATATCATTTAAATTCAGGGCGGTCCAAGAGGCGAGTTTTGCTGGCTTTTGGCGCAAAAGCCACATCCAGTGTACAAAAAAAAAAAAAAAAATCTTTAACATTTCAAATAATAGAAGAAAAACATTTCTTAAATTTAAATGGAGTTCATCTTTTTCCCGAAATAGAAACTGGGTCATTTAAATCAATCATAACAAATTAGAGATATCCATGACACGCATTAAGCAATCAATTAAGCAAACTTTATCTCATCCTATCACTGACTATTCCTGCGTTACAAATTGTTTCACCGGAAAAGTGAAAAGTTTTCTGAAAAAGGAACTTAAAATGCAGGAAAGGTAAACCTATTTGCCATCGGTGGTTACTTATAAGAAATTACTGATTTTGAATTTATCAATAACTTGTTAAACTTATTTGCAGATATCGATAAGATGTTACAACCTATATGCACGATTGTATGTTATTTAGCAATGATTATCTACAAGTTACAAATGTTGAGAATATCGGCTCAACAACTTAGCATTTATACTAGTGTTGATCCACCATCTCTATCTTCAATTGGTGCGTCGGCACACTTTTGCTCCGTTCATTAATGGCACCGCCTCGACACTTGACCAAAATCTGAGGTCGCTTAATCTCAATGACTCCATCAATCAATTTCTCTTAAGGTTCAATGAAGGCTCTTATCGATGACTTTCCATACTGTATCATCACTTTCCCATGTTATCAACAAGCTTATAACTTCCCGATCAATCTTGTTCACCAATGACTTCTGTCTCGACCCAACTTTGCTCTAGTCGACTGAATTTACTACCTCTCGATAGTAAAGAGTCGGAATTTTTTTGGTGTCGACATGCATAACCGATTCTATAAAGATGAGACCATTCCATATTAAATGTATCTCCGTCCTGGTCCAACATGAGGCCAAAAAACTGGTCCTCGAATTGGAGGCTTGCTTCTTGTTGTGTCGGAGAAAGGGCGGGGAATTGGCCTTGCGGCTCCAATGATTGCAGGTTCAACGGACGCAAGTTGATTGCGTACAAGTCATTAATGGAGGCTTCTGCAAGACTGCACCTGCACGGCTCCAAACCAAACGCACCGTTTTAGCACCGAAAGCGTTTTACTATTTACTTGTGCGATTCTTTGCACTATCTCATTAGGCTTTTGTGTCTACCCGGCTTAGGTTAGAGCATTAATTAGTAACGAACCTCAATCGATCTTGATATTAGGAGTGAGCAATTGGACTGATTTAATTCGAGATTAGAACTAAATTGGTCTTACCCACTAGTTCACATTAGGGTTAAGTAGGTTCTTAGATCGAAAGATAGATAACTAGTCTTGATTAGTTTGGCTTTTAGATTTTTTATGTAAAACTTTGGTTCCATCAGACATAGTAGTTATAGTACTTTTTTTTTTTTGGTTGTAAGTTATAGTACTTAATTTATTATGCCATAAATTGATCACGTGATCTGTTGCCCTAAAGTAATAGTCATATTAGTTAAATTTTAGGCTCGGTTTTAGGGTCAATCATAGAATCGATTCGATTCCCAATCCAAAAATTAGGAATAAACTCTGACGTAGTAGTTTCGGGTTCTTAATCCGCAATCTGCCTAATTTTGAACGAAGCACCCGTTTATATTGGCAACCGGCAGTTGCAATTAAGAGTTGGCTATTTTATTTTGTCGACCTTGCTGTCAACGTTGATGATGGTTGGAGTCTTGGAGATAATCACTTAATTCTTTTAGATAATATCACGAAAAAAGAAAAATTATAGCTTTGAGATTTTAGTATGCCCTAAGATGACTTTGAATTTCAAATGTTCATCGTACGAAGGTAGATATCATTTATAGGAAATTGTATTCATGTGCTTGCACGCCTTAAAATCAGAATTGCCTGGACTTCGTGACGTTCAAGGTTCCGGATTTAGGTCAGGCCAAGAAGGAAGCAACTTGCTGGTTTTTGACCAATTGCCCAAGTTGAAATTAAAGCCGAGACTAAAGGAAATGAGAAAGCCGCAATCTTTGATAAAATTAAAGAGGTCTTGATTGGGTTATTGCAGCCTGGTCCTGCTCAACTCGACGCGGAAACCCTATTGGAACCAGCCCATATAACGGGCCAGCTTGTGATCGTGATTGTAATCGTGATCGAGTGCGGCAATGACCGTGCCCTATGAATTGTTGGAAAAGTATTATCTGCACAAACATGCTCCAATCACATAGGATGCTTTCTCCATCGTTCCTGGAATTTCAATCTTATGCTTTCCTTCTTCCTCTGGGTTTTCCAATAGCACTTTAAATTTCATTTAGGTTCTCACGAATCTCCAAGAGTTAACTTTTAGCAATCGATAGATCTTACATGAAGACATGAATAAGATGTATAGCATATTCTCCTTCCTATCATGTGTAAATGATCCTTAACTTATTTTTATCGCGCGGGATTCTATATTTTGGCTTGCATCTTACTTGGACCGTCAATTTGATTATTTATGAACTCTGACTTTACTTACAATAGGATTCTTTGACATATGAAAGAGATTGATACCATCTCTGCATAAAATTAGTCGAGCTTATGTTTATAAAAGAAGCCCCTTGTCCTCTAGCCCACCCCATCTCTTAAAAAGGTCCTGATTGGGCCTGATCCGACCCGATTCGACGGGTCTAGGAATTTGTTCAAGCCCGCCCAAAATGTTAGCAAGCCCTTGATCGGGTATAGCAACGGGACTCACGTGAAAATGGAATGGTCAAAAAGAGCATCATGGACATGTGCTAGCTTTAGTAGAAGGTCAAGTTGGTCGTAAAGATTCTAATCGTGCTCACCAATTGCCAAAGCTCATTATTTATTTTGCATTGTTTAGGTAGGCGATCTAAGATACTCATCAGAGTAGATGAGTCGATCACGGTTCATTTGTACTGCAATATTCATCCCATAAATAGAGCCCTTAGATCTAGATTTTGGGTTCTCTATTAAGATGGAAACTTCATCGTCCAATTCTTTTTTCTGATAATTGAGGGCACGAGAGCATAGCCATTGCTTCTAGAGACTCATGGAACAATGTGCAAGTCTTGTGAATCGGTTAAATCCCGATAACTTTGAGTCTCCTCAATTGAAAGTCCCCCTACGCCTCAACAAATGTACACGACCTAGGGGATTAAGGCAGTGTTTGGTTTATCTTTCCTAAGGGACTTTGGATCTCTAGAAGGAAAAATTGAGGGCACTTGGTAAAACTTTTTTGCACTTGCCTTGAGTGAAAATTAGCCTTGGCAAAGCTAAAAGTCCCCGGTTGACATTTGGCTTTCAGCATTTTCAAAAGACAACTTCCATCAATTAATAAAATTTCTTCAATTGCTTTTCTTGCCCTCAAAAACTTATTAAAAGGGTAATTTTACCGCTTCTAAAAAAATAAAACCTAGATCAACATCTTTGCATTGGTTTCTTGCTTGGTTCATCACATCCACCTCTTAGCTTAGTTCCTCCCTTGACTCTGCACTCAATTTGCTTTTCATGAAAACCCTTAAGCTAATATCCTTTGCATTTCCTCAAAACTTTCCCCAAAAGGCGAACCAAACGCAGCTTAGGACGCGAACTTTCAAGAATTAAGTTGACATTCTGATGAGCAAAGCCGGGCCGGTTGCTGTCCGTGTAATATGTCGTTTTCCCTTACCGTGGACTCAAGAGGATTTGCAGCCCGGAAGGGTCCCCCCACATCCGATCCTCCCATCTCCTGAAAGACTCCATTTCTTGCTTCACACCTTAATCTGGTCAGCCCTCCAAACAGGTAGATAGGTAGAGAGAGAGAGAGAGAGAGAGAGGTTGAAGGACAGGATATTAAATTTCACGGTCCTAATCTGTATTATCTTGCCCTTCCCCTTGGATGATCCCACACGATTTTCACGTTCCACGTCTCCACCTTTCCAACACCCGGTTCGGACACGAACCTCATCCGACATTCAACTCCCATCTCACACCCCCCTTCTTTCATTTGCCTAGGCCCAGATCACGCTTGTTTCTTTATTGGCTCCATCGACGACTAATGATTCTAGTAGCCCCAGTAGTCTGACCGTCTTTGCAAGTTGAAAAGCCAGAAGCCGACAATCTTATGCAGGCATCTTTCCTGTTGTAACCACGTTTCAAGATGGTCCATTTTTCGGTGTTTTGGTCCGTGTCCCTGTAGGTATTCCGTCTCTTCTTCTTCTTCATCTTCTTTTCCACATGTTGCTTTCATCCTCTTGGCTAACTACACTCGAATTCAGAAAACGTGACGATGAAACCGCATCGCTACCCCCACCTGATAAAGCGAAAACCAGACTTTAAGGTAAAATGAAAGGCGAGGCTCGCCTAGATCTTTTCTTCTTCATTCGCAAAGACTTGCTTAATTCAATCACCTAAAGTTACAATCTCCATACTATATCACTGTCGTTCGACTAGGACGAGTGGCGAAGCCACTGAGGCTCGACTTGAGGCCGAGCCTCGAATCTTCGCTCGGCCTTTGGTTTTGGGTCGATCTGAGGTTGATGGCCCGGGATGGATATCGGCCGAGGGAGTCGATCTACGTTCCTCGCGGATTCTTAATTCAAGTCTAGAACAAAAGAATAGACCAAGGGGGAAGCCAGCCACACATGCTCAAGCAAAGAATAAAGACAAAGAACGAAAAAGAAGTACAAAACTGAATAAAGCATAGGCGGATTTTGGCCAGTAAATTTCCCATGCAGCCGTCTTTGCGGCCCTTTCGCCTACCCGAAAGTCCTTGTCTGAATTCCACATCTACCTCTCTCTCTCTCTCTCTCGCCAACACTGTGTCCTTTATATGCCAGAGCAGCTGATTCTTGCCACCTTCATTTTGGGCAAAATCTTGCTCTTCGCGAGCGCTTTATGATAAAAGAGTAAACATGGGAAGAGGGAGCCCGGAAGAAGATGGGTTGCCCACAAGCTCTCTGCTGCTTCTCAAGGAAGTCCCTGGCTATAGCAACCATGGCAACTCCGTGCCTTCGAGCGACCCCTCGGTCACGCCTCTCGTCGTCTTCAGCACGCTCGTTGCCGTTTGCGGGTCTTTCGTCACCGGGTGCGCTGTGAGTACTATTGCATCGAACTTCTCCTGAATTGGTTGCATGGAGTTCGATCGCTGGGGACCCGGCTCTGTTTTCTGTCGGGCAGTCTTGCTTTCCTTTTTTACATTTCTGTCACAGGTTCTTTCGAATTCGAGTGAATGTTTCGTTCGAGAAAGAAAGACGACGAAGCAAATTGCTCGATCCATCAATGTTTATCTTTTTGCTTGTGTGATTGGTCGAACTTTCATTTCCATTCAAGATGGTGGTTCTTGTTTTGGCATTCGTATGATGTTGCAAAAAACAAGCAAGCAAGATCTATACCTGCAATTCTTGTTAAATGTCTGATTGCCTTTTCTATCCTTTTGTCTCCTTTTTTTTTTTTGGGTGGAAGTTAGTTAATAGTGTTGCAGAAGTCCCTGCTGGCATGTTGTGGGATCACATGGCTTAATAGACCCAAGGTATTAGGTTGACCTGGATTGTTTAAGAATAAAATGTCATAAACTGAAGTTGCTCCTTTATGATCAGTTAGGTTTGTTATGGAAACTCAATTTGGCAGAGACATGAAGTTATCACATTTCACTACTTGGATTACATTTCTGAGAAAAGCTACTTCTGAAAAACCAATTTTCAGTTAATGTAACCTTTCATGTTTTTTGTTTTGCCTCTGTAATGTGATCTCCCATGCGACTGCTCTGTTCAGGCTGTTGTTTCTCATGAGATTACTCTCCACCAAGTAGAGTTGACCATAACTAGTGGCGTATTTTTATGATGCAGTCTGGTTATTCATCACCCGCTGAGTCGGGCATAATGGAGGACTTGGGTCTCTCTACGGCAGAGGTGAGTCCTATCAAGCATACATGCTACATGGCTACCATATCATAATTGTCTCAGCCCTGCATAGTTCTGTTATTCATGGGAAAACACTGAAAATTGTGCATCTTAAAATAAAATTTACTGTCAGGAACTGAGATATAAGATGTCCTCAGTGCATTGCTAGAAAGGATGATGAATTCTGGCCAGTTCAGCCAATTCCTTGTCCAGTAGATTCTTTGCAGAATCTCTGATATAATCATTGCGAATTCATTCGAACTTCTCCGTAAAAGCATGGTTGATCCCAAAAAACTTATGACCTAAAGAGCTAGCTACTGATGACTTCTTTATTTGTGGCACTGTTGGAATTTTAGTCATGATCTGGGTTCTCTAATATTAATATTCTTGCTTTCTCATGTTACAGTATTCGCTTTTTGGTTCTGTATTAACAATAGGAGGGTTAATAGCAGCTTTGGTTAATGGGCGAATGACAGATATGCTGGGTCGCAGACGTGTAAGTCATTCTCTAGCCTTTCCAGCTATTTGTGAATTTGAAAATCATATATGTTCAATGAAGAACCTGAAAAAATCTGACGGAATTCTTAATTGATGCAATGTGATGCAGACAATGGGGATTTCACAAATATTTTCCACTGCCGGATGGCTTTTTATAGCATTTGCCAAGGTTTGTGCTCTGTCTAAGTGCTACTTCAGAATTTTGCTTCATAGATTGTCAATGATTTATCCACAAAACTTCAATCATATTCTACTTTTCTGAGTTGTCTATTCTCCAAAGGTCTGAGAAGCAATTAATAGTGTATTTCATCTAACCTTGCAGAATGCTTGGTGGCTTGATATTGGAAGACTGTTAAATGGACTTGGCATTGGGATTGTATGTTACGTGGTAAAGGCACAAACATTCAGATTCTTATCCTAGTTAATTTCTAGAAGACGGTCCTAATGTTGTTGCCAAACAGGTACCTGTGTACATTGCTGAAATAACACCCAAAAGTATCCGGGGAGCATTCACAGCTTTAAATCAGGTGAAAATTTCGGGCCGCTGTATAATGTTAGTGGTGTCAATTCAATGCATTGCCGATCAACCTTTGCTAAATCTGGTTGCAGTTTTTGCTATGCTGTGGCTTTTCGTTGATTTACTTTCTTGGAACTATCGTTTCCTGGCGTATCCTGGCTTTGATAGGTACTGTCTCAGTTCTCTTCTGCTTTGTTTTGTTAGATTTATCTCAGGAAACATGATAAGGTCACTGTCCATGATTTTATCTCCAGGTTGTATCCCCTGCGTACTTCAAATTTTTGGTTTATTCTTTATCCCGGAGTCTCCTAGATGGCTGGTAAGTTGTTGATGGAGTGCCAGGTACTCTTGAGGAGCCACGTAATATTGTAATTTATGTCGTTCTTATTTGAAACTTCAATTATGAATGTGGCCATCACTTTGCTCTATGTAGCTTCATTCGATGGTGACAATTTCATGGTTGAGTAACCATGATATAATGGAACTTTGATAATTAGATGATGGCGCAATCTAAATAGCACAAGTAGGATGCTGCATGCCACGTGGAATATTTTGTAGCCCACCTCGATGTATCGCAAGGCATAGAAATCATTTTGAATTGTTCTCATGCGCTAACACATTACTCTGTTAAAATTTTAGACCGAAATTGGGAAGAGTGGTAATGAAGTCAATATTTCGCCAAGGAATAATTTTGTTCATGACTCAAATTGAAGTCTGGGGGTGTACTGAGAATCACCAGAGGCATAAGTATCACAGTTTCCATGTCAAGACAATTTGCATGATCATTTTTTGTAAGAGTTCACTAATTATAAAAAATCTGAAATCATAAAAAGAAACGAAGTTAATGTTGCAGGAATATTGGAGTGATGATTCTGCATTTTCCATTGTAAGGAAGATGATTAGTATAGTTTTTGACTTACAGATAAAAGTTGGTCAAGAAAAGGAGTTTGAAGCCACATTGCAAAGACTCCGCGGAAAAAGTGTAGACATTTCTCGGGAAGCAACAGATATCAGAGTAATTTCTCCATTTCACATATCAATAGGAGAAAGTTTTCCCTTTTCCTTTCACTATTTAATGTTTCAATTGATATTGTCTTACAGGACTATACAGAAACTTTTGAACGTGAATCCCAGTCTAGAATTCTCGATTTGTTTCGGCGACGATACACTCATTCCCTCATAGTAAGCCTTCCCTCCAAACTGTTCAAATTGCTTGCCATTTTTTGCTCTGTTCTTGTTCTTTTTTTCTCCCTATTTCCTAATGTTTTCAAAGCTTAGATAGGAGTCGGATTGATGGTGCTTCAACAATTTGGAGGGGCGAATGCATTTGCTTACTATGCCAGCTCTATATTTGAATCAGCTGGTAAAAATCATGCTATAAATTCGTTAGTTAATCATAAAGAGTTTTAGCCTTGGTAATCTCAACTTATTATCCTGACAGACTTTTCAAGCAGCTTTGGTACCCGAAGCATGGCTGTCATCCAGGTAACAACCATTGAGAATTTGGCTGGACGATGAGTTTTATTTTTCACATTTTCAAGATTCCTCACCTGTTTTGCAGATTCCAGCAACCGCTCTCAGTGTAATCTTGACAGATAAAGCTGGAAGAAGACCTCTTTTAATGGTGACAAAACCAATACTATCGATGTAATCTCCTAAATTAAGTTGCTTATAAGCATTACCAAGTCTGATCTTCATTTTCAGGTTTCTTCAGCTGGAATGAGCTTGAGTTGCTTTGTTCTAGCATTATCATTCTTCATGCAGGTATTCAGACACTAACCAAGCCTACTCATTCTTCTTAATCTCATAGAGTGGCCCGATTCATTTTCTTTTTCGTTGAATATCTTCATGTGAAACCAGGACCAGCAGTACTGGACAGAAGTCACTCCCATTTTGGTGTATGTATGCATTATGGTAAGTATGCGTAACAAATATTTTTCTACTCTCTTGTTTTTCAACTCTTATACAGCTATCTCTTATGGTGGAGGGCATATTGAGTTGCTGCTCAATCATACTTATCCAGGCAATAATATATAGGAAGAGAGCACACTTTGACAAAGAAACCTTCATTATAAAATTGCTGCTTCTAAGTCCTCAACTGTCTTTCCTGGACTAGTTGTATTGAAGTTGCTGACAGATGATTATTGCTATCAGGTGTATACCGTGGCTTACTCACTAGGCATCGCAGGTTTACCATGGGTCATAATGTCCGAGGTAAATAGATACCTTCTGTCTAACATTGCACTCTATAGTCTCTACTTCAAGACCATATATACGTTTAGAAACCTATTTATACCGGTGCACGTGTTCTCAATAGGTATTCCCAGTAAATGTTAAAGGGTCGGCTGGAAGCCTGGTGACCTTCACCAATTGGTCCTGTTCTTGGATTGTCAGCTACAGTTTTAACTTCATGTTCGAATGGAGTGCACCCGGTAATTAATCCTCCTCTTTTTTTTCATTCTTGCTCTATAGTGTTCACCAGCTACGCTTCTTTGGAGCCTACATACATGAACTGGATGAGTTTTTATGTCAGCGTACGTACTAACAAACCTATGTCTTGACTACGCTGCTTTCAGGAACCTTTCTGATCTTTGCATGCATTTGCGGATTAACTATCTTGTTCACTGCGAAGCTAGTGCCAGAGACCAAGGGCCGAGCATTGGAAGAATTGCAAGCATCACTTGGCCGTTTTCTGCAATGATTTGTATACTGTTGTTGCCAAGCACAAAAGGCATTGAGTCAGGCTGCCGAAAGCCATTTTGTAGGATTGACCCTTTGTGCTCGATTGCGGCAGACATTTGCAATATCAGAAGGGGGGAAAAGAAAAGAGAGATTTCCCTGCGATTTGTTCAACCTTTTACACTGGTTGTCTTCACCATGCTCAGGCCAACTTTGTGGGTACTGGCACATTGCCGTACCAATGATAATTGATGTGCAAAAAATTGAGGCTTTAAAACTTGATTACTTGTTACCGATTAAGCATGTTATATACGAGTTATACTTTCTTTTCATCAATACCAAAATTATAACACGTGAGGTGAGAAATAAAAGTTCTAGTGTAGTACAATCGAGCTTTAATTGGCAATTAAGTCTGAGTTTTGATGTCAGCATCGAATGATCGACTCCCTCCGGTAGCACCAACTTAGGTCTACTCGATTTATGTAAACATGACATCTAGAAAGAAAATCCTTTTTCATGGTACTCCGATTTGCATAGGCTATTGTGGTAGGGACGTGTCCATGCCATGTGATGTGAAGGCAATTGCCTCCGCTCATTGTTTGATGGCCTACTGCTTGATCTTAAAGGTTTTGATTGTTTGGAAAAAATGAATAATTTTAAAAATATTTTTCAAAAAATGATGGTTTTTATTTTTTAAAATAATTATTCAATGAAAAATATTTTCATCACCGATAATGATTTATGTCTAAACATTTTTGTGGACAATAAAAATATTTATCATCTATTCATTTTTGTAAGCAATATAAATTATTATTTTTTGGAAAATATTTTCAAAATCATCAATTTTTCAAGAAAGAAACTGAGCCTAAGTTTTGCAATATTTTTCAAATTTGCCCCGAGTTTCAAAAAGAAGGCCACAAGAGAAGCTTTTTGTTCCCACATTTCCTTAATTTTTGCCCCATTATTTGCGAACCGTTTATAGACAGTTGTGCATTTATCAAGAAATAATTAGCTCACAAACAAATTCTGTTATCATACATACATAACCCATTATTACTATATACCACAAATCCAACAATATTAACTTAAGCTTTGATTGTTTGATAAAAAATAAATGATTTAAAAGATGATTTTTTAAAGAACAATTGTTTATATTACTTGGAATAATTAATCAATGGCAAATATTAAACTTCATTATCAACAAAAAATTATATTTAAACATTTTACATTACTTGAAATAATTAATTAATGGACAATAGAAAAATTTTTTAAACATTTTCGTGTTCATTTATTTTTGTAAACATTTCGAACGATCATTTTTAAGAAAATATTTTTCAAGTTATTAATTATTTATAAAACAAACGGAGATTTAGATTATTAACATCTATGAAAAATATCATTAACTGTTAAGTTTGGCCCACTAAAAAAGATTTCTACATCCACTCATCCTGGATTTGGTAGGTTTTCGAGGACAAATTTCAAATAAGAGGCCAAAGTGCTATCATTTTCTTAGATAAGGGTATAAAGAAGATCATCTTTCAAATAAGGGTTTGAAGTAATTATGATTGTTTCAAATAAAGGATTAGCCTCGTCGGCCGGGCAAAAATTATAGCCAATTAGGGATATTTTCGTCAAAACAAAATTTTAATTAAACTAGATTAAAAATTAAAAATATTAAAAAAAGCAAAAATATAGGGCTATCGGTGCCTAGGGGAGGGCTAGGCCCTCACTAGAAATAGGAGAGGGTAGCGACCCTCTCCCAAATCTGGGTGATGGTTGCCCGCCATCGCATTGGTTTGGGTGAAGGTCGTTGGCATTTACACAAACTTGGTGGCCCTCGCCTAGGGCCCTCGGTCTAATGGCCTTTGCCTTTGGTTGATGAGGGTTTGCTAACCCTTGCCTCTAGTTGGCAACCCCGCTGGCCATCGCCATCGCCATCGCCTTGCCGACGATGGGGGTGATGGCCACAAGTAGGAGGGACTTGGGCGAGGATCGCCAAGTCTGAAAGTAAAAAAGAAAAAAAATTAAAAATCTAAAAGATGAAATTGCCCTTTAATAGCCGGTGAGTTGAAGCATTTCTTTGAAACTGATATGACTACTTTATATCTTTATTTAAAATAAGATTTATTTCAGGTTTTTATTTGAAAAAATGAGGACACTTCAGATCTTTATTTGAAATAATGTCCACTTTGAGCTCTTATTTGGAATTTTCTGGAATTTTCTTAGTTTTCTATTGTTAGTTCCACGTGCTATCAACAAAGTTTGCAAGTTGGGGGAGGTATTACAGTATTCTCAGCGACCTTGTCTTTTAAATTTTTGGCATCAAATTTTAAAAATTATCCCTCCATGCAATCTCTCATCTCCTTTATATGCGTCGGGTCTTAATGGGTGGTGGAGATGGCACAATTTGTCCAGCACTATCAAAAGTAACTCGAGCAAGTAGCATAGTAGGATTTGCCCGCATCTGAATAGAATGGCTCGATGCTCCTGGCCCATCAATGACTTCATGGGAGGTGTTGATGATCATTGGCTTGATAACATTTATTTCATCCGGTAATTAGTGGTTTCATTATGATGTTAGTAAAAAATCCTCCTTCTTAGATATATTTAGATTTTTATGATATTTTGGGAATTTATAATATTCTGGATGTCTTTGTGATTGATTGTAGTTGACATTGCAATATTTTATTACTACATATAGTTATCCTATAAAGTCTATAAGTAGGCTTATGTACACCTCATTATTATACTTTTTGAAATACACAAAAAATTCTCCATATTCCTCTCTTCCGCGTCATTTTTAACTCTCCTCATGCTAGCCAACATCATAGGATTAGGCTCTAACTGCCTCTTATGCTCTTTAGTGAGTTGTCTTGGGATATCAACATTTCCTCTTCTTGTTGTTTTGCCATCAGCTGTGTAGCTGATAACTCGGGACGTCCTATTTTGTCATTGCCAAGTAGTGGTGATGGGTTGTTATCATCAACATTGTTAGGATCAAGTTGATTCCTTGTTCTCACCATCGTATTTCTGCAAATTGGCCATAAATGTTCCACCTAGCATGCCAAAAAGATGCTTTGTCGGAAGTTCTCCTGCAACAAATTATCTTTCACAGAAAGCCATTCTTCGGTTTTTAATTAAGGGAGATAGGTTTTTGTGGCAAATTTGAATAGGAAATATCACAAATAAGCACAAATTGTGCCAGAATTTAATTGATGACAAGGCTTAGGAATTACAACCACAACAATGGAAGCAAATTTAAACAAATATGTTGAAATTTAATTGACAGCAAAACTTGAGAATGCAAAGATGCTACGTCATAATTTAATCGACGATGCAACACTAAGAATAGAGATATAGTTGGAATTTAATTGACGATGCGGATATAGAAACTATAGTTAAAAACCCACTCGTAACTTAATCGATGACGCAAGTCTGGAAACTAGAGTGTAGTGTAGGAAAGTAAAGATAATCAAAGAAAAGCATTTGTTTTATTTGCATGGGGGTTCTTTAATAGGCGAGCAATGGTATTTATAATGGTCATGCTATAACTGTCTCTAAACAGTTCTCTTGTGATTATCCATGTTTCTTTATTTCTTAAGTTTTGTGCCCTTATCCTCATGATGCCACAATCTTGCCTTTAGTTGGTTGTTCATTTAATAACATGTGCTAGTTGTTCCATGCTCTCAATTGCTTTGTTCTCCACTGAGTTCAAACTTGGAATTGCATCTTGACGCCCCTTACGCGTTCTACTTTCTTTTGATACGTTAGTGGCTTACCTCAATATTACTAATCGATATCCTTGTAGATCATCATTAACCATATGTTATCGTATATTGACAACTAATCGGTAATAATCACCGATATGCGCTAATATCGTTGTCGATCCTTGTGATTTAGTCATGTATCTGCTAATATCGACCGCATGGTCACTGTTTTGGTGCAAACAATAGTAAATTCTTTTCGAGAAGCATCTGTATATCCTGTTCTTAGTCACTTGGTTGATTCCCAAGGCATTCGGTCGACCTGGATTATTTAAGAATATAATAATTTGTTCCGACAACTACTTCGCAACATTTTCCCACTCCCAAGACAAGGGAGGAGATGGTCATATAATTATATCAACACGAACCACGATAAAGCACGTCGCTGCTTCAGGGTCAGTCAAGTGCACTGCACTAAACTCACATATGCCAAAAAAAGAAAAAAAAAAAAAAAAAAAAGAGGTCAAATGATTTTCATTAACTACTTCAATCTCTTTTGTGAGAAAGAGGTCACCTACCAATCAAGCTAATAAGGTTAGGCGCACAAATATAAGGAAATGGGGAGTAAAGGTGATAGACACAACAAAATATAAAATAGTAAGGGTTAGAAAGAGAAATCAACAGACAAGACTTATCTCAGTATACTTTAAAATTAGGGCTACATTCAGTATTGCATTTTACTATAATTAACACATTCCACCTCTTTATTATAACTCTCAATTATTAAAAAAATGATTCTATATATATATATATTCAAAATATAGGCACAGATTATAAAAAGCTCTCTGGCTTCATGGGGCGCTGCCGCCTATGACCCCAACCTAGGGTGCCCCGGATCATTGTTTCCAATGAGGATGACCGGCGAAGCCGCCGAGACTTGCCTCGGATTGGGTTGATCTGAGGTCGACGGCCCAGATCGAGATCTGTGGAGTGGAGTTTAATCTACGTTCTTTATTCCCAAACGAGCGGATACTTAATTCAAGTCTAGAAGTAAGAAGAGACAGCGAAGCGACCCACGTGCTTAAGCAAAGAACTAAGGACAAACATAATGCAAAGTTGGATGATCCGATGCGGCTATTGGCCGATACATTTCCCATGCCCTTTTTAGGCATGCACAGCTGATTCTTGCCTCCTTCATCCTTGGCGATCTCGTTCTCCCCGAGAGCTTTGTAGTAAAAAGGACACATGGGTAGGGAGAGCCCAGAAGAAGATGGGTCGCCCACAAGCTCTCTGCTTCTCAAAGACGTCCATGGCGATGGCAACCGTGGCAACTTCACGTCTTCAAGTGATCCCTCGGTCACTCCTCTCGTCGTTTTCAGCACGCTGGTTGCCCTTTGCGGATCTTTTGTCCTTGGATGTGCTGTGAGTAATATTGCATTCCGTGAATTGGTTGCACGTAGTTCGATCACTAAGAACCCGGCTCTGTTCTCTGTGGAGCAGCCTTGCTTTCCTACACCACCCCACCTTCACCATTTTTTTTTTTTTTTTTTTTGCGTTTCTCTCGCAGGTTCTTTCAAATTCGAGTGAATGTTTTGTTAGAGAAAGAAAGAGCAAGAGACAAATTGCTCGATTAATGTCTGTCTTTTTTCTTGTGTGATTGGTCAAACTTTCATTTTCATTCAAGATGGTGGTTCTTGTTTTGGCATTCGTATGATGCCGCAACAAGCAAGCAAGCAAGCAAGCAAGATCTATAACTGCAACTCTTGTTAAATGTCTGATTGCTTTCTTTTTTTTTTTTTTTGAGGGGTGGAAATTAGTTTATAATGTTGCAGAAGCTTCTGCTGGCATGTTGTGGGATCACATGGCTTAATTGAGCCAAGATACAAGGTTGACCTGGATTGTTTAAGAACAAAAATGTCATAACTGAAGTTGCTCCTGTATGATCACTTACTTTTGTTATGGAAACTCAATTTGGCAAAGAAACATGAAATTATCACAAATCACTACTTGGATTGCATTTTTGAGAAAAGATACTTTTGAAAACCAATTTTTGGGTAATGTAATCTTTTATGCTTTTTTTGTTTTCCCTTTATAATTTGATCTCCCAGACGATTGCTCTGTTCAGTCTATAGTTTCTCATGGGATTACTCTCCACCAAGTAAAGGTTACCATAACTAGCGACGTATTTCTATAATGCAGTCTGGTTATTCATCACCCACTGAGTCGGGCATAATGGAGGACTTGGGGCTCTCTACGGCAGCGGTGAGTCCTATCAAGCATACACGCCACCTAGCCACCATTTTATTAGCTCTCAGCCCTGTATAGTTCTGTTATTCAAGGGAAAATACTGGGAATTGTGCGTCTTACAGTAAAATTTTCTGTGAGGAACCGAGATATTAGATGTCCTCCTTGCATTGCTAGGAAGTATGATGAAACATGGCCAGTCAATTCCTTGTTCAGTAGATTTTGTGCAGAACCACTGATATTGTCATTATGATTTCATTTGAACCTTTCCCTAAAAGGATGGTTGATGCCAAAAATCTCATGACCTCAAGAGCTAGCTAATAATGACTTCTTTATCTATGATGCTGTTGGAATTAGGAAATTTTCAGTCACGATCCGGGTTCTCTAATATTAATATTCCTGCCTTCTCGCATTGCAGTATTCGCTTTTTGGTTCTATATTAACAATAGGGGGGTTAATAGCAGCTTTGGTAAATGGGCGGTTGACAGATATGATAGGTCGAAGACGTGTAAGTCATTCTCTAGCCTTTTCCAGCTATTCGTGAATTTGAAAATCATATATGTTCAACGAAGAACCTGAAAAAATGTTTCAAAATTTTTAATTGATGCAATGTGATGCAGACAATGGGGATTTCACAAATATTTTGCACTGCAGGATGGCTTTCTATAGCATTTGCGAAGGTTTGTGCTCTGTCTATTTTCCGCTTCAGAATTTTGCTTCATAGATTGTCAATGACCTGTCCACAAAACTCAATCATATTCTACGTTTCTGAGTTATCTATTCTCCAAAAAGGCTGAGAAGGAGTTAATGGTGTATTTCATCTTACCTTGCAGAATGCTTGGTGGCTCGATATTGGAAGACTGTTAATTGGACTTGGCATTGGGATTGTATGTTACGTGGTAAAGGCACAAACATTCGGATTTCTTACCCTAATTAATTTCTAGAAGATGTTGGTCATAATATTGTTGCCGAACAGGTACCTGTGTACATTGCTGAAATAACCCCCAAAAGTGTCCGGGGAGCATTCACCGCTTTATATCAGGTGAAAATTTTGGGCACCTGTAAAAGTTAATGGTGTCAACTCGATGCATTGCCTATCAACCTTTGCTGAATCTGGTTGCAGTTCTTGGTATGCTGTGGCATTTCGTTCATTTTCTTTCTTGGAACTGTTGTTTCCTGGCGTATCCTGTCTTTGATAGGTACTGTCTCAGTTCTCTTCTGCTTTGTTTTGTTAGATTTATCTTGGGAAACATGATAAGGTCACTGTGCGTGATTTTGTTTTCAGGTTGTATCCCCTGCGTACTTCAAATTTTCGGTTTGTTCTTTATCCCGGAGTCGCCCAGATGGCTGGTAAGTTGTTTATGGGGTGTACCAAGTACTCAAGAGGAGCCACGTAACATGGTGATTTGTGTCGTTCTTATCTGAAACTTCAATTTCGATTGTGGCCATCACTTTGCTCTATGTAGCTTCATTCGACGGTGACGATTTCATTGGTGTTATGTCCAGATTTGGCGTTCAATGGTTACGGTTTCATGGTTGGGTAACCATGGCGTAATGGAACTTGGATAATTAGGGGCTGTCTAAATAGCACAAGTAGCATGCTGCATGCCATGCAGAGTATTTTGTAGCCCACCTTGATCTCGCGCAAGGCATGGAAATCATTTTGAACATACTCATGCACAAACACATCACTTTGTTGGAAATTATAGACTGAAAATGGGAAGAGTGGTAATGAAGTCAATATTTTACGAAAGAATAATTTTACTCATGACTGAAATTTAAGTCTAGTGGTGAACTGAGAATGACCAGAGACATAGGCATTACAATTTCCATGTCAAGACAATTCGCATGATCAGATTTTGTAAAAGTTCACTAAGTATCTAAAAATCTGAAATCATAAAATGAAATGAAGTTAATGATGTAGGAATATTGGAGTGAGGACTCGGGAATTTCCATTGCAGGGAAGATGATTAGTGAAGTTTTTGACTTGACAGGTAAAAGAGGGTCAAGAAAAGGAGTTCAAAGTCACATTGTAGAGACTCCGTGGCAAAGTGTTGACATTTCCCGGGAAGCAACGGATATCAGAGTAATTTTTCCATTTCGCATATCAATAGGAGAAAGTTTTCCCTTTACCTTCTACTTTTTAATGTTTCAACTCAATTGTCTTATAGGAATATACAGAAACCTTCGAACGGTCTTCCCAGTCTAGAATTCTTGATTTGTTTCAACGAAGATACGCTCATTCCCTCATAGTAAGCATTGCCTCCAAAATATTCAAATGGCTTGCCATTTTTTGCCCCATTTTTTCTTCCTATTTCCTAATTATATTCAAAACTTAGATAGGAGTTGGATTGATGATGCTTCAACAATTTGGAGGGGTGAGTACATTTGTCTACTAGCTACCCTGATCAAGTTGTTGAGTCTTCACTTTCACATAAAAGATCTTGGCTATCTTCATTGCTTTCTAGGAATTGAAGCTAAATGTAATT
This sequence comes from Eucalyptus fibrosa, assembly GCA_017140475.1. Classification (NCBI taxonomy): domain Eukaryota; kingdom Viridiplantae; phylum Streptophyta; class Magnoliopsida; order Myrtales; family Myrtaceae; genus Eucalyptus; species Eucalyptus fibrosa. Next base: position 60,913,464 of record CM029507.1, on the reverse strand, counting down.
GTCGAGATTTGTTTCTCTGTCAAACCAAGTATGCTATTGATCTTCTAACCAGAGCTCACATGACAGACTGTAAACCTGTATCAACTCCTCTTCAACTCGCTTAGTTGCCATGACAAATGATGCTGATTTGCTTCCTGATCCACTTGAGTATAGAAGTCTAGTGGGTGGTCTTCAATATTTGACAATTACACGTCCTAATCTTGCTTATGCAACGAACATCCTATGTCAGAAAATGCAACATCCAGCAGTTGTAGACTTTCATCGATTGAAAAGAGTTCTTCGATATGTTAAAGGAACAACTCATCTTGGAATTTTTATCCATTCTAATAGTTCCATAGCCCTATACGGATTCTCAGATGTTGATTGGGCTGGGTGTGCTGACACCAGATGCTCCACTACTGGCTATTGCACTTATCTTGGCTTGAATCTTCTTTCATGGTCAGCTAAGAAACAACCTACTGTCTCTTGTTCTTCCACAGAAGCTGAATATCGGGCTCTTGCCTCTACTACTGCTGATCTTACTTGGATTAGTTTTGTCCTACAAGATATTGGTATATCTCTCACATCACCAACACTCTTGTTTTGTGATAATAAGTCTGCTATCTCTCTTACAGCTAATCCCATTCTACATGCTCATACCAAACATATCGAGGTTGATTTTTCATTTTGTTCGGGAGAAAGTCTCCTCAGGATCACTAAGTGTTCGATATGTTCCAAGTCATCTTCAGCTTGCTGACATTTTTACAAAGTCCTTATCACGTTTTGCTCACTGTATTATTAGAATCAAATTGGGTATGGGACTCTTACTCCTTCCCAATTTGAGGGGATGTTAAGAATACACAAACTTAGAGAGACTACTCTGCTGTTACGGCTTCAACGAAGGGAGAGAATGAAAGGGCTGCAAGGGCTGTTGCCGTTTAAAAGATCAGAGGAAGCGAAGCACACAAGTCAGGGATGTTGTCAGCCACGTGTCTGCATAATGCGATGGAAACCAGTTGACTGGAAAAGTCAAGTCGTAGTGAGTCGGTGCTGAAGGTCTCACACTACACGTGTTTGACTCGAGAGAAGATGAACTGTTATTTTTCAGTTTAGGATGTGTAACAGATTAATATAACAGTTTTCTATTTTCTGTTTTTAGTTTTTACGGAGACTTCTTCTGCTGCTCAGCTTTCGCTGAAGTTCATGAGATAGAGAAGAAAAACAGAGCACGCATTGATGAATGCTCTGTGATGAATAGATTGTATGGTGAAAACAGAGAGAGAGAGAGAAGAAAGTCCAAAAATTTCATGATCATTCTTCAATCTTCATTCATTCTGTTCATCTTCACTTCGTTTTGTTCATCTTCACAGATAGGATATTAAATTTCACGATCCTAATCTGTATCTTCTTGCCCTTCCCCTTGGATGATCCCACACGATTTTCACGTTCCATGTCTCCACCTTTCCAACACCCGGTTCGGACACGAACCTCATCCGACATTCAACTCCCATCTTACGCCCCGTTTCTTTCATTTGCCTAGGCCCAGATCACGTTTGTTTCTTTATTGGCTCCTTCTATGACTAATGATTCTAGTAGCCCCGGTAGTCTGACCGTCTTTGCAAGTTGAAAACTAGAAGCCGACACTCTTATGTAGGCATCTTTCCTGTTGTAACCACGTTCCAAGATGGTCCATTTTCCGGTGTTTTGGTCCGTGTCCTGCCTGTCAGTATTCCGTCTCTCCTTCTTCTTCATCTTCTTTTCCACATGTTGCTTTCATCCTCTTGGCTAACTACAATGGAATTCAGACAAACGTGACGATGAAACCACATCGCTATCCTCACCTGATAAAGCGAAAACCAGACTTTAAGTTAAAATGAAAGGCGAGGGTCTATAGGTTCTTTCGTCTTCAATAGACCCTGGAGTGGCGAAACGGGCTCGGCTAGATCTTTTCTTCTTCATTTGCAAGGACTTGCTTAATTCAATCACCTAAAGTTACAATCTCCATACTATATCACTGTCGTTCGACTAGGATGAGTAGCGAAGCCACTGAGGCTCGACTTGAGCCCGAGCCTCGAATCTTCACTCGGCCTTTGGTTTTGGGTCGATCTGAGGTCAATGGCCCGGGATGGACATCGGCCGAGGGAGTCGATCTACGTTCCTCGCGGACACTTAATTCAAGTCTAGAACAAAATAATAGACCAAGGGCGAAGCCAGCCACACATGCTCAAGCAAAGAATAAAGACAAAGGATGAAAAAGAAGTACGAAACTAAATAAAGCATATGCGGATTTTGGCCAGTAAATTTCCCATGCAGCCGTCTCTGCGACACTTTCGCCTACCCGAAAGTCCTTGTCTGAACTCCACATCTACCTCTCTCTCTCTCTCTCTCTCTCGCCAACGCTCTGTCCTTTATATGCCAGAGCACCTGATTCTTGCCACCTTCATTTTGGGCAAAATCTTGCTCTTCACGAGCGCTTTATGATAAAAGAGGAAACATGGGAAGAGGGAGCCCGGAAGAAGATGGGTTGCCCACAAGCTCTCTGCTGCTTCTCAAGGAAGTCCCTGGCTATGGCAACCATGGCAACTCCGTGCCTGCAAGCGACCCCTCGGTCACGCCTCTTGTCGTCTTCAGCACGCTCGTTGCTGTTTGCGGGTCCTTCGTCAATGGGTGCGCTGTGAGTACTATTACATCGAACTTTTTGCTTGTGTGATAGGTCGAACTTTCATTTCCATTCAAGATGGTGGTTCTTGTTTTGGCATTCGTATGATGTTGCAAAAAACAAGCAAGCAAGGTCTATACCTGCAACTCTTGTTAAATGTCTGATTGCCTTTTCTATCCTTTGTCTTTTTATTTTTTTGGGTGGAAGTTAGTTAATAATGCAGCAGAAATACCTGCTGGCATGTTGTGGGATCACATGGCTTAATAGACCCAAGGTATTAGGTTGACCTGGATTGTTTAAGAACAAAAATGTCATAAACTGAAGTTGCTCCTTTATGATCAGCTAGGTTTGTTATGGAAACTCAATTTGGCAGAGACATGAAGTTATCACATTGCACTACTTGGGTTGCATTTCTGAGAAAAGCTACTTCTGAAAAACCAATTTTCAGTTAATGTAATCGTTCGTGTTTTTTGTTTTGCCTCTGTGATGTGATCTCCCAGGTGACTGCTTTGTTCAGGAGGCTGTTGTTTCTCATGAGATTACTCTCCACCAAGTAGAGGTTACCATAAATAGTGGCGTATTTTTATGATGCAGTCTGGTTATTCATCACCCGCTGAGTCGGGCATAATGGAGGACTTGGGTCTCTCTACGGCAGCGGTGAGTCCAATCAAGCATACATGCTACGTGGCTACCATTTCATAATGTCTCAGCCCTGCATAGTTCTGTTATTCATGGAAAAAAACTGAAAATTGTGTATCTTAAAATAAAATTTACCGTCAGGAACTAAGATATAAGATGTCCTCAGTGCATTGCTAGAAAGTATGCTGATTTCTGGCCAGTTCAGCTAATTCCTTGTTCAGCAGATTCTGGGCAAAATCTCTGATATAATCATCGCGAATTCATTTGAACTTTTCCGTAAAGGCATGGTTGATCCCAAAGAGCTAGGGTGCGCATGACAACCATTCTGTTCCAGAAATAGTTTTTGAAACAGAAATAGATTTTTCTATTTCTATTTCTAGACGAGTTTTTAAGCAAAAATATCTGTTTGATAACGATACAAAATTTCTGTTTTAGAAATAGAAATTGTTCGATAACAGTATAAAATTTCTATTTCTTAAAACAAAATTTTCCTTTTTTGGAGCAAATGAGATGTCCATTCTTACAAATTTCATATGCTTATGAACCCATTGACCAAAATACAAAGTAAGAGTTTTTTTTTTAGTAAAGTCTCCGTTTTTTGAAAAAAAAAAAAATACAAAGTAAGAGTTGTTATATCAAATTTTCTAAATTTTCACACAAAATTCTTTAGCATCCACCTAGATAGGTAATTACGGTCAAACAATATACTTATCAATAGTCTCCATACAATAGAAAAAAGAAACCAATATGCATTACTTTTGAGCATGATAGAAGGTTTCCAAAACTCTAGTAGAATGAAGGTGGGCAACCATATTGTAATCCCCTTCATGCTAGTGTGTCATGTCGATCACCGCCACGGTTTATGATATCGAGCAATCGTTTTATAAAGAAACACAAATAAGTGTATTGGGCAATTTGCGGCAAATTTTACGAAGTGTAATAGAGCTTGTCATAAAGGACCATTACAAATAAGGGAAATCCTCAAGTAGAATATCACATTACAAGAATTGAGATAGGAATCATCAAATACAGTATCACATTACAAAAGCAAAGATTGGGAATCCTTGAATACAAAATAATAGAAATACATTACAAAAATTGAAAACACGATCTCATGGAATCTCCGGCATATTATGATCTCTTGCTATCTTATTGGCAATACTTTTTCTAAGCATATCCATCTTAGTAGAAAATTTCGTAGAAAATTTCATGGAGAAATTATTTCTGATTTCTGTTCCAGAAATAGAGAAGTAGAAAATTTCTATTTCTGATTTCTGATCAAAATCTATTTCTGGAACAGAAATCTATTCCAAAAATAGAAAAACGGAATAAGTTTATCAAACGGATTTCTATTCCAGAAAACGGGTCTGGAATAGAAAAATTGTTTCTGGAACAGAAATTCTGGTTTGTCATGCACCCCCTAGCTACCGATGACTTCTTTATTTGTGGCACTGTTGGAATAAGGGAATTTTTCAGTCACGATGTGGGTTCTCTAATATTAATATTCCTCCTTTCTCATGTTACAGTATTCGCTTTTTGGTTCTATATTAACAATAGGAGGGTTAATAGCAGCTTTGGTTAATGGGCCGATGACAGATATGCTGGGTCGCAGACGTGTAAGTCATTCTCTAGCCTTTCCAGCTATTCGTGAATTTGAAAATCGTATATGTTCAATGAAGAACCCGAAAAAATCTGACAGAATTCTTAATTGATGCGATGTGATGCAGACAATGGGTATTTCCCAAATATTTTCCACTGCAGGATGGCTTTCTATAGCATTTGCCAAGGTTTGTGCTCTGTCTAAATGCTGCTTCAGAATTTTGCTTCATAGATTGTCAATGACTTGTCCACAAAACTTCAATCATATTCTACTTGTCTGAGTTGTCTATTCTCTGAAAAGTCTGAGAAGCAATTAATGGTGTATTTCATCTAACCTTGCAGAATGCTTGGTGGCTCGATATTGGAAGACTATTAAATGGACTTGGCATTGGGATTATATGTTACGTGGTAAAGGCACAAACATTCGGATTTCTTACCCTAAATAATTTCTAGAAGATGTTGGTCATAATATTGTTGCCAAACAGGTACCTGTGTACATTGCTGAAATAACACCCAAAAGTGTCCGGGGAGCATTCACAGCTTTAAATCAGGTGAAAATTTTGGGCCACTGTATAATGTTAGTGGTGTCAATTCAATGCATTGCCTATCAACCTTTGCTGAATCTGGTTGCAGTTTTTGTTATGCTGTGGCTTTTCGTTGATTTACTTTCTTGGAACTATCATTTCCTGGCGTATCCTGGCTTTGATAGGTACTGTCTCAGTTATTTTCTGCTTTGTTTTGTTAGATTTATCTTGGGAAACATGATAAGGTCACTGTGCATGATTTTGTTTTTAGGTTGTATCCCCTGCATACTTCAAATTTTCAGTTTATTCTTTATCCCTGAGTCTCCTAGATGGCTGGTAAGTTGTTTATGGAGTGCCAGGTACTCTTGAGGAGCCATGTAATATTGTAATTTATGTCTTTCTTATTTGAAACTTCGATTATGAATGTGGCCATCACTTTGCTCTATGTGGCTTCATTTGATGATTTCATCGGTGTTATGTCCAAATTTGTCATTCAATGGCGACAAATTCATGGTTGAGTAACCATGATATAATGGAACTTGGATAATTAGATGATGGCGCAATCTAAATAGCACAAGTAGGATGCTGCATGCCATGCAAGGCATAGAAATCATTTTGAATTGTTCTCCTCCGCTAACACATTACTCTGTTACAATTTTAGACCGAAATTGGGAAGAGTGGTAATGAAGTCAATATTTTGCCCCTTACAAAAAAAAAAGTCAATATTTCGCCAAGGAATAATTTTATTCATGACTCAAATTGAAGTCTCGGGTGTACTGAGAATGACCAGAGGCATAAGTATTACAGTTTCCGTGTCAAGACAATTTGCATGATCGTTTTTTTGTAAGAGTTCACTAATTATCTAAAAATCTGAAATCATAAAAAGAAACGAAGTTAATGTTGCAGGAATATTGGAGTGATGATTATGCATTTTCCATTGTAAGGAAGATGATTAGTGTAGTTTTTGACTAACAGATAAAAGTTGGTCAAGAGAAGGAGTTTGAAGCCACATTGCAAAGACTTCGGGGAAAAAGTGTTGACATATCTTAGGAAGCAACAGATATCAGAGTAATTTCTCCATTTCACATGTCAATAAGAGAAATTTTTCCCTTTTCCTTTTCCTTTTTAATGTTTCAATTGATATTGTCTTATAGGACTATACAAAAACCTTTGAACGGAATCCCAGTCTAGAATTCTTGATTTGTTCCAGCGACGATACGCTCATTCCCTCTTAGTAAGCCTTCCCTCCAAACTATTCTAATTACTTGCCATCTTTTGTTCTCTTCTTTTTTTTCTCTCTATTTCCTAATGTTTTCAAAGCTTAGATAGGAGTCGGATTGATGGTGCTTAAAGAATTTGGAGGGGTGAGTGCATTTGCTTACTATGCCAGCTCTATATTTGAATCGGCCGGTAAAAATTATGCTATAAATTCGTTAGTTAATCATAAAGAGTGAAGACTTGGTAATCTCAACTTATTATCCTGACAGACTTTTCAAGCAGCTTTGGTACCTGAAGCATGGCTATCATCCAGGTAACAACCATTGAGAATTTGGCTGGACGATGAGTTTTATTTTTCACATTTTCAAGATTCCTCACCTGTTTTGCAGATTCTGGCATCCGCTCTCAGTGTAATCTTGACAGATAAAGCTGGAAGAAGACCTCTTTTAATGGTGACAAAACCAATGCTATCGATGTAATCTCCGAAATTAAGTTGCTTATAAGCATTACCAAGTCTGATCTTCATTTTCAGGTTTCTTCAGCTGGAATGAGCTTGAGTTGCTTTGTTCTAGCATTATCATTCTTCATGCAGGTATTCAGACACTAACCAAGCCTACTCATTCTTCTTAATCTCACAAAGTGGCTTGATTCATTTTCTTTTTCGTTAAATATCTTCATGCGAAATCAGGACCTGCAGTACTGGACAGAAGTCACTCCCATTTTGGTGTATGTATGCATTATGGTAAGTATGCGTAACAAATATTTTTCTACTCTCTTGTTTTTCAACCCTTATACGGCTATCTTTTATGTTTGAGGGCATATTGAGTTGCTGCTCAATCATATTTATCCAGGCAATAATATATCGGAGGAGAGCACACTTTGACAAAGAAACCTTCATTATAAAATTGTTGCTTCTAAGTCCTCAACTGTCTTTCCTGGATTATTTGCATTGAAGTTACTGACAGATGATTATTGCAATCAGGTGTATTCCATAGCTTACTCACTAGGCATGGGGGGGTTACCATGGGTCATAATGTCCGAGGTAATTGGATACCTTCTATCTAACATTGCACTCTATAGTCTCTACTTCAAGACCATATATACGTTTAGAAACCTATTTATACCGGTGGACATGTTCTCAATAGGTATTCCCAGTAAATGTTAAAGGGTCGGCTGGAAGCCTGGTGACCTTCTCCAATTGGTCCTGTTCTTGGATTGTCAGCTACAGTTTTAACTTCATGTTCGAATGGAGCGCACCCGGTAATTAATCCTCCTCTTTTTTTCCATTCTTGCTCTATAGTGTTCACCAGCTACGCTTCTTTGGAGCCTACATACATGAACTGGATGAGTTTTTATGTCAGCGTACGTACTAACAAACCTATGTCTTGACTACGCTGCTTTCAGGAACCTTTCTGATCTTTGCATGCATTTGCGGATTAACTATCTTGTTCACTGCGAAGCTAGTGCCGGAGACCAAGGGGCGAGCATTGGAAGAATTGCAAGCATCACTTGGCCGTTTTCTGCAATGATTTGTATACTGTTGTTGCCAAGCACAAAAGGCATTGAGTCAGGCTGCCGAAAGCCATTTTGTAGGATTGACCCTTTGTGCCTGATTGCGGCAAACATTTGCAATATCAGAAGGGGGAAAAGAAAAGAGAGATTTCCCTGCAATTTGTTCAACCTTTTACCCTGGTTGTCTTCACCATGCTCAGGCCAACTTTGTGGGATACTGGCACATTGCCGTACCAATGATAATTGATGTGCAAAAAATTGAGGCTTTAAACCTTGATTACTTGTTACCGATTAAGCATGTTATATACGAGTTATACTTTCTTTTCATCAATACAAAATTACGACACGTGAGGTGAGAAATAAAAGTTCTAGTGTAGTACAATCGAGTTTTAATTGGCAATTAAGTCCGAGTTTTGATGTCAGCATCGAATGATCGATTCCCTCCGGTAGCGCCAACTTGGGTCTACTCGATATATGTAACGGTAGGACCATGTTAAACGTGACATCTAGAGAGAAAATCCTTTCCATGGTACTCCGATTTGCATAGGCTATTGTGGTAGGGACGCGTCCATGCCATGCGATGTGTAGGCAATTGCCTCCGCTCATTGTTTGATGACCTACTGCTTGACCTTAAGGTTTTGATTGTTTGGGAAAAATGAATAATTTTAAAAATAAATTTTTTAAAATGATCGTTTGTATAATTTTGAAATAATTAGTCAATGGAAAATATTTTTATCACTGATAATGATTTATGTCTAAACATTTTCGTGGAAAATATTTATCGTTCATTCGTTCATTTATTTTCGTAGTTTTATATAAATTTTATTTTATATTTCAAAATCATCCATTTTTCAAGAAAGAAACTGAGCCTTAGTTATGCAATATTTTTCAAATTTGCCCCGAGTTTCAAAAAGAAGGGTACAAGAGAAGCTTTTTGTTCCCACATTTCCTTAATTTTTGCCCCATTATTTGCGAACCGTTTATAGACAGTTGTGCATTTATCAAGAAATAATTAGCTCACAAACAAATTCTGTTATCATACATACATAACCCATTATTACTATATACCACAAATCCAACAATATTAACTTAAGCTTTGATTGTTTGATAAAAAATAAATGATTTAAAAGATGATTTTTAAAGAACAATTGTTTACATTACTTGAAATAATTAATTAATGGAAAATATCTTCATTATCAACAAAAAATTATATTTAAACATTTTCGTGGACAATAGAATTTTTTTGTTCATTTATTTTTGTAAGCAATTCGAACGATCATTTTTAAGAAAATATTTTTCAAATTATTAATTATTTATAAAACAAACGGAGATTTAGATTATTAACATCTATGAAAAATATCATTAACTGTTAAGTTTGGCCCACTAAAAAAGATTTCTACATCCACTCGTCCCGGATTCCGTAGGTTTTCGAGGAAAAATTCCAAATAAGAGGCCAAAGTGCCGTCATTTTCTTAAATAAGGGTATAAAGAATATTATGTTTCAAATAAGGGTTTGAAGTAATTATGATTGTTTCAAATTTTCAAATAAGGATTAGCCTCGTCAGCCAGGCAAAAAATATAGCCAATTAGGGATATTTTCGTCAAATTTTTTTTTAATTAAACTATATTAAAAATTAAAAATATTAAAAAAGCAAAAATATAAGGCTATCGGTGCCTAGGGGAGGGCTAGGCCCTCGCTAGAAATAGGAGAGGGTAGCGACCCTCTCCCAAATCTAGGTGACGGTTGCCCGCCATCGCATTGGTTTGGGTGAAGGTCATTGACATTTGCACAAACTTGGTGGCCCTGGCCTAGGGCCCTTGGTCTAGTGGCCTTTGCCTTTGGTTGATGAGGGTTTGCTGACCCTTGCATCTGGTTGGCAACCCTATTGGCCATTGCCATCGCCTTGCCGATGATGGGGTGATGGCCACAAGTAGGAGGGACTTGGGTGAGGATCGCCGAGTCTGAAAGTAAAAAAGAAAAAAAATTAAAAATCTAAAAGATGAAATTGCCCTTTATTAGCTAGTGAGTTGAAGCATTTCTTTGAAATTGATATGACTACTTCATACTGTTATTTAAAATAAGATCTACTTTAAGTTCTTATTTGAGAAAATGGGGACATTTTAGACATTTATTTGAAATAATGTCCACTTTAGGCTATTATTTTAATTTTTTTGGAATTTTCTTGGTTTTCTATTGTCAATTCCACGTGCTCTCAACATAGTTTGCAAGTCGGGGAGGTTTTACAGTATTCTCGCGACCTTGTCTTTTAAATTTTTGGTATCAAATTTTCAAAAATTATCCCTCCATGTCATCTCTCATCTCCTTTATATGCATCGGGTCTTAATGGGTGGTGGAGATGGTACAATTTGTCCAGCAGTAACATACTCGAATGGTGCAAAATTAGTAGGATTTGCCTGCATCTAAGGACGCGTTTGTTTGTGTTTCTATTCAAAAAGTGTTTCGGGAACAAAAATAGAAAAAAACTATTTCTATTTTAAGGAACAATTTTGACCAAAAAGACGCATTTAGTAAACTTGTTTCGGGAATAAAAAATGAATAAAAACACGTTTGGTAAATTTGTATTTTTTTGTTTCTTTTAATTTTTCAATATTTTTATTTTATTTTTATTTCTTTTTTTTTCTTTTGGCCGGCCGCCGACCTCGGCCATGGCCGGCAACCGGCCGACGAGGGTTGGCGGCCTCCCGGTGGCTAGGCGAGCTCGGCCTCGCCGGATTTGGGCGAGCTCGAGCTCTCCCAGCCAAGGCGAGGTTGAGCCTCGCCAGGGGCCGGCGGGCTCGGCCTCGCCGAGGGCCGGCAACCCTCCTAAGCAAGGTTGCTGGCCCTCGACGGCCGGGGCGTCGGCCATGGTCGAGGCCGACGACCGGCCAAAGAAAAAAAGAAGAAAAGAAGAAGAAAAAGAAGAAAAAAACAACTTTTTATTCTTTCTATACTTCAAAAAGTGTTTCGGAACAAAAAAATAACTTTTTTTATTTCTTATTTCCGTTCTAATTTTGTTCCTAGAATAAAGAAAATAGATATTGAACAAAAATGCAAACAAACGTGTTTTTCTTTTTTTTTTGTTCCGGGAACAAAAAAACAGAAAATCTGTTCATGAACAACAAAAAGAAACACAAACATGCAGGCCCTAAATAGAATGGCTCGATGCTTCCGGCCTATCAATGACTTCATGGGAGGTGTTGATGATCATTGGCTTGATCACATATATCTCATCCGGTAATTAGTGGTTTCATTATGATGTTAGTAAAAATCCTCCTTGTTAGATATATTTAGATTATTTATGATATTTTGGGAATTTATAATATTTTGGATGTCTTTGTGATTGATTGTAATTGATCTTGCAATATTTTGTTACTACATATAGTTATCCTATAAAGTCTATAAGTAGGCTTATGTACTCATTATTATACTTCTTGAAATACACAACAAATTCTCCATATTACTCTCTTCCGCGTCATTTTTAACTCTCCTCATGCTAGCCAACATCATAGGATTAGGCTCTAACTGCCTCTTATGCTCATTAGTGAGTTGTCTTGGGATATCAACATTTCCTCTTCTTGTTGTTCTGCCATCAACTGTGTAGCCGATAACTCGGGATGTCCTATTCTGTCATTACCAAGCAGTGGTGACGGGTTGTTACCATCAACATTGTCAGGATTGAGTTGATTCCTTGTTCTTGCCATCCTATTTCTGCAAATTGGCCATAAACGTTCCACCTAGCATGCCAAAAAGACGCATTGTCGGAAGTTCTCCTGCAACAAATTATCTTTCGCGGAAAGCCATTCTTCGGTTTTTAATTAAGGTAGGTAGGTTTTTGTGGCAAATTCGAATAGGAAATATCACAAATAAGCACAAATTGTGCCAAAATTTAATTGACGACAATGCTTAGGAAGTACAACCACAACAATGGAACCAAATGTAAACAAATATGTTGAAATTTAATTGACAACAAAGCTTGAGAATGCAAAGATGCTACGTCATAATTTAATCAACGATGCAACACTAAGAATAGAGATACAGTTGGAATTTAATCGATGATGCGGATATAGAAACTATAGTTAAAAACCTACTTGTAACTTAATCGATGACGCGAGTCTGGAAACTAAAAGTGCAATGTCTGAAAGTAAAGATAATCAAAGAAAAGCATTTTTTTTATTTATTTATTTGCATGGTGTTCGTTAATAGGCGAGCAATGGTATTTATAATGGTCATGCCATAACTGTCTCTAAGCAGTTCTCTTGTGATTATCCATGTTTCTTTATTTCCAAAAGTTTTGTGCCCTTATCCTCATGATGCCACAATCTTGCCTTTAGTTGGTTGTTCCTTAAAAAATATGTGCTAGTTGTTCCATGTTCTCAATTGCTTTGTTCTTCACCCGACTTCAAACTTGGAATCACATCTTGACACCCCTTATGCTTTCTACTTTCTTTTGATACCTTAGTGGCTTACCTCAATATTACTAATCAATATCCTTGCAGATCATCATTAACCGTACGTTATCGTATATTGACAACTAATCAGTAATAATCACCAATATGCGCGAATATCGATGTCGATCCTTGTGATCGTTGATGATGGGTCACACACTTGATGATATTGGACGCTTTAGTCGTGTGTCTGCCCATATCGACCGCATGGTCACTGTTTTGGTGCTAACAATAGTAAATTCTTTTCGAGAAGCACCTGTATGTCCTGTTCTTAATCACTTGGCTGATTCCCAAGGCATTAGGTCGACCTGAATTATTTAAGAATATAATAATTTGTTCCGACAACTACTTCGGAACATTTTCCCACTCCCAACTCGGGACAAGGGAGGAGAAGATGCGTTGGAGGATACACTTGTTGCAGGTTTTCATATAATTATATCTACACCGAACCACGATAAAGCACGTTGCTGCTTCAGGGTCAGTCAAGTGCACGGCATTAAACTCACATTTGCAGAAAAAAAAGAGGACAAATGATCTTCATTAACTACTTCAATCACATTTGTGAGAAAGAGGTCACCTACCAATCAAGCCAATAAGATTAGGCGCACGAATACAAGGAAATGGAAAGTGAAGGTGATAGACACAACAAAATATAAAATAATAAAGGTTAGAAAGAGAAATCAACAGACAAGACTAATCCTACTTTACTTTAAAATTAGGGCTACATTCAATATTGTATTTTACTATAACTAGCAGTGCACATTCCACCTCTTTATTATAACTCTCAATATTTAAAAAAAAAATCATAATATATATATTCAAAATATAGGCATAAATTATAAAAGCTCTCTGGCTTCATGGGGCGCTGCCTCCTATGACCCCCACCTAGGGTGCCTCGGACCCTTGTTCGGTACTTTCCTATTGATTAGAGAGAATAAATGAGCGGCGAAGCCGCCGAGACTTGCCTCGAACCTGAGCCTTGAATCTCCTGCTCGGCCTCGGATTTGGGTTGATCTGAGGTCGACGGCCCAGATCGAGATCTGTGGAGTGGAGTTTAATCTACGTTCGTTGTTCCCAGACGACCGGATACTTTATTCAAGTCTAGAAGAAAGAAGAGACAGCGGAGCGACCCAGTGCTTAAACAAAGAATTAAGGACAAAAAATAATGCAAAGTTGGATGATCGGATGCGGCTATTGGCCGATACATGTCCCATGCAGCCGTCCGACAGTCCATTTCTTTCAAGTCCATATCTACCTCCCCCTCCCTCTCTCTGACAAATCCATTGCCCTTTATGGGCATGCACAGCTGATTCTTGCCTCCTTCATGCTTGGCAAATCTCGTTCTCCCCGAGAGCTTTGTAGTAAAAAGGACACATGGGTAGGGAGAGCCCAGAAGAAGATGGGTTGCCCACAGGCTCTCTGCTTCTCAAAGACGCCCATGATGGCAACCGTGACAACTCCACGTCTTCGAGTGATCCCCCGGTCACGCCTCTCGTCGTTTTCAGCACGCTGATTGCCCTTTGCGGATCTTTTGTCCTTGGATGTGCTGTGAGTAATATTGCATCAAACTTTCCGTGAATTGCTTGCACGCAGTTCGATCACTAAGAACCCGGCTCTGTTTTCTGTGGAGCAGTCTTGCTTCCTTTTTTTTATTTTTCCTTTTTTGCGTTTCTGTCGCAGGTTCTTTGAAATTCGAGGGAATGTTTTGTAGAGAAAGAAAGACGAAGAGACAAATTGCTCGATTAATGTCTGTCTTTTTGCTTGTGTAATTGGTCAAACTTTCATTTTCATTCAAGATGGTGGTTCTTGTTTTGGCATTCGTATGATGCCGCAACAAGCAAGCAAGCAAGCAAGATCTATAACTGCAACTCTTGTTGAATGTCTGATTGCCTTTTCTTTCTTTCTTTCTTTTTTGAGGGGTGGAAATTAGTTTATAATGTTGCGTAAGCTCCTGCTGGCATGTTGTGGGATCACATGGCTTAATGGACCCAAGATAAGGTTAACCTGGATTGTTTAAGAATAAAAATGTCATAACTGAAGTTGCTCCTGTATGATCAATTACTTTTGTTATGGAAATTAAGTTTGGCAAAGAGACATGATATTATCACAAATCACTACTTGGATTGCATTTTTGAGAAAAGATACTTCTGAAAAACCAATTTTTGGGTAATGTGATCTTTTATGTTTTCCCTTTGTAATTTGATCTCCCAGGCGATTGCCCTGTTAGGTCTGTAGTTACTCATGGGATTACTCTCCACCAAGTAGAGGTTACCATAACTAGCAACGTATTTCTATAATGCAGTCTGGTTATTCATCACCCACTGAGTCGGGCATAATGGAGGACTTGGGGCTCTCTACGGCAGCGGTGAGTCCTATCAAGCGTACACACCACCTGGCTACCATTTTATTAGCTCTCAGCCCTATATAGTTCTGTTATTCAAGGGAAAATACTGGGAACTGTGCGTCTTACAATAAAATTTTCTGTGAGGAACCGGGATATTAGATGTCCTCCGTGCATTGCTAGGAAGTATGATGAAGCATGGCCAGTCAATTCCTTGTTCAGTAGATTCTGTGCAGAACCTCTGATATTGTTATTACAATTTCATTTGAACCTTTCCCTAAAAGGATGGTTGATGCCAAAAATCTCATGACCTAAAGAGCTAGCTAATAATGACTTCTTTATCTATGATGCTGTTGGAATTAGGGAGTTTTTCAGCCACGATCCGGGTTCTCTAATATTAATATTCCTGCCTTCTCATATTGCAGTATTCGCTTTTTGGTTCTATATTAACGATAGGGGGGTTAATAGCAGCTTTGGTAAATGGGCGGTTGACAGATATGATAGGTCGCAAACGTGTAAGTCATTCTCTAGCCTTTTCCAGCTATTCAAGAATTTAAAAATCATTTATGTTCAACGAAGAACCTGAAAAAATCTTTCGGAATTTTTAATTGATGCAATGTGATGCAGACAATGGGGATTTCGCAAATATTTTGCACTGCAGGATGGCTTTCTATAGCATTTGCCAAGGTTTGTGCTCTGTCTATTTTCGGCTTCAGAATTTTGCTTCATAGTTTGTCAATGACCTGTCCACAAAACTCAATCATATTCTACGTTTCTCAGTTATCTATTCTCCAAAAAGGCTGAGAAGCAGTTAATGGTGTATTTCATCTTACCTTGCAGAATGCTTGGTGGCTCGATATTGGAAGACTGTTAATTGGACTTGGCATTGGGATTGTATGTTACGTGGTAAAGGCACAAACATTCGGATTTCTTACCCTAATTAATTTCTAGAAGATGTTGGTCATAATATTGTTGCCAAACAGGTGCCTGTGTACATTGCTGAAATAACACCCAAAAGTGTCCGGGGAGCGTTCACCGCTTTATATCAGGTGAAAATTTTGGGCCCCTGTAAAAAGTTAACGGTGTCAACTCGACGCATTGCTTATCAACCTTTGGTGAATCTGGTTGCAGTTCTTGGTATGCTGTGGCATTTCGTTCATTTTCTTTCTTGGAACTGTTGTTTCCTGGCGTATCCTGTCTTTTATAGGTACTGTCTCAGTTCTCTTCTGCTTTGTTTTGTTAGATTTATCTTGGGAAACATGATAAGGTCACTGTGCGTGATTTTGTTTTCAGGTTGTATCCCCTGCGTACTTCAAATTTTCGGTTTATTCTTTATCCCGGAGTCGCCCAGATGGCTGGTAAGTTGTTTATGGGGTGTACCAAGTACTTAAAGAGGAGCCACGTGATATGGTGATTTTGTCTTTCTTATCTGAAACTTCAATTTCGATTGTGGCCATCACTTTGCTCTATGTAGCTTCATTCGACGGTGACGATTTCATTGGTGTTATGTCCAGATTTGGCGTTCAATGGTGACGGTTTCATGGTTGAGTAACCATGACGTAATGGAACTTGGATAATTAGGGGCTGTCTAAATAGCACAAGTAGCATGCTGCATGCCATGCAGAGTATTTTGTAGCCCACCTTGATGTCTCGCAAGGCATGAAAATCATTTTGAACATACTCATGCACAAACACATTACTTTGTTGGAAATTATAGACTGAAAATGGGAAGAGTGGTTATGAAGTCAATATTTTGCGAAAGAATAATTTTACTCATGAAATTTAAGTCTAGTGGTGAATTGAGAATGATCAGATTTTGTAAGAGTTCACTAATTATCTAAAAATCTGAAATCATAAAATGAAATGAAGTTAATGTTGTAGGAATATCGGAGTGAAGACTCGGGAATTTTCATTGCAAGGAAGATGATTAGTGTAGTTTTTGACTGACAGGTAAAAGTGGGTCAAGAAAAGGAGTTCGAAGCCACATTGCAGAGACTCCGTGGCAAAAGTGTTGACATTTCCCAGGAAGCAACGGATATCATAGTAATTTCTCCATTTCGCATATCAATTGGAGAAAGTTTTCCCTTTACCTTCTACTTTTTAATGTTTCAATTCAATTGTCTTATAGGAATATACAGAAACCTTTGAACGGTCTTCCCAGTCTAGAATTCTCGATTTGTTTCAACGAAGATACGCTCATTCCCTCATAGTAAGCCTTGCCTCCAAAATATTCAAATTGCTTGCCATTTCTCACCCCATTTTTTCTTCCTATTTCCTAATTTTTTTAAAAACTTAGATAGGAGTTGGATTGATGACACTTCAACAATTTGGAGGGGCGAGTACATTTGTCTACTACGCGAGCTCTATATTTGAATCAGCTGGTAAAAATCATGCTATAAATTCATGAGTTTAGTTAATCATAAAGAACAAAGACTTGGTAATCTCTACTAATTATCCTGACAGGCTTTTCAAGCAGCTTTGGTAGCCGAAGCATGGCTATAGTCCAGGTAATAAACTCTGGAGAATTAAGCTGGAAGAGGAATTTTATTTTTCACATTTTCAAGATTTTCTCACCTGTTTTGCAGATCCCGGCAACTGCTCTTAGTGTAATTTTGACGGATAAAGCTGGAAGAAGACCACTTTTAATGGTGAAGAAGCCAATACATATCGATGCATTCTCCTAAAGTAAGTTGCTCGTAAGCTTACCAAATCTGACTTTCATTTGCAGATTTCTTCAGCTGGAATGAGCTTGAGTTGCTTTGTTCTGGCATTATCATTCTTCATGCAGGTATTCGAACGCTAACCAAGCTTACTCATTCTTCTTAATCTCTTAAAGAGAGCCTGATTTTTTTCTTTTTCGTTAAATATCTTCATGTGAAACCAGGACCAGCAGTACTGGACAGAAGTCACTCCCATTTTGGTGTATGTATCCATTATGGTATGTCTGTGTAACAAATATTTTTCTGCTTTCTTGTTTTTCAACCCTCACACGGCTATCTCTTATGGTTGAGGGCATATCGAGTTGCGGCTCAATCCTACTTCTCCAGGCAATAATACATTGAAGGAGAGCACACTTTGACAAAGAAACCTTCGTTATAAAATTGCTGCTTCTAAGTCCTCAACCGTCTTTCCAGGACTAGTTGTGTTGAAGTTGCTGACAGATGATAATTGCAATCAGGTGTATTCCGTAGCTTTCTCACTTGGCATGGCAGGGTTACCATGGGTCATCATGTCCGAGGTAAATAGATACGTTCTCTCTAACATTGCACTCTATAGTCTCTCTACTTTAAGACCATAGATAGGATTAAAAGCCTATTTATACCAGTGGACATATTCTCGATAGATATTCCCAGTGAATGTTAAAGGGTCGGCTGGAAGCCTGCTTACCTTCTCCAATTCGTCCTGTACTTGGATCGTCAGCTACAGTTTTAACTTCATGTTCGAATGGAGCGCACCCGGTAATTAGTCCTCCTCTTTTTTTTTTTTTTCCATTCTTGCTCTAGAGTATTCACTGGCAATGCTTCTTTAGAGCCTAAATGCATGAACTGCAAGGGTTCTTACGTCGGGCGTACATACTAACAAATCTATGTCTTGACAATCCTGCTTTCAGGAACCTTTTTGATCTTCGCGTGCATTTGCAGTTTAACTATCTTATTTACTGCTAAGCTAGTGCCGGAGACCAAGGGGCGAGCACTGGAAGAATTGCAAGCATCACTTGCCCATTTTCAGGAATAGGATCATTGTGCTGCCAGCCATATAAGGCATTGCGTCAGGCTGCCGAGAGCCTTTTCGTAGGATTGACTTTTTTGTGCCTGATTGCGGCAAACATTTGCAATATCAAAAGGGGGAAAATAAAAGAGATTTCCTTGCAATTTGTTTAACCTTTTACATTGATTGATTTCACCGCGCTCAGTTCAATTTTGTTGGATACTGGCAAATTGCCATTACCAATGATGATTGATGTGCAAACAATTAAGGCTTTAAAACTTCAGTCAACTTCGCCGATTACCTGTTACGGATTTCCGCATGTTATCTACGAGTTATACTTCCATTTCATCAATTCCAATTTACGATACGTGAGGTGGGAAATAAAAGTTCTAGCGGAGTGCGGTCGAGTTCTGCATGGGCAATTAAGTCTGAGTTTTGATGCCGGTATCGAATGATTGAGTCCCTCCTGTACCGCCAGCTTGGGTCTATTCGATTTGTAGCGGTAGGACCGTGTTAGAAGTGACATCTAGAAATAAAATCATATTTCATGGTACTCTGATTTGCATAAGATTTTGTGATAGGGACAGATCCATGCCGTGTGATGTGAAGGCAATTGCCCCCGCTCGTTGTTTGATGGCCCACTATTGAACCTTAAGGCTCCAATCATTTTGCTGAAAAAAAATGACTTGAAAAATGATTTTCTAAAAAATTACTATTTGTATATATATTGCTTAATAATTAATGAAAAATATTTTCATAACATATAATAATTCATGTCTAAATATTTTTATGGACAGATGAAAATATTTATCACTAATTTATTTTTGTAAATGATATAAATGATCATTTTTTGAAAAATGTTTTTTTTTCTAAATTATTCATTTTCCACGAATAAAACAGAGCCTAAATTTTGCAATATTTTTTTTAATTTTCCCCCACAAGAGTTTAAAAAAGAAAGCTGCAAGAGAAGCTATTTATTCCCACATTTCCTTAATTTTTGCCCCACTAATTGCGAACCGTTTATAGACAATTATATATTTATCAAGAAATAATTTGTTTACAAACAAATTCTGTTATCATACATACGTAACCCATTATTTTAGATACCACAAGTTTGACGATATTAGGCTATGTTTTTTTTGATGAGAAATAAATGATTTAGAAAACAGTTTTTAAGAATTATTGTTTGCATTGCTTGGAATAATTAGTTGATAAAAATACTTTAATTATCGATAAAAAATTATATTTGAACATTTTCATGATAATATTTTTTATTTATTTATTTTTGTAAATGATTTGAGCAATCATTTTTAGGAAAATATTTTTCAAAATATGCATTTCTCGTGAAACAAATGGAACCTATCGAGGAAAATATTTTCCTCATTTTCTTACATTTGGTTTGCTTAGGAAAATGAGTTAACATAAAATATTTTCCTAATCAACAGGAAAAGGTTTTCCTACTAAAAGTTAAATTCAAGAAAATGATTTTTCCTTTGAAAGAACTGGAAAACGTTTTCCAAAATAGACTTTTTAATTATTTTATTTTTTAAATTCAAATTTATTTTTTTTATTTTTTCTTTTCCTTTCTCCTTCTTCCTTTTGCTGGCTATGTGCCTTAGCAACCAGCCATGATGTGGGTCGACGAGTTGGAGGCCCGGTCGGTCCAAGCGAGCTTGTGCTGATTAAGGCTATTGAGCATGAGGGTTGCCAGATCTAGGTGAGCTACAGCTTGGTCGATTCTAGTGAGCTTCGAGCTTGCCAGATCTAGGACGAAGCTAGTGAGCTCCAGGCTCGCCAGATCTAGGACGAAGCTAGTGAGCTCCGGGCTCGCCAGATCTAGGTGAGCTTCGTCTTCACTTAGGCTAGTGAGCTCATGGCTTGCTTATGGCCATTGCCAAATGAGCCTCAAGCTCGCTTGTGGTCGTCGCTAGCTAATTGCGACAAAGGAAGATGAAAAAGGAAAAGGAAAGAAAAAGAAAAAAAAGAAAATTAAAAAAAAATTTTTTAAAAAGAAAAAAAGAAAAAAATAATTTTTAAAAATAAAATAAAATAAAATAAAATATTAAAAATTTGATTTTTTTGGCCTAAAATAAAATTATGACGTTGAAATCATTTTTCAATGAGATCCAAACATCAAAAAACATTTTCAATCATATATCACTAAACAAAGGAAGATTAACCGCAAATGCTTTCTAATAAAGCATTTTCCTCTATCACTAAGTTTTTTGTGAAATAAACGCACTCTTAAAATGTAAGATCTCGGGTCTTCACTGTACACATATTGTTCGCTTTGGACACTAAGTCCTTACGGTTTTGTTTGTCTCAAGATAGCCCATACTACCCAAACGGGTTTCCACTGTATACATATTGTCCGCTTTGGATATTAAGTCCTCACGATTTTGTTCCTCTCCATATTGTCCATTTTGGACACTAAATTTTCATGGTTTTGTTCCTTTCGGGGCAACCCATACTACTCCAAGAAAACACGTATGTACAGTTAGAGGGACCTAAGCTTTATAAGCTAGCCCAAGATTCTCTCCCTAGGCGATATGGCACAAGAGAGGGATCCCTTCCTTGCACATGTCCGAGGACCACCTCTCGGGCCATCACATAAAATCTATAAAAACATATAATTAACTGTTACGGTTGGCCCACGAAAAAAGTTCTACTTCCGTCATGGATTCGATAGATTTTATTGTCAATTCCACATGCTATGAGCCTAGTTTGCATGTTAGGGGTTGCATGGTAATGTTTCTGTTCTTTTTTTGTTCTAGGGAACAGAAATAAAAAAAAGTGTTTCTGTTCCGGAAAACAGTTTTTGAACAAAAGAACGCGTTTGGTAACGTTTATTCCGGGAATAAAAAATGAATAGAAATACGTTTGGTAAATTTTATTCTTTTTTTGTTTCTTTTAATTTTTAAATATTTTTATTTTATTTTCCATTTTTCCTTTCTTTTTTTATTTTTTTCTTCTTTCGGCCGGTAGCCTCGCCTAGCCACGGCAAGGCTCGCCGGATCTGGGCGAGCTTGAGCTCGCCCAGCCAAGGCGAGGCTCGGCGTCGCCGGTGCGGGCAAGGCCGAGCCTCACCGTCCTGCCGTCGGAGCCGAGCACCTGTGCTTGCGACGCCGACCGAGATCTCATCTGCCGCTACTCCTCGCGACACCACTGCTCGCCACCACTCCGCTTGCAGATCTGTGCCCCCTGCAGTAGCCTCCTCCGCAGACGCTATCGTCGCGCTGCCCCAAAGTCCGCAGCTCGACGCCGTCCCGATCTCACCACGCCATTCGCGACGCCATCCGCCAGTCTTTGCCCGTGTCGCCCCGTGTCGATCCCGAAGCCTCTAGTGCCGCGCCGCCGTCGCACTGTCCTCCGGAGCCCCTCGCCGAAACCCTAGTCGAAGATCTCCCCTCGAGCGAGGCTGAGCCTCACCTTGGCTGGGTGAGCTCGGCCTCACCGGCACGGGCGAGGCTTGGCCTCGCCGGGGGCCGGTGACGCTCCGGCGAGGTCGCCGACCCTCGACGGCATAGCCGGCCCTCGACGGCCGGTCGCCGGCCATGGCCGAGGCCGGCGACCGGCCAAAGAAAAAAGAAGAAAAAAAGAAGAAGAAAAGAAGAAGAAAAGAGAAGAGAGAGAAGAAGATAAACGTTTCTTTAAAATCGTTTCTAGAACAATAAACAACTTTTTTTTGTTTCTCATTTCTGTTCTTTTTGTATTCCAGGAACAAAAAAACAAAAAAAGTGTTCAAAAACAGATAAAGAACAAAAACATGTAGGCCCTTAGATGAGGTACTACAGTATTCTCCGCTACCTTGCCTTTTTAAATTTTCGCTATCGATTATTCAAAAATTATCCCTCCATGCCATCTCTCATCCCCTTTATATGCGTTGAATCCTAGTAGGTGGTGGAGGCGTTCTAATTTGTCCAACAGTACGAAAAGTAATTTAAGCAGGAACATACCTGAAAGGCATCGATTAGCAGGATTTGTCTGCATCTGAATTGAATGGCTCAACGCTCCCTGCTAGTGGATAATTTCATGGAAGGTGTTGACAACCATTGGTTTGACCACATCCACGAGCTATTTCATCAGGTAGTTACTCGTTTCATTACGGTGTTCATCAATAATCCTTCTTGTTAGATATATTTAAATTATTTATGATTTGTGGAAATTCTTTAATATTTTGGATATTTTTGTGATTGATTGTAATTGATGTTTAATATTTTGTTATTGTGTATAGTCATCCTGTAAAGTCTATAAATAAGCTCTTATGCTTCTTATTATTAAATATTTTGAAATGTATAGAAAATTCTCCAAATTTGTCTCTTTCACATCATTCTTAACTTGGTATAAAAACCTCTTTCCTGATAAATGTAAGCAACTATGCTTCGCAACGCCAACTTCATAGGCAGTGTAGTCGACTCTGCTTTGCAACGCCAACTGCATAGGCCGCATTGCTCCACCATGATCATCTTGATGTCAGCTGTATAGGCTGTGTTGCTCTCGTTTTTCCACCACGTGCCGTAGTCTCAGACTCAATGAATCCGTCAATTGTAAGTCAAGTTTAGACACATTGAGCTGGTTATTTTTACAATATCAGACCACAAACAGATTCAACATCACTCTTAACGAGTCCAACTAGCCAAACCTTGCCACCAAGGAGCCTGCATGCGAGATCCATCCGCTCACATGCATTTCGCATGATTAGAAGTCCGGCCGTGTATTGCTTATGTCACTATTAAGTCAGCCTGCTGTCATCTGCTGTGTGATCCGCCACGTCGTCTGCCTCTCGCCACCAACAGTTTACTGTTGACTGTTGATCGTTGACCCAAAGTTGACCGATTGGTTTCCGAGGTATTTCAATGTGCTGATTTCATTTTTGGCATTATCATCTCCATATTTTCATTTCCAGTACTAGTTTCTTGGTATTTATTATATAATTTAGTAAATTTAAATTAATAAAATGGACGTGCCAATACCCATTTAAACTATCTTTGATGGATAGAATTATCTTTTATGGGCCAAAGAAATGTCAAGTTTTTTAAGAGGATGCAAATTTTGGCATTATGTTACTGGTGAAATTTGTGCGCTTACGAGGAATGCTGAAGAAATTGGAGAAAACTTATTGAGCATTTGGAGGGGTGGGACGGTAAAAACATTAGATTTTAACATGGTTTTGAACCATTAGATTTTAACATGCTTTTGAAATACGTCAATTCCTTCTCTCAGGCTTCACTTTGGTTGCCTCAATACAGAAAAAGAGGCATGGGATTTGCTTTCCGGCTAATATTTCACCTTGGATATTGCTCACCAGTATTAGCTATTAAAAATTTGCATTGCATGCCTCAAGAGACAAGTTAGTATATTAACGATTTTTTGTCCTATATGCATTCTATTTGGGATCAACTGGCTTACTCTAATCCACAGTGGAAAGTTGTTGTCAATGCTCACAAGTTCACTTAGTATTGTGATTGTATGCTTGTTATGCAATTTCTAATGTCACTTGATGATGAGTTTGTTGGAATTCAAATCGGCGAAAGACGACTTACCTTTATCCGATGCGCAAACAACAATTAGTCCCGGAACGAAAGTTGAATTGCCGATGAAACACGAACAATATTACCTCACGTTGGTTTGGATGCAATCACGAGGAAAGTACCTAATTTTCACGGCGTAAATGCAAATTGTTCTTGTAAAAGTGAAATGGAACGCATTCCTTTTTCTTTTATGGAAAGAGAGAGAAATTTTGGTACAAATGATATGCATACAGGTGGCAACAGGTGTCTACAAAAGACTTATATACGACACCCTTCATACCCTTTCAAAATGGTGTCTTTCCATCGTAGCATATCAAGTCCAAATGGTGCGGTCCAATCGCACCCCATTATGGACGTACTAGCTAAAGTACAATAACTCCCACTTGGACATGATGGGCTTGATATCGCTCTATCAAGAATATAAGGCATTCAACATTCATTAATTTTACAAAACAATTCATACTGACAAATAAGTCGTGTGACTAATGAGTACACCTGCACTTGGGAGCTCAAATTATGCACCTGTTAGGGATAACATAATGGCTATAACCTCGAAAAGAAATAAACAATCGATGTCTCACAGTGCCTCGGACATATTTTGTTACATTAATCCAAGTATACCTATCCCTTAAAGGTTATACTTAACTATCCTAAAAAACATACCATGTATGTACAATTATATCCGCAACCACATAAGGCGATATAATTGATCGACCAGTAAATACATGTGATAGATGTAAAACGACAATAGTCTTCCTTCGCACTCATGTCTCTCTTTATTTCAGAACAACTGCTTTCCTAGACACGTCCCATACGACCATATCTATTCATGATCGCTGATAACATGCTAAAGTAGCAACATTGATCTTTCACTTAGAGAACATAGCCAGAAGTAACATATGACACATAATGAGGTAAATTATAAATTATCTCAAGGGCTCACATGATGAGTAAATATAGATAATTTTACTCATCTTCCCTTATTGGTCGTGCAATGCACATGTAGTATGAATTACATGCTATAGTGGATTACTTTTTCTATAAGAGCATATGTCATTTATAAAAAATATCCATTATACGGATCTTAGTCTAAACATAGTCACGTGCTTCTCACGTACTCATGTTTAGCCTGAGTGCTATATTAGTTCGTTTTCTATAGTGCCCAATTAAATACTCGTATTCGGCATCTTTTAGGCATACATGATTGTGGGACTATCATGTTCGGTCTTGTTATAAACAAATCATAGACCTCATCTTGACTCCAATCAATGCGACATATTATATTATGTACTAAACTTACTCTTCAGCATTTATTTATACATAATGTCTTATCTCAACATGCTAATTATAGCACTTGAGGCGATTGCTCGTGTGAGTGAGCTAATCAATGCCTGTCAACATGCTTTTCAATGATATATGTGTGTTTGTGCTAGTCTTATAGTGGATTTATACTTATTGATAAAATATCAAATCACTAATAAACAAACAAGTACAATACATCTGTCCACAAATATATACATCAATGATCTTCTACAATAACATATATCACATTCTACGCAATTCTAGTGACATCCTATGGGTCAATAATTTGTCTCTAGGAATAACCTTTGTAAATGGATCAACAACCATTCTATTGGTTGAAATATATTGTAGGATCACTTCTTTTTGCGCTATTATATCTCTTATGAAGTTGTTCTTTATGTCAATGTGCTTTGTCTTTTCATGATACTTGGGATCCTTCACATAGACAATGGCTGCTTGACTATCGCAATAAATTATTACTGGTCTTGGAACCTCAGTGACAGTGGCTAAATTTTTTAAGAAACGTTTTAGCTATACTGCTTCTTGCACTACAGCAGAACATGCAATAAATTCTGCTTTCATTGTAGATAAGGCCGTGCATGTCTGTTTCTTGCTATTCCAAGAAATTGCACTTCCATTGAGCAAGAACGCATATTCAGAAGTCGATTTATGCTCATCTAGGTATTCACCCTAATCGGCATATGAATAGCCTAATATGCGTAAAGTAACAAAGTCGATAGTTCATGGTGCTTTTCAAGTATCTCAGGATCTTCTTCACTGCTAACTGTTGATCATTGACCCAAATTTGACCGATCAGTTTCCGAGGTATTTCAATGTGCTGATTTCATTTTTGGCATTATCATCTCCATATTTTCATCTCCAGTACTAGTTTCTTGGCATTATAATTTAGTACATTTAAATTAATACCCATTTAAACTATCTTTGATGGATAGAATTATCTTTTATGGGCTAAAGAAATGTCAAGGCAAATTTTGGCATTACGTTACTGGTGAAATTTGCGCGCTTACGAGGAATGCTGAAGATATTGGAGAAAACTTATTGAGCATTTGGAGGGGTGGGACGGTAAGAACCATTAGATTTTAACATGGTTTTGAAATACTTCAATTCCTTCTATCAGGCTTCACTTTTGAGGCATGGGATTTGCTTCCCGGCTAATATTTCACCTTAGATATTGCTCACTAGTATCGGCTATTAAAAATTTGCATCGCATGCCTCAAGAGACAAGTTACTCTATTAACGATTTTTTGTCCTTTGTGCATTCTATTTGGGATCAACTAGCTTACTCTAATCCACAGTGGAAAGTTGATGTTGATGCCCACAAGTTCGCTAAATATTGTGATCGTATGCCTATTATGCAATTTCTATTGTCACTTGATGATGAGTTGAACCTACACGAGCTTCACTTCAACATTGAGATTCATCACCTCTTCTTGAGATAGTTGTTTCAAAATCATCAACTAAAGAGATTTGGCTTGCTACTTTGAAGGTGCCCTGCCCTGCCCTATTTTGTCTACTCCTACAGGTGCAGTGCTTATCACCCTCACCTCTTCTTCATCATGAACACCATATTGCACATATTGTCATTGAACTGATCATCTTGCATCCATTTGCTATTGATGACAGCCTAGGCAACCTATAGGGACAAATAACCAATTCTGATACAAAGGTCCAACTACACGCTTATCCATCACTGGTGTTACTATTGAGGGTTAGCAGCTTGTTTGTTACTTTATCTTTAGATGATCTTTGTGACATTCTTTAAGAATTTGGTACTTCTAGCTCCTATGTCCCAAGCACTTCTACTCTGTTTGTGACTTCAGGTACTTCTGATTCATGGTTTTTTTATTCTGCCCATTACAATCACATGACTTTGAACATCAAGTTGTTTAAGTCAAAGTCCCTATTTTCACAAACACCTACCGGTCATATAGATGATAACTCATAGATGTTAGTTAGCCATATAGAAATTGGGACAAGTTGTAAATTGGGATGCCTATTCGAGCTTATCTTAAGATTCTAAATGCTCTTAGTGGTTGTGCTACCATGGTATCCTTTGCAACTTGACATTCTCATTTAGGCCAAGCTTTTTTTTTTCCCTAGATTGGTCATCTGATTTCTACTGGTCATCTAAGCTTTGTTGACAATAAGCATTTTGATTGTTTACCATGTAAGTTGGGAAATCATCACATTTAACCTTTTCATCTTAGTGAATTTATCTCTCATGTTCCTTTTGATTTAACTCATTTTGACATTTGGGGCCATCTCCTACTCCCACTATGGGAGTGTCCCGCTACTTTGTGTTTTTTTGGAGATGATCATTCTCATTATAAGTGGCTCTATCTGATGTACCATTGATTTGAATTGGCTTGTATTTATTGTGACTTTATTTCCATGATCAAAACACAATTTTCTCAAAACATCAAGATAGTCCGTTTTGATAATGTCATGGAATATAGTGACATAAAATATCTTCGAATTATTTCTCAAAACGGTATTGCCATTCATCATTTTTGTCCAAGAATTTCTCAATAAAAAGGTAGAGTAGAGCATAAACATTGACCCATCTAAAATATTGTTCGCACTCTTCTAATCTCAACCTCTTGTGCTGAATAATTTTAAGAAGCACCTGCACGTCCTGTTCTTGATCACTGGGCGGATCGCAAGGCATTAGATTGACCTGGATTATTTAAGAATGTAATAATTTGTTCCGACAACTACTTTGTAACATTTTCCCACTCACAACTCGGGACAAAGGAGGAGATGATGGGTTGGAGGGTCTGACACCTGTTGCAGGTTTTCATGTAAGGTACCACGATAAAGCACGTGGCAGATCAGGATCAGTCAAGTGCACACTGCACGGCATTAGACTGAGCTATGCCTAAAAAAAAAAAAAAAAGAGAGGCCCAATGATCTACATTAGCTACCTCAATCACATTAGCGAGAAAGATGCCATTAGAAAAGCAAGTTTTCGCCTACCAATAAATTTGGTAAGATTAAGCGCATAAACACAACAAAATAAAAACTAAATATTGACAAACACAATGAAACATGAAATAAAGGCGAGAAAGAGAAAATCAAGGCACACGGTTTATCCCTATTGATCCTTCTATTAGAGTTATATCTAGCAAAGTATTTTGCTATAAAAATTACCTCCCACCTATCTGTTACAGTTCTTACTTATAAGATAAATATACTATAAATACTAAATAGCTATTTATTAGCTCAAACTCAAAATATCAATGAAAACAGGTTCAAATTATAAAAGCTCTCTGGTTTCACGGGAACTGCCTCCTATAACTTTGCCCGAGGTGCCCCAAAACCCTGCTCGGTGTCATATTATTGATAGGGGTTAAGAACTACACCCTAACAAAATCTACATATTCACATACTATATCATTATATTCTATGAGGATGAGTGGTGAAGCCGTTGAGACTTGATTGGAACTCGAGCCTCGAATCTCCCACTTGGCCTCCCAAATCTGAGGTTGATGGGCCAGATGGAGATATGTGGAGGGGAGTTAATCTATGTTTGTTATTCCCAAATGATAGGATACCTAGGTTTTGTTCGTTTTGTGAAAAATAACTTTTAGGAATATGTATTTTGGATTTTTCGGTGTTTATTTCACGGAAAATAAACCGATCAGGGAAAACATTTTCCATCAATAGAAAAAATTCTTTTAAAATAAGGGAAATATTTTTCGCTTTTCTAGTAGGGGAAAACATTTTCTTTACTTGCTCTCTCTTATCTCATACCCAACTAGCCTCTCTTCTTTTACTTATTTATTTATTTAAAAATTCGAATTTTTAATTGTTATTGTTATTATTTTTCTCCTTTTCTTTCATGTGGCGACTAGTCGAAGAATAAGAAGTGGAAAAAAAGGAAAAATTAAAAAATTAAAAGAAAAAAGTAAAAAAAATTAAAATATAAAAAAATTAAAATTCGATTCTTCAAAAAAATAAAGAAAAAAATAAAATATTAAAAGAAGTGCACAAAGGAAAATCAAATCAAATTTAATTTTTATACCTAATGGTGAAAAATGTTTTCTAGTTTATTTTCAAATTGCAGCCGAGTATTAAAAAATAAGATTATTTCTTTTTGGAAATTGGCTTTGTAGAAAACATTTTCCGAAAATGTCATATTTTCTCGCGAAACGAATAGAGCGTTAATTCAAGTCTAGAAATAAGTATAGACAAAAAGCGAATGGAACCACATACTGAAGCAAAGAATTAAGGACAGAAATAATGCAAAGTTAGATGATCGTATGCGGCTATTGGCCGATAAATTTCCTATGCGTCCGTCCGAAAGTCCATTTCTTTGAATTCCATATCCACCTCTCTCTCTCTCTCTCTCTCAAAGAATTAAAAACAGAAATAATGCAAAGTTAGATAATCGTATGCGGCTATTGGCCGATAAATTTCCTAGGCATCCATCCGAAAGTCCATTTCTTTGAATTCCATATCTACCTCTCTCTCTCTCTCTCTCTCACACACACACACCAACCCACTGGCCTTCACGTCATGCACAGCTGATTCTTGCCTCCTCCATTTTTTGGCAAATCTTGTTCTCCTCGAGAGCTTTACGGTGAAAAGGACACATGGGGAGGGAGAGCCCAGAAGAAGATGGGTTGCCCACAGTCTCTCTGCTTCTCGAAGACGTCTCTGGCGATGGCAACCGTGGCAACTCCACGTCTTCAAGTGATCCCGCGGTCACGCCTCTCGTCGTTCTTAGCACGCTCGTTGCCCTTTGCGGGTCTTTTGTCTCTGGGTGTGCTGTGAGTAACATTGCATCGAGCTTTTCGTGAATTGCTTGCATGTAGTTCGATCACCAAGAACCCGGCTCTGTTTTCCGTTTTTCGTTTTCTGCTTTCCTTTCTTGCATTTCTGTTACAGGTTCTTTCCAATTCGAGTGACTGTTTCGTTAGAGAAACAAAGAGGACGAAACAAATTGCTCCATCAATGTCTGTCTTTTTGCTTGTATCGCGGAAAGTAAGTGATCAAAAAATAAAATCGACTGAACAAGAAAATAGATCGGGCACCAGACTTACGCGGTTCGGTCGTAGTGAGTTACATTCACGGGGCGAGCACTAACGAATTCCACTATAAATCAAGAGATATAATGGAGATTATAATCACATTCGACTCATTTAAATGCTTTTAGTATTTCCCAAGCTCCAATTATACCGATTACCTCACGTAGTGTTTAGCCTATGAAGCACAGACACGTTCTAGGAGCTTCTATGTTGTGTTGGACATTTTGACATGTGTCTGACATACTTGGACACGCTTGGACACGTGTCTGACAGAAGGCTTTTATTTTATTTTTTTCGTTTTGCCTTTGTAATGTGATCTCCCAGGCCACTGCTCTGTTCAGTCTGGTTTCTTATGAGATTACTCTCTACCCAGTAGAGGTTACCATAACTGGTGTTGTATTTCTATAATGCAGTCTGGCTATTCATCACCGGCCGAGTCAGGCATAATGGAGGACTTGGGGCTCTCTACGGCAGCGGTGAGTCCTATCAAGCATACATGCTACATGGCTACCATTTTATAATCTCTCAGCCCTGTATAGTTCTGTTATTCAAGGCGAAATACTAGGAATTGTGCATCTTAAAATAAAATTTACTATCAGGAACTGAGATTTAACATGTCCTCAGTACATTGCTTGAAAGTCCGAATAATTTTGGTCAGTTTCAGCCAATTCCTTGTTCAGTAGATCCTGTGCAGAACCTCTGATATTATCGCCACGAATTGCATTTGAACTTTACCCTAATTGCATGGTTGATGCCAAGTAAAACACGACCTAAGCTGGCTAATAATGACTTCTTTATCTGTAAGACTATTGGAATTAGGGAATTTTTCAGTCACGATCCGGGTTCTCTAATATTAATATTCCTGCTTTCTCATGTTACAGTATTCGCTTTTTGGTTCTATATTAACAATAGGAGGGTTATTAGCAGCTTTGGCAAATGGGCAGATGACAGATATGATGGGCCGCAGACGTGTAAGTTATTCTCTAGCCTTTCCAGCTATTCGTGAATTTGAAAATCATGCATGTTCAGTGAAGAACCTGAAAAAATCTTACAGAATTCTTAATTGATGTAAGGTGATGCAGACAATGTGGATTTCACAAATATTTTCCACTGCAGGATGGCTTTCTATAGCGTTTGCCAAGGTTCGTGCTCTGTCTATTCCGCTTCAGAATTTTGCTTCATAAATTTTCAATGACTTGATCCACAAAACTTCAATCATATTCTACTTTTCTGAGTTGTCTATTCTCCAAAAAGGCCGAGAAGCAGTTAATGGCGTATTTCATCTTACCTTGCAGAATGCTTGGTGGCTCGATATTGGAAGACTGTTAACTGGACTTGGCATGGGGATTGTATGTTACGTGGTAAAGGCAGAAACATTCAGATTTCTTATCATAATTAATTTCTTGAAATTGTTGGTCATGATATTGTTGCCAAACAGGTACCTGTGTACATTGCCGAAATAACACCCAAAAGTATCCGGGGAGCATTCACAGCTTTAAATCAGGTGAAAATTTTGGGCCACTGTAAGATGTTAATGGTGTCAACTCAATACATTGCCTATCGACCTTTGCTGGATCTGGTTGCAGTTTTTGATATGCTGTGGCATTTCGTTGATCTACTTTCTTGGAACTGTTGTTTCCTGGCGTATTCTGGCTTTGATAGGTACTGTCTCAGTTCTCTCCTGCTTTGTTTTATTAGATTTATCATGGGAAACAGGATAAGGTCACTGTCCATGATTTTATCTTCAGGTTGTATCCCCTGCGTACTTCAAATTTTCGGTTTATTCTTTATCCCGGGGGTGTACGAGGTACTCATGAGGAGCCACGTAATATGGTGATTTATGTCGTTCTTATCTGAAACTTAAATTTCGAACGTGGTCATCACCTTGCTCTATGTAGCTTCACGGTGTTATGTCCAAATTTGGCATTCAATGGTGACGATTTCATGGTTGAGTAACCATTACATTATGGAACTTGGATAATTGTGGGCTGTCTAAATAGCACAAGTAGCATGCTGCATGCCATGTGGAGTGTTTTGATCGCAAGGCATGGAAATCATTTTTAACATTCTCGTGCGCAAACACATTACTTTGTTAAAAATCATAGACTGATAATGGGAAGAGTGGTAATGAAGTCAATATTTTACCAAAGAATAGTTTTACTCATGGCTGAAATTGAAGTCTTAGTGGTAAACTGAGAATGACTAGAGGTATAGGCATTGCAATTTCCTTGCCAAGACAATTCGTGTGATCAGTTTTTGTGAGAGTTCACTAATTATCAATAAATCTGAAATCATAAGATGAAATGAAGTTAATGTAGTAGGAATATTGGAGTGAGGACTCTGCATTTTCCATTGCAAGGAAGATGATTAGTGTAGTTATGACTGACAGGTAAAAGTCGGTCAAGAAAAGGAGTTTGAAGCCACATTGCAGAGACTCCGGGGCAAAAGTGTTGACATTTCCCAAGAAGCAATAGATATCAAAGTAATTTCTACATTTCACATATCAATAGGAGAAAGTTTTCCCTTTTCCTTGAACTTTTTAATGTTTCAATTCATATTGTCTTGCAGGACTAATCAGAAACCTTTGAACGGGATTCCCACTCTAGAATTTTCGATTTGTTTCAAAGAAGATATGCTCATTACCTCATAGTAAGCCTTGTCTCCAAAATATTCAAATTGCTTGCCATTTTTCGCACCGTTTTTTCTTCCTATTTCCTAATTTTTTTCAAAATTTAGATTGGAGTTGGATTGATGATCCTTCAACAATTTGGAGGGTCAAGTACATTTGTCTTCTATGCGAGCTCTATATTTGAATCAGCTGGTAAAAAT
Source organism: Eucalyptus fibrosa (assembly GCA_017140475.1). Lineage (NCBI taxonomy): Eukaryota > Viridiplantae > Streptophyta > Magnoliopsida > Myrtales > Myrtaceae > Eucalyptus > Eucalyptus fibrosa. The sequence continues at coordinate 60,880,126 of CM029507.1, read as the reverse complement.
CACGCTATAAATTTGTTAGTTACTCATGAAGAACAAAGACTTGGTAATCTTTACTAATTGTCCTGACAGGCTTTTCAAGCAGCTTTGGTAGCCGAAGCATGGCTATTGTCCAGGTAATAGACTGTGGAGAATTAAGCTGGAAAAGGAATTTTATTTATCACATTTTCAAGATTTTCTCACCTATTTTGCAGATCCCTGCAACAGCTCTTAGTGTAATTTTGACGGATAAAGCTGGAAGAAGACCGCTTTTAATGGTGAGGAAACCAATACATATCGATGCATTCTCCTAAAGTAAGTTGCTTATAAGCATTACCAAATCTGATCCATTTGTAGATTTCTTCAGCTGGAATGTGCTTGAGTTGCTTTGGTTTAGGATTCTCGTTCTTCATGCAGGTATGCACAGTGACTAAGCCTACCTTTTCTTCTTGATCTCATGAAATGGACTGATTTTTTATTTATTTATTTATAATACCTTCACGTGAAACCAGGACCTGCAGTACTGGACAGAAGTCACTCCCATTTTGGTGTACGTATGCATTATGGTAAGTCTGTAACAAATATTTTCCCGCTTTCTTGTTTTTCAACTCGTATATGGCCATCTCTTATAGTTGAGGTCATATCTAGTTGCTGCTCAATCCTACTTTACCAGGCAATAATACATTGGAGAGCACACTTCGACCAAAGAAACCTTCATTATGATATCGCTGCTTCAAGTCCTCGACCATCTTTTCAGGACTAGTTGTACTAAAGTTGCTGACAGATGATTATTGCGATCAGGTGTATTCCATAGCTTACTCTCTTGGCATGGCAGGGTTACCGTGGGTAATAATGTCTGAGGTAAGTAGATACCTTCTGTCTAACATTGCACTCTATGGTCTCTACTTCAAGACCTTACATAGGAGTAGAAGTCATATTGGCGGACATCTTTTCGATAGGTATTCCCAGTAAATGTTAAAGGGTCGGCTGGAAGCCTGTTGACCTTCTCCAATTGGTCCTGTTCTTGGATCATCAGCTACAGTTTTAACTTCATGTTTGAATGGAGTGCACCCGGTAATTAATCCTCCTTTTTTTTTTTTTTTTTTTTTTCATTCTTGTTCTCTAGTTTTCACAGGGTATGCTTCTCTGGAGTCTAAATCCAGGAACTGCATGAGTTCTTATGTCTGTTGTATGTACTAATAGATCTATGTCTTGACTATGCTGCTTTCAGGAACCTTCTTAATCTTCGCATGCATTTGTGGTTTAACTATCTTATTCACTGCGAAGATAGTGCCAGAGACCAAGGGGCGAGAATTGGAAGAATTGCAAGCATCACTTGCCCACTTTCGGCAATGATAAGTGGCTACTTAATCTCAAATAGAGCCTGAGCAAGTACGTGCATTTCACATGCTACTTTCCAAAGGCATGATGAGGGCATTTCAAAGTTTTTTTGTTTTCTTCCTTTTTTTCTTTTAGTTTTTTCTCTTTCATCTTCCTTGTTGTTGTTCCTCCTTCCGCGCATGCATAGAATCGCTTCCGGTGCTTGATCTCACTCGACATCACGAAGTCACTGTTAAGCCTTTACACTGACATCATCGACGACGGCTCGTTTATCCATCGTTGGATGGATGTTGTTGCCATTCTCTCTCCTCACTTGCGGTAATGGCCCATGGCGGATCACAAGGAAAACAGGTTGTTCATGGGTGACTTCATGATGTCAACAAAACAAGACAATTGGAAAAACTAACTGCAATCTACAATTCAATTGAACTAAATTATGTTACGATCGTCATTCATTGGCATCAAGTTCTCCCCAATTACAAGTGATCATTCATTGCCGCTGGAAGCGGGCCCTAGGAGACGGTTTAAGCTGCACCACACCAAGAACAGCCGCTTTTTTTCGTTGTGGAAGCCACTCCGGCCTTCGCCGCCATTCGCCGATCATCGCTACCACCATTGGAGGGCTCGTCTTTGCCACTGCCTGGTTTTGTATCCCCGCTAAAATCTTGAAATCCATTCGGTTATTTGCAAGATTTGGATAGAACACCAAAGAGAACACCAAACCTGGCTATAGTGGATTTCGAAGTAGACACATTCGGCAAATTAAAAAGAATAAAAAAATAGAAAGAAAGAAAGATAAGAGATAAGGCTGCATTTGGAAGTCAGGATAAAATTCAGGATATGATATGATTTATCTTATCTTACGTTTGGTGCTCGCTTAAGATATGATAAAATATGATATAAGGGAGATATAGACAAAATAAAATTATCCCATGGGGAATGTGGGATAAAGATGGATAGAATTTCTAATGTTTATAATAGGAAAATTATTTTTCTTGAATAACAAACTTATTAAATTAACAAAATTGAAATTATATTTCAATATAAATAATATTTGAATTCTAATCTAAGAAATAAGAAATAAGAAATTATTTTTTTAATTAATCTTATTTTAATTTATATATTCAACTTTAATTCTATCTTATAATAAACATTCAATCTATAAATAAATATTTATATTTATTATATATTTGAGGTATTTTTGTATTTTAGGTATGTTAGTATAGTTTACTATTTGATAAAAATTTATTAAAGAATGATGAAAGGGGAAAAAAGAAATAATAACAAAATAATTAAAAAAGAGGAAAAATAAAATAAAAATAAATTAAGGAATAGTGTTACGAGAGATTTTTATCATCTTCGTTTATGAACATTTAGGTTTATTTATGATATAAAAAAATTATAATATGAAGTGGACATATCCGACTTTAATACCGTAATTCAATAAATAATGAATATGATATAAAAAAATTATAGGATTTCATATCCTATCATATCCGGCTATCTTGATTAGAAATTCGAACGACCAAACGTAGTCTAAGAAGATGGGACTTTGAACATAAAGGATAAAAATGTGCAAGGAGTTGTTATACTATATCTTGAGTGTGAGCCTGATAAGGAAGTCCAATTGATTAAAGGAAAGTGCGGAAGTTGTAATAGTGTGAACATGCAACTCTATGTTATGGAAATTAAGATTTCTGATTCAGTGTAACGAGTCCAATTTGTAGAAGGATTATTGTTTTTGTGTTATACATAATTGGCAGGGTCAAGAATTACACCGAAGTCAACCGCCTTCGACACATTCAATTTGGACTCCTTGAGGCGGTGGGAATATATGTACAAATTAATCATCGATATCGTTCCTTGTTTCGGCCAAGGTCTAGAGGATTATTATATTTCCTCGGCTCATGCGTTGGTTCGATAGTCGTGATTGACGTTAAGAGGTCTTGAAGTGTGGTTTTCAACCAAGCACTTGGTGTAGATTTTTCTCCATGAAATTACATCAATAATTTTATTGTCGAAGTCAATTAAATTCTTATAGTAAGAAATTATGTATAATTCATTTTGTGGGATGGAGAGATTATTTCATAAAGAATTTGTGGGGCTAAACGTTACATGAATTATTATGTGTAATTAGGGCTTAGGAAATACTAAGAGTGTTTGAGTGACTTGAGTGTGGTTATGATTTTCATTATATCACTTGATTTATAGTGAAATTCATTGTTACTCTCTATCTAGACGTAAATCAATATAACCAAATCACGTAAATCTGTTGTTCAATTTATTTTCTTGTCTTGTCTATTTTATTGTTCAATTGTCCGCTTTCATAACAGGAGTAAAACTGATTCGTTCAGATATAGTTTGAATTTTCAAGATCTCACTAGGATTGAAAAGTAAGAACCACCTCTGTATAAATATGGGGCATAAGCTATAGAAAGGAGGCCGTCGCGCTCCTTGACGCTGCCTAGTTTTGAATCCCCGCTGCCTGATTTTGGAGTTGCCAATGTTGGCACGTCCACGAGGTGCTTGCTGCTAGCCACCGTCCAAGCTCAAGCCATCGTCATCGACTAGCTCATGTGAATGATGAAGAAAACGTTGCGTTCGACAAAGAAGAAAGTGAACTAGGACGTTGGCCGGACGAATAAAGAGGAGGAAGAAGATGAACATAGAAATTAAAGAAAGAAAAAGAAAAAAAACCTGTTTGAGATGAGAATGACCCTGAAAAAGTGGCATGTGAAATTCATGTGCTCGCTTAAGCCCTTATTTAATACTAAATTACCCACTTCACGTCCTTTGGACTTTTATTTTTTTACTTTTACTTTTTATTTTTATGAAATAGCTCTAATTCAGACTCCTATTTTAAAATTTTTTGAAAAGAAATTAGAGGCGGGCTTATAAGGGCGCGTTTGGTAAAGTTTACGTTCAAAAATTGTTCTAGGGAAATGAAATTAGAAAAAACTATTTCTGTTCCGGAAACAATTTTTGAACAGAAGAAGGCATTTGGTAAACTTGTTCTGGGAATAAAAAATGAACAAAAATACGTTTGGTAAATTTGTGTTTTTTTTTTAAAAAAATTATTAAATTATTTAATTTTTATTTTCTTAATTTTTTCTTTTTTTTCTTCTTTTGGCCGGTCGTCGACCTCGGCCATGGCCGGTGACTGGTCGATGAGGGCCGGTGGCCTTGCCCCGGATCCGATGAGCCCGAGTTTGTCCAAATTTGCCCCGCGCCGGTGATGCTCGCGAGGTTGTCGGACCTCGATGGCATCGTCGGCCCTCGACGGCCGCTTGCTTGGCCATGGTCGAGGCTCGCGATTGGCCAAAGAAAAAAGAAAAAGAAAAGAAGAAAAAAAAAGAGAAGAAAAAGAGAGGAGAGAGAAAATTTGTTTTTAAAAATTGTTTCGAAACAAGAAACATATTTTTCTTGTTTCTCGTTTCGCTCCAAATGTGTTATTAGGAACAAAAAAATAGATTTGGAACAAAAACGCAAATAAACGTATATCTGTTCTTTTTTTTTTGTTCCTTGGAACAAAAAAGCATAAAATTTGTTCATAAAAAAAAAAATGTTAACAAACACCTCCTAAGAGTCAGGGAACAAAAACACAGAAAATTTGTTCATAAAAAAAAAAAAAAAAAGAATGTTAACAAACACCCCTAAGAGTCTTTTTTGTAAGATTGACTTTTTTGTGCTTGATTGTGGCAAATATATACAATATCAAGGGGGGGGGGGGGAAGAAAAGAGAGATTTCCTTGCAATTTGTTTGACTTTTTACAGTGATTGATTTCACCATGCTCAGGTCAACTTTGTTGGATACTGGCATATTGCTATGATGATTGATGTACAAAAAATTAAGGCTCTGAAACTTAGTCGAGTTCGCCCATTACTTGTTTCTGATTAAGCATGTTATAAACGAATTATACTTCCATTTCATCAATTCCAAATCACGAAATGTGAGTGGGAAATAAAGTTTCAATGGAATGCACTTGAGTTTCAAACGTGCAATTAAATTCAAAATTGAATGTGGATATTGAATGATTTAAGTCCCCCTGGACCGCCATGTCGGGTCTATTTGATTTATGTAGCGGTAGGACCATGCTGGACGTGACATTTAGGGGGAAAAACATCCTTTTTCACGATACTTTGATTTGCTTAAGCTTTTGTGATGTGGAGGCACATCCCCCACTCACTGTTTGGCGGCCTACTACCGTACCTTAAGTTTTGCTATATTTTTCAAATTTGCTCCTTCGAGAGTTTCCGAAAGCAAGCTGCAAGAGAAGCTATTGTCCCTACATTTCCTTAATTTTTGCCCTTAATTAGGGACCGTTTATAGGCAAATTGTGCAGTTATCAAGAAATAATTAGTTCATAAACCGATTCTGTTATCATACATACATAACCCATTATTCTAAATACCATAAGTTCGACAATATTAACTTAGGTTCCGCTTATTTCACAGGAAATAAATGATTCAAAAAAATGTTTTGATTTTTTTAGAGAAGATCACTTGTATAGCATTAAGTAATTAATTTGTAAAAAATGTTTTCATCATTGACAATTAGTGGATGATGAAAATATATTTTCGAGCGATCATTTTTGTAAAAATATTTTTTGAATAATTTAATTTCAATGAAATAAATGAATATTAGTTCTATTCGTTTTGCGGAAAATATGATTTTTTAGAAAATTTTTTTTAAAAAGTCATTTTTCAGGAAAATAATCATATTTTCTGATGTTCGATAGAAATTTGAAGATGAACTAGAAATTACTTTTCGCCGTTTGGTAAGAAAAATCTTTGTCTATCCACACTTATTTTTCATAAATTTTTATTTAATTATTTTAAAATCATTTTTTATTTTTAATTTCTTTCCTTTCCTTTTCATCTTCTTCCTGGTCTTGCCATAAAACTCAGGAAAAGGTTATGGGACGGGGAGTGGGTCTCTGTTTTCTTTTGGCCTGGTAGAGAGAGGTAGGGGCGGTTATATCGGGTATTGACTTAAGTAACGGTAGGACCATGTTGGACGTGCATTTAGGGGGGGAAAAAGAAGAAGTCCTTTTTAATGATACTTTGATTTGCTTAATCTTTTGTGATAGGGACGGATTAATGCTATATGTGATGTGGAGGCACGTCCCCCACTCACTGTTTGACGGCCTACTACCGTACCTTAAGTTTTGCTATATTTTTCAGATTTGCCCCTTCGAGAGTTTCCTAAAGAAAGCTGCAAGAGAAGCTATTGTCCCTACATTTCCTCAATTTTTGCCCCTTAATTAGGAACCGTTTATAGACAGATTGTTGGTTGCAATAATCAAACCAAAAATCGATTGGTTTCACTTTTACCGTACATTTGCATCATTCATTTTGCACAATATGCAATAATTTGCCGATGGTAGTTTTCTATATATATATATATATATATATATATATATATATAGTGCCGATGGTAGTTTTCTATATATATTAATTCTATAAAGAAACGTGTTTCAATTTTGAGTAACTAAGCGATCACTATGTTAATTGATTATGTGATAATCAAACAATTAAAAAAAAAGAATTAAAGAATGGATCATCGATTTATTTTCTTATTTGAAGAGTTCTAGTCCATGTGAGCAGCGCTTAAGTCTTGCTTGGAATAATTTTTGTGCCAAAGAAAAAAGGGTAGGATTTAATATCTAAGATTAACACGGTTGGACTCCTGGTTCATCAATGAAAAGGGCAAATTAGATCGATCTCACACACTTAGAACTAGTCAAGCAATGGAGTGGGGCAAGGCTCAAATTGGCGAAAAGGAAAGAAAGAAAAGAAAAGAAAAATTAAAAACTTGATTTTTTAAAAAAGAAAAAAAGAAAACATAAAAATAAAATGAAAATGTGTTTGGTGAAACAAAGTAAGATCGAAAAAGTTATGGAAAATGTTTCACTTTTGAAAAGTGAAACTTATCATCCCCACTTTTGAAGATAATTTTTTCTTATAGCAAAAAATGTTTTTTTGATTAATTCATTTCTTGTGAAACAAACATTGAAAAATTCAGAAAAACGTTTTTGTAGAAATTACTTTCCGTGAAACAAATCGAGCCTTATAGATTATTAACATCTTAGACAAAATATCGTCAACTGTTAAGTTCGGCCCCCCTAAAAAAATGAGTTCTACATCCGTCTTAAATTCAGAACAGAGGCTCCGCCCTACCGCGTCCAGGTTTCTCTATTTGTCAATTTCAACGGGCCATCGGTCTGGTTTGCACGTCAGAGAGGAGGTGTTATTCTCCGTGGCCCCGTCTTTTTAAGTCTTTGGTATCCATTTTTTTAATCAAACCAATCCCTCCACGCCATCTCTCACCTCTAACAATTCTCCAGAATAGCCGGGGTTAGGTTGCACCACCGGTTGGTGAAGTTCACATCGACCAAAGATGAATGGATTGCCGCTGTAGGCTACAGCTACTCCGGGTTTGAGCATACTGCAAACGTGATACAATCAAAGAATAAAGAACTTAGAAAAAGAACATAAAATAGTGAGGAGTCTTTGGAGGGAAGAAACCTACTCATGCAACAGACAGTCCATTGCTCTGAGCTCCCCTGCCGCTGCCTCTCCGACTCACCAAACCATCTCATTCGATTCTCCGCAATCACTCGCGACTCATTCTCGCCAAATTCTCATTTCTTGGAAACTTACCCCGAAGAGCTTTCGAACGACAAGATATGGAGAGAGAGAGCATAGAAGAAGATGGACTGCCCACGAGTACTCTGCTTCCCAAGGAAGTCTCTGTCCGTGGCAGCCATGGCAGTCCCGTCGTGCCCTCGACTGACCCTGCAGTCACGCCGCTCGTCGTTTTTAGCACTTTCATTGCCGTTGGTGGGTCTTTCATGACCGGGTGTGCTGTGAGTATTGTATCAAGTTTTAAGATTCACCATCAAGAAGTCAGCTCTGTTTTCTTTTGAAGGTTATTTATTTTCACGTCCCCTTGCCCGCATCTCTATTGAATCAGAGGTGAATTTTGCAGTCTTGGTGCCTTCTGTGACGATTCTGATGATTGCCAAGTAGACAGTGTGATAATTTCTTACGGAGGTCTACTGAAAATTTTCTGTTGGGAATAGATAAGAGGAAAGAAGCAGATTACTTAGTCAAAGTTTCCTCTGTTTTCTTGTATGATGGGTCAACATTGTGTTTTTAGAAGAAAGTCTGGGTCTTCAGTTTGGCCTTTGGTGTAAGGATAAAGCATCCAAGATCTGTGCCTACAACTCAGGCTAAATGCGTGTCTACTTCTGCTTTTGGTGCCTGAAAGCATAAGTAAATTCTTTTCCAGAGGCATCTGTGTACTATGTTCTTGATCACTAGGCAGATACCACATTAGGTTGACCTGGATTATTTAAGAATGTGACAATTTGTTCCGACAACTCCTTTGTAACATTTCCCCACTCACTACCCGGGAGTCTGATGCTTGTTTCCATGTTTTCATGTAAGGATTTCAACTCGAACCACGATAAAGCAAGTAGCTGATTAGGATCACTCCAGTGCACGGCATGAAACTCATATATGCAAAAAAGAAGTCAAATGATCTTCATTAATTACTTCAATCACAATTTTGAGAAAAATGCCATTCAAAAAGTAACTTTTAGCCTGCATCTTTAGTTTGCATCCTTTGCAGAACTTGCCTGGCAAATGTGTTGCTCACTGCATTTCACGACAAGTTTGGTTTATCAAGTAGAAGGTACCATTAACTGGCGGCATTTTTTACAATGCAGACTGGTTATTCTTCACCAGCCGAGTCTGGCATAATGGAGGATTTGGGCCTCTCCACAGCAGCGGCAAGTCCTACCAAGCTTTTCTAGAGTTGTTCATCTATTAGCCGCTTTACAAATTGGGTTCTAAAACAAGATTTGTTGGGGGTAAAATAAAACACACGAGCCTTAGTGGACTAGCTAAAAATGACATCTCTATCAGTGACGCCAAACGGATAAATGGAAAATGGATCACAAGTCGTATTGACATCCTCCCCAATTCTTTTGTATTACAGTATTCGCTTTTTGGTTCATTAATAACAGTGGGAGGTCTAATAGCATCTCTGGTAAATGGGAGGATAACGGATTTGATTGGGCGTAAACAAGTAAGTAATCCTCTCCCTTTCAATCTCAAAATCTCAATAAATTACAGATCTTACAGGAATCTTAAAAGATATATCTTTTGATGCAGGCAATGTGGCTTTCTCAAATATTTGGTGCTGCAGGATGGCTTTCTATAGCATTTGCCAAGGTTCCTGCCCTTCCTCTCGCCACTTCAGAATTTTTCTTCACCTTCGATGACTCAATAAACAGGCTTAATAATATAAATCACATTTTCCACCTTTGCGCTTACCATATGGATAAGTTCATTCAGAAATTGGTCCTGGTGATAGTTGACAAAATTTTTGTAATTTTTCATTTTTCAATGCATTTGTGATATTTGCACTTCAAACTATCTGTCCAGCTGGCTAGGGGATCGCCGTCCAGAAAAAAAGGATACAATTGATTCTCTACCTGTAATTTTTCACTGCATTTGTGATATTTGCACTTCAAACTATCTGATTCTTGATTCTCTACCTGCTAAGATGCGAGGAAAATTTTTACATCATCCTATTTTTGTGAATGATCTGGTCATGGTGTAGGCTGTGAGATAGAGCGTAAGCACTTAATGTACATTCTATCTACTCTGCAGAATGCTTGGTGGCTGGATATTGGAAGACTACTAAGCGGGCTTGGCATTGGGATCATATGTTATGTGGTATATGCAGGAAGATTCCGGACTTACTGTCCTGATAAATTTATAGAAGTTGAAATGCCAACGTACTGTTAATCATTATCTTTTTTTCCAAAAAGGTACCTGTGTACATTGCTGAGATAACACCTACAAATGTCCGGGGAGCATTTACGGCATTCAATCAGGTCAAAAAGTTTGGACAGCGTGGAAATTTGAAATTGAGTTGAGACAATTCATTTGCTTATTAACACAGAGTTGGCTTCTGTTGCAGTTCATGATATGCTGTGGCTTTTCGTTGATTTACTTTCTTGGAACCATTGTCTCCTGGCGCATCTTGGCTCTGATCGGTAGTGTCTCAGTTTCTCTTTTTATGTTATGTGGTGAATGAGTTGGAAAATATCAAAAAGTCATTCATGGTGATTTCATCTTCAGGTTGCATTCCCTGTGTCATACAAATTTTGGGTCTGTTCTTTGTTCCAGAGTCTCCTAGATGGCTGGTAAGTTGTTAGTGGAGTAGATGCATAGGCATTAACATTTCAGTGGCAATCCACTTTGACACACAATCCAAGTGGTGCAGATCGCCATTCTAAGTATATGCTAGTTGGGTAGAATCATAGAACTAGATGAAGAAGCCAAGATTATGAACTTTTCATTGTAAGAATAGCAGAAAGTCATTTACAGGTAAAAGTCCATCGAGAGAAGGAGTTTGAAGTCACATTACAGAGACTCAGAGGCAAAAGTGTCAATATTATTCAGGAAGCAGCTGATATTAGAGTAATATTTCAATCTCGCTTGTCTTTCAGATAATTTGGAAGCATTTGATTTTTGCTACTGAGGTTTCTCATTTCACTTGTCTTATAGGACTATACAGAGACCTTTGAACAGCAGTCTCAGTCTAGAATTCTGGATCTGTTCCAAAGACGTTATGCTCATCCACTTATAGTGAGAAGGCCCTCAAAATTGTTCAAATTGCTTGCAATTTTCATACCCTTTTCTTATATTCCTAATCTTGTTGAAGCAATAGATAGCAGTTGGGCTGATGGTGCTTCAACAATTTGCTGGGAGTAATGCATTTGCCTACTACGCAAGCTCCATATTTGAATCTGCTGGTAAAAATCAACGGATAAATACATTAGTAATGAATGAATAATGAAAGCTTAGTTCAGGTGCCACAAATTAGCTTAGTTCAGGTGCCACAAATTAGCGCTTGAAGCCCCATTGTGGGTCATCTTAATCTGTTATCTTGGCAGGCTTCTCAAGCAGCTTTGGTACCAGAAGCATGGCTGTTGTCCAGGTACTGGGCTATGTAGAATTGCAGTGAAAGACGAATTTGCTTGCCTCATCGCATTTTTTAAAGATTCTCGACATGTTTCACAGATCCCAGCAACTGCTCTGAGTGTAATCTTGACAGATAAAGCCGGAAGACGACCACTTATGATGGTTAGGAAACTGATAAATTTGCTATACTCCCCTTAAGGAGATCACCTTTCAAGATACTGAGCCTGAACCCAACTTTTATTTGCAGATTTCTTCAGCTGGAATGTCCTTTTGTTGCATTCTTCTAGTATTGTCATTCTTCATGCAGGTTTCGTGATCAATTACTATGCCTACTCCTGTTTCTTGATGTTTTGAAGTGACCTTATTTTCTCCCACTATTTTTCCTTTTGCTGAAACAGGAACATAATCATTGGAAGGCCGTGACCCCAATTTTGGTTTATGTAGCAGTTATTGTAAGTCTCTATAAGAGTGCCTTTCTTCCTCATCTCTTTCATCCCGAACCATTGCTCAATAACTCGTTGAAGAAGTTTGCTGACAGACGACTATTTCATTTAGGTGTATTCCATAGCTTACTCACTGGGCATTGCAGGATTACCGTGGGTTATCATGTCCGAGGTACATGCCTTCAGTTTTTAAGTTTGCACTCTGCAGTCTCTATCTCAAGACCAATCTCAGTGAATACGTTCTCTGTAGATATTCCCTGTAAACATTAAAGGGTTGGCCGGAAGCCTGGTGACATTCATCAACTGGTCCTGTTCTTGGATTGTGACCTATACTTTCAACTTCATGTTCGAATGGAGCGCACCCGGTACTGTCTCTCTGTCTCTCTCTCTCTATATGTATTGTGTTTATGCCTAATCTGGACTGTGCTACTTTCAGGGACATTTTTTATATTCGCATGCATTTGCGGTCTCACAGTCTTATTCATCGCGAAGGTAGTGCCAGAGACCAAGGGGCGAGCATTAGAAGAACTGCAAGCATCACTTGCTAATTTTCTTCAATGATTTGGTATGAGCCAAACACAGGCAGCACTGACAGCAAGACTGACAGAAGGCTTTTTGTTGCAAAGAATTAATAAAATGTGAAACGGGGAGGAAATAAAAAAGAGAGAGAGAAGTTCCACTGTAGTACATGTCACTAATGTCGGTAAATTACACAGACCAAATTGTATATTGTAAATCTCAATTTTAATTCTATTTGAATAACTGCATACCAATAATACAGTAAAAAATTGGCAGACATTAGTACAAGTCAATTGAAAGTGGTAATTTCGATTTACCAGATATTAGTAAATTTTTTTTTTGTCAGTACCTTACTGATACATTATTAGGTAAATAGTTACACCAACGGCCTAATTTTTACAAATGCTTTTATAAGTTACCGTTATAGATATATTTTTTGACTGACCATGGACAATCAGTCTGTAACTTCTTATATGGATCATCAAAATTGTGCTATAGAATTGCCCCTGAAATGTTATGTTGCTTTTTACACGTCAATAGATTTTTACAATCAATCTAAACAGTAGTTCTCTTCTAGATGTTTATAGCTATAAGTACTGATGTACTCATTTTTTACTTTGTTTCTTTTTCCTCATTTTCTTGAATCTTGAGATGAGAATCAAACTTGTGACTTGGCTATCACACTAAGTAGCACGGATACTCGAGATGACATGACACGTCGACACGTCATTTCTCAAAAATAGAGAATTCCGACACGTTAGGACACGTTATTATTAAATAAATATTTTTATTTTTAATTAATTTGATTCAAATTCATAAATAAATAAAAAGAGTTTATAATGAATTTACACTAATAATATTAATAAATATATTCATAGAAAATTTGAAAGATATATTCATAATTAATGCATAACCATATTTGGAAATATGTTTTTAACTTTAACAAAAATTATTAATAAAACTAATGACTAACAAAAAACATAGAATCCACTTTATTTAAATAAATCTATGATATTCTATTATCATCAAAATTTATTATTATTTAACATTTAATATTTTTATTTTTCGAAATCACTTTTTAACTCATATTTTTATTTTTATAACAAAAATAATTTGCCGCTCAAAATTATTCCACTTGAAAAATCTCCCAAAAATTATTTCTCTCTCTTCTCTCCCTAAACTCTCATCCTAAAAAAAAAAAAAAAAAAAAAAATCATTTCCCTCCCCCGTTTCTCTCTCCCCCTATCCCCCCCACGCCACCTCAAAATCTTCCCCCAGATTTCTTCTCTGCCCTCCCCTCGCTGCACGACAGCACCTGCTCCCAACGCCACCCCAAAATATTCCCCTCGACTTCTTCCCTGCTCTCTCTCTCTCCCTCTCCCCCACAGCGACAGCACCTGCTCCCCGGCCCCATCAATCAATCACCCCCAACCCCGATGATTGTCCTATCTTTTTATAACAGTTATACAGACACTAGGACAAAAGTAACAATGAATCTGCTATTCTTTACAAATCTTCCGAACATGTAGCAGGTTGATTCAGTTCAATATCCTAGAGAGACAAATCCATAAACATATTGCGACTAGTATTTGGAAATAACCCAAGGTAATCATTCATGTTTTTCAGCAAAGAACAAACTTATAAATGGAACATTCAATGACCATGAGGCCGTGAGCCAGAAAATTTCTGATGCAATGTCTTCGTCGTACTATTACACGCCCAAAAGTTTATTGCTTTGGCTTTTAGTGACTACGAGACTTTCCGATGTGAAGTCTCTATCATAATATCACACACCCAATAGTCCATTTCTTTGATTCCTTTATATCTATCGAAGATTCATTCTTGTCTCCTTCAATTCTGGCAAATTCTTATTCATGAAAAAGTAGAGAGACATGGTGAGAGAGAGTCAAGAAGAGGGTGGGCCCTCAACAGGCTCTCTGCTTCTCAAAGAAGCCTCAAATTGTGGCAGTCACGGCGACTTTGTATCTTCCAGTGATTCTTCTGTTACGGTTCTTCTCGGATTTAGCACACTGGTCTCAGTTTGCGGGTCTTTTGTGACAGGATGCGCTGTGAGTGTGCTGCACCAACCATGCAATGCATTCCAATAGCAATTTATGAGCCATCACTTGTCTTCATGAAGTCTTTTTTTTTTTTTTTTTTTTTCTGTTATGTTTCATCTGTTCAACGTCACAAAGATGCTTTCTTCATATTAAGAGGTTCTTTCCAATTCATGAATGTCTCTTGGCACGAAGATAAATACAACTTGTTTAGCTTGTTCTTCATCATATGGCCTATCCCCAGAAAAAGAAAACCATTCACAGTTATATTAATTTGGAATTTGGTGCTCTTGCAATAACCTGTTTGTGTGGGATTGGGACTATTACAACTATTGGGGAAGTATCAGGAAAAAAGGGAACAAGGAAAAGAAAGCATGAAATTAGGAGCCGGTGTTTGGGCTGCCTCTCCATTTGACTCCACAATCTTTCTGACCATATTGTGCTACCTCAATTTAGGCTGTATTTCCTTGCAAGGTTACTCGCAGTCACAAAGGCACCTTGACAATGGCAAGCAATTTACTGCGCAGGTGGGTTATTCATCACCAGCTATGTCGGGTATAATGGAAGATCTAGGACTTTCGGTAGCAGCAGTAAGTCTACTTTCCTCCTCATGAATGAAGAATCTGTCGGGTTGGATGTATGTAGCTTATTGCCGAAATGGGATCAGGATGGCATGATTGCTGCAAAGTTTTACTTGATTTAACTATCATCTATATTCTAATCTTCTAATTGTTATCCTAATTTTTTTTGTATTTTGTTCCTGAACATATCTTATAATGTTGATCCTGTATCTTAATTGATAAGCTTTGAAACCATATCTTGTACTAAGGACCGTTGAAGGAAAAGTGCAGTCAGTGTCAGTTCAGGTTCTCTGTGCAAATCTTTTCCCTCTCTTTCTTATGCTGCAGTATTCACTTTTTGGTTCGATGCTGACAATTGGAGGACTAATCGCGGCTTTAATAAATGGAACCATGACAGATGTGCTTGGTCGAAAGCGCGTAAGTATTCCATGAGCTATTAACTTTCTAAAAGATCACAATTGCACTGGAGCAAGAAAATTGCTATTGTTGTATCTTGTGATGCAGACAATGTGGCTTTCTCAAGTACTTTGCACAGCTGGATGGCTTTCTATAGCACTCACCAAGGTTCCTTCCCTTTATCTTGCCTCTCCAAATCCTCCTCATAGATGTCCAAACACGTGTATTGTATTTCACTTATAGCAAATGGAATAGGAAATGCCTTAAAGAGAATTTACTGGTAACTTCCCGAGTTCTGTATGGTCAGGGAAGATAATGATTTCCACGTCTGTTGTTCGGTTACATGATTGTGTTCTCGTATGTTATAGAAGTATGTCTATTTGGTTAGTGATAAGAAAAATTTGAAGTTTCTTGACAGCCCTTTTGCGGGTGCCATTTTTTAAAACATTCTTGTATAAATACTCCAAATAAGAAAGTGCAGATCAAGGCCAACGCCCAGTCTGAGTCACCAAGGATAAAGCTCTGTGCTTATCCAATAGAACTTGAGTTTCTAATTCAGAAGGAATAGATTTAAAGGTAAATGTACTGTAGGATGCCATCAATCCCTTCTTTGCTAGCATGTCCGCACAACGATTTGCTTCCCTGAATGCATGCTTAATTCTCACTAGCTGCATATTCAGCTAAAACGTGCCCGCATTCATTCAAAATTGACTTCAAGTTAGGGATGTCAATACTAGTATTTTGCGAAGCATGTTTCGCTTTACTGGCATCAGATTCAATCTCTAGACATGTCACATCTATTCCTAAACAACAAGTACAGCCCTTCACTGATTTCCCTTCATCATCCCTTGTTATGCCACCAATTTCAGCAACTCCTGTACACTCCATTGCTCCGTCAGAATTCAATTTGAACCAGTCAGCTTGTGGAATTTCCCATTTCGATCCTGGTCTGGACTTCTTTCACGGAACTGAGAAGGAGATGAAGAATCATATGCTTCCGGAAGAAATCATAGAATTTGTTGGGAATCCGAGAAGACCCATTCTTTCTTTTTACTCTTAACAGATGGTCAGAACTTCAGTGGAATTCAAATTCTCCTGAAAGGTCCGTTAGAGATCAGATATTGTAGAAGGAAAAACAAAATGTTTCTTTTGTCCCTTCTAGGCAATTGGAAAATACAGAAATTGTTAACATATTCAAGATAATTATGTATTTACAAAATACTGTCGCAATTTATCTTATTTCATCAAATCTTGGATGTGATATGGTTCTGAAAGATGAACTGAACATGAACAATTCTCATAAGATTTCATTCTTGAACAAAAATATGAATTTTTGATTTGTTTCATTTGTTTTATGACTGGAACAAAAGGGGATACACATTACACCACCATTTTGAATCACGAGAACTTTCAAGAAATGAAGGATTTATTCACTCTATCAATATTGGATCTAGTGTATCATGAGGGATTTGCCTTTTCTGTGGCAGATGTGCCCTGCTTTATCTAAACAAAAGAGGTCAAGTGAGTTAGTTTAGAATTATGGTTGAAAGCAACAGCATTCCTATATATCCAAAGACTTCAGAATACAATTAAGAAAACAGTACTCTAAGAGATACTAGGCCTATTGTACCAAATTTTAGTTCTTATATCTGTAATCCAATCTCTTAAGGACTTATTGTAGTTCCCAACCATAGAAAGAGGTCATTCCAATTTCATCACATAATTTTTGAGCGAACAGACAATCTCTTAGCAAATAAAATATTTTCTCCACCTTGAGTAACACATAGGGGACACACATCTTGCACATTCCTGCCTTTGTGTGCAAGCAGATGCCTTGTGGCAATACTGTTATGAAGAACCAACCAAATAAAAAATTTGATGCTTTGGGGTTACATCAGATTTCAGCGCCCAATTACAGTTCTCTCATTGCCGTCTCTTGGGTCTAAATTCATCGCAATCTGGTAGGCAGAATGCAGGCAGCACTCACCAGGGTTGGAGAAGTTCCATCAGAATTTGACCAGCTGTGACATTTTTCACCATCACTTAATTGTACACTACATGTCGCCTTGCAGAATGCTTGGTGGCTGGATGCTGGAAGAGCATTAATAGGATTTGGCGTTGGGGTCACAAGCTATGTGGTAATACGCACTTTGGACTTCCTGGTACACTTATGTGAACCTAGATGATCATCACCTCTCTTTTGCCAATCAGGTACCTGTATACATCGCAGAAATAACACCTAAAAATGTTCGCGGAGCATTTGGTTCACTCAATCACGTAAGAATAAACTTGCACCATTGTTTGCTTGCTTTATACTGCCAATACATCACCTTTTAGCCTATTTTTCTTGAGATGCAGTGCATGAACGCCTGTGGCTTTTCATTGACATACTTTGTTGGAACTATTGTTTCCTGGCGCACCTTGGCTCTGATCGGTAGTGTCTGAGATTCTCTATTAACAATTATTCCTGATAAAAAATTGAGAAAATAAAAGAAAAAGGTCGCCTTTTGTATTTTGTTTTTCAGGTGGAATTCCTTGTGTGATACAAATTTTCAGTTTATACTTCATACCAGAGTCTCCTAGATGGTTGGTGAGTTCCTTCAGGGTTTTGCACTAGTTTTGTACAAGTGGCAATCTGATACGTGAGGAAATCAAATTTAAAGTTGTACCGCAAAGCTTTCACGAGCTACATATTATGTGAATGAATTTACAGGTAAAAGTGGGTCGAGAACAGGAGTTTGAAGCTGCCTTACAGAGACTCAGAGGCAAAAGTGCTGATATTTCCCAGGAAGCAGCTGACATCATGGTAAATTCTCAATCCCTTCACAGTCCTCTAGGGAAAAGCTGATATTTCCCCTCAGGGAATGATGAGTTCTGGGGCCTCACATTCTCAACTTCCATGAATCTCACAGGTCCACACAGAAACCTTTGAAAGGCAATCTCACTCAAGATTTCTAGATGTGTTTCAAAGAAGATATGCTCGTTCACTCACAGTGAGCTCTCCTTCAACTACATATATACATTTATTTGCACATCTATATACAATGCTGTTGAGTGAGGACTTACATTTTCCAATCATTTCAAAGCTTAGATTGGACTTGGACTGATGATGCTTCAACAGTTTGGTGGAGCCAGTGCTTTCTCGTACTATGCAAGCTCCATTTTTGAATCAGCTGGTAAAGGCTTCTCTACTACTTCAGGAAGTGTGAAGAGATAATCACAACAAACTTTTGTCCATGACAGATTTTTCAAGTAGCATTGGCACCAGGAGTGTGGCTATTGTCCTGGTCAGCTGTTTTTCTGTCTTTGCGAGAATTTCCTAGATACTCAACTATGAAATATTATCCTGAAATATGAATTTCCCACGTTGCTTTTCCAAATAGTTTGACATGTTTTGTAGATTCCAGCATCTGCAATTACTGTAATCTTGACAGATAAGGCTGGACGACGACCACTTTTGATGGTCAGGAAAAGAAACTCACTCTTTTTTTGGGTTGGAAAAGGAATCAATCACCTCAAAGTTGAAATTGAGCTTGATCTCGATTTGCAGGTTTCTACTGCTGGAATGTGCTTGAGCTGTTTAATACTAGGATTGTCATTTTACATGCAGGTAAATCTTCTACTACTACCCTTGGGGTTCTTGATGACTTCGACTCGCTTTTTGTTCTTTCATTTTGTTATCCCTTCTCTACAGGATCTGCACAATTTCAAGGATGTCACTCCAATTTTGGTTTTCCTGGCTATATTGGTAAATCATCACACCAGAGCCTAGTGAATCCTAGTCTATAACTGTGTGGTGAGTTTCGCTGAAGTTGCTGATCGACCAATAATGCAACCAGGCATATTTTGTATTTCTCTCAGTCGGCATGTCGGGACTGCCATGGGTTCTAATGTCCGAGGTGTGATTTCTAAATTTTTTAATTGAATTTTATGATTAATACTAAAAGCAATAGACCATTGATTGCTTTTTATTCCACATTATGAAGATATTTCCAGTAAATGTAAGAGGGAGAGCAGGAAGCATTTTGACGTTCGCCCACTGGTCCTGTTCCTGGATCACGAGCTACACTTTCAACTTCATGTTTGAATGGAGCACGGCCGGTCTGCTCTCTGTCTCTGTTGACTTCGTTTGTGTAGTATGATACTGAGAATTTGGAGCATAAGCGCATGTGACTGCACCTTGATAAATTAGATGCATTATCTGATTTTCGTTTTGCATCTGGACTTTGCTTCCGGCAGGAACATTTTTCATATTTACAGGCATTTGCGGTTTAGCGATCCTGTTTACTGCGAAGTTAGTGCCAGAGACCAAAGGGCAAACACTGGAAGAAGTGCAAGCATCGCTTGTTCATATTTCTGCAGTGAGTTAAAGTAATGCGATCTCCTGTAAGTCTTAACAACATTGCAATTGTGCCTATTGGGATGTCAAAAGACTTCTGTAGTATCAACATTTTCTTCCTGATTGCAAACGGTGAATGCCAACGTGTAATACGTTGGCATAGGAAGAGCAAAAGCATTGTGATCTCCTTTTCCTTTTGCTGAGTGATTGATTTTACCGAGCTACTACTAGTCAAGCTTTTATTTCTATTTAACTGTCGGATAGTGTCCAGGCCAGGTTTCGCCGACCTGGACAAATCCACCTTCCCGGGCGAACCTAATCACATACTCGGCCACGTCCCCCGATGTATTTTGGATATTACACATGAAGTATGCTCCCAAAGTTAACCTCGTATGAAATCTTCCTCTGGAGTTCTGCAGACCAAATTTTGGATATTACACATGAAGTATGCTCCCAAAGTTGACCTCGTATGAAATCTTCCTCTGGAGTTCTGCAGACCAAAGTTGCATAAAGTCGCTGTGAAACCCAGTCCGTAGACTCCGTACTATGGTTCGAGGACGGAGAAATGACACCCATGCATAAAAGGATGAAGCTCTTAAACAATAAAAAAAAGAATTAAAGAATGGATCATCGATTTATTTTCTTATTTGAAGAGTTCTAGTCTATGTGAGCAGCACTGAAGTCTTGCTTGGAATAATTTTTGTGCCAACAAAAAAGGGGTAGGATTTAATATCTAAGATTGACCCGATTGGATTGATGGTTCATCAATGAAAATGGCGAATTAGATCGATGTCACATACTTCAAATTGGTTAGGCGATGCAGTGGGGCAAGGCTCAAATTGGCCCACAGCTAGCTAGCTAAGGCCAAGGCCAAGAAAAGGAAAGAAAGAAAAGAAAATTAAAAACTTAATATTTTAAAAAAGAAAAAATAAAACATAAAAAGAAAAAATAAAAATGTGTTTAGTGAAACAAAGTATGGTTGAAGAAGTCATGAAAAATGTTTTCCACTTCTAAAAAGTGGGTGACTTCGTGATGTCAACAAAACAAGACAATTAGAAAAACTAACGGCAATCTCCAATTCAATTGAACTAAATTATGTTACGGTCATCATTCATTGAAGCCCCATTGTGGGTCATCTTAATCTGTTATCTTGGCAGGCTTCTCAAGCAGCTTTGGTACCAGAAGCATGGCTGTTGTCCAGGTACTGGGCTATGTAGAATTGCAGTGAAAGACAAATTTGCTTGCCTCATCGCATTTTATGAAGATTGTGGACGTGTTTCACAGATCCCAGCGACTGCTCTGAGTGTAATCTTGACCAATAAAGCCGGAAGACGACCACTTATGATGGTTAGGAAACTGATAAATTTGCTATACTCCCCTTAAGGAGACCACTTTTCAAGATACTGAGCCTGAACCCAACTTTTATTTGCAGATTTCTTCAGCTGGAATGTCCTTTTGTTGCATTCTTCTAGCATTGTCATTCTTCATGCAGGTTTCGTGAACAATTACTATGCCTACTCCTGTTTCTTGATGTTTTGAAGTGACCTTATTTTCTCCCACTATTTTTCCTGTTGCTGAAACAGGAACATAATCACTGGAAGGCCGTGACCCCAATTTTGGTGTATGTAGCCGTTATTGTAAGTCTCTATAAGAGTGCCTTTCTTCCTCATCTCTTTCATCCCGAACCGTTGCTCAATAACTCGTTGAAGAAGTTTGCTGACAGACGACTATTTCATTTAGGTGTATTCCATAGCTTACTCACTGGGCATTGCAGGATTACCGTGGGTTATCATGTCCGAGGTACATGCCTTCAGTTTTTAAGTTTGCACTCTGCAGTCTCTATCTCAAGACCAATCTCAGTGAATACGTTCTCTGTAGATATTCCCTGTAAACATTAAAGGGTCGGCCGGAAGCCTGGTGACATTCATCAACTGGTCTTGTTCTTGGATTGTGACCTACACTTTCAACTTCATGTTCGAATGGAGTGCGCCCGGTACTCTCTCTCTCTCTATATATAGTGTTTATGCTTAATCTGGACTGTGTTACTTTCAGGGACATTTTTGATATTCGCATGCATTTGCGGTCTCACAGTCTTATTCATCACGAAGGTAGTGCCAGAGACCAAGGGGCGAGCATTAGAAGAACTGCGAGCATCACTTGCTAATTTTCTTCAGTGATTTGGTATGAGCCAAACACAGGCAGCACTGACAGCAAGACTGACAGAAGGCTTTTTGTTGCAAAGAATTAATAAAATGTGAAACGGGGAGGAAATAAGAGAGAGAGAGAGAGACAAGTTCCATTGTAGTACATGTCACTAATGTCGGTAAATTACACAAACCAAATTGTATATTTTAAATGTCAATTTTAATTCTATTTAAATAACTGCATACCAATAATACA
This sequence comes from Eucalyptus fibrosa, assembly GCA_017140475.1. Taxonomy (NCBI): domain Eukaryota; kingdom Viridiplantae; phylum Streptophyta; class Magnoliopsida; order Myrtales; family Myrtaceae; genus Eucalyptus; species Eucalyptus fibrosa. Next base: position 60,858,072 of record CM029507.1, on the reverse strand, counting down.
GCAAAAAAAGACCACCGGCCGTGATGGCTCCGCTGGATAAGGCTCTGCTGATCCTCAACGAAGAGGTGAAGGGTTCAAAACCCAGGAGATGCGCTAGGTGTATTAAGTGTGACTCATGAGTGGTGGGTCCTCCTACTTAAGTGTCACCTGGGGGTTTACAGCGCGCCTGTCGGCTGCAAAAAATTGGCAGGCATTAGTACAAGTCGAATGAAAGTGGTAATTTTCAATTAATTGGATATTAGTAAATTTATTTTTTTGTTGGTACCTTACTAATACATGATTAGGTAAACAGTTACACCAACCGCCTAATTTTTACGAATGCTTTTATAGGTTACCGTTATAAATATATATTTTTTTACTGACCATGGACAATCGATCTGTAACTTCTTATATGGATCATCAAAATTGTGCTATACAATTGCCCCTGAAATGTCATGTTGCTTTTACAATCAATCCTAACAGTACTCTTCTAGATGTTTATAGCTATAAGTACTGATATTCTCGTTTTGCTTTGTTTCTTTTTCCCTCTTTTCCCGAATTCTGAGATGAGAATCGAACCTGCGACCTGGCTCTCACACATCAAGAGAGATGCACAGTACCCAGTAGCCAAAGGCGTAAGGGTTCAAAAGTAATCTTAAATTGCTGTCACTCAAACGAAGAGATTGATTTGACCGATGATTGTCCTATCTTTTTATTGACAGTTATACAGACACTAGGACAAAAGTAACAATGAATCCGCTATTCTTTACAAATCTTCTGAACATGCACTAGGTTGATTCAGTTCAATATCCTAGAGAGACAAATCCATAAACATATTGCGACTAGTATTTGGAAATAATCCAAAGTAATTATTCATGTCTTTCAGCAAAGAACAAACTTATAAATGGAACATTCAATAACCATGAGGCCGTAAGCCAGAAAATTCCTGATGCAATGTCTCCGTCATACTATTACAAGCCCAGAAGTCTATTTCTTTGGCTTTAAGTCATACTATTACACGCTCAAAAGTCTATAGATTTGACTACAAAACTTTCTGATGTGAAGTCTCTTATCATAACACACCCAATAGTCCATTTCTCTGATTCCTTTATATCCATCGAAGATTCATTCTTGTCTCCTTCAATTCTGGCAATTCTTGCTCATGAAAAAATAGAGAGACATGGTCAGAGAGAGTCTAGAAGAGGATGGGCTCTCAACAGGCTCTCTGCTTCTCAAAGAAGTCTCAAATTGTGGCAGTCGCGGCGACTCTATATTTTCCAGTGATTCTTCTGTTACGGTTCTTCTCGGATTTAGCACACTGGTTGCTGTTTGCGGGTCTTTTGTGACAGGATGCGCTGTGAGTGTGCTGCACCAACCATGCAAAGCATTCCAATAGCAATTTATGAGCCATCACTTGTCTTTATGAAGTCTTTGTTTTCTCTATTATGTTTCATCTGTGCAACGTCACAAAGATGCTTTCTGTTGGACTACAGTAGAAGTACAGGTCATATTAATAGGTTATTTACAATTCATGAATATCTCTTGGCAAGAAGATAAATACAACTTGTTTAGCTTGTTCTTCATCATATGGCCTATCCCCGGTAAAAGAAAACCATTCACAGTTATATTAATTTGGAATTTGGTGCTCTTGCAATAACTTGTTTGTGTGGGATTGGTGACTATTACAACTATTGGGGGAAGTTTCAGGAAAAAAGGGAACAAGGAAAAGAAAGCATGAAATTAGGAGCCGTTGTTTGGGCTTCCTCTCCATTTGACTCCACAATCTTTCTGACCATATTGTGCTACCTCAATTAAGGCTGTATTTCCTTGCAAGGTTACTCGCAGTCACAAAGGCACCTTGACAATGGCAAGCAATTTACTGCGCAGGTGGGTTATTCATCACCAGCTATGTCAGGTATAATGGAAGATCTGGGACTTTCGGTAGCAGCAGTAAGACTACTTTCCTCCTCATGAATGAAGAATCTGTTGGGTTGGACGTATGTAGCTTATTGCCGAAATGGGATCAGGATGGCATGATTGCTGCAAAGTTTTACTTGATTTAACTATCATCTATATTCTAACCTTCTAATTGTTATCCTAATTTTTTTTTTTGTATTTTGTTCCTGAACTTACCTTATAACGTTCATGCTGTATCTTAATTGATAAGCTTTAAAAGCATATCTTGTACTAAGGACCGTTGAGGGAAAAGTGCAGTCAGTGTCAGTTTAGGTTCTCTGTGCAAATCTTTTCCCTATCTTTCTATGCTGCAGTATTCACTTTTTGGTTCGATGCTGACAATTGGAGGACTAGTCGCAGCTTTACTAAATGGAACCATAACAGATGTGATTGGTCGAAAGCGTGTAAGTATTCCATGAGCTATTAACTTTCTAAAATATCACAATTGCACTAGAGCAAGAAAATTACTATTGTTGTATCTTGTGATGCAGACAATGTGGCTTTCTCAAGTACTTTGCACAGCTGGATGGCTTTCTATAGCACTCACCAAGGTTCCTACCCTTTATCTTGCCTCTCCGAATCCTCCTCATAGGTGTCCAAACACGTGTATTGTATTTCACTTATAGCAAATGGAATAGGAAATGCCTTAAAAGAGATTTTCACGTCTGTTGTTCAGTGACATGATTGTGTTCTGGTATGTTATAGAAGTATGTCTATTTCGTTAGTGATAAGAAAAATTTGAAGTTTCTTGACACCCCTTTTGCTGGTGCAATTTTTTTAAAACATACTTGTATAAATACTCCAAATAAGAAAGTGCAGATCAAGGCCAACGCCCTGTCTGAGTCACCAAGGATAAAGCTCTGTGCTTATATCCAATACAACTTGAGTTTCTAATTCAAAAGGAATACAGTTGAAGGTAAATGTACCGTAGGATGCCATCAATCCCATCTTTGCTGGCATGTCCGCACAATGATTTGCTTCCCTGAATGAGTGCTTAATTCTCACCAGCTGCATATTCAGCTAAAACATGCCCGCATTCATTCAAAATTGAGTTCAAGTTAGGGATGTCAACACTAGTATTTTGCGAAGCATGTTTCGCATTACTGGCATCAGATTCAATCTCTAGACATGTCACATCTATTCCTAAACAACAAGTACAGCCCTTCACCGATTTCCCTTCATCATCCTTTGTTATGCCACCAATTTCAGCAACTCCTGTACACTCCACCGCTCCATTAGAATTCAATTTGAACCAGTCAGCTTGTGGAATTTCCCATTTCGATCCTGGTCCGGACTTCTTTCACAGAACTGAGAAGGAGATGAAGAATCATATGCTTCCAGAAGAAATCATAGAATTTGTTGGGAATCCTAGAAGCCCCATTCTTTCTTTTTTCTCTAACAGATGGTCAGAACTTCATTTGAATTCAAATTCTACTGAGAGGCCTGCTAGAGATCAGATATTGTTGAAGGAAAAACAAGATGTTTCTTTTATCCCTTCTAGGCAATTGGAAAATACAGAAACTGTAAACATATTCAAGATAATTATGTATTTACAAAATACTGTCTCAAATTATCTTATTTCATCAAATCCTGGATGTGATGTGGTTCTGAAAGATAAACTGAATATGGACAGTTCCCATAAGATTTCATTCTTGAACAAAAGTATGAATTTTTGATTTGTTTCATTTGTTTTATGACTGGAAGAAGAGGGGATACACATTACACCACGGATTTGAATCATGAGAACTTTCAAGAAATGAAAGATTTATTCACTCTATCAATATTGGATCTAGTGTATCATGAGGGATTTGCCTTTTATGCAGAAGATGTGCCCTGCTTTATCGAAACAAAAGAGGCCAAGTGAGTTAGTTAAGAATTACGATTGAAAGCAAAAGCATTCCTGTATATCCGAAGACCCCAGAATACAATCAAGAAAACAGTACTCTAAGAGATACTAGGCCTATTGTACCAAATTTTAATTCTTATATCTGTAATCCAATCTCTTAAGGACTTATTGTAGTTCCCAACCATAGAAAGAGGTCATTCCAATTTCTTCCCATAATTTCTGAGAAAAAGGACAATCTCTTAGTGTATAAAATAGTCTCCACCTTGAGTAACACATAAGGGACACACATCTTGCACGTTCCTGCCTTTGTGAGCAAGCAGATGCCTTGTGGCAATACTGTTATGAAGAACCAACCAAATAAAGAATTTGATGCTTTGGGGTTACATCAGATTTCAGTGCCCAATTACAGTTCTCTCACTGCTGTCTCTTGGGTCTAAATTCATCGCGATCTGGTAGGCAGAATGCAGGCAGCACTTGCCAGGGTCGGAGAAATTACATCAGAATTTGACCGGCTGCGACATTTTTCACCATCACTTAATTGTACATTACATGTTGCCTTGCAGAATGTTTGGTGGCTGGATGCTGGAAGAGCATTAATAGGATTTGGCGTTGGGGTCACAAGCTATGTGGTAATGTGCACTTTGGACTTCCTGGTACACTTATGTGAACCTAGATGATCATCACCTCTCTTTTGCCAATCAGGTACCTGTATACATCGCAGAAATAACACCTAAAAATGTTCGGGGAGCATTTGCTTCATTCATTCACGTAAGAATAAACTTGGAACATTATTTGCTTGCTTTATACTGCCAATACATCACCTTTTAGCCTATTTTTCTTGAGATGCAGTGCGTGAGCGCCTGTGGCTTTTCATTGGCATACTTTGTTGGAACTATTGTTTCCTGGCGCACCTTGGCTCTGATCGGTAGTGTCTGAGATTCTCTATTAACAATTGTTCCTGATAAAAAAATTGAGAAAATAAAACATAAAGGTCGCCTTTTGTATTTTGTTTTTCAGGTGGAATTCCTTGTGTGATACAAATTTTCAGTTTATACTTCATACCAGAGTCTCCTAGATGGTTGGTGAGTTCCTTCAGGGTTTTGCACTAGTTTTGTACAAGTGGCAATCTGATACGTGAGGAAATCAAATTTAAAGTTGTACTGCAATGCTTTCAAGAGCTACGTATTATGTGAATGCATTTACAGGTAAAAGTGGGTCGAGAACAGGAGTTTGAAGCTGCCTTACAGAGACTCAGAGGCAAAAGCGCTGACATTTCCCAGGAAGCAGCTGACATCATGGTAAATTCTCAATCCCTTCACAGTCCTCTAGGGAAAAGCTGATATTTCCCCTCAGGGAAAGATGAGTTCTAGGGCCTCATATTCTCAACTTCTATGAATCTCACAGGTCTACACAGAAACCTTTGAAAGGCAATCTCGCTCAAGATTTCTAGATGTGTTTCAAAGAAGATATGCTCGTTCACTCACAGTGAGCTCTCCTTCAACTACATATAAACATTTATTGGCACATGCATATGCAATGCTGTCTAGTGAGGACTTACATTTTCCAATCATTTCAAAGCTTAGATTGGACTTGGACTGATGATGCTTCAACAGTTTGGTGGAGCCAGTGCTTTCTCGTACTATGCAAGCTCCATTTTTGAATCAGCTGGTAAAGGCTTCTCTACTACTTCAGGAAGTGTGAAGAGATAATCACAACAAATTTTTGTCAATGACAGATTTTTCAAGTAGCATTGGCACCAGGAGCGTGGCTATTGTCGTGGTCAGCTGTTTTTCTGTCTTTGCGAGAATTTCCTAGATACTCAACTATGAAACATTATCCTGAAATATGAATTCCCCACGTTGCTTTTACAAATAGTTTGACATGTTTTGTAGATTCCAGCATTCGCAATCACTGTAATCTTGACTGATAAAGCTGGACGACGACCACTTTTGATGGTCAGGAAAAGGAACTCACTCTTTTTTTGGGTTCGAAAAGGAATCAATCACCTCAAAGTTGAAATTTAGCTTGATCTCTATTTGTAGGTTTCTACTGCTGGAATGTGCTTGAGCTGTTTAATACTAGGATTGTCATTTTATATGCAGGTAAATCTGCTACTACTAGCCTTGGGGTTCTTGATGACTTTGACTCGCTTTTTGTTCTTTCATTTTGTTGTCCCTTCTCTACAGGATCTGCACATTTGCAAGGATGTCACTCCAATTTTGGTTTTCCTGGCTGTATTGGTAAATCATCACACCATAGCTTAGTGAATCCTAGTCTATAACTGTGTGGTGAGTTTCGCTGAAGTTGCTGATCGACCAATAATGCAACCAGGCATATTTTGTATTTCTCTCAGTCGGCATGTCGGGACTGCCATGGGTTTTAATGTCCGAGGTGCGATTTCTAAATTTTTTAGTTGAATTTTATGATGACCAATACTAAAAGCAATAAACCATTGATTACTTTGGTTCCACATTATGAAGATATTCCCAGTAAATGTAAGAGGGAGAGCAGGAAGCATTGTGTCGTTCGCCCACTGGTCCTGTTCCTGGATCATGAGCTACACTTTCAACTTCATGTTTGAATGGAGCGCGGCCGGTCTGCTCTCTGTCTCTGTTGACTTCGTTTGTGTAGTATGATACTGAGAATTTGGAGCATAAGCGCATGTGGCTGCACCTTGATAAATTAGATGCATTATCTGATTTTCGTTTTGCATCTGGACTTTGCTTCCGGCAGGAACATTTTTCATATTTACAGGCATTTGTGGTTTAGCGATCCTGTTTACTGCGAAGTTAGTGCCAGAGACCAAAGGGCAAGCACTGGAAGAAATGCAAGCATCGCTTGTTCATATTTCTGCAGTGAGTTAAAGTAATGCGATCTCCTGTAAGTCTTAACAACATTGCAATTGCGTCTATTGGGATGTCAAAAGACTTTTGTAGTATCAACATTTTGTTCCTGATTGCAAACTGTGAATGCCAACGTGTAATAGGAAGAGCAAAAGCATTGTGATCTCCTTTTCCTTTTGCTGAGTGATTGATTTTACCGAGCTACTACTAGTCAAGCTTTTATTTCTATTTAGCTGTCGGATAGTGTCCAGGCCAGGTTTCGCCGACCTGGACAAATCCACCTTCCCGGGCGAACCTAATCACATACTCGGCCACGTCCCCCGATGTATTTTGGATATTACACATGAAGTATGCTCCCCAAGTTAACCTCGTATGAAATCTTCCTCTGGAGTTCTGCAGACCAAATTTTGGATATTACACATGAAGTATGCTCCCAAAGTTAACCTCGTATGAAATCTTCCTCTGGAGTTCTGCAGACCAAAGTTGCATAAAGTCGCTGTGAAACCCAGTCCGTAGACTCCGTACTATGGTTCGAGGACGGAGAAATGACACCCATGCATAAAAGGATGAAGCTCTTAAACAATTAAAAAAAGAATTAAAGAATGGATCATCGATTTATTTTCTTATTTGAAGAGTTCTAGTCTGTGAGAGCAGCGCTTAAGTCTTGCTTGGAATAATTTTTGTGCCAACAAAAAAAGGGTAGGATTTAATATCTAAGATTGACCTGATTGGATTGTGGGTTCATCAATGAAAATGGCGAATTAGATCGATGTCACATACTTCGAACTGGTCAGGCGATGGAGTGGGGCGAGGCTCGAATTGGCCCGCGGCCAGCTAGCTAAGGCCAAGGCCAAGGAAGAAGATGAAAAGGAAAGAAAGAAAAGAAAAAAAAAAGAAAAAAAAATTAAAAACTTGATATCTTAGAAAAGAAAAAATATCCAAAACATAAAAATAAAAAATAAAAATGTGTTTAGTGAAACAAAGTATGGTTGAAGAAGTCATGAAAAATGTTTTCCACTTCTAAAAGTTGCGTTGTAGGGTGTGTGCTGATTGTCTGTGGCTTTTACATCACGGCATCCTTCCACTCCTTTTGATCTTCTCATTTGGAGTGCAAGTTTTAAAGTCGTGATTTTGTGTACAATTGGCCTCTCCTCAATATATTTATTACATTTCACCAAAAAAAAAAAAACATTTTCCCCATTTTAAAATTTTTTTTCTAATAGTGAAAAATGTTTTTCTTGATTAATTTTTTTTTATAAAATAAATGCTGAAAAATTGAGAAAAACGTTTTTTTTTTTTTCGGAAGTTACGTTTTGTGAAATTAATGGAGCCTTATAATTATTAACATCTAAGAGAAAATATCATCAACTGTTAAGTTCGGCCCCCTAAAAAATGAGTTCTACATCCGTCTTAAATTCAGAACAGAGGCTCTGCCCTACCGCGTACAGGTTTCTCTATTTGTCAATTTCAACAGACAGTCCATTGCTCTGAGCTCCCCTGCCGCTGCCTCCGCAATCACTCGCGACTCATTCTCACCAAATTCTCATTTCTTGGAAACTTATTACTCCGAAGAGCTTTCGAATGACAAGACATGGACAGAGAGAGCTTAGAAGAAGATGGACTGCCCACGAGTACTCTGCTTCCCAAGGAACTCTCTGTCCGTGGCAGTCATGGCAGCCCCGTCGTGCCTTCAAGTGACCCTGCAGTCACGCCGCTCGTCGTTTTTAGCACTTTCATTGCCGTTGGCGGGTCTTTCATGACCGGGTGTGCTGTGAGTATTGTATCAAGTTTTAAGATTCACCATCAAGAAGCCAGCTCTGTTTTCTTTTGAAGGTTATTTATTTTCACGTCCCGTTGCCCACATCTCTATTGAATCAGAGGTGAATTTTGCAGTCTTGGTGCCTTCTGTGACGATTCTGATGATTGCCAAGTAGACAGTGTGACAATTTCTTACGGAGGTCTACTGAAAATTTTCTGTTAGGAATAGATACGAGGAAAGAAGCAGATTACTTGGTCAAAGTTTCCTCTGTTTTCTTGTATGATTGGTCAACATTGTGTTTTTAGAAGAAAAGTCTGGGTCTTCAGTTTGGCCTTTGGTGTAAGGATAAAGCATCCAAGATCTGTGCCTACAACTCAGGCTAAATGCGTGTCTACTTCTGCTTTTGGTGCCTGAAAGCATAAGTAAATTCTTTTCCAGAGGCATCTGTGTACTATGTTCTTGATCACTAGGCTGATACCACATTAGGTTGACCTGGATTATTTAAGAATGTGACAATTTGTTCCGACAACTCCTTTGTAACATTTTCCCACTCACTACCCGGGAGTCTGATGCTTGTTTCCATGTTTTCTTGTAAGGATTTCAACTCGAACCACGATAAAGCAAGTAGCTGATTAGGATCACTCCAGGGCACGGCATGAAACTCGTATATGCAAAAAAGAAGTCAAATGATCTTCATTAATTACTTCAATCACAATTTTGAGAAAAATGCCATTCAAAAACTAACTTTTGGCTTGCATCTTTAGTTTGCATCCTTTGCAGAATTTGCTTGGCAAATGTGTTGCTCGTTGCATTTCACGACAAGTTTAGTATTATCAAGTAGAAGGTACCATTAACAGGCGGCATTTTTTACGATGCAGACCGGTTATTCTTCACCAGCCGAGTCTGGCATAATGGAGGATTTGGGCCTCTCCACAGCAGCGGCAAGTCCTACCAAGCTTTCGTACTATATTTCTAGAGTTGTTCATCTGTTAGCCGCTATACAAATTGGGTTCTAAAACAAGATTTGTTGGAGTAAAATAAAACACACGAGCCTTAGTGGACTAGCTAAAAATGACATCTCTATCAGTGACGCCAAACGGATAAATGGGAAATGGATCACAAGTCGTATTGACATCCTCCCCAATTCTTTTTTTTTTTTTTTTTTGGTTGGTAAAAGTAAGCAATATAATGGGGAAGCCAAACTGTACAAACGAGACGGCTTCAAAAACTTGCACTCATGAAGAACAGGCTCTAAATGAGTGAAAGGAAGCCGCAAGAAAAGCCAAACGACTACAACAAGAACAGCAAAGAAAGGCCCAGGTGGCAAGCACAACCGGCAGCCAAAGGCAACCAAACCGGCCAAAAACTCTAAGTCTGATCCCTAGCGGAGAAGATAATGGGGTCAATATCCCAAGAGACATCCTCCCCAATTCTTTTGTGTTACAGTATTCGCTTTTCGGTTCATTAATAACAGTTGGAGGCCTAATAGCATCTCTGGTAAATGGGAGGGTAACGGATTTGATTGGGCGTAAACGAGTAAGAAATCCTCTCCCTTTCATTCTCAAAATCTCAATGAACTACAGATCTTACAGGAATCTTAAAAGATATATCTTTTGATGCAGGCAATGTGGCTTTCTCAAATATTTGGTGCTGCAGGATGGCTTTCTATAGCATTTGCCCAAGGTTCCCGCCCTTCCTCTCGCCACTGCAGAATTTTTCTTCACCTTCGATGACTCAATAAACAGGCTGAATAATATAAATCGCATTTTCCACCTTTGCGCTTACCATATGGATAAGTTCATTCAGAGATTGGTCCTGTAGGAAATTTTTGTAATTTTTCACTGCATTTGTGAAATTTACACTTCAAAATATCTGTCCAGCTGGTTAGGGGATCGCCGTCCGGAAAAAAAAGATACAATTGATTCTCTACCTGTAATTTTTCACTGCATTTGTGATATTTGCACTTCAAACTATCTGTCCAGCTGGTTAGGGGATCGCTGTCCAGAAAAAAAAGATACAATTGATTCTCTACCTGTAATTTTTCACTGCATTTGTGATATTTGCACTTCAAACTATCTGTCCAGCTGGTTAGGGGATCGCCGTCCAGAAAAAAAAAGATACAATTGATTCTCTACCTGCTAAGATGCGAGGAAAATTTTTACATCATCCTATTTTTGTGAATGATCAGGTCATGGTTTAGGCTGTGAGATAAAGTGTAAGCGCTTAATGGTACATTCTATCTACTCTGCAGAATGCTTGGTGGCTGGATATTGGAAGACTGCTAAGCGGGCTTGGCATTGGGATCATATGTTATGTGGTATATGCAGGAAGTTCCGGACTTACTGTCCTGATAAATTTATAGAAGTTGAATTGCCAACGTACTGTTAATCATTATCTTTGTTTCCAAACAGGTACCTGTGTACATTGCTGAGATAACGCCTACAAATGTTCGGGGAGCATTTACGGCATTCAATCAGGTCAAAAAGTTTGGACAGAGTGGAAATTGAAATTGAGTGGAGACAATTCATTTGCTTATTAAAAGAGAGTTGGCTTATGTTGCAGTTCATGATATGCTGTGGCTTTTCGTTGATTTACTTTCTTGGAACCATTGTCTCCTAGCGCATCTTGGCTCTGATCGGTAGTGTCTCAGTTCCCTCTTTTTATGTTATGTGGTGAATGAGTTAGAAAATATCAAAAAGTCATTCTTGGTGATTTCATCTTCAGGTTGCATTCCCTGTGTCGTACAAATTTTGGGTCTGTTCTTTGTTCCAGAGTCACCTAGATGGCTGGTAAGTTGTTAGTGCAGTAGAGGCATAGGCATTAACATTTCAGTGGCAATCCACTCTGATACACAATCCAAGTGGTGCAGATCGCCATTCTAAGCATATGCCAGTTGTGTAGAATCATAGAACTCGATGACGAAGCCAAGATTATGAACTTTTCATTGTAAGAATAGCAGAAAGTCATTTACAGGTAAAAGTCCACCGAGAGAAGGAGTTTGAAGTCACATTACAGAGACTCAGAGGCAAAAGTGTCAATATTACTCAGGAAGCAGCCGATATTAGAGTAATATCTCAATCTCGTTTGTCTTTAAGATAATTTGGAAGCATATGACTTTTGCTACTGAGGTTTCTCATTTCACTTGTCTTATAGGACTATACAGAGACCTTTGAACAGCAATCTTAGTCTAGAATTCTGGATCTGTTCCAAAGACGCTATGCTCGTCCACTTATAGTGAGAAGGCCCTCAAAATTGTTCAAATTGCTTGCAATTGTCATACCCTTTTCTTATATTCCTAATCTTGTCGAAGCAATAGATAGCAGTTGGGCTGATGGTGCTTCAACAATTTGCTGGGAGTAATGCATTTGCCTACTACGCAGGCTCCATATTTGAATCTGCTGGTAAAAATCAACAGATAAATACATTAGTAATGAATGAATAATGAAAGCTTAGTTCAGGTGCCACAAATTAGCGCTTGAAGCCCCATTGTGGGTCATCTTAATCTGTTATCTTGGCAGGCTTCTCAAGCAGCTTTGGTACCAGAAGCATGGCTGCTGTCCAGGTGCTGGGCTATGTAGAATTGCAGTGAAAGACGAATTTGCTTCACTCATCGCATTTTCTAAAGATTCTCGACATGTTTCACAGATCCCAGCGACTGCTCTGAGTGTAATCTTGACCGATAAAGCCGGAAGACGACCACTTATGATGGTTAGGAAACTGATAAATTTGCTATACTCCCCTTAAGGAGACCACTTTTCAAGATACTGAGCCTGAACCCAACTTTTATTTGCAGATTTCTTCGGCTGGAATGTCCTTTTGTTGCATTCTTCTAGCATTGTCATTCTTCAAGCAGGTTTCGTGAACAATTACTATGCCTACTCCTGTTTCTTGATGTTTTGAAGTGAACTTATTTTCTCCCACTATTTTTCCTGTTGCTGAAACAGGAACATAATCATTGGAAGTCCGTGACCCCAATTTTGGTGTATGTAGCCGTTATTGTAAGTCTCTATAAGAGTGCCTTTCTTCCTCATCTCTTTCATCCCGAACTGTTGCTCAATAACTCGTTGAAGAAGTTTGCTGACAGACGACTATTTCATTTAGGTGTATTCGGTAGCTTACTCACTGGGCATTGCAGGATTACCGTGGGTTATCATGTCCGAGGTACATGCCTTCAGTTTTTAAGTTTGCACTCTCTATCTCAAGACCAATCTCAGTGAATATATTCTCTGTAGATATTCCCTGTAAACATTAAAGGGTCGGCCGGAAGCCTGGTGACATTCATCAGCTGGTCCTGTTCTTGGATTGTGACTTACACTTTCAACTTCATGTTCGAATGGAGTGCACCCGGTACTCTCTCTCTCTCTCTCTCTCTCTATCTCTATATATATATATATTGTGTTTATGCTTAATCTGGACTGTGTTACTTTCAGGGACATTTTTGATATTCGCATGCATTTGCGGTCTCACAGTCTTATTCATCGCGAAGGTAGTGCCAGAGACCAAGGGGCGAGCATTAGAAGAACTGCAAGCATCACTTGCTAATTTTCTTCAATGATTTGGTATGACCCAAACACAGGCAGCACTGACAGCAAGACTGACAGAAGGCTTTTTGATGCAAAGAATTAATAAAATGTGAAACGGGGAGGAAATAAAAAAGAGAGAGAGAAGTTCCATTGTGGTACATGTCACTAATGTCGGTAAATTACAGACCAAATTGTATATTGTAAATCTCAATTTTAATTCTATTTGAATAACTGCATACCAATAATACAGCAAAAAATTGGCAGGCATTAGTACAAGTTGAATGAAAGTGGTAATTTTCGATTAACTAGATATTAGTAAATTTATTTTTTTGTCAGTACCTTACTGATACATTATTAGGTAAACAGTTACACCAGCTGCCTCATTTTTACCAATGCTTTTATAAGTTACCGTTATAAATATATATTTTTTGACTGACCATGGACAATCAGTCTGTAACTTCTTATATGGATCATCAAAATTGTGCTATAGAATTGCCCCTGAAATGTCATGTGGCTTTTACACGTCAATTGAGTTTTAGAATCAATCCTAACAGTACTCTTCTAGATGTTTATAGCTATAAGTACTGATATTCTCGTTTTGCTTTGTTTCTTTTTCCTCCTTTTCCCGAATTCTGAGATGAGAATCGAACCTGCGACCTGGCTCTCACACATCAAGAGAGATGCACAGTAGCCAGTAGCCAAAGGCGTAATGGTACAAAAGTAATCTTAAATTGCTGTCACTCAGACGAAGGGATTGATTTGACCGATGATTGTCCTATCTTTTTATTAACAGTTATACAGACACTAGGATAAAAGTAACAATGAATCTGCGATTCTTTACAAATCTTCTGAACATGCAGCAGGTTGATTCAGTTCAATATCCTAGAGAGACAAATCCATAAACATATTGCGACTAGTATTTGGAAATAATCCAAAGTAATCATTCATGTCTTTCAGCAAAGAACAAACTTATAAATGGAACATTCAATAACCATGAGGCCGTAAGCCAGAAAATTCCTGATGCAATGTCTCCGTCATACTATTACAAGCCCAGAAGTCTATTTCTTTGGCTTTAAGTCATACCATTACACGCTCAAAAGTCAATAGATTTGACTACAAAACTTTCTGATGTGAAGTCTCTATCATAACACACCCAATAGTCCATTTCTCTGATTCCTTTATATCCATCGAAGATTCATTCTTGTCTCCTTCAATTCTGGCAATTCTTATTCATGAAAAATAGAGAGACATGGTGAGAGAGAGTCAAGAAGAGGATGGGCTCTCAACAGGCTCTCTGCTTCTCAATGAAGTCTCAAATTGTGGCAGTCAAGGCAACTCTGTATCTTCCAGTGATTCTTCTGTTACGGTTCTTCTCGGATTTAGCACACTGGTTGCTGTTTGCGGTTCTTTTGTGACAGGATGCGCTGTGAGTGTGCTGCACCAACCATGCAATGCATTCCAATAGCAATTTATGAGCCATCACTTGTCTTTATGAAGTCTTTGTTTTCTCTGTTATGTTTCATCTGTTCAACGTCACAAAGATGCTTTCTGTTGGACTACAGTAAAAGTACAGGTCATATTGGTAGGTTCTTTCCAGTTCATGAATATCTCTTGGCAAGAAGATAAATACAAATTGTTTAGCTTGTTCTTCATCATATGGCCTATCCCCAGAAAAACAAAACCATTCACGGTTATATTTATTGGGAATTTGGTGCTCTTGCAATAACCTGTTTGCGTGGGATTGGGACTATTACAACTACTGGGGAAGTTTCAGGAAAAAAGGGAACAAGGAAAAGAAAATTCCAAGCCATTGTTTGGGCTGCCTCTCCATTTGACTCCACGATCTTTCTAATTATGAGGCCATAAGCCAGAAAATTCCCGATGCAATGTCTCCGTCATACTATTACACGACCACAAGTCTATTTCTTTGGCTTTAAGTCATACTATTACACGCTCAAAAGTCTATTTATTTGACTACGAAACTTTCTGATGTGAAGTCTCTATCATAATATCACACACCCAATAGTCCATTTCTTTGATTCCTTTATATCCATCGAAGATTCATTCTTGTCTCCTTCAATTCTGGCAATCCTTATTCATGAAAAAATAGAGAGACATGGTGAGAGAGAGTCAAGAAGAGGATGGGCTCTCAACAGGCTCTCTGCTTCTCAAAGAAGTCTCAAATTGTGGCAGTCACGGCGACTCTGTATCTTCCAGTGATTCTTCTGTTACGGTTCTTCTCGGATTTAGCACACTGGTCTCAGTTTGCGGGTCTTTTGTGACAGGATGCGCTGTGAGTGTGCTGCACCAACCATGCAATGCATTCCAATAGCAATTTATGAGCCATCACTTGTCTTTATGAAGTCTTTGTTTTCTCTGTTATGTTTCATCTGTTCAACGTCACAAAGATGCTTTCTGTTGGACTACAGTAAAAGTACAGGTCATATTGATAGGTTCTTTCCAATTCATGAATATCTCTTGGCAAGAAGATAAATACACATATGGCCTATCCCCGGAAAAAGAAAATCATTCACAGTTATATTAATTTGGAATTTGGTGCTCTTGAAATAACCTGCTTGCGTGGGATTGGGACTATTACAACTCTTGGGGAAGTATCGGAAAAAAGGGAACAAGGAAAAGAAAGCATGAAATTAGGAGCCGTTGTTTGGGCTGCCTCTCCATTTGACTCCACAATCTCTCTGACCATATTGTGCTGCCTCAATTTAGGCTGTATTTCCTTGCAAGGTTACTAGCAGTCACAAAGGCACCTTGACAATGGCAAGCAATTTGCTGCGCAGGTGGGTTATTCATCACCAACTATGTCAGGTATAATGGAAGATCTGGGACTTTCGGTATCAGCAGTAAGTCTACTTTCCTCCTCATGAATGAAGAATCTGTCGGGTTGGATGTATGTAGCTTATTGCCGAAATAAGATCAGGATGGCATGATTGCTGCAGAGTTTTACTTGAGTTAACTATCATCTATATTCTAATCTTCCAATTGTTATCCGAATTTTTTTTTTTTTTATATTTTGTTCCTGAACATACCTTATAACGTTGATCCTGTATCTTAATCGATAAGCTTTAAAAGCATATCTTGTACTGAGGACCGTTGAGGGATAAGTGCAGTCGGTGTCAGTTCAGGTTCTCTGTACAAATCCTTTCTCTATCTTCCTCATGCTGCAGTATTCACTTTTTGGTTCGATGCTGACAATTGGAGGACTAGTCGCAGCTTTGCTAAATGGAACCATGACAGATGTGATTGGTCGAAAGCGTGTAAGTATTCCGTGAGCTATTAACTTTCTAAAATATCACAATTGCACTGGAGCAAGAAAATTACTATTGTTGTATCTTGTGATGCAGACAATGTGGCTTTCTCAAGTACTTTGCGCAGCTGGATGGCTTTCTATAGCACTCACCAAGGTTCCTTCACTTTATCTTGACTCTCGAAATCCTCCTCATAGGTTTCCAAACACATGTGTATTGTATTTCACTTATAGCAAATGGAATAGGAAATGCCTTATAGAGAATTTACTGGTAACTTCCCGAGTTCCATGTGGTCAGGGAAGAGAATGATTTCTGCGTCTGTTGTTCAGTTACATGATTGTGTTCTCGTATGTTATAGAGTATGTCTATTTGGTTAGTGATAGGAAAAATTTGAAGTTTCTTGACACCCCTTTCACGGGTGCAATTTTTTTAAAACATACTTGTATAAATACTCCAAATAAGAAAGTTCAGATCAAGGCCAACGCCCAGTCTGAGTCACCAAGGATAAAGCTCTGTGCTTATCCAATACAACTTGAGTTTCTAATTCAGAAGGAATACAGTTGAAGGTAAATGTACTGTAGGATGCCGTCCATCCCATCTTTGCTAGCATGTCCGCACAATGATTTGCTTCTCTGAATGCGTGCTTAATTCTCACCAGCTGCATATTCAGCTAAAACGTGCCCGCATTCATTCAAAATTGAGTTCAAGTTAGGGATGTCAACACTAATATTTTGCAAAGCATGTTTTGCATTACTGGCATCAGATTCAATCTCTAGACATGTCACATCTATTCCTAAGCCACAAGTACAGCCCTTCACCGATTTCCATTCATCGTCCCTTCTTATGCCACCAATTTCAGCAACTCCTGTACACTCCACCGCTCCATCAGATTTCAATTTGATCCAGTCAGCTTGTGGAATTTCCCATTTCAATCCTGGTCCGGACTTCTTTCACGGAACTGAGAAGGAGATGAAGAATCATATACTTCCAGAAGAAATCATAGGATTTCTTGGGAATCCTAGAAGACCCATTCTTTCTTTTTTTTCTCCAAAAGATGGTCAGAACTTCATTTGAATTCAAATTCCACTGAGAGGCCCGTTAGAGATCAGATATTGTTGAAGGAAAAACAAGATGTTCCTTTTGTCCCTTCTAGGCAATTGGAAAATACAGAAATTGTTAACATATTCAAGATAATTATTTATTTACAAAATACTGTCTCAATTTATCTTATTTCATCGAATCCTGGATGTGATATGGTTCTGAAAGATGAACTGAATATGGACAGTTCCCATAAGATTTCATTCATGAACAAAAATATGAACTTTTCATTTGTTTCATTTGTTTTATGACTGGAACAAGAGGGGATATGCCTTTTCTGCAGCAGATGTGCCCCGCTTTATCTAAACAAAAGAGTCCAAGTGAGTTAGTTTAGAATTACGATTGAAAGCAACAGCATTCCTATATATCCAAAGACCCCAGAATACAATTAAGAAAACAGTACTCTAAGAGATACTAGGCCTATTGTACCAAATTTTAGTTCTTATATCTGTAATCCAATCTCTTAAGGACTTATTGTAGTTCCCAACCATAGAAAGAGGTCATTCCAATTTCATCCCATAATTTTTGAGCGAACGGACAATCTCTTAGCAAATAAAATATTTTCTCCACCTTGAGTAACACATAAGGGACACACATCTTGCACATTCCTGCCTTTGTGAGCAAGCAGATGCCTTGTGGCAATACTGTTATGAAGAACCAACCAAATAAAGAATTTGATGCTTTGGGGTTACATCAGATTTCAGTGCCCAATTACAGTTCTCTCATTGCCGTCTCTTGGGTCTAAATTCATTGCGATCTGGTAGGCAGAATGCAGGCAGCACTCGCCAGGGTCAGAGAAGTTTCATCAGAATTAGACTGGCTGCGACATTTTTTACCATCACTTAATTGTACACTACATGTCGCCTTGCAGAATGTTTGGTGGCTGGATGCCGGAAGAGCATTAATAGGATTTAGCGTTGGGGTCACAAGCTATGTGGTAATACGCACTTTGGACTTCCTGGTACACTTATGTGAACCTAGATGATCATCACCTCTCTTTTGCCAATCAGGTACCTGTATACATCGCAGAAATAACACCTAAAAATGTTCGGGGAGCATTTGCTTCATTTAGTCAAGTAAGAATAAACTTGGACCATTATTTGCTTGCTTTATACTGCCAATACATCACCTTTTAGCCTATTTTTCTTGAGATGCAGTGCATGAGCGTCTGCGGCTTTTCATTGACATACTTTGTTGGAACTATTGTTTCCTGGCGCACCTTGGCTCTGATCGGTAGTGTCTGAGATTCTCTATTAACAATTATTCCTGATAAAAAATTGAGAAAATAAAAGTAAAAGGTCGCCTTTTGTATTTTATTTTTCAGGTGGAATTCCTTGTGTAATACAAATTTTCAGTTTATACTTCATACCAGAGTCTCCTAGATGGTTGGTAAGTTCCTTCAGGTTTTGCACTAGTTTTGTACAAGTGGCAATCTGATACGTGAGGAAATCAAATTTAAAGTTGTACCGCAATGCTTTCAAGAGCTACGTATTATGTGAATGAATTTACAGGTAAAAGTGGGTCGAGAACAGGAGTTTGAAGCTGCCTTACGTAGACTCAGAGGCAAAAGTGCTGATATTTCCCAGGAAGCAGCTGACATCATGGTAAATTCTCAATCCCTTCACAGTCCTCTAGGGAAAAGCTGATATTTTCCCTCAGGGAATGATGAGTTCTGGGGCCTCACATTCTCAACTTCTATGAATCTCACAGGTCTACACAGAAACCTTTGAAAGGCAATCTCACTCAAGATTTCTAGATGTGTTTCAAAGAAGATATGCTCGTTCACTCACAGTGAGCTCTCCTTCCACTACATATATACATTTATTTGCACATCTATATGCAATGCTGTTTAGTGAGGACTTACATTTTCCAATCATTTCAAAGCTTAGATTGGACTTGGACTGATGATGCTTCAACAGTTTGGTGGAGCCAATGCTTTCTCGTACTATGCAAGCTCCATTTTTGAATCAGCTGGTAAAGGCTTCTCTACTACTTCAGGAAGTGTGAAAAGATAATCACAACAAACTTTTGTCCATGACAGATTTTTCAAGTAGCATTGGCACCAGGAGCGTGGCTATTGTCCTGGTCAGCTATTTTTCTGTCTTTGCGAGAATTTCCTAGATACTCAACTACGAAATATTATCCTGAAATATGAATTCCCCACGTTGCTTTTCCAAATAGTTTGACATGTTTTGTAGATTCCAGCATCTGCAATTACTGTAATCTTGACAGATAAGGCTGGACGACGACCACTTTTGATGGTCAGGAAAAGAAACTCACTCTTTTTTTGGGTTGGAAAAGGAATCAATCACCTCAAAGTTGAAATTGAGCTTGATCTCTATTTGCAGGTTTCTACTGCTGGAATGTGCTTGAGCTGTTTAATACTAGGATTGTCATTTTACATGCAGGTAAATCTTCTACTACTACCCTTGGGGTTCTTGATGACTTCGACTTGCTTTTTGTTCTTTCATTTTGTTATCCCTTCTCTACAGGATCTGCACAATTTCAAGGATGTCACTCCAATTTTGGTTTTCCTGGCTATATTGGTAAATCATCACACCAGAGCTTAGTGAATCCTAGTCTATAACTGTGTGGTGAGTTTCGCTGAAGTTGCTGATCGACCAATAATGCAACCAGGCATATTTTGTATTTCTCTCAGTCGGCATGTCGGGACTGCCATGGGTTCTAATGTCCGAGGTGTGATTTCTAAATTTTTTAATTGAATTTTTTATGATGACCAATACTAAAAACAAATAGACCATTGATTGCTTTTTATTCCACATTATGAAGATATTCCCAGTAAATGTAAGAGGGAGAGCAGGAAGCATTGTGACGTTTGCCCACTGGTCCTGTTCCTGGATCATGAGCTACACTTTCAACTTCATGCTTGAATGGAGCGCAGCTGGTCTGCTCTCTGTCTCTGTTGACTTCGTTTATGTAGTATGATACTGAGAATTTGGAGCTTAAGCGCATGTGACTGCACCTTGATAAATTAGATGCATTATCTGATTGTCGTTTTGCATCTGGACTTTGCTTTCGGCAGGAACATTTTTCATATTCACGGGCATTTGTGGTTTAGCGATCCTGTTTACTGTGAAGTTAGTGCCAGAGACCAAAGGGCAAGCACTGGAAGAAGCGCAAGCATCGCTTGTTCATATTTCTGCAGTGAGTTAAAGTAATGTGATCTCCTGTAAGTCTAACAACATTGCAATTGCGCCTATTGGGATGTCAAAAGACTTCTGTAGTATGAATATTTTGTTGCTGATTGCAAACTGTGAAATGCCAACAAGTAAAAGGAAGAGCAAAAGCATTGTGATCTCCTTTTCCTGTTGCTGAGTGATTGATTTTACCGAGCTACTACTAGTCAAGCTTTTATTTCTATTAAACTGTCGGATTGTGTCCGGGCCAGGTTTCGCCGACCTGGACAAATCCACCTTCCCTGGCGAACCTAATGACATACTCGGCCACATCCCCGTAAGTATTCTAGATATTACACATGAAGTATGCTCCCAAAGTTAACCTCGTATGAAATCTTCCTCTGTAGTTCTTCAGACCAAAGTTGCATAAAGTCGCTGTAAAACCCCAGTCCGTAGACTCCGTACTATGGTTCGAGGACATTCATAAAAGGATGAAGCTCTAAAACAATTCAACTTAATAGTACAATAGTTTTTTAATATAAATCTTATTGCAAAATTATAATCAATATCATGAATATCTAAAAGGCAAAATGCACTACCAAAACAATTTCAAAGTTCCTGACATTGTTATAAAAAAAATTAACAATCCTCATCTTCGCAAACAATCCCCGCATAGGTTTAGTTCTGTTCTTTGCAAAGAGGTCAAGGAAAAGTGTGAGAAAGAGAGAGGAGAGTTAGAGATAGGATAGAAAAAAAAATGGTGTTACAGTCGCACTTTGCCAGGTGACAAGACCCCGAAAACCACGTCGGCTATGATTATGCCCTTCATAAAATCATCTCACGTAGATTGACGACGAGCATAAATCAAGTAAGGCAAATTCTCAATACTAAGCACACAAATATCGCCATGATGAGACATCTTCATATCCAGTTTGGGGCCAGGCTTGACGCCAAACTTGCAACATTCGTTCTCTCTCGATACAAGACCAAATTGGGTGATCTAGGCGTCTACGGAAAGAGCACGCCACATACTTCGAAGGCGTAGCCAGTTCCAACCACAAAACTAATCAAAGAGGTTGAGAAATCGCGTTGAATATGCACACTCCCGAGTTAGGACAGAAAGTCTGGAAGGTCGGTCCTCCCAAACCGGCCGTCGGGTCCGCGTCCTGTCAAAGGCGAGAGTGTTGAGTCAGTCAGGAGAGTGCTGCCAAGTGCCCAAGTGCCCCGCTTCGGCGAGGAAGCCCTCAGATTTTGCTGCCACGGAAATGAGGGAGACTCACGAGAGTATCGCCACCGAAACGTGGATGCTTGAAGCTCGAGGAAAAGCGGAAAAGACGAATGTTACGTAGGCCGGCGACGCAATTCTCCGGTCGCAGGCGAGCGTTTGGAAGCACTCTCAGCCCCTTCTCCGATCTTCCTCTCCTGTCTTGTGGCTTGTCTCTCTCCCGATTGACTTCGAACACTTAAAAAGAGCAAGCTTCTATTCGGGCTCTATTCAGCCACCGCCGGACCGCCGCTCAGCTCCGATCGGCCGCCATGCAACCTCCCCGGAGCTCCGCTCTTCCTTCCCGACTCTTGCCGCCCCCATCCCTCTCTATTTCTCTCTGTTTTGCAGCGAACCAGCAACCCAGTCGTGTGGGTATCCAGCTGGTTCGTGGTTGGTTTCGGGCCGTTTCCGGGCCCCGAATCCGTGAGTTGCTTTGGGAGGAATCGTTCCTCGCGTCGTCCCGTCGGATTAATCCTATTTGTGCGCAATTTTGGATAGTAATATCACTAATCCTTGCTTAGTCAGCTAATGATATTTATTGATTGTTTAGTTTTAATTAATTATGTTTAGGTTGTTAGATTAGAATAAATTAGTAATTATTGGTCAATTGTGATGCGATTTAGATAAATTGATTGCGCAATTAGCAAGTAGACGTGGTCTACTAATTATTGGAAGCATCTCGGGGAATTTTCCGACCCCTAATCAGGCTTCAATTTGGCGATTCGAGCCTAAGTGGGATTTTTGGCATTTAAATATTATTTTTCGGAATTAAATTAATTAATTATTTATTTTCCGAAAATTCAGCAGTGATGGCCAGTGATCGGAATATTATGTTGACGACTGTGGAAAAGTCCATTTATTTAATCGGGCTTTATTTTAAGCTAAATTGAATTTCTTGTGTTTAAATATTATTTTTTGAAATAAATAAATAAATTAATTATTTTTCGGAAATTCAACTTGGATGGCTAGTGGCCGAATTTTTATGCTGATGATCGTGGTGCAGCCCGTTTATTTAATTGGGCTTTAATTTGAGCTAAATTGGATTTATTGTAATTAATTATTAATTTTCGAAATTAATTAATTATTTATTTATTTTTCGGAAATTAAAGTTGGGTTAGTCGACGATCGAAATTTCGTGGCGATCGTCGTGGTGAAGTCCGTTTATTTAATGGAGCTTTATTTTGTGTTGAATTGAATTATTTGCGAAGGATGAGAATTATTCTTTAATTGGAAAATCATTGGTTATTAATTGAAAAAAAACCAGGCATCGATTGATAATGCCAAAACTATTTGAGCGGACTATGGAAAATGTGGAAGTTATGGAAAGGAAAATATTAGATTTTGACTAAGGCCAGCCGTGTGCCCACGCACGATATTTTATTGGATATTTCTAATACGAAGAAATAAGGCCAAGACATTACTTTAATTGAGGAAGTTAAGTGCGAGGCACAATGTCATTGGGCCATGATGGATTAATCGTGTGTTGGCTTATAGTTGAAGCAAGATGATTATCGGAAGTTGATGTGATGTGTGTTGTGTTGAGAGAAACCAATGGATCATGAGCAGGTAAATGACTAAGTATTACACAAGTAGAAGACTACGTGTGAGTTACCTCTAGCGCCTTATACCATTGCTTATTGTAGTTAAGGACTAAATATTACATGGCGACCTGAGTCGCATGAGAATTACCTCTAGCGCCTTGCTGCATTGTTATGCATAGTGGAGGGCTAAGTGTTACACGATGGAAGATCTCGTGTGAGTCACCTCTAGCGCCTTACCCTATTGCATTTTGTAGTGAAGGACTAAGTACTACGCGATAGCAAGACTTCGTGTGAGTTACCTCTAGCGCCTTATGCTATTGCGTTTTGTAGTGAAGGACTAAGTACTACACGATAGCGAGATTTCATGTGAATTACCTCTAGCGCCTTATACTATTATTATTTGTGGTCAAGAACTAAGTGCTGCATGATGACGAGACTTCGTGTTGGGGTCACCTCTAGCGCCTTGAGCCTATATTTGAGTGGGAATGTTGAATGGAAATATTGAGATTAATTATCGAGTATAGATGAAATTATCGATATGGTTTGATTCGTTTGTCATGGATGGACTGATTGAACTGAATTGGCCAGGGAAAGGTCATCGTTGACATGTAATCAACTAGGTTGATTAATCATTGTTTGATCGATGTTGCGAATTGCTTGATTGAATGGAAATTTAATAAATGTCCTCACAACAACCTAAGGTATTAACGGCACAACCTTAAATTTCAGTTCTCTCAGCCTTTTGTTTTCATTGTATATGTAAGAAAATGTTGAGCTGTCGCACTTGCAAAAGATATGAAATTTTTTATGATTGAGAAAATTAGACTAGAAATCCTTATGATTTTGTGTAAATGCAATCGAGCCTTAAAGATTTTAAAGGTGAAAATCAAGTCTCAAGCGTATTGATTCTTATGCAATAGAGTCACAATTTCGCCAGTGAAGCGTCAACTTGTTGGAACTTGAACTATTTTGATTTCTCACCAAATTAAGTATCATTTGGACTATACTTAAATGGATAAAACAGGCAAATTTTATCGATCATGGAGTATATGGGTTGATTGTGACTAATTTGCCTCAAAGTCAATTGAAAATTCAATTAAAACTAAAAAACCAAAGACAGGATCTTTGATTTCAATTTGAACAATGAAAGGCTAATCAAAGATTAATTAATTATTGATAAGTGCATTAGAAGTCCCACGACTTATTATGAAAGTACTGAGTCCTAAAATTTCCAAAAAGTGTAATTAAATCTTAGAACTTATGACAAAGTGCAATCCATAAACTTTCAAAAAGTACAATTAAGTCCCAAAACTTGTCAAATTGGTTCAATCAAGTCATTTCGTTGATTCCACTTTTTGAAAGTTTTATAACTCGATTATACTTTCGTGATAAATTTTAGGACTTCTAGTACGCTTATCTTAATCATTCATGTACTGAAATTCAATAGAGTAACAAGATCCATGAGTTTAATTTTGAATTCGAAATAATGTTTCGCTAGAGAAAGAACAAGGAAGGAACGAAGTGCTCCGTCAATGTTTGCCTCTTTGCTCGTGTGATTGATCAAACTTTCATTTTTCTATTTTTTATTTTATTCGCGTGATGTCGGGGATCACATGGGTTAATAGATCCCAAGGAGTACGTTGACCTGGATTGTTTAAGAATATAAAAAGACTCAAGTTGCTCCTCTAGGATCAATTATGTGTGCCATGGGAACTCAATTTGGCAAAGAGATGTTAAATTCTGACTTTTCACTACTTTTAATTGTATTTTGGAGAAAAAAAAATACTTACAACAAAAACACTTTCTCGTGCCGTAATCTCTTATTTTTGGTGATCTCGTGGGCAGCTGCTCTATTTGGGCTGGAGCTTCTAATGAGGTAATTCTCCACCAAGTAGTAGTTACCATAACTGGTGGCGTATCTCTACAATGCCGGCTGATTATTCATCACCCACCGAGCTCGGCATAGTTGAGGATTCACTCTCTATGGCAGCGTTGAGTCCTATCGAGCATACAATGTTACATGGCTACCATCTTATCATCTCTCAGACTTGTGTAGCTCTGTTATTCAAGGGAAAATACTGGGAATCGTGCAATTTACGGTGAAATTTGCACGTGGAGGAAGTAATAAAATATCCCAGCATGCTTGTTATCTAAGTTTTTGATTTCAAACTCTTTAAGAGTACCCTATGTGCTATCTCTTGTCTCTAGTTATGCTCCAATTTTTTTTGGATAGGTAGCACTAGCAGTCTGGTGTAGTTTCTATCGACCATAGATGAGTGAATCGCCGCTGTAACTACTACAGATTTGAGCAACTACTCGCATGATCACTCAAAAAAAAAAAAAACTTAGAAAGCGAACATAAAATAACGAGGAAGCTTTGGAGTGAAGAAACCTTCTAATGCAACAGAGTCCTTTACTTTGAACTCTATATCTCTGCCTCTCTTCGCACTCAATTCTCACATTTACTCACGACTCATTCTTGCTAAATTTTCATGTCTTGAAAACTCGAAGAGCTTTTAAACAAAAGATATGGAGAGAGGAAGGCTAGGAGAAGATGGATCGCCAACAAGTGCTCTGCTTCCCGAAGAAGTCTCCGCCCATGGCAGTCATGGCAGCCCATCACGTCTTCAAGTGATCCTGCAGTCACGCCTCTTGTCATTTTTAGCACTCTCGTCGCCGTTAGCGGCTCTTTCGTTACTGGGTGTGCTGTGAGTACTGTATCATCTTTTAGATTGATCACCAAGACACTAGCTATATCTTAGTAGGTGTGATCCGTTGGACATAGATCCAATTTTTCCATTTTTTGGATTCCTTAGAATTTGTTTTTCCTGTTCCTGGGGGTATCAAGATGCCACTGTGTCGGGATATCTTATCTGTCTCTCCAGGAAAATGGATATCCATATCTGTATTGAATTAGATGTGAATTTTGTAGTCAGGGCGCCTTTTTTGATGTACCAGATGATCGCCAAGTAGGGTGGTGTCTTGATTTCTTTCAAGTTCAACCGAAATAGTTTGTTAGGAAAAGATAAGAGGAAAGAAGCACATAACCTGGTCAAAGTTTTTATGTTCTCTTGTATTTTTGGTCAACTTTGTGTTTTTATGAAAACTGTGAGCTTCTGTGTTAGCCTTGGTGTAAGTAAGATGCAGCAACCAAGATCTGTGTCTGCAACTCCAGTGGAAATGTGTTTGCTATTGTGGTGTCTAAAATTGTGTTTATTTCATGAAAAATGAATGATTTAAAAAACTTTTCATTAAAAATGATTGCTTGTATCACTTAGGGAAAATGTCACAAATGGTCCATGAACTTTCATCTAATGTTTAGTTTTATCCTTGAGCTTTCGATTTGCTCAATTTGGTCCCTGAACTACCACTTAATGTGCAATCTTGTCCTTAGACTTTTAATTTGTTCAATTTCATCCCTAAATTATCGATAAATATCCGATCTAGTCCCTGACTATTTGAAAATTAACCAATTTTGTCATTCCGTAGTTAAAGTTAATGAAATTGGCTTCCATGGCTTTTAGTCTCTTAAATATAAAATAAAAAAGGACATGTGGAATATTCACATGGAAATTACCTTTAAACTAGGTCAAATTGTGGCTACCGTTAAAAAAAAAGAAAAAAAAAAGAAGAAAATATGGAACCACTTCTTCTCTTTGCTTTTGTGATTAGTGCTCTCATCTCTAATCGACCCTAATTTGTTTTCCTTTTTTTAAGATATATATTGACTCATAATTTTAGTAATCCAAATTAGTTCCATGTCATCAATTAATGCTCCACGTTGTCACTTAATGGTTTGAACAAACGGAAGGACTAGATGGAACATTTGTTAATAGTTCATGGACCAAATTGAGCAAATCGAAAGCTCAAGGACGAAATTGGTCAATTTTCAAATATTCAGAGACTAGATCGAACATTTATCGATAATTTAGGGACCAAATTGAACAAATCAAAAGTCTAGGGATGAGATTGCACATTAAGTAGAAGTTTAGGGATTGTTTGTGACATTTTCCCTATCACTTACAAAATTGAATAAACGAAATTTTTTTTTTATCATCCATAAAAATGTTTAGACTTGAGTTATTGTTGATAATGATTTTTTTTTTTTTTTGTTGACTGATCAAGTAATACAAATGATCATTTAAAAAAAATATAAATATTCATTTTTAATGAAATAAAGGGAGCCTAAAAGTTGGTAAATTATATTCCAAGAGCACCGGTACGTTGTGTTCTTGATCACTTGGCTGATGCCAAGTAGATTATTTTCCAGAAATGTGCTTTTCGCTGCATTTCTTGACAAGATTTGTAGCTGCCAAGTAGAAGGTACCATTAACCGGTGGCGTGTTCTTGCAATGCAGAGCGGTTATTCTTCGCCAACTGAGTCAGGCATAATGGAGGATTTAGGCCTCTCCACAGCAGCGGCAAGTCCTATTAAGCATTCATGCTTAAATTTCTAGGATTGTTCATCTATTGGCTGCTATACTAATTTATTTCCATCAATATACTGTCAAATGAGATTTATTGTAGTGAAATAAAACGCACGAGACTTAGTAGACTAACTGGAAGTGACATCTGTATCAGTGACACCAAACGGAGAAATGGAAAGTGGAACACATCTTGTATTCATATTCTCCCCCATTTTATGTTGCAGTTTTCGCTTTTCAGTTCAATATTAACAGTTGGAGGCCTCATAGCAGCTCTGGTAAATGGGAGGATAACAGATTTGATTGGGCGTAGACGAGTAAGTGCACCTCTACCTCTCCCTTTCATCCTTAAAAGCTCATTGAAAAGCCCAACAAATCTTCAGTGAGGCTCATATCTTTTTGATGCAGGCAATGTGGCTTTCTCAAATAGTTTGCGCTGCGGGATGGCTTTCTATAGCATGTGCCAAGGTTCCTACCCTTCCTCTTGCCTCTTCAGAATTTTTTTCTTCATCATTGATGACTTGATGAGTTCGTTCAGATACCAGTCCTGTAGGATTTTTTTTTTTCACTGCAATTGTGGAACTTTGCACTTCAAACTATCTGCCTAGCTGGTTAAGGGATTGCGTTCATGCAATTGATTTTCTTCCAGCTAAGACACAAGGAAAATTTTTGTGACATCCTATTTTTGTGAATGATCAAGTCACGGTTTAGGCAGTGCGATAGAGCATAAGCACTTAATGATATATCCATTGAATCTGCAGAATGCTTGGTGGCTGGATATTGGGAGATTGCTAAACGGGCTTGGCATTGGTATTATATGCTATGCGGTATATGCAGGAAGATTCGGACTTATTGTCCTAAAAAATTTCTAGAAGTTGATGTGGCCAATGTGCTGTTGATTATTTTCTTTGTTTCCAAACAGGTACCTGTGTACATTACAGAGATAACGCCCAGAACTGTCCGGGGAGCATTCACGACCTTCAATCAGGTCAAAAAGTTTGGACAATGTAGAAATTGAATGTGAGTGGAGACAATTCAGTTGCTCACTGACACACAGTTGGCCTCTGTTGCAGTTCATGTTATGCTGTGGCTTTTCGTTGATATACTTTCTGGGAACCACTGTCTCCTGGCGCATCTTGGCTCTAATCAGTAGTTTTTCTGCTCCCTTCTTTTATGTTATGTGGCAAATAAGTTGGGAAAATATCGGAGGGTCATTCTTGGTGATTTCATCTTCAGGTGTTATTCCTTGTGTCATACAAATTGTGGGTTTGTTCTTTGTTCCAGAGTCTCCTAGATGGCTGGTAAGTTGTTAATGGAGTTAAGGCATAGAATTAACATTTAAATGGCAGCTCTGGAAAACAATCCAATTGGTGTACTGTTGATTACCCTTGTAAGAATTGGCTTATCGTGTAAAATCATACAACTGGATGACAAAGCCAAAACCATGCATTTTTGTAGTAAGGAAGATTACTAGCACATAGTCACTTGCAGGTAAGAGTCCACCAAGAGGAGGGTTTGAAGTCACATTACAGAGACTCAGAGGCAAAGGTGTCAATATTACTCAGGAAGCAGCCGATATCAGAGTAATACCTCAATCTGGCATTTGTTTCTTATAATTTGGAAGCATATGATATTTTAGCAATGTTGTGCTCTCATTTCAATTTTTCTTATAGGACTACACAGAAACCTTCGAACAACAGTCCCAATCTGGAATTCTGCATTTATTCCAAAGACGATATGCTCGTCCACTTATGGTGAGAATGCCCTCCAATTCAAGTTGCTTGCAATTCTTTTCCTAATTTTGTAACTGGCAGATAGCAGTTGGGCTGATGATGCTTCAACAATTTGGTGGGAGTAACGCAATTGCCTCCTACACAGGCTCCATATTTGAATCAGCTGGTAAAATCAAACACTAAATACATTTAGTAACTTATGAATAATGAAGGCATGGTCATCTTTATCTTTTATCTTGGCAGGCTTCTCAAGTACCTTTGGTACCAGAAGCATAGCAATTATCCAGGTACAAGACATCAAGAATTGCAGTGAAACACGAATTTTGTTATTTCATCACATTTTCTAAAGATTCTACACGTGTTTTGCAGATCCCAGCAACAGCTCTTAGTGTAATATTGACTGATAAAGCTGGAAGACGACCACTTCTGATGGTTAGGACAATGATAAATTTTCTATAATCACCTTAATGAGACCACTTTTTGAGATATTAAGCGTAAACCAAACTTTTTATTGGCAGATTTCTTCGGCGGGAATGACCTTAAGTTGCATTCTTCTAGGATTGTCATTCTTCATTCAGGTTTCATGAACAAAAACTATTCCTACTCAGGGTTCTCGATGTTTTTAGGCGACCTTATTGTTTCCTCCTATTTTTTCTGTCACTGGACCAGGACCTTAATCATTGGAAGGCAGTGACCCCAATTTTGGTGTATGTAGCAATAACTGTAAGTCTCTATAATAGTGCCTTTTTTGCTCGTCTCTTTTCATCTTAAACCATTGCTCAATGGCTCGTTCAGACGAAGGTTGCTGACAGTGACAGATGACTATTTCGTTTAGGCATATTCCATAGCTTACTCACTTGGCATGGGGGGATTACCATGGGTTATCATGTCTGAGGTACATGGCTTCAGTCTAAATTTGCACTAGGTAATCTTTATCACAAGACAATTCCCAGTGAATAAGTTCTCTGTAGATATTCCCAGTAAACATTAAAGGATCAGCCGGGAGCCTGGTGACGTTTGTGAATTGGTCCTGTTCCTGGATTGTGACTTACACTTTTAACTTCATGTTTGAATGGAGTGCACCCGGTACTCTCTCTCTCTCTCTCTCTCTCTCCCCCCTCCTCCCCCTCCCCCGCCTCTCTCTCCTGTCCGTTTGTGTATGCTTAACGTGGATTATTCTAATTTCAGGGACATTTTTCATATTCGCGTGCGTATGCGGTCTTACAGTCTTATTCACCATGAAGGTAGTGCCGGAGACCAAGGGGCGAGCATTGGAAGAACTGCAAGCATCACTTGCCCATTTTCTTTGATGATTATCAGCCGCAGGTTGTTGTAATTAGAATTGGTATGAGCTGAACATACGCAGCATCGATAGGAAGGCTGACAGGAGGCTATTTGTTGCAAAGTATTAATGCCATGTGAGACGGGGAGAAAAGAAAAAGGAGAAGGTCCATCGTAATGCATTCCATTAATGACAATAAATTACACAGACCGAATTGTAATCGATAATTTCAATTTTAAGCACCTAAATTTGTATAACTGCATATTGATTGTACAGAGGCAGAGTAAAAATGGAGGAGAGTTAAAGATACGATAGATCCAAAAAAAAAAAAATAGCCTGCATACTCAGACCCAAAAAAGGAAAAAAAAAAAATCCCCGCATGCTCTCATTTGCAATGTAACAATCACAAATTGTTAGAAGGGGCACCATTTTCTCTTGTTTTCACCTTGTGGCCGTGCCAAAAAAACAAAGAAAGGCAAGTGGAGCCAAGCGAATTGAAAGAAAGAGACAAGAAAACCCTAGGTTTGCCCTTGGCTATAACCTTCCTATATGTAGCGGCACGGTGTCGGATTAAATGGTGGGCTCCTCCAGCGAGGCACTAGCCTAGGTTGTCCTTGTTTTCTCTTCAAGTCCGGCCGCTAGTGGGCTCCTTCAACGAGAAGTGAATGGAAGCCGCACAATGGGACGGGACTCCGTCGTGGCTTTGTTGAAGGAAGCCGCACGCACAGCGAATGGAAACGGAGCTGCTGTACACTGAACTCCTTAAAGCCGTGAATTGAGTTTTTCTATCTTTTGCTTGGTCGTGGACAGAACTAAAAATACCTGGTAACTATGCTATGAATTTACATCCAAATGAATTATTTATTTATAAATATTTTAGATTTAGGTATAATTTGGGTGTGTAAATTATTTGAGCATATGAGCAACTATAACTTTTTTTTTTGGTAAATGTAAGAATAAATAGATAGCTTTAACCAAATATACAAAAGAATGGCATCAAAAACTTGCACTCAAGAAAACAAAAGTCAGGATGAGTGCAAGGGAGCCGAAGTAAAATACAAGGAAAAGAAAGAACAGCAACAATCACAACAAACTACAACCAGCACAGCAACTAACATAACCAAATGGAGCCAACTCCCGAGCCTCGACAAACCTTCCACAAAGTGGGACGAAGAACGGAAAGAAAAGCACAAGTGGGAAGCACGGAGAAGGCAAAACCAACAACGACGGCACTACTAAGCATGAGGAGAAGGACCGAAGAAGATGGAAGGGTTAAAGCCCCAACTTCTCTGAAGTCTCCTGTTTCTGGGTATGTCTAGGACGCTGCTGAAGGTAAGCACCTTATCATTTATAACCTCAATAAGATGTTTCTTAAGTGCTGGAACCACCAAGGCTTCACCCCGAAAGATAATGCCATTTCTTTTCTTCCAAATTAGATGGCATAAGGCACCAAAAGAGAACCGATTGATATAATGGTAAAAGTCCTTACCCGAAAGGAAATCCAAGGCCCACCTAAGGTTATCAACCCAAGGCCTATTACGCCAAGGGAGATTACACCTAGCAGCCCAAAAGTAAGCAAGAGTCGCCGACACATGGCAATCAAAAAATAAATGGTCGATCGAATCTGGAGTGGAGTTGCAAAAGGCACATAAAGCATGATCAATTCTTCCATAAGATAGTAGGAGCACTTGGGTAGGCAACCGGTTTTTGACGATCAACCAAAGGTTGAATTGATATCTAGGGGCCAAGGCTTTGTTCCAAATAAAAGATGCCCAAGGAACATGATATCTCTTGGTCCATATGGTATCCCAAGCTAAGGCAATAGAGAATACACCGGAAGAGCTACAATGCCAAGAGAACCAATCAGGTCTGAGGGAAAGCATCAGTAAAGAGATACCCCAGCATTCCAAGAGAGAAATGAGCGACTGGTTCGAAGAAGAGCACAGGTCCGCAACAGTAGCTAACCTAGACAAGCTAGAAGACGCAATAATCGAGTCCGGAATCAAAGAACACAGAGGCCCCTCCTGGTGCCAATGATCATACCAAACAGAGACAGACATTCCATTGCCAATTACCCACATGAAGGACATTTAGAACTCCCTTCTAAGGTGTAGAATTTTTTTTTCCAAGCCCATGAGCACACAGATGGTTTAGGAGCACTCCAAAAGTTTTTTCTCTTTAAGAAAATGGAATGAATCCATCTACACCACAAAGATTCTTTGTCTGTGAATAAGATCCAAATATATTTAACATTGCCGCTTTGTTACAATCTTGTAGCTTTCGAATTCCTAAGCCTCCTTCCACCTTAGGGAGACATACTTCATCCCAGGAGACTTTAGCCTCGCCCGGCCCAAGGCTAGAGCCCTTCCATAAGAATTGTCTCAAGATATGCTCAATACTGTCAATGACAGAAGTCGGTAAGGTAAAAACACTAGCTTAGAACGCTTGTATCGAGTGTAAGACTAACCTAATTAATTGGAGTCTCCCCCCAAAGGATAAAAACCGATGGGTCCAAGAATGGATTCTGGAGGTAATACGGTCAATCAAGGAAATGCAATCTACTTTCCCAAGTTTGGAAGAGATGATGGGCAAACCCAAATAACGCACCGGAAGATTCCCTTCTTGGAAACCAAAAACCTGAAGGATGTTCCGTAAGGAGGAAGAACCACCAGACAAGAAGACTTCACTTTTATCTCTATTAGGTAGAAGTCTGCTCCAGGAGGAGAACCTATCTAATCCTCTCTTAAGTAAAGAAGCCGATGTCCAATCCGCTTGACAAAATAAGAAAACATCATCGGCAAAGAAGAGGTGGGATAACTTCACCGATTTACATCTCCAGAAGTATTTAAAATCCTTGTGGACTATGCGAGCACTTAAGATGCCGGAGAATACTTCCATAACGAGGGTAAAGAGATAAGATGACATAGGATCCCCCTGTCGGAGTCCTCTCCCCCCTTGGAAGAACCCATGGCGCTCCCCATTAATCAAAATAGAATACTTCAGGGTGCAAACACATATCATAATGCGCCGAACCAACCACTTAGGAAAGCGAAAAGCCAATAATGTAAGCTTAAGAAAGTCCCAATCAATAGTGTCATATGCCTTCCGAAAATCAACTTTGATTGCGCATTTTGGAAGATATGGTTCACGGTGAAAGCCATCAAACAATTATTGAATAAGAAGGATATTGTCCCTAATCCTTCTACCTTTAACAAACGCACTTTGGGACGGACCGATCGGGTCATTCAAAATAGTAGCTAACCAATTAGCCATATCTTCGTAATAACTTTGTAAATGGTATTGCAACATGCAATATGTTTGAAATCTGTAACGGTACAAGCATTATGAACTTTGGGAACTAAGGCAAGGATAGTATTATTTACCTCCCTAAGCAGACAGCCCAAAGAGAAGAAATCACTAATCGCCTCAACCACTGAAGGTCCAACAATCTCCCAATTGTTCTTGAAGAATTCAGCTGAGAAGCCATCCGGCCCAGGCGCCTTTCCCTTAGGAAGAGAGAAGAGTGTATTCTTAATTTTCGAGTCAAGAACTGGATCTACTAGATTGTGAATCTGATCATTAGAGAGTGGACGCCGAATGGTGTCCTTAAGCTCCTGGATGGAAGGCTTCGTAAGGCCATCATGAGGAGCAAGAAGATCCAAGAAGAAGGACACAAAAGTTTGCGGGACCAAGTCGGGATCTGTAATAAGGGAGCCGGATGGATCTCTAACAGAAATGATCCTATTTGTAGTATGCCTGCGATTAATAGATTGGTGAAAGAACCTTGTGTTGCTATTGCCTTCCTTCAACCACTGAATTCTTAACTTTTGTTTATAAAACAGTTCTTCATGGTTGCGCAAGTCGAGGAGACAGCGTTGAGTCTTCTCAAGCTCAGCCAAGGCAACATTATGTGTATCAGATTGGAGTTCAATCTGAGTTTGATGAAGAGCTTCCCTTGCCTCAGTTGTTCTTGCCGATATGTTTGAGAAAGCTTCTTGATTAAGCCGTTTGAGACGGCCTTTCAAATCTTTCAACTTAGACACTAGTCCGAACATAGGAAAACCATTAATGGGATTGTCCCAAGCTTGCTGCACAATAGGGATGAAATCTAGGTGCTTCGACTAAAAGTTGAATTTAAAGGGCTTTTTCCTTAAGAACAGGCTAATAACTCTGACCACCATAGGGGAGTGATCCAAAATGTCGGGGGGCAGAAAATTGGCTTCAGAAAAAGAGAACTCAAGGTTCCACTTAGAGTTGACCAAAACCTAATAAATCTTCCTCAATTTTCTATTGGGGCCTAAAGAAGTAGACCAAGTAAAGCGAAGGCCTACGTACCTGAGATCAACCAGCTTAGTCTGAGACAAACAGATAATAAACTCATCGAAATAAGGAATCCGTGTATTATAGCTTCCTATATGATCTGATGGGTCTTTAATCGCATTGAAATCACTTGCAACCAACCATGCCGATTCCTGCATAAGACTATTCATGCGAAGGAGATCACCCCATAAAGGTTGATGGCGAGCAAAAGAGTGTTCCCCATATATAACAGAAATTTAATAGACCAGTTTAGTCAAGTTGAGCCTGAGGCGACCATGGATAGCTTGGTCGTTAGAGGAGAAAGCTTCGAAACTCACACAATCTGGGTTCCATCCAATCCATATTCTTCCCCGATGGGAATACTCATAGTTAGCGACCCAATTCCAGTCTTTGAGGACATTTGAAGAAATAGAATCAAACAAGGCCTCGGGGACTTTTGTTTCCAAGAAGCCCACAGGGCAAAGGTTATGTGTAGAGATGAGTCTCCTAACTTCGACACATCTAATGGAGCGCATAAGGCCCATAATATTCCACACTCCTATATACATATTTACAAGGAGGCAAAGAACAATTACCTTTTCTTGGACGACCTGCGCCGATTCGCAGCCGATGCAGGAAGAACTGATGGAGGCGGATCAGGAAGAAGTTTGATTAGCTTCTCTTGAATTGTTTCAACCTCTGTGAGGGAGGGATCTCTAGGCAAAGGGGGGCATGTGGATAATAACTCCTCATTCGACGCAGCATGAGCACTAAATTCAGCAATCTCATCACCCGAGCTGTCATGTGGTATTAGAAAAGTGGGTAGATAAGCTGAGTCTACTGTAGAGGAGGGCTAGGTTTCCTCTTTCTTTGAAGCTTGCTTGGAGCTTCCTTGTGGTTTCTTAATCGAAGGCACAAGAGGACCCTTCTTAGGGAGAGTATCTTTCAATTTCAACAATTGTCCTTCCTCAGAAGGATGTGGCAACTTAACAAAAGTAGTCTTAGCAATGGGAGCTTTCTTCTTTTTTGTTTTCACTTGTCTTCATTCTCGATCGACAGCTGGACGGGAGGAGGCCGGCAGATCAGCTTTCAAGGCCACTGGTTGGGCTCGATCATCTCTCTAAATTGAGCAGGAACTTGCAAAGGGACAAGTGGTAGAATAACATTCGAATCGGCGTCCGTTTGTATAACAAAAGAAATTGCAGTAGCTGCAATAGGTTTCGTAACAAGTCTGACCACCATAGGGGAAGGATCTCTCAAAGTACCCACGTCTTGCCTTTGCTGATTGCCAATGCCTAAAGGAGAAGCCATCGGAACAAGGGAGGGGGGCAAACCTCGAGGGGTAGGGGCAAGGGCCACTATAATCGGGTTTTGCTGAGTGGTAGCTGTTGCATGAGGGCAGACAATGTCAGGAGAGTGCTTGTGGCCAAAAATGCTACAACCCGAGCATGCTAGAGGCTTCCACTCGTACTCAACTTCAAGCAAACACGATTCACCATTGAGGGTAACTTCAACGACATCACAGATAGGCGTATCAGCAGTAATCTTGACACATACTCTAGTAAAGGCAACCATTTTCATCTGCTCGGTCCTTGAATCCACATATAGTGGTTTTCCAACTACACTAGCCACTTTACGGATGCCTTGAGCAGACCAGAAGGCTAATGGGAGATTTTTTAGCCTCACCCAAATCAGCACGGTCAGATGAGATTCCTTCTTCAGCTCCAGGGCAGGTTTCCACTGCTGAAGAACTAAAGGCACACATGAAACTATGATGGGTCCTCCTTTAAGAACTTTCCTTTGAAAATCCCCATCCGACACATGGAAGAAGTAGAAGCCCTTACCATTGGACATAACTTCAAGAAGGTTGGGGCCCCAAGCGTTCTTAAATGCAATCTCTGTCGTCTTAAAAGGCAATCTTCTACCAATGAAATACCCAACCAAGCATTCATGTAATTTAAGATTAGTGGCCTCAATAATATCACTTGTCAATTCAATAACCGGTCTATCATTAATATAAGAAGGAGCAGTATACTCCAAACCGTAGCCCTTGGAAGCTACCCTTGCGACACTAACCCAGGATCGAGCATTAGGGTCCTTTGAGTCTCTCCTTGGTTGAGGGTGAATAGATTTAGATCTATTTCTATTTCGACTCTTGTCTTTATTGATTGCAGGAACTCAAGAAGGCTGGGCAACATGAGTTTCTTCTCTCATCACAGTAATAGGCACATTGGGGCATCCCAAAGCTTCCTTAGAAGCACCCTGAGCTGGTAGGCCAATAGCAGAGGGGGAGGGGCTTCTGTTACTTGTCCCTTCCTCAGCATTATGGGCCAAAGACAGCCAAGAGGCCATCATGAAGCAAAATTCGCGAACCAGCAACAACAGTAGCGAGAAAACCCTAAACGAAATATTCCATCATAGTCCCAAGAGAAGGACGTATCGGGGCCAGCTTTTAGGGGGTTTAGAAGAGGGCTGAGAGGCTCCTCTAACCACCCAAGGAAGGCCACAACCAGCGGTCAACTCTTCAAGGAATCAATCACGAACAGCTCACAGGAACAGTGAAGCATCACCCAGCGAGAGAGAATTCGTGAACAGTAAAACGAAAGCTGAGCGATTATAACTTTAATTCTTCGATTATTAGTGAATTATTTATTACTAACTCTTTTCATGAATATATGTATTGACATTTAGACCGAACTATGTAAATTTTTAGTGATCTTTATTGCTTATTATTTTTTTTTCCAATAATTTTGCTTGACTTATTTTACAAGATCTCGGTTAACTTATGCATTAATATATTAAACAATTGATATTGAAACTTGAAGATAGGATTTTCTAGATTTTGACTTGGAGCTTTTGCTTGTCTGATTATCATATGAATTTTTTTTATTGCAATTATGTTTGGAGTGAAAATAGAAGCTGAAAAATTTAACGAAAGGAACAACTTTGGATTATGGAACATTAAGATTGAGGAGTTTGGTGAAGCATTGACAATCAATGGTAAGTTGCCTAAAACAATGAAAAATGACTAAAAGGCTAATGAGGAAGGCAAGGAATATAATCCCGTTGAACCTATTGGATGAGGTGTTAATAGAGGTAGTCGAAAAGAATGACACCACAATGTTGTTGGCAAAATCTTAGGTACTCCATGTAACGAAGGGTTTGAAGTATCGCTTATACATATTGAACATGATGTTTCAATTTAAAAATAATGCACATCTATCAAATCCCACCTAAATGAGTTTAACAAACTCATGATGAAGAGCAAGGCATGATGTTACTAGCTTCTTAACCAAAGTGATGTGACCACTTTATTTATTCATTACTATAGGGGCACGCAAAGATTATTTTGAAAGCAGTAAAATCTACCTTGTTCTCTAAGAAATGGTAGAGAAAGTTGCAAGATGGCAATCTAATGCAGGATTTAGTGCAAAGGACTAGTGATTCGAGGCAAATATCAACATTGGTGGTCCGATAGTAGCAGAGGTAAAAAAGATCGAATGATGCCACATAAATTTTAAGGGACATGAAATGCTTTGAGTATCATGAGAATGGACATGTTAGAAGAGATTGTCGGAAGTGGAGAAATTAGGGGGATAGATAGAATGTCACAAGTAGTGTGACGAACATTGTTGAGATGAGCACTAGTGATGCATAGGTTATTTTTTGTGTGACTATTGGTAAGTCAAGAGACAAATGGATGCTATAATTGGGGTGTTCTTATCATATGACGCCTCATAGGAACTAATTTACTATTTACTAGACTACATATGGTGGTAGTAGTTCTACTAGGGAATAATGTAGCATACAAGGTTGTTGGGATATGAACAATTTGAATTCAAATGTACAATGGGGTGGTGCACACATTAACAACCTTGAGACATGTACTAGAGCTCAAATGAATCTTGTTTCTCCTAGGACACTTAGTGACATTAGGTATAAGTATACCATTGAAGGTGGAGTATTGAAGATCTCTCAAGAGTCATGACAGTAATAAAAGGAAGAAGTTAATACTCTTCATTCTCTACTAGGATATACCTTGACCAAAGTTGTTGCAATTTCATCAAGTAAGTTAATCTCTAACTTGACTCAATTATGGCATATGTGGTTAGAGCACATGAGTAAGGTAGGTATGATGATGTTAGATGGGGCGGGGTTGTTGAAAGGTCAAAAATAGGGAAGTTGGTCTTATGTAAGCACTACATTTTTGGGAAATAGGGTTGGATTAAACTTACTATAGCTATTCATTTGACCAAGCAATTGGTTGAGTACATTTATTCAAATGTCTAGGCCCATCTTCGATTCTTTCAAAAGGAGATGTCCAATATATGCTAACATTTATTGATGACTATTTGAGGAATGTATGTACATACTTTTTGAAGTAAAAATCCGATATGTTCAATCAATTTAGGAAATTTAAGGCATTGTTTAAATAATAATTAGATAAATAAATCAAGAGCTTTAAATTGATAATGGTATAAAGTTACGTGGTAAAGATTTTACCGAGTTATGTGAGAGAAGGGATTATGAGCACAGACTTGAGAAACCATAATAGAATGTCATAATAGGACGGAAAAACAGATTTTCACTTAAGTGAGCTCGATATATGCTTTAGCATATAGGACTAGGTAAGGAATTATGGGCCAAAGCACTAAACAATGCATTTTACTTGATTAATCAATTGCCATCATCTACTACCGTGCGGAAAAATC
The DNA here is from genome assembly GCA_017140475.1 of Eucalyptus fibrosa. Taxonomy (NCBI): domain Eukaryota; kingdom Viridiplantae; phylum Streptophyta; class Magnoliopsida; order Myrtales; family Myrtaceae; genus Eucalyptus; species Eucalyptus fibrosa. The sequence continues at coordinate 60,818,407 of CM029507.1, read as the reverse complement.
CTCAGGAAGTATGGTCGAGTAAACCTATTGATCACTCTAGATTATGAGGATGCTCATGTGAGTGATGGTAAGTATGAGCCAATGCTAAAAATGTATAATTCTGGGTTATGTACATGGGTTGAAAGGCTATCAACTATGGTGCATTGATCTTAGGTCACTTGGTTTTTTAATCAACAGATTCGTGATCTTTGATGAGACTATAATGCTTCAACAAAGGAGTCCTGCGGCATAATCAATAGAGTAGATATATCATGGGGTCAGTAGTGAGGTGGAGTTTTAGGTGGACTCCAACTCAGAGGTAACATAGGTAGAACTTGTAGAGGTTCTTGAAATTGGTGATACTGGACAACCATCAATACAATCATAGCACATTATAGTTGCTAGGAGAAATAGAAGTCAAATAAAACTATCAATGTATTATGGTTATACATATATTACTTATGTATTTATTGTAGGTGATGAGATGGAGACAAATGAACCTTTGTTTTACTTTGAGGCAATGCTAGTTGAAAGTTGTACCAACAGCTAGGGGTTATGACCCAAGAGATGGAATCACAACATCAAAATCAAACATGGGAGCTAATCAAAGTACTTAAAAGCTAGAAGATTGTTGGAAGTAAGCGGGTTTACAAATGGAAAGAGGGCATTCTCAATATCAAGGTAGTGAGATATAAGGTGAGACTTATTGCGAAGGAGAATTTATAACGGGAGGGCATTAACTACAATGAGATGTTCGCTTTTGTGGCAAGATTTTTTATATTTGTATTTTACTTTCCGTAATTGTTGCATAGGATCTCAAGCTAGAGTAGCTATATGTGAAACGGCCTTTCTTTACGGTAAATTGGAGGAGCAGATTTACATTTTGTTCCTCGGAACAAAAAAACTAAAAAAGAACACGCAACCAAACGCGTTTGAACAAAATCTGTACAGAGATTTGTTATTCTAGATGTAAAAACATTTTTTTTTATAGTAAATTGGAGGAGTGGATTTACCATGTTTACTTATTAAAAAAGATCTTTATATATGCTAAAACAATCTACTATGTAGTGGTATAAATAATTTTAATGACTTTAATGGCTAGTTATAACCATTTGAAAAGTTAGATGGATAGCTATATTTATCTTAAGAGATTGGAGGATGGGTCTTTGATTTATTTATTATTATATATTGATGATATGTTAATAGCAGTTAAGAATATGTTTGATGTTGATGTTCTGAAGAGATATTTAAGTACTAAGTTTGAGATGAAAGATTTATGTGCGCCGCAAAGAAAATATTGGGTATGGAGATTTTGCATGGCAGAACAACATGGGTTTTACATCTATCTCAAAAGAAATATATTGAGAAGATTATAACACGTTTTAAGATGAAGTTAGTGAAATTTGTGAGTACATCTTTAGTGAAGACTTTAAACTTCCAAATAAGTTATCACCGCAGATCGATGATGAAGAGGAGCATATGTCCCGTATTTTTTATTCTAGTGTAGTGAGTAATATTATGTATGTTATGGTATGCACTAGGCCTAATATATAGTTAACTATTAAAAGATGTGTTTTTGTAAAACTCATTGGAAAGTTGTGAAGTGGATAAAAATTTGAAGGGGACAATAGACATTGGTATAATGTGTCGGAGGGACAAGAATGGTAGTAAGACCATTGGTCATGTGGATTCGAATCAGTGACTTGAATTAATGCAAGTTTTTAGCGGGGTATGTGTTTACATTGTGTTAGAAGGTATTCTTACAAGACCATGCAACATTGTCTTTGATTGAGGCATAGTATATGCCATTTGGCATGAGCATGGTTTGGATGGGCAATTCCCACCTTGGAATGGGAACCATCTACTAATGATTGGTTTGAAAAATGAATTAGGAATCCGGCTATTGATTCCATGGATTAAACCAAGAACTAGATTGCCGATCTTGTTTGATCTCCGAGTGAGTCCATGGAATCCTTCCTATCTAATTATATTTATCAATCAATATCATAATGAACCTAGTTTCTATATAGAACATCGAAGCTTGTTCAGTCTTAAATTTGAGTTGAATTGCGAGTCATAATTTTGATAAGGATTGAAAACTAAAGGGTTGAACAAATAGACAATGCTCATTAAGTTAGGAATTTAAATTTTCAAAGGTCATGGAATGGTCTTCCTAGAATTTCTTGACATAGGGAACATGTGGAGAATTAAACTTTATGTTAGAAGTTCTAACCTCCACAGAAGTTAAAAACATTAATCGCTTGATCCATTTTTTTCAAAGTCAACCTAATTTAATCACGGAGATGGATAAGAAGAGACCTAATTATACTATTAAAACAAGTCATGGCTCTTTATTCAGTATTATGACGACAAAACGCCGCAACATTTATGAACATTTCCAATTGGTCCTCTCATTCTTTGTTTGTATTTTATATTTTAGCTGAGAAAGCAAGAAAATGATTTATTAGAATAAATAAAAAGTGGGGGTTAATCCTATTACAAACTCAAGAGACAAAATTAGTCAATAATGTCCAATAATATGTACATATATGTTGTTAAAAAAAATATAAAATAATTAAGTGTTTTTTTTTTAAAGAAGATCCGATTCTAGGTGGGCGAGTGGGTCTAGCATTTCCTAGTGTTTGAAAAAATCCTAGTGGATAAATTTTTAATGTTGGAAAAACTAACAAAAAACTATCCATGAGACTTTAGCAAGTTTGATAATTGTTTTAAAGCATGTTGATCTAGAAAATAATCTTGGAATGAAGTTATCTTGATCTAGCTCAAATTCATGCACAATTTGTAAAGTCTACTTCAGATGGACTAGACTTAAATTTATACTTTATATGGAAGATAAAGACTAAAAAATTATTCTCATTCCCATCCCGATGCAAGTTCAGACATTATGTGACAAGTTCACAATGAAGCAATTTTAAAACGTAGGAAGTCTAAAAGTGACAGGTTTTGAATGATGCTAATCTAGAATGAATAATGGCTAGTGATATGGTTTTGATTTCACACTTAGAAAGATTTGATTGACTCAATCTAATTCAATTGACAAATCAATCTCAAGACAAGTTCCTTCTATACGGAGAAACTCTACTCTTGGAAACCAAGACTTTAGTTGTACAAGCAACTAGAATCAAGTGGAGATTTAGCTTTTGTCACTCAATAGCCACTCAATCTTCTTGATACAGATATGTCCAATGGGTAGATTAAAAGATGATTTTTGAAGATTGTCCAATGATTATTTTGGAAGTGGATAGGTATTAAAGAAGACCAAGGTGCCAAGGATCAAATAGAGACGAGGCCTAAAATCTATAATTTCGAAATACGAGCGAACTTTGATGATCCTCTTTCTCTTGTGAGCTTCAATTTTGTGACCGTGAGAGAAGTACAAAAAGAGCAAATGAGTGCAATCGTATGATTTATTACTAAGTGTTATTACTCAATATTGTAATCTTTTATTAATCATCTAGTGGAATCCAACTAATAAATTGTCACTGTGGAAGAGTGGATATATGCTTAATTTAAGACAAATCATTGTAAATTTTGTATGCAATTTTTCTTATCCCTAAACTCTTGTTGTTTATTGTTATAGTATTGCATAATTGCAATGTGCTTTTAAAGTTTGTTCTACTACCCAATTGATTTTGAACCTTATTTTGAAATCCAAACCTTGTTCAAACTTTGGTCTTGATAATTTCTATTCTAGTTTAATTTGTCAAGATTTTATATAATCGCCTACTCATCCCTCCTCCATGTGGTACTTGATGGCTACATCTCTTGGTCCTTTTGCACACCCATACAGGACATCTACCTTTATAGTAAGACATATGACAAAAAGGTTTGTTTTTAGACTTTGGGTTTAATAATCAAGGTGCCATATATCTAGCATATAATCCAATATATCATGAGCAAATGAAACATATTGATATTAGATATTGTTTCATTCAAGACTTCCAATACCATTTCATTTATGATATCTTTTAGTGAATAGATAAGTGTTGTTATGAAGAAGTTAGCGACAGAGGAGAACCTGCCTTACATGATGATTAAGCATGTTCTTTTGACGAAGCTGAAGTTTTGGTTTAGCACAATCAAAGGTCTATAGAGAGTTAGCGCCTATTTGGGTGCCTGGAGAGCAACATATATGATGAGCTATCCGACTCGGCTTCAAATGTCAAGTCAAGTGAAGAAATAGTAAATTTATGTATCAAGTTTGTGCTGTATTACAAAATCGTTTGGATAAATATTTTAAGTTTTAATCGCACAGGGGAGAAGGACAAGTTCTTAGCCACTTCAGAAAACAAATAGAAGGGGCACACTAGTTTTCACACTGTGGCCGTGCGAAAATAAGAAGGGCAAGTGGGGCCAAGTGAATTCAAAGAGACAGACAAGGAAGCCCTAGGTTTGCTTATAGCTACAGCCTTCCTATATGTAGCCGCACGGCTCGTGAATGATGGGTCTCCTTGAGCGACAGCACTAGCCTAGGTTGTCAGCCTAGGTTGTCCTTGTTTTCTCTTCAAGTCCAGCTGCAAGTTGAATAATAGCCACAGAGAGGGACTCCTTCAAAGAGTACACCGTGGGGAAATGGGGTGGCCGCACAGCGAACTCCTCGAGCCTAAGCTACCTGATAATTTATGCTGTGAGTTTTTCGTATCAGTAAATTATTTATTTATAAATATTCTGAATTTTAGTATATTTTAGATATGAGAAACATTTGGACTTATGAACGATTTTAATTTTAATTCTCCGATTATTTGTAAATTATATTACTAGAACTTCCCATATACGTAGGTACTAACACTCAGATAATTACTAAAATTTTAGTGCCAGTTATTGTTTCTCCTTTATTTATTCGGTGATTCGCATTGATTTAAATTGCCATATTGGTTGTCGGCAAGAAGAGCATTTCCAAATGGTTTGCTGTGGCGAGAAAGCGCTTGGAGTTCGCTGCCATGGAAATGATGAATACTTAAGTGAATATCGCCATCGAAACTTAAATACTCAAAGCTTGGAGAAAAGTGGAAAAATGGAATTTAATATTAACGGCACAATTTAAATTTCACTTTTCTCAGTTTTTATTTATTTTAAAAAATGCATTTCACTTGCAAAAGATATGATAAATTTTACGATAGAGAAAATTATATTGGAAATCTTAAAGTTTAGGAAACTCGTGCAATAATGTCATAATTTTGCTAGTGGCAACTTATACTTGTCAGAACTCGGATTATTTGGATTTCTCACCAAACTAAGTATTATTTCGACCGCAACTAACGGATAAAACAGGTCCATTTTAGCGATAATTGAGTGTATGGACTGATTAGTGATTGCCACTATCATTTGAAATTTAAAATCACGTCCATTTGTCGTAACTTGGACTATTTAGATTCCCCACCAAATTAAGTATTTTTTTTTTACCACATTTAAATGATAAAACACGTGAATATTAACGATCATGGAGTACATGGATTGATTGCGACTATCAATTGGAATTGAAACTCAAATTTTGTTCAAAGTCAACGGAAAATCCAATTCCAACTAAAAACTATAGACTGGATCTTCGAATTCAATTTGAACAATGAGAAGCTAATCAAAGATTAATTAATCATTCATGTACCGAAATTCAATAAGGTAACAATATCCATGAGTTTAATTTCGAATTTGAGTGAGTGTTTCATTAGAGAAAGGATGAGGAAGAAACAAATCGATCAGTGAATGCTTGGCTTTTGGCACATTTCACTACTTGGAATTGCATTTTTGAGAAGACATGCTTCTGAAAAACCAATTTTCAGGCCGTGCAATCTTTTTTTTTTTTTTTTTGGATGATCTCCTAAGCAACTTCTGTTTTTAGCTTGTGGTATCCTCCTCCAAGAAGAAATTACCATAACTATTGGCCTATTTCTACAATGCATTTTGGTTTTCATCACCCGCTGAGTCGGGCATAACGAAGGATTGGAGGCTCCCTAAGGCAGTGGTGAGTCCTATTAAGCATACGAAGCTACACGGCTCCCATCTCATAATATGTTAGGCCTATATAGTTCTGTTATATAAGGGAAAATACCGGGAATTGTGCATTCTATAGTGAATTCTTTTCCTTACTTCATGATAACAGAAAATACTTTCTTGGAAATCACTTTTTAGGATAATATTTTCCCCTTCTCATGTTAAATAATTCATTTTCCTAACTTATTTTTTTTTGGCAAAATTTTCCTAACTTCAAGCATGTCTATTTTTCTTTGGTTGTAAATCACTTTTTGGGATAATATTTTATGGTTAATTTACTTTATCATTACCCCATTTTACATTTGGGGTTGACATGTTAAACTTATTCATTTTCTCATGTTAAATAATTCATTTTCCTAACTTTTTTTTTTGGCAAAATTTTCCTAACTTCAAGCATGTCTATTTTTCTTTGGTTGTAAATCATTTTACGTTGACCAATCACTTATAGCAAACCAAACAAGTGAAAGACTATAAAACTAATTCGCGAAAATGTTTTTGCCCAAATAAACATACCCTAAATAAAGTTATAGATCCATTCTGAGTATCAGCACTAGATTCCAACCTATATTTATTTCGTAGCTCGACCAACAGATCAAAATCGCAATTGTCATAAGGCCCAAAGTTTCCAAATACCAATGAAGTCGTGATCATGGCTTTGCATTACCTCTGAGGAATTGATGCCCAACAATGAAGGCCTGTGACATATCTTATTTGTCAATTTTACGTGCTATCAGTTTGGTTTGCATGTGAGGCAAAATATTAAATATCTCACGATGCTTGTTAATTAAGCTTTTGATTTCAAACTCTTTAAGCTATGTTTAGATAAAATTCATGATAGGATAAAATTTATCCCATCCTACATTTGATGCCTACTCAAGATATGATGAAGTCGGATATAAGAGGGACATTGCTCGGATAAAACTATTCCATATGAGAGGTGCAATAAAGGTGAAATGATTTTTAATATTCATACTAGGAAAGTTATTTTCTTGAATAACAAACTTCTTAAATTAATAAAATTAATATTATATTTCAAAATGAATAATATTTGAATTCTAGTATAAAAAATTCAAAATAAAAAAAATAACAAAATTTTTAATTTAATATTATTTTTATCAATATATTTTTAATTCTATCTTAACATAATTTTGATATATATTGGTATTATTATGTATTTTAAGTATATTAGCACAATTTATTATTTAATAATTTTTTTATTAGAGAGTATAGAAGGGAAAAAAGAAATAAAAAGGAATTAAAAAACAAGAGGAAAAATAAAAAGAAAAGAGAAATGAAAATAAAGTAGGCAAGAGTGTCGTGCGAGATTTTTACCATATGCATTGGTGAGCTTTTACATTCATTATGCCGTTTATACTAAATAATGTATTGCGATTTACCAAATACATGATATGATATAGTAAAATCCATGAATTTCATATCCTATCAAGTCATATCTTGATTATAAATCCAAATGACCAAACATGAATAGTATCCCTCCTTTGTGCTACGTTTTATCTCAAATAATACTCCAAAATATTGTGGGATATAGGTAGCACTAGCAGGTTGGTGTAGCTCCCATCGACTAGAAATGAATGGATTGCCGCTATAACTACCATAAATTTGAGCAACTACTCAAATGATCAATTAAAGATGATCAATCAACGAACAAAAAATCTTGGAAAACGGACATAAGAGTGAAGAAACCTTCTCATGCAACAGAGTCCGTTATTTGGAGCTGTCTATCTCTCCCTCTCTGACTCACCACCATCTCACTCAATTCTCACGTTGAGTCACGACTCGTTCTTGCCAATTTTCATTCCTTGAAGACTTACCACGAAGAGCTTTCAAATGAAAGATTTGGAGAGGGAAACGTTAGGAGAAGATGGATTGCCAACAGGTCCTCTGCTTCTCAAAGAAGTCTCTGCCCAAGGCAGTCATGGCAGCTCCATCATGTCTTCCAGTGATCCTGCAGTCACGCCACTTGTCATTTTAAGCACTCTCGTCGCCGTTAGCGGCTCTTTCATTTCTGGGTGTGCTGTGAGTACTGTATCAACTTTTAGATTCATCTCCAAGAAACCGGCTCTAAATAATTTTTTTTTCTCATAATTTCCCACATCTGTATAGAATTGGAGCTGACTTTTGCAAACGAAGTGTTTTTTTTTTTTTTCTTTTCAAAAATGATTCTGATGATTGCCAACTAGGCAGTGTCACGGTCTCTTTCAAGTCCACTGAAATTTTTTGTTAGGAAATGATAAGAGGAAAGTAGCACATAGCTTGGTCAAAAGTTCTCTGTTTTCTTATATCATTGGCCAACATTGTGTTTTAAAGAAAAATCTGGGTTTTCATTTTGGCCTTGGTGTAAGTAAGATGAAGCAACCAAGATCTGTGTCGGCTACTCGGTCTGAATGTGTGTCTACTACTGTTTTTGGTGCCTAATAGTTGGTTAATTATTTTTCAGAAGCACCTATATGTCATGTTCTTGATCACTTGGCTGATACCAACACGTTAGACAACCTGGATTATTAGACTGTGAATAACATGTTCCAACGACTGCTTTGTAACATTTTCTTCTCACAACCCGGGACAGAGGGTGTGTCAAACAGACTGATACTTGTCACCGTGCTTTCATATAATAATATCGACTCAAACCATGATAACGCAATTAGCTGATTCAGGATCACTTTATGCCAAAAAGATGTCAAATGGTGTTCGTTAATTACTTCAATCACATTTGTGAGAAAGATGCCCTTTGAAACTGACTGTTGGCCTGACTAATTTTTTTCATCCGTGGTGGAATTTTCTTGGGAAATGTGCTTTTTGCTGCATTTCTTGACATGATTAGCAGCCGCCAAGTAGACCGTACCATTAATTGGTGGCATGCTTTTGCAATGCAGATTGGTTATTCTTCACCAGCTGAGTCAGGCATAATGGAGGATTTAGGCCTCTCCACAGCAGTGGCAAGTCCTCTCAGGCATTTATGCAATATTTCTAGGATTGTTCATCTAGCAGCCGCTATACTAATTGATTTCATCAATATACCGTCAAATAAGATTTGTTGAATGCACGAGATTTAGTAGACTAACTGAAAGTGACATCTGTTTTAGTGATATTAAACGGAGAAATGGAGAGTGGATCAAAACTCGTATTCACATTCTCCCAATTTTTTGTGTTACAGTATTCGCTTTTCAGTTCAATGTTAACAGTTGGAGGCCTAATAGCAGCTCTGGTAAATGGAAGGTAACAGATTTGATTGGGCGTAGACGAGTAAGTGGTCCTCTACCTCTCCCTTCCATTCTCAAAAGCTCAATGAAGAACCCGACAGATATTATGGGGATTCTCGTCCTTTTTTATGCAGGCAATGTGGCTTTCTCAAATATTTTTTGCCGTGGGATGGCTTTCTATAGCATATGCCAAGGTTCCTGCCCTTCCTCTCGCCTCTTCAGGAATCTTTCTTGGTCGTTGATGATTCAATAAAAAGGCTTAATAATTTTAAATGCATTTTCCACCTTTCACGCTCATCATATGGATGAGTTCATTCAGATGCCGGTCCTGCAGGTTATTTTTGTGATTTTTCACTGCATTTGTGAAATTTTACACTTCAAACTATCTGCCTAGCTGAATAAGGGATCACCGTTTACTTAATAATTTTTTTCTAGCTAAGATGCAAGGAAATTTTTTACGACATCCTATTTTTTGTGAATGATCAAATCATGGTTAAGGCTGTGAGAAAGAGAGTAAGGACCTAATGGTATATCCATTGAATCTGCAGAATGCTTGGTGGCTGGATATAGGGAGACTGCTAAACGGGCTTGGCTATGGGATTATATGTTATGTGGTATGTGCAGGAAGATTCAGACTAATGTCCTAATAAATTTTAGAAGTTGACGTGCCAATGTGCTGTTGATCATTATCTTGGTTTCCAAACAGGTACCAGTGTACATTGCAGAAATAACACCTACAAGTGTCCGGGGAGCATTCACGGCATTCAATCAGGTCAAAAAGTTTGGACAATGTAGAAATTGAATGAGTCGAGACAATTCATTTGCTCACCAACACACAATTGGCTTCTGTTGCAGTTCATGTTATGCTGTGGCTTTTCATTGATTTACTTTCTTGGAACCATCGTCTCCTGGCACATCTTGGCTCTGATCAGTAGACTCTCTGCTCCCATTTTTTATGTTATGTGGTGAATAAGTTGGGAAAATATCATAGGGTCATTCTTGGTGATTTTGTCTTCAGGTGGCATTCCCTGTGTCATACAAATTTTGGGTTTGTTCTTTGTTCCAGAGTCTCCTAGATGGCTGGTAAGTTGTCTGTGGAGTTGAGGCATAGGTACTAATATATCAATGGCAATTAAACTCTGAAACATAATCCAACTGGTGTTGACCACCCTTGTAAGACTTTGCTAGTTGTGTAGACTTATAGAACTGGATATCGAAGCCAAGACCCTGCATTTTTTGTCGCAAGAAAGATTACAAGCAGATAGTCACTTGCAGGTATTAGTCCACCAAGAGGAGTTTGAAGTCACATTACAGAGACTCAGAGGCAAAATGTCAATATAACTCAGGAAGCAGCCGATATCAGAGTAATATCTCAATCTCACATGTCTTTCTTATAAGTTGGAAGCATCTGATATTTTGGCGATGATGTGCTGTCATTTCACTTTTTCTTATAGGACTACACAGAGACCTTTGAACGGCAATCTCAGTCTAGAATTCTGATCTCTTCCAAAGACGATATGCACATCCACTTATGGTTAGAATGCCCTCCAAATTATTCAAGTTTCTTGCAATTCTTTTCCTAATCTTGTCAAAGTGTTAGATAGCAGTTGGGCTGATGATGCTTCAACAATTTGGTGGGACTAGTGCATTTTCGTCCTATGCAGGCTCCATATTTGAATCGGCCGGTAGAAATAAAATAATAAATACATTAGTAGTTTGATGAATAATGAAGGCTTGGTCATCTTAATGTTTTATTTTGGCAGGCTTCTCAGGTAGCTTTGGTACCAGAAGCATAGCTATTATCCAGGTACTAGACACTTAGAATTGCGGTGAAAGACGGATTTTGTTATTTCATCGTATATTCTAAAGATTCTACACTTATTCTGCAGATCCCAGCAATCGCTCTTAGTGTAATCTTGACTGATAAAGCTGGAAGACGACCACTTCTGATGGTTAGGGAAAATGATACATTTGATATGATCGCCTAACAAGGGCCACTTTTCAAGATACTGAGGCCGAACCCAACTTTTATTTGCAGATTTCTTCAGCTGGAATGTCCTTAAGTTGCTTTCTTCTAGGATTGTCCTTCTTCATTCAGGTTTTGCAAACAATAACTATTCCTACTCATGGTTCTCCATGTTTTTAAGTGACCTTATTTTTTCCTTCCATTTTTTTTTTGTTGCTGAACCAGGACCTTAATCATTGGAAAGCAGTGACCCCAATTTTGGCATATGTTGCAATAATTGTACGTCTCTATAAGAGTGCCTTTTTTCCTTGTCTCTTTTCATCTTGAACCGTTGCTCAATGACTTGTTCTGATGAAGTTTGCTGACACATAACTATTTCATTTAGGTGTATTGCATAGCTTACTCAATTGGCATGGGTCCATTGCCATGGGTTATCATGTCTGAGGTACATGGCTTCAGTCTAAATTTGCGCTTGGCAATCTCTATCTCAAGACCATTCTCAGTGAATATGTTCTCTGTAGATATTCCCTGTGAACATTAAAGGGTCAGCCGGGAGTCTGGTGACATTTGCAAATTTGTCCTGTTCCTGGATTGTGACTTACACTTTCAACTTCATGTTTGAATGGAGTGCACCCGGTTCTCTCTTTCTCTCTCTCTCTCTCTTCTTCTCCTGTGTGAGTGTAATATATTCAGTATCCATGCTTAATCTGAATTGTGCTACTTTCAGGGACATTTTTCATGTTTGCGTGCATGTGCGGTCTCACAGTCTTATTCACCATGAAGGTAGTGCCAGAGACCAGGGTGCGAGCATTGGAAGAACTGCAAGCATCACTTGCCCATTTTCTTTGATGATTATCAGCTGCAGTTTGTTAGAATTTGAATTGGTATGAGCCGAACACAAGCAGCAGTGATAGGAAGGCTGACAGGAGGCTGTTGCAAAGTACTAATGCAATGGGAAATGGGGAGGACAGAAAAAGGAGATGTTTCATAGTAATACATTCCATTAACAGCGCTAGATTACAGAGACTGAATTGCATACCGGTAATTTCAAGTTTAAGCACCTAACTTCGTCTTACTGTGTACCGATAATACAGCAGAAATTTGGTTGCCACTAGTGCAAGTCAAATGAAAGTGGTAATTTTATGATCAACCAGATATTAGTAAATTCAATTTTGTCAGTAACTTACTTATACATTACTAGATAACAGATCACCAGTCACCTTATTTTTACAACTGCTGTTATAAACTACACTAAAGTACCTGTTCGTTACTGACCATGGACAATCAGTCTATAATTTCTTGTATATTGTGCTATAGAATCAGCCCTAAGGTGTCATGTTGCTTCAATCCTAACAGTTGTTTTCTTCTCAAATTCTGATATGAGAATCGAAACCCCAACTTGGGTCTTGCACAACAAGAGAGATGCGCAGTTGCCACTACAGCGAAGGCGTAGTGGTTCAAGAGTAGTGTTAAATTGCTACCACCCAAACGGAGAGATTGTTTTAGCAAATGATTTCAACTCAATCATTGAACTTGTCCTATTTGTTTAAGAATATTTGCACACACTAAGACATAAATAACAATCAATCTTCTACTTCTTTCCAATATATATGCCGGACTGCTAGCAGGTTTGATTCAGTTTGATTTTCAAAGAGCAACAAATTCGTAAATGATTTGCGGCTACAACTACTGCAGATTTTGGAATCATTAGAAGCAATCATTCTTGTGATCCAGCAAAGAACATGTTGTGACATTAACGTGAAAACAGTCATGATTTTGTAATTAAATCAACGTGAAATTGTCAGAAAAATAAATGGGAAAATTTCACCAGAAATTTACATAATTCGATTCTTTTAGTGCGGCAGCTTGCTACTAAAAGAACCCTCTGTTCAGCTCCTACAGGAAAGGAAACCCAAAAGAAGCAAAAGCCTAGCTTTTATCTCATTTCCTTTTCTCTAACCACTTCCTGACCCGCGCTTTCTCTTGTACGGCCAAAAAAGGAAGTCTTATGTAGACAATTAGAGTCCACAGAAGGTTTGACTGTACAAATCCAGCACAATTTGGTAGGCAGAATGCTGGCAGCACTACTCGTTAGTGTTGGAGTTCCATGAGAATTTAACCGGGTGCAATATTATTCATTATCACTCAACTGTACACTACATGTCACCTGGCAGAATGCATGGTGGCTGGATGCCGGAAGAGCATTAATAGGATTTGGCGTTGGGGTCTCAAGCTATGTGGTAATACGCACTTTGGACTTCCTTGTACACTTATATGAACGTAGATGTTCATCACCTCTCTTTTGCCCAACTGGTACCTGTATACATCACAGAAATAACACCTAAAAATGTTCGGGGAGCATTTGCTTCATTCAATCAGGTAATATTAATGAACATTATTTGCTTGCTTTATGCTGCCAATATTGAAATGTAGTCCATGCAAGTGTCACGGGCCGATCGGTAGGGATCGTGACCGCGCGGCGACTCGGGCACTTTAGAATCGGATTGGATCGCCGAAGCACACTTTAGGATCGGATTGGATCGCCGAAGCACCTAAGCCAAGCCTTACACAGTCAAACGCTCACTCGCTCGCCTTACTCGGATCGTAGAGAGAGAAGGAATCTAGAGAGAAGAGCTCTGGAAAGAAGACTTGCTTTGTATTGTGGAAGTAGTGGATGATTCACAAATGAAGGAGGACACCCTTTTATAGGTGAGGGTTTGGATTACATCCGTTGATCTAGAATTCTATCGGTGGATAGGATTGCACCGCCTCAACTACCGACATAAGTATTGAGCTACCATCTACCGACAGAAATTAAAGGAACAGACTTCTGTAATCTAGCTTAATGACAGCTTCGCCCACCCTTGCAATTCAAGGAGAAGGCTTGGTAGGAATCTGAGTGAGAGCAGGAGGTCCACGGGTGAGTCCGGGTCGACTCTGGGGAACCTCTCGGGTCGTCCATTTTTCGGCCCGTGACATTCTCCCCCACTCAATCGAGTGACGTCCTCGTCGCTTTCAGCTTGGCGGTCAGCTTTCTTCGCATGAGCACGGACTTTGGCACGAGCTTTATTGTTTCGACCTCGTTTGGTGCGGACGCTCACGTATGATGGCCCACACTCTTCAATAATGAAATCGGACTTGGCACGCGGCTTGGTCTTCGGCTTGGACGGAGCACGCAGTGCGCACTCGACCTCGGGGAAAAGTGCTTGGATGGGCATGGCGTGTGTTGGAGTCGGATCTAACTTGACCTTCAGCTTCACCTCGGACAATTTGTTGAGTCACTTCACGGACTTCAAATCTTTGTCGAGACGGCGGATCGTGGCGATGCTCTTGGTGTCGACCACCCCTTTGATCATGGGGATCATCGTTGGGCATTACGGGTCGAGGATCACGAGGCACTTGGTCCTCATGTCGATCATAGATCTCACACTGGAAGAATTGAATACCAATGATGAGATCATAATCATCGAGTGTGATTACCTCGAAGTCCATCTTTCCCTTCCATGCATCGATCTTGACAGCTACATCCGAAGTCGACCCAACGCCATGGACGCCTTCCGAGTTGACTGGCTTGAAGATGTTCCTAGTTGGCTCCACGCGAAGCTTCAAGGCTTTTGCAACCTTGGTCGACAAGAACATGTTTGACGTGCCAGTATCAACCAAAGCGTAAAGCGTTCGGTCACACACTTCGACTTCGACGAAGAACATGTCAGTGTTTTGTGTGATTCCTTTGGGCGGTGATCGAGCTCGGACGGAGTTGATTGTCTTCACACCTCCGAGTCAGGTTTGTTGCTGCTCTTCTTTGGGCTCCTCCTCCACCTCGTCAATGGCCAGGAGAGCGTTGATTCGTCCCCTCTTCGGGCACTTCTGGGTCCAATGCGGACCTTTGCAAATAAAGCAAGGAGAGGGCGGAGGTTGATCGAACTTACTCGCGTAGTCGATCGGTGGTCGACCTCTTTGGAAGGACGGCTTGGAAGACCCTTCTCCCCACGCCTTGGCTCAGCCGCCTTGATCGGGCGTGCCTCGGGGAGTGTTTCTTCCTTCGTCGTCGGGTCGATCCGACCTCCAGTCTCTTGCTCAGTGTTTCCTCAGCTCAACCCTGGTGAGGTCAATGAGAGACTCGGCCATGCTCAGCACACGTGCAAGACTACTCACGTCCCGCCGTTTCAGCTCAAGTTGTGCCCATGGCTTCAGTCCATCCATGAACGCTCCGAATGCCTCCTCTTTGCTTAGGTTGCGAATCTGGAGTTTGAGCTCTGTGAACTCCTTCATGTACTCTCGGATCGTGCCTCTTTGCTCGAAGCGATGGAGCATGCTTCGGGCTTCTTGTTGAGCGAACTCGTGGAAGAAATAGTCGCAGAATTCCCTCACGAAGTCATCCCACGTGTTCACGGGATCAACACCGCGTCGAATCTCATCGCACCTATTGTGCCACCACAGCATCGCCGTATCAGACAAGAACATGGACGCGGTTCGTACCTTGATCGACTCGTCGTGTATGTTGACGGCGCTGAAGTATTGTTCTCTTGGTCACCGTTTGAACAGGCACCGCATCATTCGTGATGCTAAGTTTGCATAGGGTGAGCTCGGTCTTGAGCTCTTGGATCTCCACCTTCATGGCTTCAACCTCGTCCCTACACGGGCTTACCTCTTCGATTATTTGGACGCACTCATTCAAACCATCGATCGATGCTTCGAGAGCTTCGTCCTTGTCGAACAATGGAGCCGTGGCTTGGTTGAGGCCGGTCGTAAAGTCTTCGCGGAGCGGGCCCTCAACCTCCATGATCCGGTCTCGCACGTCGTCAAGACCTTCCATGAGTTCGAGCACAGCACTCCGGACCTTGCCGATCTTCTCATTGAACGTGGCCGTAGCATCCATCGAGGCATCCCTTTTCTTTGGTTGGCCGTGGTTCTCTTTGACTGGCACGGCCTCTCCAACTATATTCGCTTCCTGGCTTGACATTCTTTCAAACAGTTGGTGCTCTTCAATCTCTTGGAAATGGATCTCTTTCTTTTTAGCTCTGATACCACTTGTCACGGGCCGATCGGTAGGGATCGTGACCACGCGGCGACTCGGGCACTTTAGGATCGGATTGGATCGCCGAAGCACCTAAGCCAAGTCTTACACAGTCGAACGCTCACTCGTTCGCCTTACCCGGATTGTAGAGAGAGAAAGAATCTAGAGAGAAGAGCTCTGGAAAGAAGACTTGCTTTGTATTGCGGAAGCTCACTCGCTCGCCTTACTCGGATCGTAGAGAGAGAAAGAATCTAGAGAGAAGAGCTCTGGAAAGAAGACTTGCTTTGTATTGTGGAAGTAGTGGATGATTCACAAATGAAGGAGGACACCCCTTTTATAGGTGAGGGTCTCGGATTACATCCGTTGATCTAGAATTCTATCGGTGGACAGAATCGCACCACCTCAACTACCGACATAGTGGACAGAATCGCACCACCTCAACTACCGACATAAGTATTGAGCTACCATTTACCGACATAAATAAAGTGAATAGACTTCTGTAATCTAGCTTAATGACAGCTTCGCCCGCCCTTGCAATTCGGGGAGAAGGCTTGGTGGGAATCTGAGTGAGAGCAGGAGGTCTACGGGCAAATCGGGGTCGACTTTGGGGAACCTCTCGGGTCGTCCATCTTTCGGCCCGTGACACAAGCCTGTGGCTTTCATTGACATACTTTGTTGGAACCATTTTTTCCTGGTACGCCTTGGCTCTGAACGGAGGTGTCTGGGATCCCCTATTAACAAGTATTCCTGATAAAAAAGTTGAAAAAATAAAAGAAAAGGGCTGCCTTTTGCATTTTGTTTTTCAGGTGGAATTCCTGTTATAATACAAATTTTCAGTTTATACTTCATACCAGGTCTGCTAGATGGCTGGTGAATTCCTTCAGGGTTTTACACTAGTTTTGTACAAGTGGCACTCTGACACGTGCGAAAATTAAATTTAAAGCTGGACTGCAATGCTTTCGAGAGCTATGCACTATGGGAATGAATTTACAGGAAAAAGTGGGTTGAGAACAGAATTTTGAATCTGCCTTACAGAGACTCAGAGGCAAAAGAGCTGATATTTCCCAGGAAGCAGCTAACATCACAGTAAATTCTCAATTTCTCACAATCCTCTAGGGAAAAGCTGATTTTCCTCTCAAGGACTGATGAGTTGTAGGGCCTCACATTCTCTTTATTAATCTCACAGGTCTACACAGAAACCTTTGAAAGGCAATCTCGCTCAAGATTTCTAGATGTGTTTCAATGAAGATATGCTCGTTCATTCATAGTGATCTTTCCTTCAACAACATATAAGCATTTATTTGCCCATCTATATGCAATGCTGTCTAGTGAGGACTTACGTTTTACAATCATTACAAAGCTTAGATAGGACTTGGACTAATGATGCTTCAACAATTTGGTGGAGCTGGTGCTTTCTCGTACCATGCAAGTTCCATTTTTGAATCAGCTGGTAAAGGCTTCTCTACTACTTCAGGAAGTGTGAAGAAATAATCACAACAAACTTTCGTCCATGACAGATTTTTCAAGTAGCATTGGCACCAGGAGCGTGGCTATTGTCGTGGTAAGCTGTTTCTCTGTCTTTGGGAGAATTTCCTAGACACTCAGGTATGAAACATTATCCTAAAATATGAATTCCCTACGTTGCTTTTCCAAATAGTTTGACATGTTTTGTAGATTCCACCATTTGCAATTACCGTAATCTTGAATGATAAAGCTGGACGACGACCACTTCTGTTGCTCAGGAAAAGAAAAGAAACTCTGTTTTTTGGTTTGAAAAGGAATCAATCACCTGAAAGTTGAAATTGAGCTTGATCTCGATTTGCAGGTTTCTACTGCTGGAATGTGCTTAAGCTGTTTAATACTAGGATTGTCATTTTACATGCGGGTAAGTCTGCTACTAATAACCTTGGGGTTGTTGATGAATTCGACTCACTTTTGTTCTTTCATTTTGTTACCCCTTCTCTACAGGATCTGCACAATTGCAAGGATGTTGCAGAGCTTAGTGAATTCTAGTCTATAACTGCGTGGTGAGTTTCGCTGAAGTCGCTGATCGACCAATAATGCAACCGGGCATATTTTGTATTTCTCTCAGTCGGCATGGCGGGACTGCCATGGGTTCTAATATCCGAGGTGTGATTCCTAAACTTTTAATTGAATTTTATGATGATTAATACTAAAAGCAATAGACCCTTGGTTGCTTTTGATTCCCCATTATGAAGATATCCCAGTAAATGTAAGAGCGAAAGCAGGAAGCATGGTGACGTTCGCCCACTGGTCCTGTTCCTGGATCATGAACTACACTTTCAACTTCATGTTCGAATGGAGCGCACCTGGTCTGCTCTCTATCTTTGTTGACTTCGTTTATGTAGTATGATCTCAGAAGTTGGAGCATAAGCGAATGTGACTGCGCTTGGATAAATTTGATGCATTATCTGATAGTCGTTTTGCATCTGGACTATGCTTTTTCCAGGAACATTCTTCATATTCGCAGGCATTTGTGGTTTGGGGGTCCTGTTTACTGTGAAGTTAGTGCCGGAGACCAAAGGGCAAGCCCTCGAAGAAGTGCAAGCATCACTAGTCCATATTTCTGCAGAGTTAAAGTAATGTGATTTCTATAAGTCCTAACAACATTGTAATTGCGCCTATTGGGATGTCGAAAGACTTTTGCAGGATCAACATTTTGTTCCTATTCGCAAACAATGAATGCCAACATGAAATGGAAGAGCAAAAGCAATGTGATCTCCTTTTCCTTTTGCTGAGCGATTGGTTTTACTGCGCTACTAGTCAAGTTTATATTTCTATTTAATTGTTAGATAGCGTCCAGGCCAGGTTTCGCCGACCTGGACAAATCTACCTTCGAGGCAAAGCTAATCACGTACTCGCTCCCATCCCCTGGTCTATTTCAGATTTACACATGAAATGTGCTCCCAACACGGTTTAAACCAAGAATCATTTGTCATCTGTCAACACCTTATATGAAATATTCCTATAGAGTTTTGCAGACCAAAGCTGTATAAGGTTGACACTACACCCTTTCCGTAAATAAAGGGCAAACCATCCTTTAATAAATTCAACTAAAGCCCTAAGACAATTCAACTTAATAGTACAATAGTTCTTAAATATAACTCTTATTGCAAAATCGTAAGAGCCGTTGTATTTCCACCCTTTATTAGCTCCCATTCTTTATCACATTGGATTGATTACACTCATCTTTGTGGATCCCACTTTTAATTTAAGATGATTTCTAACCATTTTTTCTTCATTATCAAGATGAGGGGTGAGCTAATAAGGGAATGGAAATAGTGCAAGCCAATTATAATCACTACCATGAATATTTAAAAGGCAAAATTCACTAACAAAACAATTTCCAAGTTCCTAACATTGTTCTAAAAAATTAACAAAACTCATCTTCACAAACAATCCCCGCATAGGTTTGATTCCGTACTTTGCAAAGAGATAAAGTAAAAGTTCGAGAAAGAGAGGAGAGTTAAAGATAGGATAGACCCAAAAAAAAAAAAAAAAAAAAAGAGAAAAAAGTACCTGCATACTCTCAATTGCAATGTATAACAATCACTAGTCGTTATCCTCGAAATCTGTAAAAGGCAAATATGGGGGTGAGCAAAACCGTAGTCCAGCAAGTAGCATACTCTCCATTCACATCAAACAAGTAGTCAAACACAATGTATAACAATCACTAGTAAAACTCAATTGCGATCTCAAAAATGTCGGCTATGGCTATGACCCGAAAATTACCTCGCGTGGATTGACAAAATAAGATCAAACTATGCATAAATCAAATTGACACGCAAACTCCTCAATGCTAACACATAAATATCATCATGATGAAATATTTCATATGCATATCTTTATAATACATTTCCACAATGCTCAGATTATTGAGAATATCCAACGCCGGATCCAGTTCTGAAATATCAATGCTCCCAAGTTAAGACAGAAAGTTTGGAAGGCCGGTCCTCCCAAACCGGCTGTCGGGTTCGCGTCCCGTCAAAGCCTCAAGTGTTTATTAGTCCGCCAGGAGAGCGCTTCCGAGTGCCCCGCTCGGGCAAGCAAGCGCTCGTAGTTTGTTGCCACGGAAATGATGGAGACTTACGAGAATATACGAATGTTACGTGGACCGGCGACGGAGTTCTCCGGTCACTGGCGAGCGTTTGGGAGCAGCCCCAGCCCCTTCTCCGATCTTCCTCTCCCCTCTTGTGGTTTCCTCTCTCCCAATTGACTTTGAACACTTAAAAAGAGCAAGCAAGTCCTCACAACAACCTACGATATTAACGTCACAACCTTAAATTTCACTTCTCTCAGCCTTTTGTTTTCATTATGTATTTAAGAAAATGTCGAGCTGTTGCACTCGCACAAAATATGAAATTTTTTATGATAGAGAAAATTAGACCAAAAATCCTTACGATTTTGTGTGAAATGAAATTTAGCCTTAGAAACGTTTGAAAGGCGAGAATCAAGACTTAAAATGCATTGAAACTTACACGATAAAGTCATAATTTCGCCAGCGTAGCGTCCACTTGTTAGTATTCGGACTATTTTGATTTCTTACAAAATTATCATTTGGACCATACTTATATTGATAAACAAGAAATTTTTTTCAATCATGGAGTTTATGGATGGATCGTGACTATCAATTGGAATTGAAACTCAAATGTGATTCAAAATAAATTAAAAATCCAATTTGAATTAAAAACCCTAAGCCTGGATCTTCGATTTCAATTTGAACCATGAAAGGCTAATCAAAGATTAATTAATCATTGAGATAAGTGTATTAGAAATCTCAAAATTTCTTATGAAAGTGCAATTGAGTTCTAAAATTTTCAAAAAGTATTATTGAGTTCTAAAACTTATGATGAAATGCCATTGAATCCATAAATTTTTAAAAAATGCAATCAAGTTCCAAAACTTGTCAAATTGGTCCAATTATGTTCTTATGTTGATTTCACTTTTTGAAAATTTTTATAATTCAATTGCACTTACATGATAAATTTTAAGACTTCTAGTGCACTTATCTTAATCATTCATGTACCAAAAGTCAATAGAGTAACAAGATCCATGAATTTAATTTCGAATTCAAAAGAATGTTTCAGTAGAGAAAGAACAAGGAAGAAACAAAGTGCTCCGTCAATGTTTGCCTCGTTGCTTGTGTGATTGATCAAACTTTTTTTTTTTCCATTCGTGTGATGTCGTGAATCACATGGGTTAATAGACCCCACAGAGTAGGTTGATCTGGATTGTTTAAGAATAAGGATGTCATGATTCAGACAATATGAAAAGACTCAAGTTGCTCCTCTAGGATCAATTATGTTTGCCATGGAAACTCAATTTGGCAAAGAGACGTAAAATTCTCACTTTTCACTACTTGTAATTGCATTTTGGAGCAAAAAGAAATTACTTCTGACAAAAACACTTTCTGGTAACGTAATCGCTTATTTTTGGTGATCTCCTAGGCAACTGCTCTACTTAGGCTGGAGCTTCTAATGAGGTAATTCTCCACCAAGTAGAAGTTACCATAACTGGTGGCGTATCTTTACAATGCCGGCTGATTATTCATCACCCACCGAGCTCGGCATAGTTGAGGATTCACTCTCTATGGCAGCGTTGAGTCCTATCGAGCATACAATGTTACATGGCTACCATCTCATAATCTCTCAGACCTGCATGGTTCTGTTATTCAAAAAAAAAAAAAAAAGTTACTGGAAATTGTGCAATTTACGGTGAAAGTCGCATGTGAGAGGAAGTATTAAAGTATCCCACCATGCTTGTTGTCTAAGTTTTTTATTTCAAAATCTTGAAGAGTATCCCACCGTGCTATCTCTCGTCTCTAATTATTCTTCAAAATATTTTGGATAGGTAGCACTAGCAGTTTGGTGTTGTTTCTATCGACCAGAAATGAGTGAATTGCCGCTGTAACCACTACAAATTTGAGCAACTATCGCATGATCACTCAAAGAGGAAAAAAGTAGGAAAGCGAACATAAAATAATGAGGAAGCTTTGGAGTGAAGAAACCTTCTCATGCAACAGAGTCCTTTACTTTGAACTCTCCATCTCTGCCTCTAACTCACCACCATCTCACTCAATCTCACACTCACTCTCGACTCGTTCTTGCCGATTTTCATTCCTTGAGGACTTTTCCCGAAGAGATTTTAAGTGAAAGGTTTGGAGAGAGAAATGTTAGGTGAAGATGGATTGCCGGGTCCTCTGCTTGCCCAAGAAGCCTCTGCCCTCGGCAGTCATGGCAGCTCCTTCATGTCTTCAAGTGATCCTGCAGTCACGCCACTTGTCGTTTTTAGCACTCTCATCGCTGTTAGCGGCTCCTTCGTTACTGGGTGTGCTGTGAGTACTGTATCAACTGTCAGATTCATCACCAAAAAACCAGCTCTATTTTCTTTTATTGATTCCTGATTCTCATTTTCTCCCACATCTGTATTGAATTGGAGGTGAGTTTAGCAATCAGGGTGCTTTTTCCGGTGTACCTGATGATTGCTAAGGAGGCAGTGTCATGATTTCTTTCAGGCTCTACTAAAATATTTTGTTGGGAAAAGATAGGAGGAAAGAAGCACATAACTTGGTCAAAGTTTTTCTATTCTCTTATATTATTCGTCAACAATGTGTTTTCAAGAAAAAATTGGGTTTTTATTTTACCCTTGGTGTTAGTAAGATGAAGCAACCAAGATCTGTCTGCAACTCTGGTCGAATATGTATCTGCTACTATTTTTGGTGCCTAAAAGTTGGTAAATTATTTTCCAGAAGCACCTGTCTGTCATGTTCTTGATCACTTAGCTGATACCAAGATATAAGATGACCTGGATTATCTTACCATGTAATAATTTGTTCCAACAATTACTCTGTAATATTTTCCTCTCACAACCCGGGATAAAGGAGGAGAGGATGTGTCGAACAGTCCGATACTAGTTGCCGTGTCTTCATATGATAATATCAGCTTGAACCACAATAAAGCACATAGCTGGTTTAGGATCACTCAAGTAGCAGACACGAAACTCATTTATGCAAACAAGATGACAAATAATCTTTATGAATTACTTCAATCGCATTTGTGAGAAAGATGCCATTTGGAAACTGACCTCTGGCCTGCCTCTTTATTATACATCCGTGGCGGAATTTTCTCATCAACTATACTTTTTGCTCCATTTCTTGAGAAGATTAGTAGCTGCCAAGTAGAAGTTAACTTTAACTGGTGGCATGTTTTTGCAATGTAGTGCGGTTATTCTTCACCAGCCGAGTCTGACATAATGGATGATTTAGGCCTCTCCACAGCAGCGGCAAGTCCTATCAAGCATCCATGCTATACTTCTATGATTGTTCATCTATCGGCCGCTATACTAATTGCTTTCCATCAATATACTGTCAAATAAGATTTGTTGGAGTGAAATAAAACGCACGAGACTTACTAGACTAACTGAAAGTGATACCTGTATCAGTGACACCAAACGGAGAAATGGAAAGTGGAACCCATCTTGTATTCATATTCTTCCCCTTTTTTATGTTGCAGTATTCGCTTTTCAGTTCACTATTAACAGTTGGAAGCCTCATAGCAGCTCTGGTAAATGGAAGGGTAACAGATTTGATTGGGCGTAGACAAGTAAATGAGCCTCTACCTCTCCCTTCCATTCTTGAAAGCTCAATGAAAAGCCCAACAGATATTAGGGGAGGCTCATATCTTTTTGATGCAGGCTATGTGGCTTTCTCAAATATTTTGCACCGCCGGATGGCTTTCTATAGCATATGCCAAGGTTCCTACCCTTCCTCTTGCCTCTTCAGAAGTTTTCTTCATTGTTGATGACTCGATAAACAGGCTTAATAATTTAAATTGCATTTTCCACCTTTCATGCTTATCTTATGGATGAATTTATTTAGATATCAGTCCTGTAGGATGTTTTTTGTGATTTTTCACTGCAATTGTGGAACTTTGCACTTCAAACTATCTGCCTAGCTGATTAAGGGATCACGCTCGTGCAATTGATTTTCTTCCAGCTAAGACAGACGGCATCCTATTTTTGTGAATAATCAAGTCATGGTTTAGGCAGTGAGATAGAGCGTGCACTTAATGGTATGTCTGTTGAATCTACAGAATGCTTGGTGGCTGGATATTGGGAGACTGCTAAACGGGCTTGGCGTTGGGATTATATGTTACGTGGTATATGCAGGAAGCTTCGGACTTATTGTCCTAATAAATTTCTAGAAGTTGAAGCTGCCAATGTGCTGTTGATTATTATCTTTGTTTCCACACAGGTACCTGTGTACATTGCAGAGATCACACCAACAAGTGTTCGGGGAGCATTCACAACACTCAATCAGGTCAAAAATTTGGACAACGTAGAAATTGAATTTGAGTTGAGACAATTCAGTTGCTCACCGACACACTTGACCTCTGCTGCAGTTCATGTTATGCTGTGGCTTTTCATTGATTTACTTTCTTGGAACCATTGTCTCCTGGCGCATCTTGGCTCTGATCAGTAGTCTCTCTGCTTCCTTCTTTTATGTTATGCGGTGAATAAGTTGGGAAAATATCGGAGGGTCATTCTTGGTGATTTCATCTTCAGGTGTAATTCCCTGTGTCATACAAATTGTGGGTTTGTTCTTTGTTCCAGAGTCTCCTAGATGGCTGGTAAGTTGTTAGTGGAGTTGAGGCATAGAATTAACATTTTAATGGCACCTCTGGAAATAAGCCAATTGGCGTTGATTACCCTTATAAGAACAGGCTAATTGTGTAAAATCATAGAACTGGATGATGAAGCCAAAACCTTGCACTTTTGTTGTACGGAAGATTACTAGCACATGGTCACTTGCAGGTAAGACTCCACCAAGAGGAGTTTGAAGTCACATTACAAAGACTTAGAGGCAAAAGTGTCAATATTACTCACGAAGCAGCCAATATCAGAGTAATACCTCAATCTGGCATGTCTTTCTTATAATTGGAAAGCGTATGATATTTTGGCAATGATGTGCTCTCATTTCAATTTTTCTTATAGGACTACACAGAGACTTTTGAACAGCAGTCCCAGTCTAGAATTCTTGATTTGTTCCAAAGACAATATGCTCGTCCACTTATGGTGAGAATGCCCACCAAATTATTTAAGTTGTTTGCGATTCTTTTCCTAATCTTGTAACTGTTAGATAGCAGTCGGGTTGATGATGCTTCAACAATTCGGTGGGAGTAATGCATTTGCCTTCTATACAAGCTCCATATTTGAATCAGCTGGTAAAATCAAACACTAAATACATTAGTAACTTATGGATAATAAAGGCTTGGTCATCTTTATCTTTTATCATGGCAGGCTTCTCAAGTACCTTTGGTACCAGAAGCATAGCAATTGTCCAGGTACAAGCCATCTAGAATTGCGGTGAAACAAGAATTTGTTATTTCATCATATTTTCTGAAGATTCTACACATGTTTTGCAGATTCCAGCGACTGCTCTTAGTGTAATCTTGATTGATAAAGCTGGAAGACGACCACTTCTGATGGTTAGGAAAAATGACACATTTTCTATAATCGCCTCAATGAGACCACTTTTCGAGATACTGAGCCCAAACCCAACTTTTATTTGCAGATTTCGTCGGCTGGAATGTCCTTAAGTTGCATTCTTCTAGGGTTGTCATTCTTCATTCAGGTTTCATGAACGACAACTATTCCCACTCATGGCTCTCGATGTTTTTAAGCGACCTTATTCTTTCCTTCTATTTTTCTGTTGCTGAACCAGGAACTTAATCATTGGAAGGCAGTGACCCCAATTCTGGCGTATGTAGCACAAATCGTAAGTTTCTATAGGAGTGCCTTTTTTCCTTGTCTCATTTCATCTTAAACCATTATGCAATGACTCGTTCTCTTGAAGTTTGCTGACAGACGACTATTTTGTTTAGGGGTATTGCGTAGGCTACTCGCTTGGCATGGGAGGGTTACCATGGGTTATCATGTCTGAGGTACATGACTTCAGTCTAAATTTGCACTGAGGAATCTTTATGACAAGACTATTCTCAGTGAATACGTTCTCTGTAGATTTTCCCTGTAAACATTAAAGGGTCAGCCGGGAGCCTGGTGACATTTGCGAATGGGTCCTGTTCCTGGATTGTCACTTACACTTTCAACTTCATGTTCGAATGGAGCGCACCTGGTACTCTCTCTCTCTCTCTCTCTCTCCCTCTGTCTGTGATGCATTCAGCGTCTGTGCTCAATCTGGATTGTTCTACTTTCAGGGACATTTTTCATATTCGCGTGCATATGCGGTCTCACAGTCTTATTCACCCTGAAGGTAGTCCCGGAGACGAAGGGGCAAGCGTTGGAAGAACTGCAAGCATCACTTACCCATTTTCTTTGATGGTTATTAGCCGCAGGTTCCTAAAATTAGAAATAGTATGAGCCGAACAACAAGCAGCACTGATAGGAAGGCTGAAAGGAGGCTAATTGTTGCAAAGTATTAATGCAATGTGAAACGGGGAGGAAAGAAAAAGGAGAAATTCCACGGTAATACATTCCATTAACGATGGTAGATTTCACAGACGGAACTGTATATCAATAATTTCAAGTTTAAGCACCTAAATTTGCTTAACTGCATACTGATGGTAAAACAGAAATTTGGTAGCCACCAGTACAAGTCAAATGAAAGTGGTAATTTTCTGATCAACTAGACATTACTAAATTCAATTTTGTTTGTAACTTACTTATACATTACTAGATAAACAGGTCACCAGTCACCTCATTTTACTACTGCAGTTATAAATTACACTAAAGTACATGTTCGTTACTGAACATGGACAATCAGTCTGAAATTTCTTGTAAATTGTGCTATAGGATCAGCCCTAAGGTGTCACGGTGCTTCAATTCTAGCAGTTTTTTTTTCTCGAATTCTTATATGAGAATCGAACCCCGACCTGGCTCTCGCACACCAAGAGAGATGCGCAGTTGCCACTAAAGCGAAGGCCTAGTGGTTCAAAAAGTAGTGTTAAATTGGTACCACCCAAACGGAGAGATTGTTTTAGCTGATGATTTCAACACAATCATTGAACTTGTCCTATTTGTTTACGGATATTTACACACACTGGGACATAGGTAACAATCAATCTTCTAAGTCGTTCCAATATATATGCCGGATGCGTAGCAGGTTTGATTCATTCAATTTTCAAAGAAAACGAATCCATAAATGAGTTGCAGTAGCCGCAACTAGTGCAGATTTTGGAATCATTAGAAGCAATCATTCATGTGATCCTGCAAAGAACATGTTGTGATACTAATGTGAAGTTTGTAATTAAATCAATATGAAATTATCATAAAAATAAAGGGTTAATACCCTAAAAAACTTCAAACTGGTACAACTGTGACATATTTACCCCAAATTATTTTCTTGATCACCAAAAATCCCAAACTAGTACCTCAAACTGGTACACTTGTAACAAATTTACTCGTTAAATTTTATTGTCAATTTTTTTTTTGGTAAAAGTAAGATATAATGAGCTAAGGACAAATATACAAACATCCGCCGCCAAAAACTTACACTCTAGCTGCAACAACAACAAGAGTGAAAGGGAGCCAAAGTAAAAGCCAAAGGAAACAACAACCAAAACAACACAGCCTAAGGCTGAAGAACAAGCCACACTACAATTAGCTCAACAAACCTCGACTAGCCATAAGAAAGACGAAGAACGGAGAGCCTAAGTAACGACAGGCTAGTGGAGAAGAAACAAAACACACACAACCGCTTAAGGAGATGTGGACAATTGCATAAAGACCATGGGGTCGAAACCCCAATTTCTCTGAAGTCTCTTGTTCCTTGGATTACTCGGGACATTCTTAAATGTAAGAGCTTTGTCTTTGACAACCTTGATATGGTGATTCTTTAAGGCCGAGTCCACCAAGGTTTCCCCCCGAAAGATGATGCTATTCCTCTTCTTCCAAATGAGGTGGCACATGGTACCAGAGGAGAAACGCGTACAATGGAAGAAATCCTTACCCGTTAAGAACTTCAGCGCCCAAGAGAGATTGTCCATCCACAATATGCTCCTCCAAGGAAGGTTGCACTTGGTAGCCCAAAAGTAAGCAAGTGTCACCGAGGTGTCACAAAAAAAAAAAAAAAAAAAAAAAAAAAGATTTTGGTCAATAGAATCCGGAACGGCATTGCAGAAAGCACAAACCGTATAATCAATTCTTCCATATGAGAGAAGGAGCATCTGAGTAGGAAGCCAATTTTTTGTGATCAACCACAAATTGAATTGAAATCAAGGGGCACTTGCATTATCCCAAATGAAAGAGGCCCAAGGCACATGGTCTTTTTCAGCTCTAATGGTATTCCAAGCAGAAGCTACTGAGAACAAACTAGAAGGATCATGGTGCCAGGAGAAACGATCCTGAGAAATCGAAAGAACCGGGGGAGAAATATTCCAACTCTCTAGGAACAGTTTAAGCGTGTGACCCATGAGGGAAAAGAGATCCGCCACTATTGCATAGCTCGGGAGTTTGAAGCTGTCCAAGAGAGAAGTCGAAACCAAAGAGTCTAGAGGGCCACAGGATAGCCAATTGTCATGCCATAAAGATATGTCAAAGCCACTGCCAATCTCCTAGAAAAAAGATAGCCTAAAGTATTTCCTAAGTTGCAGGATTTTCTTTTACGCCCAAGAGCAGACGGCGAGACGGGAAGTAATCCAAAAATTCTTCTTCTTTAAGAAATTAGTATGAATCCAACGGCACCATAAATATTCATTGTCAATAAAGAGGATCCATATGTATTTGAGCATTGAGGCTTTGTTACAATCCTTCAACTTTTGAATACCCAAGCCTCCTTCAACTTTCGAAAGACAAACGTCGTCCCAAGAAACTTTGCACCCCCATTTCCCCCCCCGCGGGGACCAAGGGTAGTGCCCTTCCATAAGAATTGTCTTCGAATTTGTTCAATACTTTCTAAAACCGCGGAAGGCAAAGTGAATACACTAGCCCAAAATGCTTGAATAGAATGTAGAACTGACCTTATTAATTGAACTTTGTCAGCAAATGACAAAAAACGTTGAGTCAAGGATTGAACTCTTGCGGTGATTCGGTCAATGAGGATGATGCAATCAGCTTTGCCAAGTCTAGATGTGATAATAGGTACACCCATATAACAAACGGGAAGCTTCCCTTCCTGAAATCCAAATGCTAACCGAATATTATCACGAAGGGAAGGAGGACCACCCAAGAGGAAAATCTCACTCTTGTCCTTGTTTGGAATCAATTCGCTCCAGGAAGAGAATATATCCAAACTCCTTTTAAGCATAGTCACAGAAACCCAGTCAGCCTGACAAAAGAAAAATACATCGTCGGCAAAGAAGAGGTGTGAAAGCTTCACCACTTTACACCTCCAAAAATACTTGAACTCTTTGACCAAAGTCCAAGCACTTAGATACCTCAGAACACCTCAATGACAAGAATAAACATATAGGGCGATATGGGGTCCCCTTGACGAAGGCCACGACTAGCAGAGAAGAACCCATGCAACTCGCCATTGATAGAGATAGAAAATTTCGGCGTTCGAACACAAACCATTATTGAACGGATGATCCACTCAGGAAATCTGAAGGCCATGAGTGTAAGCTCCAAAAAATCACAATCGATGGTATCATATGCCTTATGAAAATCAACTTTGACAGCACATTTTGGAAGATAAGGTTCTAAATGAAAGCTAGCAAACAACTCTTGTGCTAGAAGGATATTATCTCTAATCCTCATTCCTTTCACGAAGGCATTTTGGGAAGGGTTAATCACATCATTCAGGATTACCGCTAGGCGATTAGCTAGGATTTTAATAATAACCTTATAAATAGTATTACAGCACGCAATGGGCCTAAACTTAGTGATAGCACAAGCATTTGGAACTTTAGGGATGAACGCAAGGATAGTATTGTTTACCTCCCTTAGAAGGTAGTCTGAAGAGAAGAAATCCTTGACCGCCTGTAGGACCAAAGGCCCCACAATTCCCCAGTTGGTCTTAAAAAACTCAACTGTGAAGCCATCCGGACCCGAGGCTTTGCCTCTAGCAAGGGAAAAAAGAGTGTTTATTTATTTATTTATTTATCTCTAGGTCGGTAACCGGGCTGGCAAGAGAACAGGCTTGAGCATTTGAGAGAGGCCGGCGAACATACAACTTCAACTCCTGAAGTGAGGGTTTGGAAAGAGCCACTGGAGGTGAGAGTAGGTCTGAGAAGAAAGAGACAAAGACTTGCGGCAATAAGACAGGGTCTATAATCAAGGAGCCCGAACGATCCTTAATAGAAAGGATCCGATTACTAAGCTGTCTACTCTTTTCGGAATGGTGGAGGAATTTAGTGTTCCTATCCCCTTCCTTAAGTCACCTCACTCTTGACTTTTGTCTACAGAAAGATTCTTCGTGATTCCTCAAGTTAACAAAGATACAGAGCTGTAATTTTTCAGGCTCAGCAAGAGTAAAGTTATTGGAGTCATCTTGAAGACCAACCTGGGTAGCACGAAGGGCCTCCCTTGCTTCCGCCGTCCGCATCGAGATGTTCGAGAAGGCCTCCTTATTAAGAGTCTTAAGGCGACCTTTGAGAATTTTTAGCTTGGAAACGAGTCTGAACATAGGCACACCTATAACTGGGCTATCCCAAGACTGTTAGACAATGGAAAAGAAATTTGGGTGATCCAACCAAAAATCAAAATATTCTAAAGTCTTCCTTCTAAAGGTAGGGTTGAGAACTCTGACGATCATAGGAGAATGATCAGAAATCCTCAGGTTCAAAAAAGAAGCTTCTGAGAACAAGAAATTGAGACTCCATTTGATGTTAATCAAAACCCGATCAATCTTCCTCATCTTCCTCGTAGTACCTGCCGAGGTAGACCAAGTGAAGCAAAGACCGACATACTTGAGATCCACTAGCTCAGTCTGAGCTAAGCAAAGGCCGAACTTGTCAAAATAAGGTATCCAGGCATTGGAGCTTCCAACCCGATCAAAAGGATCTTTTATGGCGTTGAAGTCTCCCGCTACTAGTCAAGCTTGGTCCTGCAACACTTCATTGTAATGGATGAGGTCCTCCCAGAGGGCCCTTCGTCGCAAAAATGTATGTTCACCATAAACCACCGAGATACAACAACTTGTGTTAGAGAGATTGTGCTTAAAGGCAACCATGTACAGCTTGGGCACTGGTAGAAAAAGGAATGAAGCTAACAACACCCGGGTCCCAACCGACCCAAATTCTGCCACGAGGAGAGAACTCATAATTTGCCGTCCACTTCCATCCTCTTAACAAGGTAGAGGAGATGGACTCAATCAAGGATTCAGGGACTTTCGTCTCAATAAGGCCAACCAAACAAAGTTTGTTTGAAGAAACAAATCTTCTAATCTTCGCACGTTTGATAGGATCCATCATATCCTTAATATTCCAAAAGCCTATATACATATTTACAAAGGAAGGAATAGGGTTACCTCCTTTTAGAGGGCTTGCGACTAGGAATGGTCGCTTTGGGCACCACCGAGGGAGGCGGATCAAGTTGCAGCAGCAGCAATTGGTCTTGGATACTTACAGCCTTAGCATTTGATGCAAGGGCACGTGGGGAAGGATTGTTAATAGACAGCAAGTCTTCATTATCGGAACCAGCTTGGACACTAGAGCTGCAGATTTCATCCGAACAATCAGGAAGTTCTAAGGAGGCAGGTAGATCCGCCTTCTTTGCACGTACATTTTGCTTGGATGACGGCTTAAGGAGGCCTTTAGAAATCCTAAGTGGAGGAATCATTGGGGTTTTTATAGGAGCAGGGGCCTTCAATTTTAACTATCGGCCCTTGTCGCTGGGCTGGAATAAGCCGAAAGAAGCATCCTCTTTAGCAGCAGGTAGTTTCTTTTTCTTTCTTTTAACCTGCTTCCATTCCATATTAGTTGGAGATGGATCAGCAATAGCAGGAATTGAGGCCAGAGCCAAGGCCACCTCTCGATCATCACTAGAAGCAGAGCAACCAACACCAATAGTGTCTAAAGGCATAGTCTGATATGGATTTCCTAGTATAAGTTTCGAGGCAGAGGAACCTGCTTCAGGTGCAGTCTATTCATCTACTGGTTTATGAGGGTCTAGAGGATCTTATACTCTTTCCATACTCTTCTTCTGGTGGGATTGAGATAAAGTAGGGGCAACCAACGCAACAGGGGAGGTAGGATTCGAGGCAGGAACCTGGGAGGAGCTTGCACGATTCACCAATTCCTGAGGAACTGCAACTGTAGCAGCATGAACATCTGCAGAAGCATGAGCAGCAGAATTCCGAATAGTAGGCGAGCTGCAATTAAGACCAAAGATGCTGCATCCAGAGCAAGCAACTGGTTTCCATTCATATTCCACAACAACTTCATAGGTTATACCATTATGCACCAGCTCAATAAAATCACAAGTGGGTTAGTTTGTTGTTATCTCTACACAAACACGGGCAAAAGCTAGCATTTTCATATGTTCAGTACATTGATCCACATATAAGGGCTTACCCAATGCACTTGCCACTTTGCTAATTGATCGAGCAGACCAAAAGGAGAAGAGCAGATTTCTCAACCTTACCCATATCGGCATAGTCAAATGGGTGTCTTTATGAAGCTCCAATGCTGGTTTACATTGTTGAAGAACTAGTGGAACTCTTGCAACAGTTATAGGACCCCCTTTAAGGAGTTTCCTGCGGAAGTCTTTGTCTGGAATATGTAGCAAGAATAACCCTTGTCCATTGGACATAACTTCTACAATATTTTGACTCCATGCTTTTTTGAGGGCCTCCTCAATGACCTTAAATGGAAGACGCCTGCCAAGAAAATACCTAACCAGGCACTCTTGAAGCATGGGGTCATCAGCTTGAAGATCCAAATCAAACATCTCAATCATTGGTTTAATATTGACATAAGTAGGCGAGGTGAATTCTAAATCATAACCCTTAGTTGCTACTTTAGCTACAGCTGCCCAAGTGTGATCCTTTGGGTTTTTTGAACCACCCCTATTCTGAGGGTATCTTGATCGAGACCTGCCCCTGCTCTTGGCTTGCCATCCACTAGGAACACGAGGGGGCCTCATCTGGTCTATATTATCCTTCAGAACGGGAGGGCTTGAGAGTGTGCGACCAGGGTCTTCCCTTGGAGAACCAACCAAAGTTAGTTGTCCATGTTCGGGGGGTGAGGGACTACGATAACTAGGCCCTACACCCGCATTATGGGCTCAAATCAAAGAAGACTCCATTGTGACAGCGGGTCGCGAATAGCCAAGCAGACCAACGAAAACCTTACCTGAACTCAGCCATGAATAGCCCAAGAGAGGAAACATACCAAGCTTCGCTTTAGTGGGTTTGAAGAGTGATACCAGGCGCCCCTACTCACAAAAAATCAGGCTCAACGAATGGTCAAAGCACCAGGAATCAAGCGCACAAGAAATCGCAGGAACAATGAACTAGTCACCAGTTTGGGAGCATTTGTGCACTCTTCCTCTGGTGTGAGATTGTTGAGACAAGATATTTTATTGTCAAATTATTAAGTTAAATGACACATGAACGTTGATTGGTATACTAATTTGGGATTTTACATTCCGTTTGTCATAGTTTATAATTTTTTGATTTTTTTGTGGTATTAATCCAATTTAGCGGATGGTATATTTATTACAAATTTATAAGTTTGGGGGTTTTTTGTTGTCAAATAAATTAGCTTAGGGTAAATTTGTTATAAATGTACTAGTTTATAGTTTTTTATGGTCAGTTGGGATAAATTTGTTACATGTGTACTAATTTGGAGTTTTTCATGGTCAAAAAAATAGTTTATGGTAAATTTGTCATATGTGTATCAGTTTGGGGTTTTTAAGGGTATTAACCATTCTTTTTACTGTTCAATGCGCTGTTGGTGGTGTATTGAACTAAAGATTTGACATTTGTGAAGTTAGAATTGAAGAATATCATAACCAGAATACATTAGGTATGCTATGAGGAGAAGATGTCCGTGGCCTAGATTTGAAGAACATCAGAACCAATACTACAAAAAGATCAAACAATTGTGGTCTAGAACTGAGGAAGTTCAAAACCAAATTGCTTTGGCACGATACAAGGTTAATGCAATTAGCTCTCCTTTTCATTTCTACGTGCTTAATATTGAAATGCATGAACAATATTTTGAAGATACGGGTATGGGTGATTTTGAAAAATGACATTTTAGAAAATATTTTTTTGAAAATATGATGTTTTCCGTAAAATGAGCCAACACTAAAGAGACAAAAAGAAGGGGCACCGTTTGTTTTCACCTTGTGGCCGTGCAAAATAGAACGAAAGAAAGAAAGGCAAGTGGGGCCAAGTGAATTAAAAATAAGAAGGAAAAGAAAAGAAAACCCTAGGTTGGCCCTTGCCTTTATCCTTCCTTTATGCGGCCGCACTGAATGATTAAATGACGGGCTCCATGAGCGACAGCACTGTCCGAGCTTGTCCTTGCTGCCAGGGAAAAGTGAGAAGCAGCCACATGGGGGGACTCCTGTGGAGAGGAGTCGAGCTGCTAGTAGCTTTGTTGAACGAAGCTGCACGCACAACAAATGAGTTTTGAGTTCTTTTATCTTTTGCTTTGTCGCAGGTGGAGCCGAAAATATCCGGCAATTTGTGCCCCGAGTTTTATATACAAAAGAGTTATTTATTTGTAAATATTTTGAAAAACACTCAAAGGCATATAATAGTGCATTTGGTAACGTTTCTGTTTAAAAATTATTTCAGAAAATAAAAATAAAAAAAAATGTTTCTGTTTCTAGGAAACAATTTTTGAACAAAAAAACGCATTTGGTAAATTTGTTCCAAAAATATAAAAAGAATAGAAATACATTTGGTAAATTTGTATAATTTTTTAATTATTTTAATGTTTTTATTTTATTTTTTCTATTTTCTTTCTTATTTTCTTATTTGTTTTTCCTTTTTTTTCCCTTTTTCTTTCTTCTTTTTTCTTCTTTTTCGGTTCGGCCTCGGCCATGGCCGGCGACCGGCCGACGAGGGCCGGCGGCCTCGCCCAGCCACGGCGAGGCTTGCCGGCCCTCGGTGAGGCCGAGCATTGTCGTAGCTGGGCGAGGATGGGCCTCGCCTTGGCTGGGCAAGCTCGCCCAGATTCGGCAAGGCCGAGCTCGCCTAGCAGCCGGCGAAGCTTGGTGTCGCCTTGGCTACGCGAGCTCGAGCTCGAGCTCTCCCAGCCAAGGCGAAGCCGACCCTCATCAGGGGTCGGTGACGCTCCGGCGAGGTTGCCGGCCCTCGACGGCTGGTCGTCGGCCATGGCCGAGCCTGAACCGCCACAGAGAAAGAAAAAAAAAAAGAAGAAAAAGAGAGAAGAAAATGGAAGAGAGAAAAAGTGTTCATAAAATGTGTTCTAGAAACAAGAAATAACTTTTTTTTTTATTTCTTATTTCGTTCCAAATATGTTTCTGAACAAAAAAATAATTTTGGAATAAAAACGCAAACAAATGCGTTTACTTGCTCCATTTTTGTTCCTAGGAACAAAAAAACAAAAATGTTGTTTAAAAAAAGAAAAAGAAATGAAAACAAATGCAGCCTAAATTGTTATAATTTTGATTATCTTATTATTAGTAGATTATTTGCTATTGACTCTCATCGTGAATATAAGTACCGATATTCGGACCATACCACATAAATTTTCGGTGCTATTTATTGTTCCTTGTTTATTTTCTTGGTGATTTTGCATTAACTTGCAAGATCCTAATTAGCTTCCACTTTAATATATTACAACAGTTGAGTCGGCGAGGACAGCATTTCCCTCCGCTTGAGCATGGAAGCGCTTGGAGTTTGCTATCGCGGAAATGATGAAGACTAACGTGAATATCGCCATTGAAACTTAAATGCTTAAAGCTCGAAGGAAAGTGGGAAAACAAATGTTATGTAGACGGACGACGCAGTTTAGGTGAGAGCTTGAAAGTAGTCACAGCCCCTTCTCCAATTTCTCTCTCATTTTGTGGTTGCTCTCTTCCTTAATTAACTTTAAGTATTTAGGATGTGCATGATAATTATTATATTTCTTTATCTTTCTATTTTTGGATTCTCGCGAATAGGTTTCGAATAGAAAATACATAATTTTAGTTTTCCAATTTTTGGGATAAATTTTTAGCTTAGAAATATGTTTGGAATAAAAATGAGAAATATAAATATTCTACTTTTCTATTTCTGGAATATAAAAAAAATAAAAATTCTTTTCTTTATTTACCCTCGTCGTCAGCTGCCCATCGAACTCGTATCAAATGAATTTATGTTTCCGGAGTGGAAATTTTGTATCGTTAGCAAATACATCTCTACTTATAAACTTTCTAGAATACAAATAATTTTTTTCTCAGGAATAGAATGGTTTTCACTTGCACTCCTAAACAATCAAGTCCCCACAACAAAAATACAATATTAACGACACAACTTAAATTTCACTCTTTTTAGTTATTTATGTATTTAAGAAAATGTCTTGCACTCGCAAAATATATGACAATTTTTATGATTGAGAAATTAGATCGGAAATTATGAAAGTCATGCAATAAAGTCATATGTTCGCTAGCGGCAACTTCCACTTGTCGAACTCGGACTATTTGGATTGCCCACCATATTATATATTATTTCGACCTTAATTTAATGATAAAACACGTGAGTATTAAGGATTATGGAGTACATGCATTGATTGCGACTATCAATTGGAATTAAAACTCGAATTTTGTTCAAAATCGACTGACAATCCAATTCAAACTAAAAACGATAGACCAGATCTTCGAGTTCAATTTGAACCACGATAAACTAATCAAAGATTAATTAATCATTCATGTACCGAAATTCAATAGAATAACAAGATCCATGAGTTTAATTCCGAATTCGAGTGAGCGTTTCATTAGAGAACGAAGGAGGAAGAAAATCGCTCCATCAACGCTTGTCTTTTTGCACATTTCACTACTTGGAATTGCATTTTTGAGAAGAGATGCCATGTTTAGGCTGTAGTTTCTCAAGAGGTTACTTTCCCCCAAAGAAGAAGTTACCATAACTACTGGCCGATTTCTATAATGCATTCTGGTTACCATAATTGAGGATTCAGGGCTTCCTACAGAAGCAGGGAGTCCCATCAAGCATAGGAAGCTATATGGCTACCATCTTATAATCTCTCACACTTATATAATTATGTTATTTAAGTGAAAATACAGGGAATTGTGCATTCTATATCAAATTCATTTTCCTAACTTTTAGCATGCCTATTTTCTTTGACCGTAAATAATTTTCCGTTGACCAATCACTTACAGCGAACCCAACACGTGAAAGTCCAGAAAATTAATTTGCGGAAAATGCTTTAACTCAAATAAACACACTCTAAAGAAGAGTTCTAGATCCATTCCGGGTTTTAGAGCTAGATTACGACCTAGACTTATATGTCGCAGCTTGACTAGAAGATCGAAATCGCGATTGTCATATGGCCCAAAGTTTCCGAATGGCAACAAAGTCGCGATTGCGGCTTTGCATCAGCATTGAGGAATTGATGGCCGACGACAAAGGCAAGAGAGGTTTCCTATTTGTCCTGTCAATT
The DNA here is from genome assembly GCA_017140475.1 of Eucalyptus fibrosa. Classification (NCBI taxonomy): domain Eukaryota; kingdom Viridiplantae; phylum Streptophyta; class Magnoliopsida; order Myrtales; family Myrtaceae; genus Eucalyptus; species Eucalyptus fibrosa. The sequence continues at coordinate 60,780,661 of CM029507.1, read as the reverse complement.
CCACGTGCTATCAGTTTGTTTTGCACGTGAGAGGAAGTATTAAAGTATCCCACAATGCTTGTTATCTAAGATTTTCATTTCAAACTCTTTAAGAGTATCCCTCCATGCTCTCTCTCATGTCAAATTTTAGTCCAAGATATTTCGGATAAGTAGCGCTAGCAGTTTGGTCTAGCTTCCATCGACCAGAAATGAATGAATGGCCGCTGCAACTACTACAATTCTGAGCAACTACCCACGTGATAAATCAAAAGGACAAAAAAAAAAAAAAAACTTGGAAAACGAACATAAAATAACGAGGAAGCTTTAGAGTGAAGAAAACTTCTCATGCAACGGAGTCCGTTATTTGGAGCTCTCTGTCTCTGCCTCACTAACTCACCACTATCTCACTCAATTATCACACTCACTCACGACTCGTTCTTGCCGATTTTCGTTCCTTGAAGACTCGCCACGAAGAGCTTTTAAATGAAAGATTTGGAGAGAGAAAGATTAGGAGAAGATGGATTGCAAACAGACCCTCTGCTTCCCCAAGAAGCCTCTGCCCTTGGCAGTCATGGCAGCTCCTTCATGTCTTCAAGTGATCCTGCAGTCACGCCACTTGTCGTTTTTAGCACTCTCATTGCCGTTAGCGGCTCTTTCGTTACTGGGTGTTCTGTGAGTACTGTATCAACTGTTAGATTCATCACCGATAAACCAGCTCTATGTTCTTTTATTGATTCTTGATTCTCATTTTATCCCACATCTGTATTGAATTGGAGGTGTATTTGGCAATGGGGGTGCTTTTTCTGGTGTACCTGATGATTGCTAAGGAGGCAGTGTCATGATTTCTTTCAAGCTTTACTGAAATATTTTATTGGGAAACGATAAGAGGAAAGAAGCAGATTACTTAGTCAAAGTTTTTCTGTTTTCTTATATTATTGGTCAACATTGTGTTTTCATGAAAAATCTGGGTTTTTATTTTGTCCTTGGTGGAAGTAAGATGAAGCAACCGAGATCTGTGTCTGCAACTCCGGTTGAAAGTGTGTCTACTACTGTTCTTGGTGCCTAAAACTTGGTAAATTATTTTCCAGAAGCACCTGAATGTCATGTTCTTGGTCACTTGGCTGATACCATATTAGGTGACTTGATTATTTTAGAATGTAATAATTTATTCCGACAACTACTTTGTAATATTTTCCTCTCATAACCTGGGACGAAGGAGGATAGGCTGTGTTGGAGAATCTGCTACTTGTTACTGTGTTTTCATACAATAATATCAGCTTGAACCACAATAAAGCATGTAGCTGATTCAGGATCACTCTAGTGATGCAAAAAAGATGTCAAATGATCTTTATTATTACTTCAATCACATTTGTGAGAAAGATGCCATTTGGATTTGGACTTTTGGTCTGCCTCTTTATTTTGCATCCATGGTAGAATTTTCTCGACAATTGTGCTTTTTGCTGCATTTCTTGACAAGATTAGTAGCCGCCAATTACAAGGTACCATTAACTGATGGCATGTTTTTGTAATGCAGGACGGTTTTTCTTCACCAGCCGAGTCAGGCATAATGGAGGATTTAGGCCTCTCCACAGCAGCGGCAAGTCCTATCAAGCATTCATGCTATATTTCTAGGATTGTTCATCTATCAGCCGCTATAAAAATTCCATCAATATACTGTCAAATGAGATTTGTTGGAGTAAAATAAAACGCACGAGACTTAGTAGACTACCTGAAAGTGACTTCTGTATCAGTGACACCAAACGGAGAAATGGAAAGTGGAACACAACTTGGATTCATATTCTCCCCCTTTTTTGTGTTGCAGTATTCGCTTTTCGGTTCATTAGTAACTGTTGGAGGCCTAATAGCAGCTCTGGTAAATGGAATGGTAACAGACTTGATTGGGCGTAGACGAGTAAGTGATCCTCTACCTCTCCGTTTTATTCTTGAAAGCTCAATGAAAAACCCATCAGATCTCAGGGGAGGCTCATATCTTTTCGATGCAGGCAATGTGGCTTTCTCAAATATTTTGCGCTGCAGGATGGCTTTCTATAGCATATGCCAAGGTTCCTGCCCTTCCTCTCACGTCTTCAGAATTTTTCTTCATTGCTGATTACTCGAAAAACAGGCTTAACAATTTAAATTGCATTTTCCATCTTTCATGCTTATCATATGGATGAGTTCGTTCAGATATCAGTCCTGTAGGATTTTTTTGTGATTTTTCACTGCAATTGTAAAATTTTGCACTTCAAACTATCTGCCTAGCTGGTTAAGGGATCACGTTCATGCAATTGATTTTCTTCCAGCTAAGATGCAAGGAATATTTTTACGACATCTTATTTTTGTGAATGATCAAGTCATGGTTTAGTCAGTGAGATAGAGCGTAAGCACTTAATGGTATATCCATTGAATCTGCAGAATGCTTGGTGGCTGGATATTGGGAGACTGCTAAATGGGCTTGGCATTGGGATTACATGTTACGTGGTATATGCAGGAAGATTCGGACTTATTGTCCTAATAAATTTTATAGAAGTTGACGCTTGCCAACATGCTGTTGATTATTTTCTCTGTTTCCAAACAGGTACCTGTGTACATTGCAGAGATAACACCTAGAAGTGTCCGGGGAGCATTCACGACATTGAATCAGGTCAAAAAGTTTGGACAACGTAGAAATTGAATTTGAGTTGAGACAATTCATTTGCTTACCAACACACTTGGCCTCTGTTGCAGTTCATGTTATGCTGTGGCTTTTCCATGATTTACTTTCTTGGAACCATCGTTTCCTGGCGCATCTTGGCTCTGATCAGTAGTCTCTCTGGTCCCTTCTTTTATGTTAAGCGGTGAATAAGTTGGGAAAATATCGGAGGGTCATTCTTGTTGATTTCATCTTCAGGTGTTATTCCTTCTGTCATACAAATTGCGGGTTTGTTCTTTGTTCCAGAGTCTCCTAGATGGCTGGTAAGTTGTTAGTGGAGTTGAGGCATAGAGTTAGCATTTTAATGGTAGCTATGGAAAGCAATCCAATTGGTGTTGATTACCCTAGTAAGAACTTGCTAGATTATAGAAATGGATGACTTTTGTTGTAAGGAAGATTCCTAGCACATAGTCACTTGCAGGTAAGAGTCCACCGAGAGGAGGATTTTGAAGTCACATTACAGAGACTCAGAGGCAAAGGTGTCAATATTACTCAGGAAGCAGCCGATATCAAAGTAATACCTCAATCTCACATGTCTTTCTTATAATTTGGAAGCATCTGATATTTTGGCAATGATGTGCTCTCATTTCACTTATTCTTGTAGGACTACACAGAGACCTTTGAACGGCAGTCCCAGTCTAGAATTCTTGATTTGTTCCAAAGACGATATGCTCGTCCACTTATGGTGAGAATGCCCTCCAAATTATTCAAGTTGCTTGCGATTCTTTTCCTAATCTTATAACTGTCAGATAGCAGTTGGGCTGATGATGCTTCAACAATTTAGTGGGAGCAATGCATTTGCCTACTATACAGGCTCCATATTTGAATCGGCTGGTAATATCAAACGCTAAATACATTAGTAAATTACAAATAATGAAGTCTCGGTCATCTTTATCATTTTTTTTTTAAATCTTGGCAGGCATCTCAAGTAGCTTTGGTACCAGAAGCATAGCAATTATCGAGGTACTAGACATCCAGAATTGTGGTGAAAGATGAATTTTGTTTTTTCATCGTATGTTCTAGAAATTCTACACTTGTTTTGCAGATCCCAGCAACTGCTGTTAGTGTAATCTTAACTGATAAAGCCGGAAGACGACCACTTCTGATGGTTAGGAAAATGACAAATTTTCTATAATTGCCTTAACGAGATCACTTTTCGAGATACTGAGCCTGAACCCAACTTTTATTTGCAGATTTCTTCAGCCGTAATGTCGTCAAGTTGCATTCTTCTAGGATTGTCATTCGTTATTCAGGTTTTGTGAACGATAACTATTCCTTTTTGCGGTTTTTGATGTTTTTAAGTGACGTTATTTTTTCCTGCTATTTTTTATATTGTTGAACCAGGAACTTAATCATTGGAAGGCAGTGACCCCAATTCTGGCGTATGTAGCACTAATCGTAAGTTTCTATAGGACTGCTTTTTTTCCTTGTCTCTTTTCATCTTAAACCATTATGCAATGACTCGTTCTCTTGAAGTTTGCTGACAGACGACTATTTTGTTTAGGGGTATTGCGTAGGCTACTCGCTTGGCATGGGAGGGTTACCATGGGTTATCATGTCTGAGGTACTTGACTTCAGTCTAAATTTGCACTCGGCAATCTTTCATATCACAGGACCATTCTCAGTGATGTGTTCTCTGTAGATATTCCCTGTAAACATTAAAGGTTCAGCCGGGAGCCTGGTGACATTTGTGAATTGGTCCTGTTCCTGGATTGTGACTTACACTTTCAACTTCATGTTTGAATGGAGCGCACCCGGTACTCTCTCTCTCTCTCTCTCTCTCTCTCTCTCTCTCTCTCTCCTCTGTGTGTGTGTGTGTGTGTGTGTGTGTGTGTGTGATATATTCTGTATCTATGCTTAATCTGGCTTGTGCTCCTTTCAGGGACATTTTTCATATTCGCGTGCACATGCGGTCTCACGGTCTTATTCACCATGAAGCTAGTGCCGGAGACCAAGGGACGAGCATTGGAAGAACTGCAAGCATCACTTGCCCATTTTCTTTGATGAGTATGGGCCGCAGGTTGTTAAAAAACTTGAATTGTTGTGAGAGCCAAACAGAAGCAGCATTGACAGGAAGTTCCGTAGTAGGACATTCCATTAATGACGTTAGACTCCACAGACCGAATTGTGCATGGGGTAATTTCAAGTTTAAGCAATTAAATTTCTATAATTCCATACTGATAGTAAAACATAAATTTGGTAGCCACTGGTACAAGTCAAGTGAAATGGGTAATTTTCTGATTAACTTGATTTTAGTAAATTCAATTTTGTCTGTCATGACGTTGGCTAATAGTATCACCTAGAGAGGGTGAATAAGTGATTTTAAGAAACTTAACAAAATATTGAGGAATTAAAGAGGTCAAGTTTAATATAAGCGTAATATCGAATATGAGCAGTAAATTTGATATGCACAAGTGCTTCTTTTTTAAGTTTGATCTCACTATTGCACCACTAAGCACAAATTATAATACTGTCAACGCTTCTCAAGAGCTTACAATTTTAGTATGCTCAAAAAGACAAAGTAGAAAGGTAAAGCTTTATCTTAAATTTGGTTTTTTTGCACTTTAAATCTCTTGTATACTCTTCTTGACGTCTTGTTGATCTCCTTTTATACTCCTTAGCATCCAATCTTCTCATCGTACAATCTTCACGAGGATCAATCTCCAAGTAGACCGTCAAACAATTATTTAGTAGATCAATGTAGCATTTGGAGTCAATCAATCTTGATTTCCCATAGATTTGGTTGCCCATACAATCATATCTTTGGTTTCCAAAAACAAAGTAGCTTGTTTATGAGTATATTGTCTTTGGAATGATTGTTAATCAACCCAAATATCGCACGTAATTGGTATTTTCCATGCAGATAATCTTGGAGATTGATAATTAACACTTTCTTCTATATTAGGAAGCTATACTAGATAACTAGCTATCATATAATAAGAAGAAATAATTCTGTCTTGAGATATTATCCTCAAATTTTGTGATAAGGTTGTTTAAGGTAGTGTAGTTGCTCCACTTATATCAACAATCCCCTGTTATGTCCAACTTCCAGGTGATATTAGACTTATGCCTATACCAAGCTTTTGGTGATATAGATTTGGTTATATCATACTTCCCTATTATATCGAAGTGCTTCTCACTGGTCGCTTCAAGTACAATGGTGATGTAGATTCTTATTCACCATGAAGGTAGTGCTGAAGACCAAGGGGCGCGAGCATTGGAAGAATTGCAAGCTCACTTGCCCATTTTCTTTGATGATTATGAGCTGCAAGTTGTTGGAACTTGAATTGTTTTGAACTAGAGGTGATCAGTTTCCGATCCGGTCCTACTTAGGAACTGGAATTGAACCAAAAGGACCGGTTCCCAATTCTTGAAACCGAGAACCAGATCGGTTCGGTCCACTAGAACCAACTACTTAGCAAAAAAAGATAAAAAAATTTAAAAAAATACTAGTCATTATTATTTTAGGTTTATTATTATTTTAAAAAATTAAATATTAAAAAAAAAAGAGTTATTCGGTTTCCCTTGAAATTGGGAATCAGATTAAAAATCATTGATTCCATTTTTATAGAATCGGAAACTGGACTGATACTCTCAAAAACTAAACCAAACTGGCCGGTTCGATCCGGCCTAATCCAGCCCAAGCAGCTCCTGGTTCAGTCGGTCTGATATGGCCAAACACCAAGCGGCAGTGATAGGAAGGCTGGCAGGAGGCTTTTTCTTGCTAAGCATTAACGCAACGTGAAACGGGGAGGAAAGAAAAAAGGAGAAGTTTCCTTCCATTAACGACAGTAGATTACACAGACCGAATTGTATATCGCACAAATTTGGCAGCCACTAGTGCAAGTCAAATGGAAGTGGTAATTTTCTGATTAGCTAGAGATATTAGTAAATTTCGTCCATAACTTACGTATGTGTTACTTGATAAACAGGTCACCTGTCAACTCATTTTTACTGATGCTGTTACGAATTACACTATAGTCGTTGTTCGTTGCTAAACGCGAACAATTAATCTGTGATTTCGTGCATGGATCGTCAAGATTGTGCCATAAAATCAGTCCCAAAAGCGTCGTTTTGCTTTTCCCCGCTATCAGATTTTTGAAATCGATCCTAACAGTTATTTGCTGCTCGAGTTCTGAAATGAGAATCGAACCTCCACCCTGGCTAGTAGCGGTTCAAAACTGGTGTTGAGTTGCTGCCACCCAAACGAAAGAGATGGTTTTAATTGAATTTCAACTCAATCGTTGAACTTGTCCTATTTGTTTGTACACACTGGAACATAAGTCACGATCAATCTTCTATTTTTTTTTCCCATTTTAGGGTAGCCTGTTTGGTACGGTTCAATTTTCAAAGAGAAACAAATCCATAAATTAATCGCGGCCACGACTACTGCAGATTTTAGAATCATGAGAAGCAATCATTCACGTGATCCAACTGAGAACGTGCAGTGAAAGTGACGTGGAAATGGACAGGATTTTACAATTAAATTAACATGAAATTATTAGAGAAATAAATGAGAAATTTTCATTAAAGTAAAGCCCACCATTTGCCTCCAACAGGAAAGGAAACCCGACAGAGGCAAAACCCTTACTTTTATTTCATTTTCTTTTTTCTAATTACTTTAGGTGTGTGTGATAATCATTCTATTTCTTTATTTTTTTATTCTTAGAAACAGATTTATAACATAAATCCGTTTAATAACATAATTTAATTTTTCTATTTATAAAATAAATTTTTACTCTAAAAATAAGTTTGGTATATAAATCAGAAATATTTTTTTTACTTTTTTATTTATTTCTAGAATAAAAGTAAGAAATAAAAATTTTCATTATCATTCACTATCATCATCGCTTGTCGACTACCACCAGTCCCCACTGCTCACCGTCGGTCACTCACTAATCACCCACTTGTTGACTATCTTCCGTCGCCACTCGAGAGTGAGGAATTTTGTGTTTCTATCAAACAAATTTATATTCCATGAATGGAAATTTTATATCATTATTAAACATGTATTTTTGCTTAAAATTTCATTGGTAGAATAAAAATAGAAAAATTAATTTTTGAAACAAAAGAATTATCATTCACACCTCAAGACTCACATGTCACGTGTAGGCAAGTCCATGGAAGATTTGAATGTGTATATATATATAAAAGATGTCTTTAAATTGCTCATGGAAGGTAAAGGCAGGAGAACCGCCCTGGGGTGGGTGACCCCATACTTGCCTTCCCCAGCCTCTCAGTCGGCTGGAAAATATTGACTGGGAATTTGGGAGGCTCATGGTGGTGAAGGTAAACACCACGTCTAGGTCAAATTAGGCTACAACTGAGCTGGCATGGGGTAATCAATCCCTATCCCTCACCCGGCATGAATGAGTGAGGGTGAAATGCCCTCTGTTGGCTGAACATGCCTTACGGCACGGTTCCTTAACCTACAGGATTAGTCAGTACCCTGGTTAAGGAACAGTGCCGTAAGTTAGTCTCTCTATATATGTCATTCAAAAAAATTATTTGAATCTTTTTCTCATGCGATCGGGAGGAGTTCCTATTTAAATTCGAGGTATAATTTAATAGGAAAAACTTGAAAAACTAATGAGTTGAACGTGCAGTAATCATATAGCCTTGAACCAGAAACTTTCTGGTGAGTCTCCGTCATAGTTTCACACACCCGAAAGTCCATTTGTTTGATCGTTTGTATGCATAGAAGATTCGTTCTTGTCACCTCCACTCCTTGCAGTTCTTGCTCATCAGAAATAAAGAGACATGGAGAGAGAGAGCACAGAAGAAGATGGGCTCTCAACAAGCTCTCTGCTTCTCAAAGAAGAAGTCTCTAATTGTGGCAATCACGGCGACTCCGCATCTTCCAGTGATTCTTCTGTCACGGCTCTTCTCGTTTTTAGCACACTGGTCGCTGTTTGCGGGGCTCTTACAACTGGCTGCGCTGTGAGTATTGGTGCTGCACCAACCACACTATGCATTCCAAAGCAATTTATGAGCCATCCGCTGTCTTTATGGAGTCTTCGTTTTCTCTGTGATGTTTCTTCTGTTCATCGTTACCAAGATGCTTTCTGTTGGACTACAGTTTAAGGACAGGTCATACTCACCAGTTCTTTCCAATTCATGAATATCTAGTAGCCTCAAGAAGATACAATTAACTTGGTTAGCAGGTTCTGCATCATATGGCCTCTCCCTGAAAAAATAGCATCCGCAGGAATTATTAATAGGTATTTTGTGTTCTTGTAATAATCTGTTCGCATAAGATTGGGACTGTTACAACCACTGGGTAAGTGATCAAGTATTCGAGCTCCGTTGCATTATCAGGAGAAAAGGGAAAGAGAGAAAAGAAAGCATGAAATTAGGAGCCAGTGTTTGGGCTGACCATATTGTGCTGCCTCAATTGAGGCTGTTTTTCCTCACGAGGTTACTCGCAGTCACAAAGGCACATTGACAGTGGCGAGCAATTTACTGCGCAGGTGGGTTATTCGTCACCAGCTATGTCGGGCATAAAGGAAGATCTGGGACTTTCTGTAGCGGCGGTTAGTCTACCTTACTCCTCACAAATGAAGAATCTGTCGAATGGGTCTGACGTATTCAGCTAATTGCTGGAATAGGATCAGGATGGGATGATTGCTGCACAGTTTTAATTGATTTAACTATCATCTAAACTCTAATCTTCCAATTATAATCCTGATTTTCTACATACATTGTTCCTTAACATATAATATAGCATTTAACTCTCTATCTTAATTGATAAGCGCTGAAAACATATCTTGTATTAAGGACTGCTGACAGGTAAGTGGTCAGTTACGGTTCAGGTTCTCTGTATGAATCATTCCCCTATTATGCTGCAGTATTCACTTTTTGGTTCGATGCTGACAATTGGAGGAGTAACAGCATCTTTACTGAATGGAACTATTACAGATATGATTGGTCGAAAGCGTGTAAGTACTTCATGAGCTATAGACTTTCTAAAATTTCACAATTGCGTTGGACCAAATTGCTCTTGTTGTATCTTGTGATGCAGACAATGTGGCTCTCTCAAATACTTTGCACAGCTGGATGGCTTTCTATAGCACTTACCAAGGTTCCTTCCCCTTCTCTCGCCTCTCCAAATTCTCATAAGTGACCAGCACATGTGAAATTTGAACTTAGTGAACGGAATAGGAAATGCTCTAAAGAGAATTTACTGGTAACTTCCAGTTCAGTGTGGTCAGGGAAGATATTGATTTCCATCTGTTGTTCGTTTACATGATCGTGTTCTCATATTACTATGGAAGAATGTTTAAGTTGGCTAGACATATTACAAATTTTAAGTTTCTTGACATCACTTTCAATAGGTGCTTTTTTTTTTTTTCAGTGGAAACATACTTATATAAATACTCCAAATGCAAAAGTACAAATCAAGGCGAACTTCTAGTCTGAGTCTCTGAGCATATTGCTCTTTGCTTATCCGATACAACCAAAGTTTCTCATTCAGAAGGAATACAATTGAAAGTAAATATATCATAAGATGCCATTGATCCCATCTTTGCTAGCTTGTCTGCACACTGATTTGGTTCCCTGATTTCATGTTTAATCCTCACCTGCTGCAATTCACCTAACATGACCCTGCATTCATTCAAAATTGAGTTCAAGTTATGGATGTCAACACTAGTATTTTGCAAGGCATATGTCAGATGACTGGCATCAGATTCAATCTCTAGACATATTATATTTGAATCTAAAGCAATAGTTTCTCCCCCTTGATAGCCCAGACTTCCACAGCAAATGCAGAAGTCTTTCCCAACAATGGGTATAACCCTTCACCCATTCTCCTTGATCTTCTGTTATTATGCCCCCAATTCCAGCAACTCCTGTACTCTTCACCGCTCCATCAAAATTCAATTTGAGCCAGCTTCTGAAATTTCCCATTTTGATCCTGATCTGGACTTCTTTCAGCATTGTTTAATCTTTGTAAATGCAGCAGATGTTCCCTGCTTTATCTAAACAAAAAGATGTCAAGTTAGTTTAGAATAGTGATTGAAAAAGCAACAGCATTCTTATATACAAAGAACCCACAATCCTATTAAGAGAAAGCGCAACAACAGATCCTAGGCCTAAGGTACTGAGTTTTAGTTGTCACATCCCTAATCCACTCCCTTAAGGATTTTTGTAGCTTCCAACCATAGGAGGAAGTCCAATGTCATCCCAAATTTTCTGAGCAAAAATGGAAAATCTCTTAGCAAATGAATTATAGTCTCGCCTTGAGTATCACATAAGGGACACACTTGTCATTCATGCCTCTGTGAACAAGCAGATGCCTTGTGGCAGTATTGTTATGAAGAAGCAACCAAATAATTTGATTCTAGAGGTCACATCACATTTCCACGCCCAATTCTAGTTCTCCCTTTACCATCTCGTGGGTCCAAATCCTCTGCTGTCTGGTAGGCAGAACGCAAGCAGCACTACTTGCTAGTCTTGGAGAAGTTCCATCAGAATTTAACTGGCTGCAATATTTTTCATTATATCTTAACCGTGCACTTGCAGAATGCTTGGTGGCTGGATGCTGGGAGAGCGTTAATAGGATTTGGCGTTGGAGTCACAGGCTATGTGGTAATATGCACTTTGGACTTTCTGGTACACTTATGGGAACCGCGATGATCATTACCTCTCTTCTCCCATCAGGTACATGTATACATCGCAGAAATAACACCTAAAAATGTTCGGGGAGCATTTGCTTCATTCAATTCGGTAAGAATAAAATTGGAACATTATGATCTTGCTTTATGTTGCAAATACATCACCTTTTGGTCTATTCTTCTTGAGTTGCAGTTCATGCAAGCCTGTGGCTTTTCAATGACATACTTTGTTGGAACTATTGTTTCCTGGCGTGCCTTGGCTTTGATTGGTAGTGTCTGGGACTCTATTTACAGTTATTCCTGAAAAAAGAGTTGAGAAAATAAAATAAAAGGTCGCCTCTTGCATTTTATTTTTCAGGTGGAATTCCTGGCGTAATACAAATTTTCAGTTTATACTTCATACCAGAGTCTCCTAGATGGTTGGTAAGTTCCTTCAGGATTTTCCATTAGTTGTGTACAAGTGACAATTTGATATGTGAGAAAATTAAATTAAAAGTTGTACTACTAAGCTTCCAAGAACTATGCAATCTTATGTGAATGATTTTACAGGCAAAATTGGGTCGAAAACAGGAGTTTGAAGCTGCCTTACAGAGACTCAGAGGCAAAAGCACTGATATTTCCCAGGAAGCGGCTGACATCAGAGTAAAATTCTCATTCCCTTCACAATTTTCTAAGGAAAAGCTGATTTTTTCCCCTCAAGGACCGATGAATTCTAGGACTTCACATTCTCAGCTTCTGTGAATCCCACAGGTCTACACAGAAACCTTTGAAAGGCAATCTCACTCAAGATTTCTAGATGTGTTTCAACAAAGATATGCTCATGCACTCACAGTGAGCTTCTCTTCAACTACATATAAACATTTATGCACACATCTATATGCCATGCTGTCTAGTGAGGACTTCATTTTTGAATCATTCTAAATCTTAGATAGGACTTGGACTGATGCTGCTTCAGCAGTTTGGTGGAGCTAGCGCTTTCTCGTACTATGCAAGCACCATTTTTGAATCAGCTGGTAAAATAAAATGCTTCTCAACTACTTCAGGAAGTGTGAAGAAATAATTATGACAAAATTTTCTCCATGACAGATTTTTCAACTAGCATTGGCACCAGGAGCGTGGCTATTGTCACAGTAAGCCGTTTTTCTGTCTTCAGGAGAGTTTTTTAGATACTCAATTATGAAATATTGTCATGAAATTTGACTTCTGCATGTTGCTTTTACAAATAGTTTGACATGATTTGTAGATACCAGCACTTGCAATTACTGTATTCTTGACTGATAAAGCTGGACGGCGACCGCTTTTGATGGTTAGGAAAAGAAACTCGTTCTCTTTTGGTTCCTAAAAGAATCAGTCATCAGAAAGCTGAAATTGAGCTTGAGCTTGAGGTTGTTCTTGATTTGCAGGTTTCTTCTGCTGGAATGTGCTTAAGCTGTTTAATCCTAGGATTTTCATTTTACATGCAGGTTAGCTATACTATAACTAAATCAACCACTAGCACACTTGGGGTTCTTTAAGAATTTGACCTGCTTTTTGTTCTTTCATGTCCTTGCCCCTTGTCTACAGGATCTGCACAATTTCAAGGATGTCACTCCAATTTTGGTTTTCCTAGCTATATTGGTAAATCATTATACCAGAGCTTAGCGAAGCTAGTCTATAACTGTGTGGTGAGTTTTGCTGAAGTTGCTGATAGACTAGTAATGCAATCAGGCATATTTTATATCTCTGTCACTCGGCATGCAAGGACTGCCATGGGTTCTAATGTCTGAGGTGCGAATCCATAATAACTTTATTGAGTTTTATGATGACTAAGACTAAAATCAAAGGCCAGTGACTGCTGTGATTCCACCTTACGTAGATATTCCCAGTAAATGTAAGAGGGAGAGCAGGAAGCATGGTGATCTTTACCCACTGGTCCTGTTCCTGGATTGTGAGCTACAGTTTCAACTTCATGTTTGAATGGAGCGCACCCGGTATGCTTGCTGTCTCCGTTGACTTCCTTTACGCAGTATGATCTCAGTATTTTGGAGCTTAAGCGCATGTGACTGTGCGCTTGGATATATTAGGAGCATTATCCAATAGTCATTTTTTTCGCATCTTGGCTGTGCTTTTTCCAGGAACATTTTTCATATTTGCTGGCATTTGTGGTTTAGCGATCCTGTTTACCGTGAAGTTAGTGCCGGAGACCAAAGGGCGAGCCCTGGAAGAACTGCAAGCATCGCTTGCTCATTTTTCTGCGGTGACTTAAATTCACGGATCTTCTATTAGTATTAGGCCTGCTGGGATGTCAAAAGACCATTGTGGGATCAACATTATGTTCCTGATCGTTGCAAAGAGTGAGCTGCAACGTGAAATGGAAGAGCAAAAGCATTGTGAATTCTTGTCCTTTTGCTGGGTGATGATTTTTGGAGAGCACTAGTCAAGTTTTTATTTATATTTAACGGTCAGATGGTGCTGGCCAACTTTGACTGATCTGGACAAGTCCACCTTCTTAGGTAGTCCGAACCATGCACTCTCCCACGTCGGCCTAGTGCATTCGGGATTTTACTCATGAAGTGCGCTCCCTCCCAATAAGGCTTAAACCCAAGACCACAAAAGAGAAGTGGAATTTATTATCATCTAAATCAACACCTTATTGATTTAGTCAGTAGAGTTTTGTAGTGTACCTGTCCTTATGCGTTCTTTTACCACAAACCAAAGTTCTTGAATTCTTTGTCACACTTCAGTTCGTACTAGACTCGAGGGAATCATAAAGCTGCCCTTCAATAAATAAAGGAGGAAGCCATAAAGAATTCAACTTAATCGTATGAAAATAAAAATAAATCTTATCACAAAATTATAGTTGATGTGAATACCAAAGCATCATAAATATTATGCAGCATTTTTGGGACAAATACATCACAAGTGCCAAATTTTTCGTACGACATTCACTTGAATTACATAACTTTTAATTGATCATTTGAGTATCAAAACTTTTTAAAAACATTTACACAAGTGCTGGAAATTGGACATGGCATGGTACTAGTGGTCGACATTTTCAAGAATTTTTTACATTCAAGTAATTGATTGAAAAATTATATGACACTCAATTAATTGAAAAAATAATTATGATACTCAAGTGAGCGCAAAAAAAAAAAAAAAGAAACGTAAAGGCAATCACTTGAGTAACATTATACGAAGGTTATAACACTAACGGTGTCCATTTTCCTAGCATTCTCCATTCTCATGGTAGCACCAATCCAATTCTGACATCGTGATCGAAGATTACTTGAGTGGCCACATTTCTCACCAAATAAAGTTAAAAATATCAAAAATGGAATAGAGGCAACAATATCATTTCTTTTGTGTAATTTCTCAAAAATCTAGAGTCCATGCCAAATCAAACCTCTGTTTGGAAAACTTCTACTATTGACTTTTACCTTTCAATTTTCCTTCCAAAATTTGTGAAAGAAGCAAAATTATTTAAATTTCAAGAAATTAAGGAAAACATTGTATATCCTTTTAATTATTTGACGATATTTGTATGTCATGCACATCGTTACTCATTAGTATAAAATTACTCAAAAATAGTAAAAATCACACGATTAGTACGTTTATGATCAGGTGGTCTAGGTGGACAATGTCCTATAAAAGAATCCGTCGGCGCTGACATCAGAGCAGACATAGAAAACGACAAACTGCTTGCACGACAGGCTTCGCACCTCGCAATTGCCTTGAGTCACTTGGCCCGGTTTCGCAGGAAGTCCTCACTCTTTTGTCCGTGTCTTCATTACTCCGCTCCACACACTCTCTCTCTTCTCCCAGAGATTTCAGTGGCCACCCTCACCTTCAGTCTCATCACTCCAGTTCTTGGTCTTTCAAGAAAGGAAGAACAGAATGAACAGAGAGAGTTCAGAGTCAAAAGCAGCAGAGCCATCAAGAACTCCTCTGCTTGTGAAGAGAACCATCATCGGTCCTGATGAAGGGGATGGTGGATCTTCCTCTTCATCTTCTTCTTCAGCCACGCCTGTTCTTGTTCTCACCACTTTGGTCGCTGTCTGCGGTTCATATGTGTTCGGTTCTGCCGTGAGTATTTGCAAAAACAATCTTTTTATTACCTGGGTCTGACTTGTTTAGTCTGAGTTCTTGATCATATGGCTGCCTTCTCGGGTTCATATCATTGCAAGCTCTTCGTTCAGATTTTGTTGTACCATGTGTATTCCAAATATGGTTTTGGCGGTTTATATAATAAAAGTTGTTTACCACACGATGGTTTTGATTGATATGGCTTTATCATAGAATTTTTGTGATGTAAGTCAAAGTCGTGTTGCATTTTGCTTAAGCTTTACATGTTGATTCAGGGGTGAAAAGGATAGTCTTGCACGATCCACGAGAGGAATCTGTCTATGTTAGTGGCAAACTGACATGAGGAAGGACTATTCAGAGATTTGACAATTCGAATTACTCTTACATAATTTTTTATTCACTAGGATTTGGGAGAACTTGGAGACACTGTTTGAGTGTGATTCACAATTAGATCACTTGGTTCACAAGAACTGATGCTTTTGATTCTGATTGAAGGTGGGATACTCATCACCTGCTCAGTCTGGAATCATGGATGATTTGGGCCTCACTTCTGCAGAGGTAGTAGGACGTTGCAGCGCGCTGTTCATCACTTGTCTTTGTTCTTCTTCTAGTAAAGCAATTGCCATTTATTTTTCTATTATATCACGTACAAATAAATGCACATCTAATGGTTGGATACCTGCCTTGCATTACGTTATTGTTCATGCCCCACATTTTACAATTTGGCGTACCTACACCATGGTGGTCATCTAGCGTATAAATTTCATCATTGGGTAGACAACTTAGAAGGTCGGAGGAATTGAAATTCATTTATATGGGAAAATGCTTTTCAACTTAATTAACAAAATTGTGATATGAGAAAATATGTTTCGGTTCAAAGATTTGGTGTCCGCAATCTGCATTGTCTTCTGAATATATATTTCTCTCTGGCCGTCACTCTGCAGTACTCGCTTTTTGGCTCAATATTGACAATTGGAGCTATGATGGGAGCAGCAATCAGCGGGAGAATCGCAGATTACATAGGTCGAAGAGGTGTAAGTAGCTCCCCTGTCCCATATGGTTTTGTCATATGACATCGTCCTTTTCTGCGAAATATCAGTTTCCCTCAACTTCTTAGTTTTGGTGAAGCAGACGATGGGACTTTCAGAGATATTATGCACAACAGGTTGGATGGCTATAGCATTATCAAAGGTTCGTTCATCTTATTTCCATTTCAAGTATACTCAGATTCACTTACTTTTGAGCTCTCTATCTTTGAAATTTACCTCATCTAATCAGCTTTTATGCAAAAAGCACATCAGTTTGCCTGCAAATTGTACATGTTGCACATTTGAACCATTTTTTTGTTAAAAATTTGTGGATGTGCTTTGTTTATCATAACTTCAAATGCCTGCACTGAGAAAATGAAGTTTGCGAGTGAGTACCATTTTTCATTTTTGAATTTGCTTCATGATAATTAGGGAACCTACTGATGTTTTAATGCCAATTACTAAGTAGAGATGCATCTCCCATGCCAAAAATCATCTTAAAAAGGCAAGTGCATTTTCGTTTTTCTTATGACTTTATACTAATTTGCTCAATTATTCTTGAAAGATTTCTTTGTGGCTTGATGTTGGGAGGTGGCTGGTAGGATGTGGAATGGGGCTTCTCTCATACGTGGTAACTGTTGTTGAAAGTTAAAATTCATCAGAACTTCCTTTCTTATTGTAATTGTTAATCTTTCTCACTTGATTAAACAGGTCCCTGTATATATAGCAGAAATTACACCAAAAGACCTTCGTGGAGGATTTACAACAGTACATCAGGTAATGCAAAATCACTTATAAATATAACTACATCTTTTCACTCTTATCGCTCCTGTACCTAACTCATCCGTGAACATCTCAATTTCAACAGTTAATGATCTGTTGTGGTGTGTCAATGACTTACCTTATCGGAGCATTTGTTTCTTGGCGAGCATTGGCTCTCATAGGTGAGTTTGTAACTTGGTGATGCTGTATTAATCTCATCCGAATAGTGTTACAATTTGCTATTGATTTCATTTCAGGCATTATTCCATGTCTTCTACAGGTCATCGGTCTGGCTTTCATTCCGGAATCTCCTCGATGGCTGGTGAGTCGTGCTGAAAGATTTTCTCTTCAATGGTCTTCCTTCTAGAAGACCCACAGAAAAAAAAAAAGAACTTTTTGCATTTGTCAATGATTAAGGAGATGAATTCAACACCGCAATTAAAGTGTCCCAAAAAAATCTAAATTTAATACATTGATGTTGTTCAGGCAAAGACAGGTCGGAGTAAAGAGTGTGAAGCTGCCTTGCTTCGCTTGAGGGGGAAGAATGCTGATATCTCTCAGGAAGCAGCTGAGATTTGGGTAGCTCTTTTACTTTCTTGTTAAACAGCTCTCTGGCGTGGAATCCTTATACATTTTTCCTTGCAGGTAATAGATGCTGATGTGGGTTGTACTATTTTGCAGGAATACACAGAAACCCTTCAACGGCTTTCAGAAGCCAGGATATTAGATTTGTTTCAGAGGAAATATGCCTACTCGCTTATTGTCGGTATTCTACGTTAGTTTAAATCTTGCAGCTCCACTACTTTTAGAGGGACAAGTGTGAAAATTGATAATAACTTTGAGATGTAGGTTGGAGTAGGGTTAATGGTACTGCAGCAATTTGGAGGGGTGAATGGAATTGCTTTCTATGCTAGCTTCATATTCATATCAGCTGGTACATCTGATTTTTTATTTTGTAAAGCTGTCTTTGATTTGACAAACAAAAGCAAGAAATGGATTTGTTTATTCACCGATTATGGTCCTTTGATAGGCTTCTCTGGTAGTGTCGGGACTATAGCGATGGTTGTCGTTCAGGTTTCTCCCTCTTGCTTCTCTCAGTCCTGTTTTGGCCGTTGACTTGGCATTTTCTATTTCTTTTCCTTTTAGAGGGCAGAGATTAATTTCATGTGTGCAGATTCCAATGACGGCACTGGGTGTGCTCTTGATGGATAAATCTGGCCGAAGGCCACTTTTGTTGGTAAGCACTGAAGTGCCTTTTACTCTACCATTTCGTCAAGTCGAAGTGTTGATCCTGAGGTTGACCAACTTTGACAGGTTTCAGCAGCAGGAACATGCCTCGGTTGCTTGATGACAGGATTCTCATTCTACTTCCAGGTATTCTTTTCAGTGATGAGCATCATATTTTCTGGGATTTAGCTTTTTATCAATCCATGTGCATTTTGGCTCATGAATTTAATCTGTCTTTATGTTAGGACCTTCAACTGTGGAAGGCTTTCACTCCGATCCTGGCTCTTGTCGGTGTTCTGGTACTGCAGATTAACTGTGCTTGATATATTTATCATGGAATGCTAACATTTGAATATTACTTGTGAAATTGGATGCTTTAGATTTACCTGAGTATTGTAGCAAATTGTATGTTTTAACTTACATCCAGCACAGATTTCGGTTGTGAAGCAACAGAGTAATTACGGCTTTGACTTCCCTACAGGTTTATACGGGATCATTCTCTCTAGGCATGGGAGGAATTCCGTGGGTTATAATGTCGGAGGTAGCTTCGTTTTCTGACTTCTGCACCAAGTTGTTACTACCAAGAAATGAACAAGAACAGCGGCAAGTAATATCTTGACTGATAAATGTCTTTTGCTGTTAGATATTTCCTATAAACATGAAAGGTTCGGCTGGTAGCCTCGTGACGGTGGTGAGCTGGTTAGGTTCTTGGATTATCTCATATGCCTTCAACTTCATGATGGATTGGAGTTCAGCAGGTAAACTTTTCCTCTCTCTCTCTCTCTCTCTCACACACACACATTGCTTACCTTTTGACATAGATATTCTATGCTCCAATCTTGGAGAGACACTGCCTTGTCCAATGATTTTGGTTTAGATTTTCCGTGGTATTTTTCTAGCTCATGAAGAATAATCTTGCGTTCACTTCTTCATCATGTTGTAGAATGATGTGCTGCATCAAAATGTTCAACACTTCACGCCATTCGCAAAGTGAAAGACATCACAACCCATGTAGTGTAAAGTAATTATCTCTAAAGAGAAGTAAATAAGAAAATGAGTCAGTCTGCAACTTTGTTGTACAAAACTTCTTCTTTTATGCACATTGTACACGCACATTATCTCTCATGCTTGTACACATTATATCTACAACAAATGTTCACTGACCTGTCTTCTTTTATTTCAGGAACGTTCTTCATATTCTCAGGCATATGCGGATTCACTGTTCTATTTGTAGCAAAGTTGGTGCCGGAAACTAAAGGGCGTACCCTGGAAGAAATACAGGCTACCATGAATCCATTTTAAGTAGGAAAGTAACGCCGGAATTTCTCTTGCAGATGCGTCGCCAATTATGCAGTACCCAGTTTCTCGACATGTCTGAGCCAAGAGGAGATAGTACATTCGGCACGATCTTGTTTCCATGGTTATCATGTAGGAGGTCGATGAGACGATGTGATGGTGGAACTGTCAACTTGGTCTCGACATCTAATAATCAGAGTCCATTTCGCTTGAGTACATTCGAAAATGGCTCTTTAGCTTACATTAACCACTTTCGTTGTCGATTTCTCCTGGATCTCAGGGGAGACATGAACAACCTACTTGTACTGCAATATTTTAGATCCCCTTGGGTTGATGCTCATATCGCAAGCCTGATCTTGAGTCTTGTGTAACGTCAATCACTACGATTTGGCATTGACTCGATATTTGATTGGAAAATTATCACCGTGCTTTGAACGTCAATACATCTACACAACAATGAAGCCGTGCCATTGTACACGTACATGCATTTGTTGTTATGACTAAAACTATCATTTAGGAGAAGGTGAATAGGTGATAATGCGGAAATGAATGAATTTAAATAGACATGGTAGTGAAACAATTTCTGATGAAGTGATCAAATCTTACCGGTATACAATACTATCACAATAAATAAAAATAGTAAGGATAAAGAATTGCACACTAAAGATTATAGTGGTTCGACTTTTACAAGCTTACATGTACTCTCCCGCACTATAGTTTATTGGCCGAAATCCACGAATAAAAATCAATAAGAGGTTACAAGATCTGAGCTAATGATACTTAAGTTCGTGTGAACAACTTCTCACACACTCTTGACCTTTAAAAGGTTGTGCAAGGTTGCTCATAGAGACGGATGTAAAAGATCACAACACACTTTTCAGACTTTGGAATTAAAAACTTCAATTCTCAACATAAAAAGATAAACTCTTTAGCTTCGAGACCTCCTCTTATACTCCTCCTAATCCAAGCTATCCGTTGGTCATATCTCCAGGAGGATTGTCCAGCCAATATACTTGTTAGCCTGGATCTAATTGAGAAGATCTAATTCCTTTAGGATTGTTGAGGTGAAGCTTTCCATATGTTTTGCTGCCCATACAGTAATTTGGGTTTTTTAAAGTCAAATGCTTCAAATTGGAAAAATTGTTTCATCTCAAATAAGTTGTTTCCATGGTTATGGGAAGACTTTTTTTTTGGAACTCCTTATAAATATGATAGGAAATTCAATTAATCACCACTAATCGTTGCTCGGGTATTTGACTCATTCCTAGCCGTTTAATAGAATATATAAGGAAGGAAAAATAGGCCATGACTCTAGTCAGATTGATATCGTTTGATTATATCCTCATCGGACTTTCCACCTGAATATACTTGTTACTAGAATCAAAATCTCTAAGTTTTGTCAATCATCAAAATTGCTTAGGAATGTTTTCTCAACATTTGTATGTGGTTCTAGAAGTTCTGTTTGATGGCATGGAAGGCAAATGACACAGTTTGGAAGCTCAACCTGCAGAGAACGTTTGCCATTATTTTCTCGAATTTTGTATCTGTAAACAGAACGTTTTGTTTTTTCTTTTCTTATTTTGGTTAGAAAATGTATTTGTCGTTTTTAAATAGAGGCAAAGCTACACTTTCGATTATAAATATAACATGTTGAACCATGAGTTTATTTATTTCTTTTGAACTTTTCACAATCGTTGATTTGACTACAATAGGTGTCGGGAGCGATATAATGAGTTGGCGTTGTGATTTGAAAAATAAATGGCTAGATGTGAATTAGGGACATGAATAAAAAGTTGCAATATATTTCCCTACGAGTTTTCTGAAATCTAAGTTCATTAAAATTAAGATTAACCTTCAAAGATAAGACCTTGCATTACTTAAATGCCTCTACTCAATTGGAAGGCTATCTTGTGGATTGTTGAGAGTTGATTCCCATTATAAGCATGTATATCGTATGGGGGAATCAATTTGTAATCGACTATATTTTGTCCAAAATCTTTTTGGTAGTTTCCCACAAATCTAATTTCATTTGTGTTGATTTGCTGGGGGCTAACGAGATAATAGAGAGTGAAAAATGAGGTGACGTCACTTT
The DNA here is from genome assembly GCA_017140475.1 of Eucalyptus fibrosa. Lineage (NCBI taxonomy): Eukaryota > Viridiplantae > Streptophyta > Magnoliopsida > Myrtales > Myrtaceae > Eucalyptus > Eucalyptus fibrosa. The sequence goes on along the minus strand of CM029507.1, from coordinate 60,758,908 downwards.
TTTTTTTAACCCTTCTATCGACGCTAATTTATGTAGCAAATTTTAGATGAACCAGCTTATACGAACTGGATCCATACATATCGAGATGAAGATCTTGCGAGATTTATAAGGTTTAGGGGCTCACATGCATCGAGCTCAAATTAGTTAGGTACCCACATGAATAGATGCAATTTGTAGAACCTATTTAAGTATAAGGAAATTCCACAAGATGGAGTGAACTGAGCTGAAAAATTAAAGACAAGGGCAAAGTCATAATTTTGAGTTCCTTTTGCTTTTTTTTTTTTTTTAATAAAAAAATTCGAAACAAGACTCTTATTTTATATCAAACACCATAAATTCTTACTTAATATATTGCATAGTAATGCTTTACATCCTTTCAAAAATAAAATTTGTAATAAAATATTACGATAAGAGCATCAAAGCTCTTAAAACTTTTTGAAAAACATATAATTATGTTTTAAAACTTATCAGATAGTGCAATTTAGTATTAAAGCTTTTAAAAAATATAATTAAATTCTAAAATTTATCAAATCGGTCTAATAAACTCATTAGTTTTAGATTCGATTGTACTTTTATGATAGATTAAAAGTTGATTATATTTTTGAAAAATTTTAAGACTCGATTACATTTTCATAATGGGATTTACAATTAAGAAAATTTTAGGACCGTAGACATTTGTCATTTTTCTTCTCCAAAAGTAACAGGGAGACCTGTCAGAGAGCACTTTTGGGTCCTGCTGTGCTGTTACATCGCCATTGATCCATACCTCTTTCTCATCCATGGCGGCCATGACTGTGGTCCGTCAAAGGATCAATCTTTTCATCGCGTCGCAACTCAAGTTCTTTCCTTTATTTTCGACACAACCACAGTAAATCTCATCAGCATCGTCAAACCAAGAACGAAGGACGTCACAGCCGAACATCCCTAACTCACCCACGAGTGTGTAAGCACCGTTGAAAGGCGACTCGTGGGTCTGCAACCGACCTGTTCATCGGCTTTTCAAGCCTGCCACGACGAACGTAGGCGGTGCGATGCATTTTCAAGTGTATCGTCAGTTTTAGAACGCGTTGACCAGCAGCTGCACTCGTGGGTCGTTGGTAACTAAATTTACTTTGTTGACAAAACTAATTGATCCTCACGGGTCCCCTGCTGTTTTGGGAAAACAGAGACATGGACAGACAAGAAGGTGCAGAACAGGGGCTCTTGACGGCAACTTCGTCAGGGGGCGGCGGCGGCGGCGGCTCTGCCACGGGGGTGTTGCTGCTTAGCACTCTGGTGGCCGTATGCGGTTCCTTGGAGTTTGGGGCAGCTGTGAGTGACCCTCTTAACACTTGGAGACCAATCTAAAGATGATATCTTTGTTTCACTGTGGTGGGGTGGTTTGTGCTTGGATCACTGAATTTCCAGGATGCACTGACCTTTGAAATTATGAGTGCTCATGTGGGGATTGAGCTTTAGATAGTGCACATGGTTGGAAGGCAAAATGTATATTGGGTACTCGATTCCTTGGAAATAAACAGGGTAATGAATGATGATATGCGACAAGAATTCTGCTTCACTCATTTCCAATGCCTCAGAAAGTGTCTCGCTGTTACATTTAGCAAAGCATGATGCAAATTGACACTGGCCATGTGGTTAATCCTGTTATTATGGGATGCATTTTTTCAAGTGATTGCATGTTATTTGTTGATTTGTCCCTGTTAGCAGAATGCAAGACAGACCTTTCGATAAAACATTAGGAGCATCTTTGAGTTGTGACTTGGGGATTATTAATCCTTTTCATGTGCAATTCTAAAAAAGCTTTCATCTAATTTCAGAAATGAATGAGGAGTTGTGTAGACATTGCTTTGAATGCTTTTAACAGTGTCATGTTGAGGGCATGCGTTTGAATGCTTTACTTATAATAAAGGCATATGAAATGGCCATGTTCATATGTCAATTGGCTGGTTCTGTCCCATGTTGCACGACCAGAATATATATATTAAATCAGTTGAATGACGGTAGTTTCTGCTTTGTCATAATTGCAGATAGGATATTCGTCACCTGCTGAATCTGGAATCATGGAGGACTTAGGTCTCTCTCTGGCTGAGGTATGCAAACATGGTGGATATTGTGGGGATATGTCGATTCTCAAATCAATGGGAAATCTAATCGTGGACACCGCTGGGAAGGGATTTGTGGGATAGACACGTAGATTTTTTTAATCTATATGATTTTGTATCTCTTTGCTGAATTTTGTTGCTCCATGACATTTTGTCAAAACCCCAGTTAGTAAGAGGGTACTTTCACCTTTAATAGATCATCCTATAGACTTAATATCAGTAAATCCATCCGGTGGAATTCTCCCATTTACACTGACTCATTGAGTCTGTGATGCTTAAGCACACGTTATAGTGGTTAAAGGATGAGCAATTCCTTTTGTCCGTTGGACCACGCAATTTAAGCACATGTTATCATTTCAAAGGGTGATTTGAAAACACCGGTAACCAAGTGGTACAGAGACAGCTGACCAAAAAACAAAACAAAAAAGTGGTACAGAGACCAAGGTTTATGACTCTTAAATGATATTTCCTAGTGCATATTACTGGCTCTTTAATTTGGACCATATTGTTCAGAAATAAGTATTTTCATAATTCTTAAAATTTGCTGTATGGTCTTTTGAATATGTAATTCTAGGGCTCTGTCTCATAAAGCAGCTGTTCATTTTATGTGCTTATTAGTTGTAGTCTAAAACTCTTGGGCATTTCTATTTTCTTGTTTTTTGACTTAATCTCATGCTTATGTGTGGAGCCTTTTCGTTCATGCAGTACTCTGTTTTTGGCTCAATTATGACGGTTGGAGCAATATTAGGTGCCATAATGAGCGGAAAGTTAGCAGATCTAGTTGGACGCAGAGGTGTAAGTCTTTTTCTCATGCATCCTCGAGCCTAGATAATTAATGAACTCCTCTTTATTTAGTTATTCACCCACGGTCTCAGCTAGGGTCGTGGCCTCATTTTTTGTTCTCATTATTCTTTAAGTTCAACTTGTGTCCCAAGTATTGTTATCTAAGGGGCTGAAAGAGGTGAAACATTTGATCGTTACTGTGTGCATGTGATCTGCAAATATCAACAGGCAATGGGGATTTCTGACATACTCTGTCTCTCTGGATGGATTGCAATAATATTCTCAGAGGTATCTGCATACTTGCATTTTCCCTTTGATTGCATGCACATAAGTTGAGAGGCATTACTAGATGTATAATGGATTGAAGGAATCGATAAGATACTTGGTGTTAATGCCACTAACTAGTTTTTTCACTGATGCTAGTAGGGTGCTTGGTTGCTCGACATTGGAAGGCTGTTGGTAGGATGTGGAGTTGGGCTTATTTCCTATGTGGTAAACGTGCTATTTCAATGTGAAGTTGGGACTTGCTTGCTGGTGCTGATTCAGTTTAGTTATATTATAGTATTTTCCATCATGAAGTAGGTTCCGGTGTATATCTCAGAAATAACGCCTAAAAATCTTCGTGGGGGATTTGGAACAGCTCATCAGGTAACTGTGAGAGTTTGAATATGTGTTTGGGTATTTTGATGATGCTTGATGTGTGATTGATTCCATTCGACAGTTCATGCTCTCTCTTGGCTCAGCACTTGTATATTTTATCGGAACTGTTGTCAACTGGCGTATTTTAGCTCTGATAGGTAATTTCATTACAGTTTCATATCTAAGATGATTATAATTCTGATAACAAATCGCTTTTTATGTGATATCATCTGCAGGTGCTGGTCCATGCGTGCTTCAAATTGTAGGTCTATTTTTCATCCCAGAGTCACCAAGATGGCTGGTGAGTCAAAGTTCACGCACCCAATCGAAGAACATATATAAGCACCAAACAATTGACCTAAGCATAGTTTGGTTGCTTTTTAAATATTTTGGAACTTTGGAAACTGAAAGAAGTGGAACAAGTATTGAAATGTGCAGAGTTCGCTGGATTCTTTCAAGATTTTGATGTCCTATGGAAAATATTTTTGAGTTTACTGATCTAAATGCAGGCAAAAGTTGGTAGGGACAGAAAGTACGAAGCAGCTCTTCGATACCTGAGAGGGAATAAATCAGATATTTCAGAGGAATCAACTGAGATCAAAGTAATTTTGCTTTATCATTCTTATTACACAAATAGTTTGTGATAAATTTACGTCATATCCCAAGCAAGCTAACTATCTAGTCCACAGGAGTACACACTGACTCTTCAACAAATCTCGGAGGGTAGAATTTTGGACTTATTTCAGAAGACATATGCTCGCTCTCTCCTTGTGAGACATTAATGCATCTCCTAGTGGTGTTATTTCTCACCTGTCAATTAACTTCTATTTCAGCCTAACTGAGACACTGCAGGTTGGAGTCGGGCTGATGGCTCTGCAACAATTTGGCGGTTCTAATGCCATTGCCTTTTATGCAAGCTCTATTTTTGAATCTGCAGGTAAATGATTACTTTTTAAGGATCATCTCTTGGGAAGATACTATGGAAGCTGATGACTTACAAAATCTTCTTGTGATTGTAGGTTTTTCTGCCAATGTAGGAACCATAACAATGGCTGTTGTTCAGGTCTTTGGCTCGTTCGAAAATAAAATAGAATAACTTGGCTGGAAAAGAGGTCAATATTTTTTATTCTCTCCTGCAGGTACCTATGACAATTGTTGGTGTGCTCTTGATGGATAAGTCGGGAAGACGACCATTGCTTCTGGTACAGTGATCCCAAGAAGCTGATGTTAAGCTTGCTATATATGATAGAAGTGAAAGTAATGACTCGAGGTCAATTGATTTTTGACAGATATCTGCAAGCGGAACATGCTTAGGTTGCTTTCTTGCTGGACTGTCATTTCTGCTGGAGGTTCGATCTGTAATCAAGTGACCCTGAAAAATTCTCTGTAAGAGTTGTCTGTTGAATTTACTCGGACTCGCTTAAGCTTTTGCCTTGACAGGATTTTCACCAGTGGACACAAGTTGCTCCTGCTTTGGTTTTTGTGGGCATAGTGGTAATTACAAGCATCCAAAGATACTTTTCGACTACTGTATACATATCTGTACTCATTCAATCGAGTTATGTGCTGATTTCTTCAATTTATAAATCAGTTGTTTAATGCGTCATTCGGATTGGGCCTTGCTGGAATACCGTGGCTTATAATGTCTGAGGTGAGTAAATCCCAGCAACTGCAGTTTTGATTACAAAACCAAGTGAATTCTTGTGAGGCTCATTTTGATTGGTGTCTGCTGCTCCAGATATTTCCCATAAATATGAAGGGTTCAGCTGGAAGCTTAGTGTCTTTGGTCAACTGGTTTGCTTCCTGGATCGTGACATATATCTTTAATTTCTTGATGGAACTCAGTACAGCAGGTTTGCTCACTCGCTCAATTTCCCTCTCAATGTACAAAAGTTTTAGCCAACTTTGTGGACTCTCATGCTCTTCTTCTCTTCCAGGAACGTTTTTCATATTTTCAGCCATAGCCGGCTTGACTTTACTGTTTGTGGCAAAGCTGGTGCCTGAAACCAAAGGTCGAACGTTGGAAGAAATACAGGCGGCCATGAACCCACTCACGGCATGAAGACAACTGTCGAGCCAGTGATGACTTTGAGAGTCTCTAGTTGTTCTCTCATTTCCTGTCTTGTCGAATGCAGACCATTTCTAAAAGCATGTAATCAGTGTGAAGTTCATCACTAGTTCCTCTCAGGTAAGCCAGGGTCATGAGATCGAGACCAGTGTACATGAGAGATATTTTTGTTGCATCCATGTCTTTCTTCATGGTCTTATCATAATTGCTTAGATTCTACACGCTCAATCAAATAAAGACTTGTCATGTTGATTGCCACTTGGGTTCTAAAATGGTTGAGAGAGAGAGAGCCCGGCCGAGCTCCAACAAGGTGCTGCATGAAGCACGCTCATGAGGCGAGGGCTCGCAGGCTAAAGAAAATAACAGATTAACATGACAAATCAAGAAGAGGTGTCTTCCATCAGAGAAGAAAGGAAAAGGAGAGAAGCTTTACTTATTTACTGACGATTCTCTTAAGATTGCTTCTGGGATGCTCTCGTATAACGTGATGTAGGAGAAGGAATACATACACATTTGGTCAGCCACCCGAATCTTCAGATGGTGTAGGATTGGATTATACTTAGAAGGGTGCAAATGAAAACGATATTGCATGTGTACCTCATAGTTGCACGTTATGGATATATTCTGTCAATTTGTGATACTTTACTTTGACTGCTGCATAAGGCTAGTGAACTATTCAAGTCTTAGCACTTTTCAAGTTCGAACTCTGCCCATCTCCATAAATTCTCCGACCCGTTCGAACTCGACCTGTGACCAGAAGGAATTGAGCTTGTTAGTTAAGCTCAACTCAAGCAGCGCGTCTCTCTTTGCTTGCGTTAGTTCGTTAGTCGAGCTTGAGTCGAGCAGCACGTTGCCCTTTGCTTACGTTGGTCAATTTATACATGGCACTGGGATCAAAAAAGTCAAACTTATTGCATTAGAGTCAAGTCACCCTTAAAATTTCAATTGGATCAATTTAGTCTAAAATCTTTTGTATTTATACCAAATTGAAAAACTTCGAACTAAATTGGCATATATGCAATAAATTTACGATTGATTGGATAATTTTCTTTTTGTTTATGTTCAGTAAATTAGTTCGGCAACTTTTCAATTGTGCAAACTGTGAGGTGGATTTTGAACATTGCTGAATCATAAAAATTGGGTTGAGGAAGTTTCGTTTAATTGATCTGAATTGTTGATTTTCTTTCCCAAGTTGATAACAAATTCAGTGGAAATTAAAGAATTGCTGAGTAATATACCGAGTCTTGTAACGCAGAGATATCCCAAGTTTATTGTGGTATAACTTGTCAGTGGATCTCTGTCCCTGTTTATTTATTAATCACACGGTGCAAAGTACTTTCACACCAATCCTATGGAAAAAAATATAAAAAGGCAAAGAATAGAAAAGGCATAGATGACTCCATCATGTCTCACATACATATGCACCTATCCTTTTATCAACGGGTAATGATATGGATAGTCCCAAAAAAATTTTCTTGACAGTCAATGCCGTCCTTATTATTATTATTTTTGCTCGATGTATCCCCGAACTTCCTGAATTTCGCTAATTGTAATCCTTTTGTCAGGAAAACTAACGGCAATAGCTAATGGGGACACTTATCATTACTAACCTGCCGTTGGCATCGTCTCCTCTCGCTCAAAATATCAAAATAAACGAAAATGTACATCAGCAATAACACCGCCGTTGCTGCAACTTGTCACCGTCCGTGCGCTCAGAAGTCACCACCACCACCAACTCGGCCACTACCCACTGGTCTAACCCTCCTCAGCCTCACCACCACCACCAAGACAAACTTAGCCACCACCTATATGCCGACCGCCAACCGAACCTCCACCAGCAAATTCCAAATACGGCACTCATCTCAAACAGATCGAGCCAAAATGGCCTAATACTAAAGCCAGCGTGGATCTTCCTGACCCGTAAGGCCCATGGGCCACAGAGCACAAAAGTAGGCTCCACCAGATTGCCCCTCAGTGGGCCGTTTAAGGAACATGTGGATGCCCATCTAAGGCCCATAAACAGATTAATTTGGACCTTGTTGGGTCCACAGACCTTCACTTGGGCATTTGCTTAGCTTAGATGGGCCTTGGCCCAGTAGAAGACCCAAGGTTATGGTCCTTGACTCGGCACATGAAGCCTAAAAGTGCGCCTATCAGACCGCTAGTACCATTTCCCAGGGCCTGCCATTCTTAGCCAAGGGCCTAGTCAACGACCGAATCCTGTGTTCTCTAGGGCGTTTAAAGTCGAAATATATGCCTAAATTTAATAGCTGGGCAGACAAAATAGATCTTTACTCTTTATCGGTAGAATGCCTCAGTTTACATAATCCTTTGTTTTCCTTTAGCTGTCATTCCATTTCTACCTAGGGTCTGTCGTCAGGGGTATCATGCGTGAACTGAAGGAAAAGTTAGAATACATTGAGAAACCAAATTTGAAAACAGAAATGGAGGCCCAGATTTTCTCCACATCAGGTGGAGCATCACATAAAATTATGGAGACAATCTGAATTCAATGGATTCATTCTCAAAATTCCCGTCCATGTCTCGGATTTGCTTCAATTCATTTAGCCATCGTATATCATCCACTGTACCTGCAGATTGAAAAGTTTGCAGCAATCAGAGAGCTATCGAAAGCAGTCAGTGTATAGTGATATAAATCTGAAATTAGAAAGCGGAATCATAACGTGAGAAGATAGACTCACGCTCATCACAAATCCAAGAAATTCTCAATGTTTATCGAGACGAATGAGCATGGATCTGTAATGTCAAAGTTCTTCAACACCTAAAACAAATGCAACGAAGTCAATGATAAACTTCATACACCACTGACAAATCTCGGCTCTATCGATAATCCGAAATCCAAGAAAAATTGAATAATGTAATTCTCTCTTCGAAAGGACTCAGCAGAAAGAGGATAAGATACCTCAGGGTGGACAATGCCAAAATTTCCAATCTGTTTGCCTTTGAAAATGATGCTTGCTTGCCTCCCCGCAAGAAACTCCGGCTCCTTTATTATGAAAAGGGTTAACAGAACAGCCTACTACAGAGGCAGCAAAAAACGAGAAGGGAAGAAGAAACTCACATCAGATTTTTCAATATAATAGCCTGTATTGTTGCCAGCAGGAACAAAAGGAACTCCAATCACTTCCATAAGTCTGTCCACCAGGCCATGAATCAACTGCAGCATAGAAGTTGAAACTCAAGAATATGAAAATTATCACATCAGAAGAAAATAATAAACAATGAAGAAGGCACCCAACCATGACGTTTAGATGTTCAAATGGAATAATCATGCAAAACACTGAAGTTAGTGTCTCAAAACTGTAATTTGATATTGTAGTACCTCAAATCCAGAGTTAGCACCACAATATAATGCTGCCAAAACGCGACGGTTTGCTGCACCCACATCTTTTCCCGCATCCAGCAGTGCTATGTCACCCACTTCATAAATCTAAAATTAACAAGATGGGGAAAACATTATAGATACAAATGCAGAACCTAGAGAATATTTTCAGACATAATTGAAGGACTGTTTTTCCATGTGTACGTTCTAATAAAAGTCAATTAACAATGCTGCATGTGTTGTTTCAATATGCAACCAACTCAGTCAGAAAGAAAAGACACCACAACAATATAGTGTTGTTCTTTGCACAAATGAAAGACAAGAAATAGCAGAGAGGCTTGTATAATCACGTTGTGCCTATATGATAGGCAAATTGAAAGAGGATTGATATGCCTATTGTTCATACTTCATTACAATGTCGAATTGAGTAATCCCGCATGCAAATACATATGTTTATGTGTTGCTCCAACTAAGGTATGCCAGAATTTCTAGCGAAGAACTTTGGCAGTTACCATAATATATTCCAAGGTATAAAACAGGCCGACTGAAAATTGGATACCTTAATAGGTTTTGGATGATCTTTATTGTGTCCAATTGTTTTCAGTATGCCAGGCATAAGACTTGTCCGAACTACCTGTGGAAAAGGAGAAGGAACTTTAAATAAATAGAGAGGGATCAGGGCTTAGATAGAGAGTTTCCTCACACAGCTCGCAAATTTCCTCAGAGAACAAACTAAAGCCAATACTTGGAACGACCAAACATGATAATTTTATTTATAAAAAAAATTAAGGTATAACACTAAATTTGCTAATTACAAGTAGTCAGGATAAGCTCCCCTGTCAAAGATATAACACAGGCAGCAAAACTGAAAAGCAAAAAATTAAAGCAAATTCTAGAAAGAGAAACCAGACCATCATTTTCTAATCAAGGCAACTATTTTAAAGAATATCGATTCGTGGTGAAAATGATTATTGGTCATAATTTAAAGAAACTGCTGTCAACTAACCAAGAAATAGTATTGTCAATAACATAAATTTGAGAGCCAAAACACACAATATTTTACAAGGATCTTTTGATTCATCAACGATGAAATCAAGTGTACAAACCTCAAAATCAGAGGATCGAGGATTTGCAATTATTACTGCTGATCCATCATCATTCCGGTTCAACATAGCAAAATTCTCTTTGTAGGAGCATAATATCCATGTCAAGACCTCCGTAAACCCATTCATGGCAATCTAAAAAGAAATGAAAAAACAAAAGTAAAGATACGTTATGCATATGAGAAAAAGAAATACCGATCATATACAGCAAATAATAAAAATACCAAATTAGCCTACCTCCGATCTAATAAGATCAGTGAGCTGGTTCAAGGGCAGAGGCTTCAAAGATGCGGGCTTTCTTTTTGGAATGTTATTATATCCATAAGCAATTGCCACATCCTGAATCCAAATAGAAAGACTGGCATATACATAAATAAAGAGCGACAAATTGTAGCCGCAACTGTGATAGAGATATACAAATACATTACCTCCATAACATCACATGGATGTAGAACATCACTTCTGGTAGGAGGTACCGAGACAGTGATGTTGCATTCTCCCTCTTTTGGCACAGTGTGTTTGGCACTTAATTGCATCCGGTTCAACAAGCTAGTAACCTGAGCTTAAGAAGGTCCATTCACATAGTTCAGCTAAATATAAATTTTCTTTTGAACTATTGATACATAAAGCGACAGTACAATGTGACTTCCAACATCATCATAAAGTGTTCAGAAAGGCAGCCTCAAGTCAGACATGGTTGAATGCAATTAATTGGGAGGGAGACCTATTGTGTTTATAAAAAAGTTCCTGCCAAAAAGTATCTGCACCAATTAATTGTTCCAAGGCCCCACTTAGAAAAACCTCTACTAACCCATCAATTGCCATGTACAGCAAATATAGTCTATTGACCCTTCCCATTCCCTCCCATCTTCAAAACATTATTGCCAAAACAAACCCCATCACTGCATCAGCCAACATGCAAATGTCAAAGAGAAAAGGCCTAAAAAAAAAAAGAGAGAAAAGAAAAAGGAACAAGGCCTATCAGATGCTCCATCAGCTCTATTGCCACACACTATACAGCCTGTGACATCAGAGACTGACTCAAGTTAAAAGGAAGGCTTCTCTGCCTTCTTTCCATTGAAATGCTCTCCATGGCACATACTTGCATAAGTGACTGGATTGAAACAGGTCTTGTCAAATTAGTTCCTAAATGTTTTCAAACTGCATCAACCAGTCTAAAAGACAAATTCTCGTTCCATACGAACTCATTCATCAACATAATTCAGTGCAGCCACCAAACAGCAATTCCAGATATAGCACACAACACTTCAATGATGGCAAAATGACCATAAGCTCAGCAAGTCCAAAGACATAGCAGAGAAGCTCGTGTTGGCAATTGAGGCTAGATCTTTCAACAAAACATCCACGAAATCATAGAAATGGCTTCTCAGAAGCCTTCCGACACAAATTTAACTAGTTGGAGTCATCATGACCTTATGCGCTTCAGGAAGGAAGGAAACTAGCTTTAGCATTATAACCTAAATAGCACCGTCATGCGACACACGACACGCAACATGACACGCAACATGTCATTTCTAAAAAAATAGAATATTCGACATGTTAGAACACGTTGTATATTAAATATATATTTTTATATATACATAATAAATTATCATTTTTATGATTATTTCAATCAAATTAATTCGATTTGAATTCATAAATAAATAAATAAAAAATTCTAGAATTAATTTATACTAAAAATATTAATCTACCATTGATTAATATCATTCTTTGTTTCAATTGAACAAATTCAATTCCATTTCAATAATCTATAAAATTTGGAGAAGGAAAACAAGCAATTGACATGCTAGATTCACGTGTCAGGCATATCGGAAAGAAAGAGAAAAAAAAACCTGGGGTGTGAATTTTGTATCATGGGAAGTTAGTCAAAACAGAAGAGAAGACTAAGTTTCTCTTCTTTCTCCATTTATTATTTTTACTATTTTTTCATACATATACATTTTGACCCCTCATTTATTGAAAAATTTTAAAATTGATCTCACGTATCGGAATCGGAAACTCACATGTCAAAATTCCGACTCAAGTGTCTAAAAGTGTCAACAAAGTTGACTAGGTGTCAGATTTTTTGACACATGTTGATTGAGTGTCTAAGAGTGTGCAAGATTGTCGGACATGTGTCAAAGTATCCGACACGATACGAAGGCTCTCAGAGAGTGTCGGTACTTCTTGGATTATAACCAAATAGTCACGGGCTAAAATTAGGCACAATAGCACATGGCGAAGAAAAAATTTAACTCAACTGATGAGAGAATAATAAAACCAACCAACTCTAATATAAGCTCACATCCGCCTAATGTGAAGATTTAAACTCCAGCTTGAAATGAATATTCACAATACCTCTTCAGCTTTCAAGGTGACTCCAATTGAATCGTTGACATAAGATAAGGACACTTCCATATTGTATAGGGACAAATCAGGATAAACGAATGACTCCCCATTAGAATATATCACTTCAACTGGTTCAACTTCATACTTCTTCCCACAGTATGCTGAGAAGATTGTCACCTAAAGGAAAACACTTGCCCGCATTAGTCCTCTATATAGAAGGATGGGTGTAGAGAAAAGGACAAACAATTGAGTATGCTCACCATTGTATTTAGAACTATCTTAGCCTTCGTTAAGTCCATCGCAGTACATTCGATGAGAACATTTTTCGTCTTTAAAGTTATTGCCGAATGTGCACTGTTGATAATTGGTGGCAGAGACAGGACAGTTCTGCATGTAGTAAAAAAATAGCCTTTTCAGTGATAAGAAGCTTAGTCAACTGTATCATTTCAGTCAATGTAGATGCTCGCTAATCAATCAAGACTATACATCACAAATATCTGTCAAATTGTTGATTGCAATACACCCAAAAAGTGGATGAAGCATCACTTTGCCCACACTGTTTGGCTATGACAGCTAAATAGTCACTACAATTTGTTCACATTGAGCATATTCATTGGGAACCAAAATTGCAAAGCCAAAGGCCAGTGTAATCTATCCGCAACTGGAGTAACCAAATATCATTGAACCTGAATGAGCTAGATTAGAACCTCATGTGCAAAAAAATTTGAAACCAATCTTTTAAAAAAGCTGACTCCTGTTCAAACAGGATAAACAGCTTAATGGTCAACCATAATTGGCTGTTGCCTAATTAATACATTACCAATAAACATCAGTCCACAGCTAATCAAGAATTTATGAAGCAATCAACTGTATCATTTCTAATTATTCAGGACGTCAGAAAAGAAAATATCATTCACTGTTGTCAAGCAAGGCCCTAGCCTTAAAATAAGGGACATGTTACATTAAAAGTTTGGGATGAATCCTTTAGCAAGAAATTTTTTTAACCTTTTCTTTAAATGAACCCAAAGAATGTATTAGCAAGGTAGATCTTAAGTCATGAAATGATATTCTGAAAAAAATTAATTTTGTACTACATTATAGCATCTTTCTTATTGACATTAGGCACTTGCTTTCCCATATCAAATTTTGTGACACCGCATGCGAAAGTTCTTTTTCCTGATATGGTATCTAGCAACCGGTGGAGAGAGAGATGAAATAAGAATGGACTGCTAAGTTCAGTGTACAGGTGTACATAGGAAAGACAATGTTCAAAGAAAAGCAAAAATGTATAGAAGACTACACATTTTCATCTTTTTCCCTGGCTCTCTTAAAAGTAATGTTATAGGCATAAGACTAGGCTCTGGAAGTCTCCGACTGTGCTAATGTAGAGTCGACAGCTGCTTTTCTAAAAACTTCACCCTTTTACTAAAATAATATACCTCCTTTCTCAGTTTTGTTTAGATAAAGGAACAAAAAGGGTCAAAGAACATGACCTAATTTCATCTTTTTCCTTGAGGGAATGCCTCAGAGAATGACCAGAGCCTTACTTGAGGTGCTTTTGAAGTCGCCGCATTGGGTGCCTGCCCAGGCAACTCCAGTGCTTTTGAGAACACTAGTGACACTTAAACAGAACAGTTGATCTCACTTCAACTCATAAACGAGACCAAGCACTTAGTGGCTTAACGTGGCAGAAGATGCTTGAAGGCCTTGATTATTTTCTCTTTGCAAATTGAACCCAATGCATTGATCAACCCCCAAATACCTCAAGGTTGCAATATTAATGACTTAAGTGGCAATGGTTGAATCAAAACTAAGTCAACATGTCATTACATTTAAGTGGTTATTTATTATTTTCCCTTAACATCAATATACACACTTCATATTGATACATGGAACTCACATTGCAAAGAAGAGTGTATGAAGAGACCAAGATACCTCTTTGAATCATAGATAACAGGGAACACAGGCGAGTTCTCTATTATGTGCAAGAACTTCTTCAATTTCAAATCTGACTGCAACAAAGTAGCGAAAAACAGGTAAAACAACATGGCAAAAATGAGGAACTATTACATAATTCTTCATTTACAGGAAGTTATCAACTCGCACACTGAATAAGCAAGTTCCAAGCATAAGATATATGTAACAAAACAAATATGACAGTTATAAAAAGACCATTAAAAGGAGCAGCTATTGAGGACCCACCTTATAAAATTCCATTAGTTCATCAGCTCTGAAGTTCTTTACCTAATATCAGAACAGAAACTAAGGCGCGATCAGCCAACACATCAATCACAGTTGGTAGAGAAAAAAAAACAAATATATAAATGAAAGCAATCTCATGAACTCAAAAGTGGCATCAACATGTTAAGCATACTTAATTTGGAATAATTCACTTTGCAAAACAGTAATTAGAAATAACACGCTAATGCATTGGAAACTACAAAATTTCCTTTTTAGTTACTTAGTAAGTCTCCTTAGAGCACTGTTAACAAAAGGGCACTTGTTCAGCATGCTTATTTAATATGATTCACTTTCCACAGAAAAAATTACAAATACCACAAGAACAATCTGTGCATCCAATTGAAAACCATAAAAATTTCTTAATCAACTACTTAAGAATTGCCCCTAGAGAACAGATACATAGCATAGATCTTCACTACAGATCAGACTTATGGCACATGCATGAACAGAAAAATACAATATTTATCATGAAACTACCTGCTTCAAGGGGACGAAGCTTATACTGGAAGGCGGCAAAGCCTGAGACCAAAAGAAAAGGAACATGAGTCAGTGATACGCTGCACTTCTCGTAACATTTTATCATACTTTGCTCTAAGAAACATTTAGCAGTAGCAAATATATAACTCGTACATATTAAGAAGAAACATTTAGCTGTAGCAAATATATAACTCATACATATTAAGCTAAACCAAATGTGCAATTCCTTGTCATGTCTGTTTTCGTCTATGCTTTATCTAGTAGATGAGCACTCCTGATAAAAAACATAATACTACAAATTTTTGGGATCAAAATAGAGTATCTCGGATATATATATATATATAGTAATACCATCCTCTGGCACAAGCTCAGAGGATGACAAAACTTGAACTGATCAGAGATTGTCTAGCTAGCTGCAACTCCTCGAAAACATGTAATAGATGCTGAGGCAAAGTGTGGGGTAGAAAGAAGCTTCAAGAGGGAATCCTTCAGGCATTTAAATATATAGAGAGAAAAAAAGGAAAGAATAGGTGAGCACAAGCTTCCAGCCCGGATAACACCCTATCATGACAAGATCCATTATGCCAGCAATCTGAAAATCTTCCATTTACGTTCTAGCTGGGCCTAAGCTTCAAGCGAGGATAGTAGGACACATGTGCAGAATTCTTCATTTTAGATTCTAGTTTAGGCGATTAGTTCAAACACACACCTCATAGCTGAAGGGGCCTTCTAGCGTATCCAAGTCATGAGTCCCAATTGCAACCAGTGTTCTTCGCCTAAAATATCGAGAGAATCCAAGCATGTCAATCCAAGCAGAACATTTTGAGGATCTAGCGTAAGCACAAGCATCTGATGTACTAAGTGGAGGGATTGGGGGGCTGGGCATCTATTACATGCAAATAAAATATCAAATTGAATATAGATCTCGAGAATGAAAACTAGTTCAAGCAACATATCTATCATCACCACTTCACCAAATTATTCAAAACAACTCAGCGGAGTCCTCTCTTCACATCCAGGCATTTCTCACCATTAATAGCCCTCCTAAGGGTAATAATATATATGGCCCCTACTGAGCACATAGAGCATAAGCAACAGTGAAGCCATGACTTATTTAATATATATATGCTTCCCTCACATCTTTAATTTATAAAGTAACATTATTGTATCACACTAAAATGCACGCTTGCAAAGACAATTGGCTGCATGCTGGAAATTTTTTAAAACCATTGCTCTGGACAAGCCATATAGGACATTGCATCTCAATGTAAGATCACGGTCTCTCTTCTTTACATTTAAGGTTCAGATGAACACAGTAAAAGCTTCCCAAAAATGTGTTGTCCTCCCACCACTCCCTCTCAAACCTAAAATCTTGAAATAGAGAAGGAAAACAGGTATTATGCTGCATGTTAAAGATCCAAAAATTAATACCGGCAAATGTTCTGATGGAGCTTGTCTTGAAGATCAATGAAGCTGTTATAACTGGCTTCATCAAATGTTATCCCTCTTAAGACAGCAGAAACAACGTATGGACGGATTTGTGAGGTCTGCAACACATAAATGGTCACTCAAGTAATAAATGATTCCAGCATCGATCAACCTAGACAGATCAATCCTCACATATCAGTACCTCTGGTTTTACATGCATCTTAAGCATTGATCCCCTGCTGATGTTACGAAGACTGTATTGAGGTGTCTCCTCCTGCTTATTGAATACACGCAGGGCCTGAGCAAGCCCTTCAAGGCAAAGCAAGTCATATCTGTGCATTTCCCAGAGGATACCTTATTATTATAATAGTATAGTCATTTCTATAGTACATGCACGAATTTATCAAGAAGAATAATCATTAATTACCAATACAGACTAAAATGATGATAAACCTGTCATCTCTTTGAAAAACTTGACTTATAACTAAATAATGAAGTTTCTAGATGACATGATTCAAAATAAAGCCAACAGCATTAAGGAGTCAACATCTTAACCTGCTGACCAAATCTAAAAAGGCTTGTTAAGTTTCTTGCCAACAATAATACCTATAAAATTTGGGGATTGACCCATCTAGCATGACAAGGTGTTGAACATAAACTAAATTCAAGATTGACCCCTTTCAGAACCATTATCATGAACCAGGAATCCCAAGGGTCAGAATATCAACTTGCTTCCCCATACAACTAGAATTCTTCACAAAGTGGTGAAAAAAATGTCCTAACTTGTAGACTATTAAAAGAAACTATTTACACATAAGTAAGAAAAGCCTCGATGCACACTATAAATGCTACATCACATGGACTACTCAAAAGCTGAGCCCTTTTTCAGGTGGTAATGTGTTTATGAAGTCTCTAATTTACATGCAATTGGTCCTTCACATTGATCGACTGAAAAGATAACAAAAAAAAAAACTTCAGCAACATCATAACATCAAAGAAAAGATCGAACCACACAGCAGCTCAATAGCCACTACGAGCAACACGGTCTGCCCAAGACTTGAACCCATCTGAGGACGGACACTAGCATCTTAAAACCCCGAACCAACATTCACCCGTGACCTGCGAAACAGCTCCAAACCCATCCGAAACACACAACATCTTAACCTAATGCCGAATCAGCTTCGCAGTCACCTGTTCGCGGGAACTTCGATTTTGTAGATGACTTCCTCGTCTTCATCAGTCTCCTCTTCCAGGTGCTTCTCCTTTCTGATGATCGCCTTCTCCGTCGTCTGGCCAGCACAAACAAAGAACCCCAACCTCTTCAGCCTTAATAAAAAAGAAAAATAAAAAAACCAGGCAAAACAACGGACGACGAATTCCGCTCACCACATCGTCGAGCTCGATTCCGAAGCTGAAGCACACATCCTCGAACTCCTCCTGCGCTGCCATTTCCCAAAAAAAAAAAAAAAAACGAGGGAAAAACAGAGAAAATGAGGCGATCCAAAGAAGGAAGGAACAAAAAAAAAAAAAAAAAAAAAAAACCGACCCCCCCCCCCAACCAGAATCGGGAAAAGAGAGAGAGCCGGAGAGGAGTCGGGAGCGCTCACTGTAAGTTCTTCCCAGCGCCTCGAACAGGCGGTCCCGGCCCACGCTCACGGTTGGCATCTCTTCGGCTCGGACGGCGCCCGCGGCGGCGGCGGCGGCGGCGTCGGCGGCGAGAAGACGAGAGAATGCGAGTCCTGGTGAGGAAGGAGGAGAGGGAGATTGCGGTGCTCGTGGTTAAAACCCTAAGGGCAGGACCAAGGATGATTAATGAAAATAAGAAGAAGACACACCTCGCAAAAATTGCAAAAATTATTTACTCAGTCAGTAAATTTTTGTGTTACTTACGTATTATAAAATACTGTATTGTAAATATATAATAAAAAATATAAAAAATGAGTAAAAAAAGTCGAACACCGAATATCTATTTGATAGTGAAAGCATAGGAGAAAATTTTATTTC
The DNA here is from genome assembly GCA_017140475.1 of Eucalyptus fibrosa. Lineage (NCBI taxonomy): Eukaryota > Viridiplantae > Streptophyta > Magnoliopsida > Myrtales > Myrtaceae > Eucalyptus > Eucalyptus fibrosa. The sequence continues at coordinate 60,740,371 of CM029507.1, read as the reverse complement.
ACTATATCACTTTATATTTATGAAAAAAATTAAGCTTTTATTTATAAAAATAATAATAATGCAGTTACTATTAATATTAATGTATTAAATAGTACATATACTGGATAGTAAGATGAACATTCTTCGGAAGGAACATATGCTTTGTGAACGTCAATCGGCCCCCACAATCCATCTTTTTTCTGCGTCCGGTACTCTGATTGGGGCAAGTATTCCCCGGGCTACATGAAGGTGCAAAATATGATGTCAGCAGAGCTGCCTTTCAATCGAGACACTGGAACCCTTTCGTAGTGTATACGGGAGCTTACAGGACCAGCCACGAGATGATAGATGCACGTATGTCCCGGCAAAATGGTACCGTCATCACACTGCAGAGTTTCAACCTGCAATTTAATTCAAAAAAAAGCATGGTCTCATAACTCCTTTCGACAATCTTCATCAAACAATTGACCCCCAAGAACTTCAAAACATTGTTCCGAGGGGGCTGACTATGTACCAGCTGGAGTCCTTCCCAAGCGATTGCGATGCTACGCTCCATGCTATTGGTGATATACAAGTGAACGCTTCCTCCAGAGAAAATTTTAAATAATGACCTAAAATGCTATCATTTTCTTAAAAGATGACTTGAAGTAAAGTTTGTCTCAAAGAATCACCCAGAATAGTCATTTAATTTCAAAGAATGACCTCACTCGTCGGCCGGTGAATAGATGTATCTTCAATGTATATTATGGTGGCATGATTACAGTATTTTCGTCCCTTTTTTTTTTTTTTTTCCATTTTTGGTTGCCCTGTTCATCGTCTTCTTTGTCCTCTGTTCACTTCTTCTTGCCTAAATCAAGAATATTGGAATTGGGGAAAGGCCAAAGAGCACTGGCCGCTAGTAAGGGCCGACAAGGGCTCGACGCCCATCACCGACAGCCAGCAAGGTGATGCATTTATTCACCGGCCAACAAATGAGGTCATTATTTGAAACTAAATAATAATTTTGGGTCTTTATTTGAGACAAACTCCAGTCTAGGTTCTTTTTTGAAAAAATGAAGGCACTTTGAGCCATTATTTGAGACAAACTTCACTTCAAATCATCATTTGAGAAAATAATGGCACTGTAGGTTCTTATTTGAAATTTTCCCCCTCCTCCATGATGAACTTTGAGGAACCACTTATCTGGGTGGCGCTGCTAGCAGCGAGCTTCTCCCCCTAACGCAAGGGGAGGAGTTCGATTCCCGAGTGTCGCAGGGTGACTTACCCGGTGGCACGTGTGTGGTGACTAGCACGTGTCACCTCCAGGGTTTATCCTCGGTTACCTCGGGCCTTTCGAGCTATCCGTGTTGGTATGGTGCGCGGGTTCCTTGGGTCACAAAAAAAAAAAAAAAACTTTGAGGAGAGGGCCCGGCGAGTTCCCGTTGATGGTGAAGACCAGCATCTCGTGTTTGTCCTGCTGGCGCTTCATCTCCCAGTGGATGAGCTGAAATGCGGGGCCTGCAGATGCTATTGCCACTTGCACGGACAGGCAGATAAGCAGTGTTATTAACAAGAGTGACCGACTTGGGGATGGGCTGCTTCCCAACTTGTGAATCTGGGAACCGGTCCACCTTCTCCTAGACCCAGCCGAGCAACACTTCAACCGAGTGAGGCTCAATGCCGAGTTTTCTCTTTCAGCAAAATCTCAGAAAAAAAATCAGAAAAACAAAAATCACCACACGAACAAAGATCAAGATATGCAACCTGTATGGATGATGGCTCTAACAGACGACACCAACTTCATCAGATAAGCCATGTCGAAGAATCCGTGAACAATCTCTGCGCAAACACACCAACCACAGTTTCTCACAATCATATTCGCAGAACTGAACAGAACCCACCCCAAGAAACGAAGCAGATCGAATTGTCTTTTGCATTTGTCACTCTTGGCACCTCTTTTTGCGCGTAATCAGTTGTTTTAAAATACCTCACTCTACAAAATGTTCACGCCATGGAAAAATTATAAGACAGGGGACAGCAGATTGGCGACAGGTTCTATTTATGTTCAAATTGAATCGTCAATTCATTCTAGAGAGCTTAACCTGCCCACGATTACCCAACTTGTTTTTCTCTTACCGCGTCGAGTGTTCACATATATTCAAGCGAGCGATGTACACCGTTGGATTATGGGTATCCCATCATTCTACCTTTAAGTATATGAGAGAGAGAGAGAGAGAGTAAAACTAGTCATTAATTAATAACTAATTAAAGCGAGTTCACTAATAAACATTCTTTTGAGGGGAAAATTACTAAAAAGATATTAAACTTATTGTACTTTTATCAATTCAATTATGTAATGTGACATCCCGAAATTTGGCCCCTGATTCAAATATATGAAATGGTTAATTCATCAATGCGCTTATAGTTATTTTACTCGGAGCTAGCCACTCACAAGTTAACTAATCTATTATGTGAGGCCATTAAAGGATATAAATGCGACAGACTAGAGAATTTAATCAGAAATCGATCGCTCAGTCATAATAATCGGCAAGGGTCAATATGATATTGTTATAAATCGATTAACAAACGGATATAAGCCGATTCGATGGAAGTATATAGTTGAATTGTGGGTGGTTCCGTACGATTGTGATATTCGTGTCGAACGGCAATAAACTGATTTTCTATCAATATTATACTCGGATACGTAATTGATACCTCGCGATTTTATAACAACCGAATGTCATCAACAATTCGGATGTGAATAAAAAATTATCGACTACGGGTCAAATGCACTAAAATCCTTAAAAGCTACCCGACATGTTAGGTCGTACTAAAGTCGCGTTCGGTCGATTTTAAACCATGAAATTTAATTCAGTTTTGGGAATCGGACGTTCGAGCGTGTCACAATTCATTTATTGGACATCGTCTCATTTTTTAGTGAATTTTCGTTGAGTCCGAAAATTTTGTGGAAAAATGATTTTCGAACAAGACTTTGCTAGCATGAAGGCTTTTGGGGCTTGTGATGAGTGTTTAGATATTTGGCTAAGCTTCTCATTGGCGGTTCATTTAACTTTCTTTTCCCTCTCTTTCTCTCTCCCCCTCCCTCTCCTGCGGACAACCCTCCTCAGCTGACCAATTCCTTCTTCTTCCTTATTTCTTTTCCTCACGTTTTCTTTCAAGTCTTCACCCCCTTCATTCCACTACCGCCAGCCTCTTCTCCATTTCCCCTTTAATTGCTGCCGCACTGTCCAATTCCAGCAGACACGCCCATCATCCCATCTTCATCATCTCTCCTCATCTTCATCATCAACCGCCAACTTCATCATTCTCCATCATCTCCATCTCTATTCCACCGCAGCCCCTCCCCTCCTCACACCACCAACGACCAGCAGCCGCAGCTTCACCGCCTGCAGCCAGCTTCGCCACCCTCCACATCCAGCATCCCATCCCCCTGCAGCCAGCAGTCTCCGAGTCCAACAGCTGCTTGTCCCCGCCGCTAGCTCCACCGCACCACTGCCCACAGCTACCGAGACCAGCCCAGCAGCCCCAGGTCGAGCCAAGCTCCCCCTTGGTCAAGAACTTTGTAGGGCAGCCACCACCTCCGTCAAGCCTCCGTTCAAGACACGGTTGTTTCGTGTTCTCATCGCCATCACTATGAGCCCACTGCTATCGCAATCCCGTGAATTAACTCCTCAATCTTTGATTAGGCCATTAATTGTGCCTAATGGATGTTTAGATTAATGCTAATCATGGTTAGACTAGTACTAAGATGGATTAGTGTTAATCAAAGCTTGGTTAGGCTAGTTTACATTGGTTAGGTTAGTTTACATTGGTTAAGTTAGTTAACCATGGTTAGGCTACTTAACCATGGTTAGGTTAGTTAATCATGGTTAGGTTAAGTAATCATTATTAGGTTAATTAAGTTGGATTAGCTTAATTAATCGTGATTTACTTAATTAATCGTAATTAGCGTAATTAGTGATGGATTAGCCATTTCATAGAATGTTACTCTTGTTTTCTTGGATGGATTTATGCGTAATTTTGATGGCTTGAATGTGCTATAATATGCAATTGATTGCTTGATGGTAGTTATTTATTTTTAGTATAAAACTTGATTTTATGGGCTTTTAAATGGAAAAATGTCAAGTGTTGGTTTTGGTTGCCAATCTTTATGTACTATATAAAACCATTGAGTTTTAGAATGAGAGTGTACTAAATTTGATGGTTTAATTTAAATACGTGACCACGCACAATTATTTTACCTGGAATTTTTAATAAGAAGAAAAATTGGCCAAGTTCATTATTTGAAAACGAGGTATTTAAATGCAAAGCATGGTGTTCTTGGCTAAATATGTGTTCATATGGTCACTTATTAGAACCAGTCCTAATGTGTTTACACAGGACAATGTTTGATTAAGTTTGGATGCCCCCACGGCAACGGGATACCAAGTCGCGGTTGAGGTTAGACCGATGCTCCTTTATGGAATGTCGTCTAGGCAAGGGTGCTAGACGTTACCGTGCCCAACGGGGCGGGATGATGTCCGGTTACGCCGGATGGCCGCCGACTTTTGAGTTGGCCATGGTCAATGGTTTGTAATAATCAGAACACTTGTGTATGATTGTGTTGTATTGCGCTTGATTATATGGCAAAATTTTTTGGCATGGTATGCAACATGTCAAAACGATTTTACCTTATAATCAGGATGTGTGCAACTGTTTGTAGAGTGAGAATTTTGTGTTCTAGTTATTAATTATGCTTGTTGTATTGATATCGGTATATGTGATGTGCTAACCTACAGGGATGTGCCAAGTCGAGGTATATTTGTTTGTGGTGCCTATTTAAGCTGTCTCCAAGACGAATTTGTGTCCTAATTGAGGCTTAGGTTGTTGACTCGTTGAGATTTGTCTCATCCCGTTGTGGTTAACCTTTTTTCAAGTCCTTAGTATGGAGATCCGTCAGTCCGATTCGGGGTTCCATGGGATATGGAGGTGGAGTCTACATTCTTCCCTATCCCTAGGACCACTCGGACTCGTGAATTAGTTGTGACCACGATTTGGGTCGATGAGGGTTTCTTTAATATTGTGCCCCATCGCTTCAAAGTGTGGTTCATTAATAAGCACAATGGTGGTCGAGAGGGTCCCTTGCAGGGTTTTGATGGACCGCCAGTCGGAACAAATGATGGGAAGGTAGGTTACCCATGGACATCGACATCCCGGATGGTGTCGTGGTGGACCTACAGCCCGAGTCGGAGGAGTCTGGGGTGTAGGTTGTAGGAGATTGTGGTAGTTGTATAGTTGGATGTTAGCCCGACCTTGACCTTTTTTTTTTGTTAGCAGGTCATATAGGAGTTCATTTTTAGCAGACTTGTAAATATGAACTCGTAGGGTTAACTTGGTATATATATATAAAGCGCGGTTTGTGAAAAATCACTAGCAGGTTTTTACTATCTCTATGTTTGTTTATTGGCCGGGTGTTGTATTTAATTCGCTTTCGTATGTACTTAATTAAAAGATAAAAAGAACGGGTCGGTGATGCGTCCTACGACGTTGCATTTTTAGTCGACTGCCGAGGGATGTTTGCGTGCTCGGGTTCGGGGCATGACATGTAACGTCCAAATTTTCGGAACAATTAGTTTAATGAGCTGAGTAACAATAATTAGACACTATTTTGAAATGTGTCAATTATAGGTTTTTGAAATAAAGGTACTTGGCCTGTATATTAGCCAAGCCATTTTGTGTGCTGATTGGGATGAGATGTGGTTATGGTTCTCGGTTCCAGTGCCTAATGAATGTGTAAAATTAGACACAACTAGTGTCATTTTCTCATTATTAGCCGCCCCATCTCTTTCCTCCCTCTTCTCTTTTTCCTTCGCCACTTGGCAAGGTGGTCGTGCCAATTGCCCTTTTCCTTACGCCACTTGGTGCCGCCCCGCCCCATGCAATCAGTGGAGCTTCGTGCAAGAAGTCTTGAAGAGGAATAACAGCCATGATTTTCTCTCTCTCTCTCCTCTCATTTCTCTCTCTCGTTCTTCCTCTCCCTCTCACGTCTTTCTCTCGCCGACCACTCTCTCTCAATCCCGACCGTCATTGTTTCGTTTTCTTGAATATCACTCACAAGATCGAGGGGTTCACGCCTTCTGGAGTCGCGTCCAGCATAAGCGAGGGATTAGAACTTATGTTGCGGCAAAACTAGATTCAGATAGCTCGTTGAGGCAAGTGAAATTAATATCTTGCCGGTTTATGCTAATAAAGTTGGCATTAACTTCAATATCAAGGCATAATGAAGAAACATGCAAGGAAATTTTTTTATTTGGAAAAACAAATCCACGACATGATCTTAGTAAGAAGGAAGGTATTAATGAGATGCGATTTTTTACGAAACACACAGGATTCGATCATGAGTGATTGGACTTTTATATGGGGGGTGTCCTTGCGAAAATCCTTTTGATTTGGGAGCAATGGTGAAACCATCATCCACATCTATTTTGTGTTTTTGCTAGTTGCCATTGGTGATCTCTCCCCGCCCCCAAAAACCCCAAATGAAAATGAGGAACCTCTTGACAATGAATTGATGTGATTTGATAGGTTTGCAAGTAAGAGTGGGGGATCAAAATCAATGCGTTAGGCTTGAAGAATAACAATAAGCCAAAGCTGTCTGTCTGTCTGTCTCTCCCTACCCCCTCTCTCTCTCTCTCCATGTACGCACGTAAAAGAGAGTTAAAAGATGGCGTATATGGATCGAAAAAAAGCGAGTTAGGACCGGTGTCCAAACGTGATTTTATATATCATTTTTGCGAATTAAAAGAGGTCCTCAAATGATTCATTTTATTGGAAAGGTAAACTTACGTATTGGAGGAAAAGTACGCATCACCATTTGGTGTAAGTAGAAAGCTATAATAATAATAATAAACAAGTGAAGTAACATCAAACCAGTTTACCCTTCTAACTTGGAGATGGGAGATGGGGGGTTCGAATCCCCACCTTTTCAAGGGGGTTGAGGTGGGGATGCATTAGTTTTAGAAGTGGGTTTTAACTCCCACACCCTACAAGGAGATAGGGCAAAAGTCTGAGAGTAAGCGTTATAATAGGAGTAGAGTAGGACCGACAAAAAAAAAAAAAGTAACATCAAACCGAATCTCTTTAAGGTAATTAGTGCTTATCAACGATGCTATCATTGTTAAGCAGTTTTTTAAACTATGCATTCCAAGAAATAATACATTCAACTTGTTTGAAGTAGCATTATGCAAATAGGATTGTGTCGAACACTTCTTGAAACTAGCATACTTAGAGAAAAATTGAAGTGATGAGATGTGGGTGAACTTTTTTTGAATGAAGAATAGTTCAAATCAAGTTATTGAGTACTTACCAAAAAAAAAATTAAAAAAAATAAAGTTATTGAGTTTGAAGTCATGAACTAATGAGATACATGAATTCCATAGATACATGAATTCAAAAGATGCACGAATTAAAGATATACATGAATTCAAGGAATATATGAATTGAAGAGATATATCTCATTTTGCTCACTTTCGTTAATCTATTAACCTACCATTTTACAAAACTTTTCTCTTGCAAGATTTTACCGGAAAATAGCCTCATTTTCACTTCTTTATTTAACTCTAATAGTGAACTATTCATTTCACAACAATAATATGAGGTTGTTAGGAGGAAGACAAATTTCATCATATAAAGGTAAATTTTATCAAAAAAGATAATATCTAGTACAAACTACGTACACAATAATAAAGGTCATAGGCTATAAAGTGAAATTTGCTAATTACTAAGCACAATCAATCAACACTTGTCACTAAAATTAATTTATACTGAGGTGCGGACATCTAAAGTGCTGAAACTTGGCATGGGTGGACATATAGGTGCCAAAACTTCCAATGGATACCCTTAACAAAAATTCGAAAAAGAAATGAATACTTAAGTGCCAACGATGAGAATTTTTGACTAAACAACTAACGTGGCTCTTTCCGCTGAGATTTTTAATTAATGTGGCTATTTTTATCCATGCGGAGCTAACGTGGCTAAATAATCTTAAAATAACGTTGTTTTGGTTCAAAATTTGATTTTTAATGTAAATGTTAATTAAATTAATTTTTAAAACTAAATTTAAAAAATGGAATCAAATATAGGGCGGTAGAGGCCCTCACTGTCGCCATTGCCCCACTATCATTAGAATGGGCCTGTGAGAATGGAGGCAAGGGTTGACCAGGGTTGTCGGCCCTCGGCCACTAGCCAACAATCCTAGTCAACCGCTAGTGAGGGGTCACGATGATCCCCGGATTGGGTGAGGGTTGTTGGCCTTCCCCTAGAGGGGCTAAGGGTCATCGCCTAACCTTGCCCCAGCCAGTGGCAACCCTTGGTCGATTTAGGTAAGGGCTGGCGGCCCTCCCTCCGTCTAGGTGAAGGTCACATCCCCTCATCCTAGATTTGGGTGAGGTCTTGCAGGCCCTTACTGGCAGTTGGCCAAGGTTGCCGACTCAGCAACCCTAGCCAACCCTTGCACTACCGTCATTGGCCCTTGCTAGCGATGGTGGGATAACGACATCAAGGGCCTCCATAGCCCCAAATATCATTCCCTTTTTTTCAAAAAAATTAGTTTTTTAAGTTTGATTTAATTAATAATTATATTAAAAATAAATTTTAGGGGAAAATGACGTTTTTTTGGGATAAGAATGATGAGTGGACATTTTGGCAAGTCATGTAGACTGGTTTTATTAATAAAATAATGCAACGTTGGATTTTAGGCAAGTCTTACCAAAGTTGGCACTTAAGTATCTAATTTTCGAAAAGAGTAACACGTAAGTGTACATTTTGGAAGTTTTGGTACTTATGTGCCCACTTGTGCTATGTTTTGACACTTGGGGGTGTATTTCTTCCAATTTATATTATAGTATCTTTCACACTTCAAAGAGTTATTATACTTTATCTGGTGTATATCAAAAATTGGTTTTAATTTTATTATCAAGAACTTCAAAAAAAAAAAATGTCTTCCTCATCTGGTATTTTGATTAGCACACAATTATTCATATACCCAAAGTGTCATGATTTTTTATTAATTTTGAGATAAGTGCATCATAAATCCTAAAATTTGTTCATGAGAGTTAATTAAGTCTTAAAAGTTTCAATAAATACAATTAAGTCCTAAACCTTATCAAATTGATGCAATTAAGTTCATTTTGATTAGACTAATAGAAAAAACTGGTGTGGCTTTTATCATTAATTATTATTATGTGGTGTTGATGTGAGTAAAATGACGTCTCCAACACTACCATTGTCGCAGCCCCAACATTGCTAGGAAGGGCCAATGGTGGTTGACAGGGGTCGCCAGGCATTGGCGGCGACATTATTTCAACCTTTTGTTTGATGTTCTAGTTGCGTCATAGTCAATGTCCATACACCTCAATTGTAGAAGGATTAACTCCTTCCAAGCTTTATAGTTTTCAATATTTAATATGAGAACATCATTCTTAAATTTAGAGAAATTCGTAGGTTGTAAAACTGCCAATCAAACAAACATATTTATGTTATAAAATTTGAGACAAAATTTACATAAATCATGTTTTACGTGGTAAAACATTTCGCATAATATGAATTACATGATATAAAAACTATCTGTAAGCTAAATTTTTAATTTAAATAGATTTACAATTACTTCATGAGAAAACTATCATATTATACTCCTCTGCTTAATTTGTGTGGGTAAATTAAGAAAAATAATATGATATTTTAACCTAATTAATCATATTAATATAATGAAAATTCCCATGGGATAGAATTCATCATAGTAATGTGATTAATTACAATTAATGTCCATTTCCAAATGTGATCCGAAGGCTCTTAATATATGGATTAGTAGACCTTTAATTTCATGAATAAAATATTCATCAAAATGCATGTAAGACAAAATAGTAAATTAATGCCACCAAGGGCAAAGCAATAAATTAATTCGGCCAAGGGCAAAATCATAATATCAGTGAAAAGGAGGGCAAAATAGTAAAACAAAATAGGTGTCCACGGCTCCACAAATGCGTGTTGCGCACGCGCTTTCCCTTTGCACAAACATGTGGCTCGTGCGCGCCGGCAGTTGCCCAACTCGTGCCGCACACGTCTTCTTACTCCTTCATAAGAACAATCGATTTTTGCCATTTTCACATCTTCGCCGTGCCTTCCATTGAATGATTCTCCTCCAATAGCCATCTCAAACCAAAATATATGATGGGTTTTGGATAGCACACTAGAATGGCCATATAGATCCAAAAATCGATGAAAACAACTAAGAAATTGGCCTCGAATCAAACAAAAATTCCCCTTACATAAACCTCAACCACTACAACTTTCGTCGCTTGATTAGCCTCTGGTGATTACCGATATGCCAAAATAACTTACGGCTATTCTTTCACATGGCAATGTGACCGTCTGTTCGAGTCGTAGGTGGGTAGGTGGGTCCCAAAATGCCCGATACATTATTCATTGAATAACCATGAAAATATACGGCCAAAATTCACAAAAATAAGACAGAAGTTTTAATCTTACTCCGATATCAAATGTTAGCAAAAAGCCAACTATTCTAATTATTCATTGAAGAACAATATTAAGCATCCAAAAAATGCCTAACGAATGGACATTAGAACTTCATTGAATAACCATGAAAATATACACTCAAAGATGCTAGGATGGAAGCAAAATTCACAAAAATAAGCCATAGAGAGGTTTTTCAGAAGTTTTAATCTTACTCCTTGATATCAAATGTTAGCAAAAAGCCAACTATTCTAATTATTCATTGAAGAACAATATTAAGCATCAATTAGAATCATATGTGGAAAATAGGATAAAAATTTGGTTCATAATCAGGATGCTTCATGAGCCCAATGGGATGCTTCTTCTTCTGCCCAGTTTGTATTTTTACTTGTAGTATTGGCAGGAATGCTTGGCATGCTTGACTGAGGCTAATCGGATGGTTGTGCATAAAAGGATGTGTCCATGTTTTAGAATGAGGACGAAGATCCCTGTTCGTAGGGATTTTGGGACAGAGGACCTCCAAAGCGTGCATATGGGTCTTGAGTAGACTAGACAATGTCATCTTCACTTGTCATTTCATGCTCTTGGGACGATGCAGCTTGTCTATACTACCTGAGTGCTTCTTTAGCTTCTGGTGCTAGGTCATAATGATCCCACGTAGTGGGTAAATTATTCCAAACATCTTTGGGAATGGTTTTGTTTTCCTAGCATAGGATTCTTTGGAGTTCTCGATACTCGTTTTCATAGAATCTAATAGATCTTGGATAAGATTTGTGAATCTGGGCTTCTCGGCTGTTCAAGTGAGGTTTATAGGATGTGGTTCCTATTTCTAGTGGTGCATCGAGAATACTACCATTATTTCTGCAAAAATTCCATGGACGTCGGAAAAACAGGATGGTGTGAACCTCAAGATTTGGTGTCATAGTTCTCAGTTCTTTTTCCAAGTCTTATTTCCAACAGGTAGGATGATAGAACCAATTAAGAAAGTCTAAGAGATTCTTATTGTTTTCTTTTTCCACATTTCTTCCGAGTAAGAATATCCTGGTGAGATTGGCAATGAATCTTTTGGTAGGAATTTCAATAGCTATCAAGTACTTATTGGTTAAGTACCATAATAGCGTCTTGAGCTGGTCAGGGAAATCATCTTCCTTCTAGATAAAAGGATGAATGAAAGGATAATTCAAATTTAACCCGAAATGATAAAGAATCAAACCTCCATTAAATCTGAATAGGTCTGTGTGGCATTGCCACATGAGGTTCTCCAGTTCTCGCAAGATCAAGTCATTCTGGATTTGCTGAATAATCTCCTAGGGATATTTCCAGCTTGGCAAGTCTTTGATCTTATTAATCTTGTATTTTACGCCATGATTAAGCATATGGAAAGCATGCCTTTTGATGTACATGTTGATTTCGGCTGGTGCTTTTGGTCTTGACAAGAAATCAGCAAGCACATTCTTTTTTTTCAAGAATATGTTTGGTTTTAAAAGAGTATTTTGAAAACCATTCAGCCCATCGAAGCAATTGAGAGTTTGGAATCGGTCATCTGGGGGAAAGATGCAATGTCTAATTCTACCAAAAAGTGATGATCAATGAAATGAAACTCAAATTTTTTTATTCCATTTTTTACTGCTAGGATTTCCTTGAAAGTGGAATGGTAATGTATTTCTGCTTGAGAAAACTTTCTACTTTTGTGGGCACAGATGTGTCTTTTACCATCAATTTCTTCGAACAAGATGGCCGCTTAGTATTCATCACTAGCATCGATTTGAAGAATTCTTTTTTCTGTTGATGGTATTTGTAATGGTGGGAGATTCTGCATAATTTCCTTAAGCTCAACGACTGCTTTAGTTTGAGTTTTTCCCCAAGGTGGGGAATTCTTTTTTAGCATGGATTGCAAAGGAATCAGCAGCTTTGCAATGTGTGGGACAAAACCCCTGAGATAATTGATTATCCCAAGAAATTGCTGAACTTGTTTTGTCGTGAAGTTTTCTACGGGGAACTTCAATAATTCTTAAGCGATATGATAGTATGTACCTTTGTTGAGGTGCATACTAAGAAATGAGAAAGCATAATACCATGCTTTTTCACGATTTCTGCAAATTGCTCAAGGAGTTGATAGTGTGACTACTCGTCAGGACTGTAGAGCAGAATATCGTCGATGTATACGGCTTTGGTTGGAAAATACAACACATGGCCTTTTGGAAAAAGGGATGGTGCTACTGAAGAACTTTCCACTCGAAAGTAAATGTTATTTTGGATCTCTTCGGGATGGATGCCCAATTGCCAAAATCTTGCTTTGAGGTCGAATTTGGAATAGATCTGGGCCTTGGTTAAACCAATAAAAAGAGAATCTCTGGATGGTAAAGGAACTTATCATCTTGGAGAAAAATATTGAGAGGTTGATAGTTGATCAACAGCCTCATTTTTCCTCTCGTTTTGCTCGCGCTTATTGACATAAAAGGCTTCACAAGCCCATTGAGAATTAGAAATTTCAATAAGGCATTGTTGCAATAATTCTGAGCATTCCCTTTGAGCTAAAGCCAAGTGTGGCTTCATTCCCATATGACTCGCCTTTATTGGGTTGATGTCTTCACTTTTTTTTTTAAAAGGAGGCGAACAAAGAATTTTGGATTTTCCCATAAAGGATGTGAACATTTTTGGGCGAATTCTAAATGAGATTCCGAACAAGATTCTAACAACTTTTGCATGATTGGATCTAATAGACTCATCTGAATGGAAAAGAGTCTCTGAATATTGAAAAACTCAGAGAACTAATCTTTATATCTAAGACATTTTCCAAGAATGATGCGAAGTTGAGAGATTTGAGTCATGATGTCCCACCCAATTATCAAATCTTTATTGGGGAGGTTTGATCCAAAATTTTTTGCATTTATGGAACACTGGGGAAAGAACTTGACAGTTATGGGAGTAATCCTGACATTTGTGGAGAAAGTATCTCCAGAAGCGGAGTTGAAATATCGGACATGAGGAGTCCAATATTCTTCAAAGTGAGTATCTAGAATGGAGCAACTTGCTCCGGTATCAATGAGAGCAATAACATTAATAGGTTTGGCAAACTTCGAGGTGAGAATTTTTACGGCGAGAATATGTCAAGATGTGGTTCGAAGATGTGGGGGATATGTGAAAAATGTCTTCAGATTCTGAGTTTGACTCAGTCTCACTGGAAGTTTGGTAAAAGGGGATGACACAAAGTGTTTGGTCAGATGGTTCTTCATCAGTAGAGAATAAAGATTCAATATCATCATTTTCAAGAGAAATACCTGTTTCATCGTCAATTTGATGAATTAGATGATTCTGACCTTTCTTCGCTTGAGGACAATTTTTGGCAAAATGTCATTTCTTGTTGCAAATGTAGCAACGATTTGATTTCTTATGACCTGTGCGATCCTTTCTTTTGCGTAGGTATCGCCATTTCTTTTTTTTCGGGAAATGCTTGGAGCCATGTTTGGATTTCTTTATTGAGTACTTCTTGTAGTGTTTTTTCTTGTACCGGCCACAAGTACCATCACGCCTTGCTTGGAGCATTTGATCTTTAACCAAGGCAAGGGTCATCTCGTGATGTAGGTACTTGGCGCTTTAAGCATAATTCTTCAAGGCATATATGGATTTCTTGTTGGATTTCTCCCAAGGGAATATCTTGTACTCTCTTTTGTTTTCTAAAGAAAGATCTTTCAACCATCTGGGATAGTTCTTTGGGGATGGAAGTAAGGAAAACATGCTTCAGATTTGGATATGCTTCGACTTGATGAAAGAGCTAAAGCATTATTCGATAATGCTTATCAAGATGCTTTTCCTGAAGAGAGCAGCATCTCCTCTCGAAAAATTCTCTTCTTTTTATCTCTATGAGATCAGTGGGTTTTCCCACAAAGACATGATATAAGAGAGTAATGGCATGGCTGAAATTAGGTGCCATTAGGAACAAAATTTGATCTTGTTCTGAAATTGATTGCCATCAAAGTTTGAGACTTCCTGTGAACCTTGTGGTTGGTGATGGATTGGGTATTCAACCAAGTATGAAATTCTTCAAGTTTTTCTGGCCATTTTGGATAAGGAATGTCATCGATGGTGAAGAATTGTTTTGATACCATGGATACATGCCTAGTAGGATTGCTTCTAGCAGGATTGCTTGTTTGACCATTTTCTGGATCAGAATAATTTGATTCCATTTCATAATCTGGAGGATTAGCCATGAATATTTCTGAAGTTACTGGAACTATGGGGAGAGCATCAATTGTAGGAATCGAGAAGGATAAAGAAGAGGAAAGGGATACTGAATCTGATTCAGTATCAGGAGAAGTGTGTTCAGTTGGAAACAAAATTTGTTTTTCTGGAATGGTAGGATCAGGCTCAGGTTGTTAGATAACAGAATCAGGTTCCTGAGTACTCAAATCCTTTAGAAAAGATTCTAATGGATTTGATAACATCATATGATCTGGCTTTTCTCTTATGACCACCGAACTCGATTCTGTAGGTGGGGTTTTTTCCTTCCCCTTTTCCTTCTGCATGGCTTTGAGGTGATTTCGTATTTCTGCCATATCTAGTTCTCTTCTATAGGGATCTTCTGGAATAGTGGCAAAAATAGACGTTTGTGGATGTGGGGGTAAATACCCAGTTTTGACAAGGGGTGCTAATGGATCAAAGGGTCTGAATCTTCCTTCTTCAAGAAGTTAGATTTGCTTTTTGAGCTTTTCTATCTCTGGCTTTGGACTTTCAAGATAATGATACCCAAGATGTTGTCCTGATTCCAAGGCGTGAAGCCTTTTCTGGAACTTAGAAAGTATCTTTTTGGTGCTTTCATCATACCTTCGGAGATCTTGTTGCACATTTCCAATCTCGGAATCAATTGCCTTGAAAGCATTGTTTTGTGCCAATAGAGTCTCTGATTGCCAGTTTAAAACGGCTTCAGCAGCAGGGGTTTTTTTTCTGTCTCCCATGTTCATCCACATCAGTGGGTGTAGGAATTTTGGGAACATGGCGATATCTGCCATGTGGATCAATAAACTCTTTTGTAGCAAGAAACGAGAGTTTAGAACTTTCCTTAACAAGAGGAGGAAAGTCAGTATCTTGGAACATGGCAATAGAAGAAGTGGGTGGTGCTTCTGTTGGGACTTCAAGCGGATAAGAATGTTTCTTAGCCCATTTGAGGATTGGCTTATAAAATGGAGAGAGAGCTTGCTTTTTTTGAGGAGGAGAGGGTGGAGGTGATTTTGGTGGATCTGGTAAGACTTGGGATATAGTACTGGACTCTGGTGGTGGATGTGGTGCATAAGAAACCATGAATTGGTATTTGTCACATTCACCAAGAGTATCAACAGAGGAATCTTCGTCTAAGTACCTTTGGTATACCTTATCTTTTGACTTTTTCCGGTCGAGGTGGAGGTCTTGCAAGAGGGTCTACCTCGTCAGGAGAATTTGTACAGTAAGGACATTGGCAAAAAGGATCCCAAAAATAATGACCATAATTGTCTTTATAGTAATGAACATGATGTCCATCACCGTCGAAGTGTTGAACATGCTTTTTTGGGTCTGGCTCAGAAATAGATTCAGGAACACATGGTTCGATCATGAAGAGGGTTTGGAAGATAGAAGGACTTTCTTCCTTTTCCTTGCCAAATTTGATGGAAATAGTTCCATCATTTTTCCATACGAATTCTGAGTCCGTAGACTGGAAAGGCTTGTTATGCTGGTGTAACTTTTCATAGTTGGTGATCCAAGTCTCTCGAAGGAGCTTGGCCAACGTATCCTTGGGGATCTGTTTGGGAACATGGATGCAAGATGCTTGGTCATTCTGCATAGAGATGAATAAGGCATCTTCATTACCATTGTTGAAGTTGAGGTCGAGAGCATGGTTCTGCACTCGATAAACCATCTGGTAATGTAGGGTTGCGGCTCTTCGGTTGGGGTGCTCCAGTGAGCTGGACTTGAACTTTCAGAAAAGAGAGTATTTGGGGGTCTGAAAGGGCGATGTTGAAGTTTGGATACAAAGTCACAAAGATTGTTCCAGCATTTAAAGTGGTTTGAACAGTACCGATACAAGCGTGCTGGTATTGTAAAAACCTAGTATCTAGTAACGCGATTCTTGC
This sequence comes from Eucalyptus fibrosa, assembly GCA_017140475.1. Classification (NCBI taxonomy): domain Eukaryota; kingdom Viridiplantae; phylum Streptophyta; class Magnoliopsida; order Myrtales; family Myrtaceae; genus Eucalyptus; species Eucalyptus fibrosa. The sequence continues at coordinate 60,723,779 of CM029507.1, read as the reverse complement.
CACGACTGGCAAACCTTTACGACCATGGAAAGTGAGAGCAAGACGAACAGCTCCATAATGGACATGAGAATATCCCTGTTGAACCAATTGTCTGGGAAATTCTGGAGGGATCTGAAGGGTAACAAAGTACTCCTTTTCAGTAGCAGGAATGGGATGCTGGTCGAATTTGGAGGACTGAACGTACTCCTTTACTTGCTTTGGGGTTTGGTGAATAAGTTGGCGAATGGAGCGGATAGGTGAGAATGATGAGGTGGGTTTAGCAAAAGCGGAGTAAGGGTTCATAAGAGGAAGCTGAGTTTCTGAGATCTTGGTTTCATCGCTAAGAGAGACTTCATAGAGATAATCTATCTTAGAAGCATTGGAAACACGAAATTCTAGAGGGGTTGAAAATGATGAAGAAGGAACAAGAGAAACAGGTGCTTCAAGGATTTCTGGTTGTGTAGACTCCGGTTGTGTGGTCATGATGTGAAAAGATCTTCTTAGCGGTTCACCTATCAAGCGCATGGAATGGATAATATTAAAAATGAAACCATGGCTCTGATACCATGAATGGACCTAGACTTAGAACCAGAGAATGAGAGTAAATTTCCTGTAGGTATGCAAGTTTATGTTCGTCGAAATCTGTGGAGGTTCCACAATGATTGTGGGCATATTTTACTAACCAAATCCCCTCGCATATTAATGGTATATTTTTGAATGAGAAGGTTTGTGTTAGATTTTGTGATTTCCCTTACATAAATGAATTATTGTCTTTATGAAATGCCTCCCATTAAAATGGTTTCTAAATGGGCTATTGTCACGAAAATATAAAAACGTGGAAAACCGTATGTGGAATAATTGTCACTTAAAAGAGAAAAGTGGGTCAATGCCTAAGGATAAGTTTTTATTTTAAAAACCATATCTCCAAAAAAAAAAAAAAAACTGTGGGATCACATTATAGATGACTCTTTATGCATAGGAATGTTCAACCCAAGAATTTATTTTTGGAAGTTTGTTTGTAAAACAAACTATGTGTATGTTTCCTTGTTCCACATAGGAAAAGTAAGAGAAATTGAGCAAATTAATAAGTATGTAGTTTCTTTAGTGTACCTAAAGAAATAATCAGGTGTGGGCTTGAACCCACCATACCCGCGTATGGGTGCTCGAATAATTGTGTGATTTTTTAGTGCAATTATTAGGCGCACTAACCCCTTTGTTATTTTATTTTATTTTTCGTATGGTTTTCTTATTAACTTTAATCAATTCAAAGGTTGCTTTTGTTTATTGAGAATTTTTGGAAATTAAAAAAATCGAAATTTTATTTATTAAAATAATAATAATAATAATAATAATAATAATAATAATAATAATAATAATAATAATAATAATAATAATAATAATAATATATTTTTTAATTATTCCAAATTTTTGTTTGTGTCTTTTCAAGACAACATTTGAAAAAAGAAATACTCGTTTAGTTTGCAACCTTTCCGAAGGGTTGCATTTGTTCATTTTTTCAACTTTTTCCAAATGGACACATTTGTTCATTTTGGCAATTTTTCAAAAGAATACATTTGTTCATTTTGCAATTTTTTCATGAAGAGTTGCCTATGATTTTAAGACCGATTTATATATACATGTTAGTTTTTTAGAAGAATAGGGTGTGTGATCATTTTTATCTTTTCAAGCTTTCTTTTTGAAAAACTACAACCATCTTTTCAATTGTTTCTTAGAGAGATCTTGGAGAAATACTAGAATTGTTGTATAGTATTCTCATTTTTGAGACTTTATTGTATCCTAGAGGATATTTGTCGGTGACTATTAGCAACTTTGTGGAACAAATAAATCCTTAAAGAAAGTGATATCACGCCTTAAAGTCCAACTTAATTACTCTAAATATCCGACTTCATTATTCTACACAATTTGAAGTCATAATTTACCAGCACTTATCAATTCCTCCCGCAGCAATATATACTTGTATCTCAGTAGGGTGTCATAGGCATTATCGAATTTGTGAATTGCTCTTTGGGCCTCAATTGCTCCGAAGCTTGGGTCGAGACATGAAGGAGGAAGTCAACCTGGCCAACGATAGTGTGGACAAGGAAATGCACTGTCCCATTTTCATGTAGATGATCCACTGTGCATTACTTAAATTGAGCATGTTTTAAAGAGTTACCTACTCAAACTGCTCATCACAGGTGGCCAAATCGGCAAAAACTTTGCAAAAATAGAATTTAGCACTACCAGAGGACACTCAATCTCAATAAGTTTAAACCATCAGCTTGACATTTCTTAAAAAAAGTTATAAGGAAGCCACATCAGTAATTTTCGTTAATCAAATTAAACAGAGTCAACAAAGTGAGTTGATTGCACAAAATTGGCAAGTTTTATGACTTAATTCCATTCGTTTTGAATTTTTTTTTTAACTTTATTGCACTTTTTTGATGAGTTTTTAGGATCTATGGCACACTTATTCTCTATATATGACACTAAACATTTATTGGACAAAATAAAGTATAGTGTTCTATAGGTACACTGATTACCACACTCATCATATGATGATTAGTTATTTCTTTTCTTTGCTGGCAGTAAATTGATTATTTTGAAGATTTTCCCGTCATCCCACCAGTGCGTATCAATTGAAGGTAGTGTTTTCCACATGACATAATTCTACCATGACATTATATCGGTAGATTATTTTGCATTATGATAATATTGGATTTTAAGTAAATTCCACGCATGCAGATTACTGATGTAGTTGGTGGGTAAATCTTTCCAATCAAGGCATATTGAAAAATAAGATCTCTTCCATAACATTAAGAAGATGGATCACTTTTGGTCGAACAGACATGGGCAACTTAAATTTTTCTAGAATATTTAATTGAGATATTGTTGATTCTTAAATCTATTTAATTATTTATTGTATAGAAAATTCGGGATCGACTTTGATCCCAAAACAAAAAACTAATTAATTTGCAAATTAGAAGCATTTTTCATTTAATAGTAAAAGATCACACAAAATGCATTACAGTTGGACCGACTTAAGGAATGGAGCTTTGAGCTTGAATTATCTAGATTAAGTCCTAGAACGTGCAAAATTTGAACAAGTCCATAATTCATCTAAAGTGATCGAATATACTTGTGCATGTGGAAAGATTGATTTATTGAGGCAAACTTGGGAAGTAATTAAACTATTAATTATCAAATTTAGGTCATATGAGAATATAAATGTGATTGCCTAATCTTGAATTTATAGGGATACGCTACGATTCAAATTAGCAAATCCCATATGAAAAGAAAGCCCTAATCCTTGCCTATATAAGTACACTTTTTTCAAAGTTAAAAGAGGTTGGACATTATAGAGAGGTGTCGCACAAAAGAAAAAGAGCTCCCGATTCTCATTCATGTTGAAGTTAAAGAGCACGCTCTTTCCCCAGTTACTATGCGCTGCGCCTCCTGCCCGTGCTCACCATGCCCTCACACCGTTGCTGAGTTTCCTTGCCAGTCTAACCCCGCGTCGTGTGTTTTTCCACCGCGCTTCCCGATCCAATCCTGTCGCCACAAATGCTGTCCAATGCCACCCTACACAACCATCGGAGCCTGCAATTCCAGCGTTGTAACCAACTCTTGCACTTTCATCGCGTTTAAACTTTTTGCAGGCTTCTCGGCGTTCCTCATTGCTGCGTCTTCCTCGCCAAGCTCACACATCAACGTCGACCAAGCTTCACCCAGAGCCTTGCTGCTTACCACCGGTATTACTTGATGTCAGAATCCAATTTAGGTGACTACCCAGTTTACTTGCTCACTTTGAATATTTAATTACCTAAGTATGATTAGTTGATTCTAACCGATTGGATTTTAGTCATATTGTAAAAAGGGAATTTCTTTTTCAAGTCATGCATATGATTGGGGTTTCAATTCTTTGAGACCCAAGATAAATATTTATGCTAGTCAATACATGCCATCTTTCAACTTTCTTTCACACTCCCACGCGAAAGAAGAGAGAGAGAGAGAGAGAGAGAGAGAGAGAGAGAGAGAGAGAGAGAGAGATAAACGGCAACGTCTCATTTCAGCTATGTTTCTTGAACCAAACATATAAGGCAGCTCGGAGGAGTCCTTGACATAGTCATAGGTAAACATCCCCATGCTTAACTGAATTCTAAACCCAGAGCCCTCAAAAGCATATGGCTCTTGATATGATATATGGTGCACATACCTCATGGAAATCGCCGACCCATCTCTCTCTCTCTCTCTCTCTCTCCCCGCAACGGCTGATCCATCTCTTCCATTCCCAAACATTGAAGACCAATTAGCAACGCCAACACCAGCAAAATCTCTTTCAAAGCCTAGCTTACGGTATACCCCACAAAACCCGCAACGGCTGATCCATCTCTTCCATTACCAAACATTGAAGACCAATTAGCAACACCAACCAGCAAAATCTCTTTCAAAGCCTAGCTTACGGGATACCCCACAAAACCCTAGTAAGTGCTTCTAACCTTGTCAATCTTCTTCCCACGGGCACCGTCCTATATTTCCAAGCACTCGTGCCTTTATTCTCCAACAATGGCTAGCTCCTTGATTGGGCTGTGCGCCGTCAGTCACCGTGAAGAACCAAAAAGGGAATTATATTCGCTGCTTGCATTCGTATTGGTATTATTAACCTGTAGTTAACATTTCACATATGATTGTAATCTCAAGAAAAGAAAGAGGGAACACTAAATCTAAGGACCAACACTTGATACCCTTGTGCATGTTTAATCAGGTTGTTAAGCATATAAAGTACTGCTTTGCAGCTTGCATAGTTTTGCCCTCCAAGATTTATGAAAGTTCTCATCATTAACCAGCTTCAATAGTTGTTCATTCGACAACTCATTAAATTACATCTAGTTAGAGATTATCAAAGACACCCAATGATGTTAAGTGCTCAAAAGTTTGATTTCAGCTTTTTAGCACTTAATGTTATTATCAAACATGCCATTAATATTTCAAAAAAAGAAAAAAAAAGACACACCCTTAATTTATTGAAGATGTGATAGATAAAATCAATCAAAATAAAGAACTATATGGGAACTCGCATTCTATGTTGAAACCAAATGTAATTACATTGTTTCTTATTATATTGGCTTAGTCTACAAACTAGTCCTTGTTAACACAAAAATATTGGCTAAGTACTTAGAGTTAAATTGCATAGAAAATTAGGGACCGATTTGGCCCTAACAAAAAAGGATTTTCACATCACATAGGCATTAATATTGTTTGCATCAATTAAGTTTTATTTTAATTTTATTTTCCTTTATTTTACTGCATTTCGGATAAATATAATTTAAAAAATTCAAAAATTATTATTAAATTAAAAATTTAAATGGCTTGCAACTAAGCCTAAACCGACCCATTTTCTTCTTTTCTTCAACCAGGGCTGGGCCCATTCTTCCCCCAGGCCCAGCCCCTCCACCTCCTTCTCTCATTCTTCTTCCTTGCATTGCACACCATGTGCATAGATGACCAGACATGCGTAAAATTATTATACTTTTTGAAAGTTTTAGAATTTAATTATACTTTCGTGATAAGTTTTAGAACTTTATTGCACTTTTTGAAAGTTTTATGACTAAATTGCACATTTATAATTAGTTTTAGGACTTTTATTGCACTTATCACATGTTTTATATATCCTTTTCAAATAATTATAAAGTATTGTTTCTTCTTTTATTCCTTCTTCTAGGTCACGATTAAAATTATTAGTTCCTTAGTTTAGGGTTCGGAGCTTTTTTTTAATTGTTAAAATTTTCCATGTAAGGAAAATTTAACAAAAGAATTTCACCAAGGGACAAATTTAACCTAAAATGACAATCAGGGTCCCTTAGCAAGTCAAAATGTCTTGAAATTCTTCACTGAGAAATATCAAAAAGATTTTACGCCTTCAATAATCAAATGAAATGTCATAGGTCGTTAAATGAATTTTGTATTATAACTAGCATGATCAATTAAATTATCATTGTAGGATCTTTGGCGCATGAAAGAATTATTATTTTCTGTTTAGTGTATATCAAAATTAGTTTTGTTGCTACTATCAAGAATTTCTATGAAATATGTCTCCCCTATTTGGTTTTTTTGTAACCAAGTTGAGGCAATAGGTTAAATTTATAATTTTTTATGATAAAGGTCTTGGAGGAGGTAGAAAACGTTTTCCATGCGAAAAAAAAAATTGTCCAATTGATGCTTTTAATTGGAGTTGAAGCGCCATGTGCTTATAGTTGTACTTTTGTGAAATACTGGTTTCTTATGTACTTTTAAACCATTGGCGACAATTTGACCTAAGGCTACAGGTGTTGAAATATGAGTTTTTGGCAAAAGGTTATTCTCGTGCATTTTCAACATCTTTTTTATGTCATTTGAAAAAAATGTATATTTTTTAGGGATAACATGATGCCATATTGATTAATTAGATGAGCAAACTACTTAAGCAACTTACATTTAAACTCCTTATCATAGTAAATGAGGATGTCATCGATGTATATCTACGTATTCACAATAATGGGCTGGAATGTCTTGTACATAGCCTTTTGGAACAATGATAGTGCAGTCTTCAAGCCAAATGGAAGAACTATGCTTTGTGATTGTGATGGCTTACCTGCTTATCGAGTTTTAATCACCATGGAAATTCGGTAGTGAAGTTGCTCCAGTTTTAAAAAGAAGGAAAATGCTTCTAATATTTTGATTTTATGAGGATTCCATATAAGGAGTATGTACAATATCAATGGACCCCTCACGTCTTATGTGAGAAGAATTTCATTATCTCAAGAATGATAATATATAAAGAGATACTTTAGGCCTTCCAATTTTTGTGTGCAATGGATAAGATTTGAAGTAATTAGCAACTTATTTGGTATTAGAGACAATTAGGGATTTGTCTAGGATAATTTGCTATGGGAAGGATATGTTGATAATTCCGATTATTCTCCACAAAAATGAAGATATGTACAATTAACTGACCAAAAAAATATGTACAATTAGATAAGAATAATGCAGAATAGTGAATTGGAGAATTTTCCGTATATTTCAACGTATTTTTTTCTTTGGTCAAAATTGATGTGTGTTTGAGAAGAATATTTTATTAGATGACTATCTAACAAAACATATCAATCAATATATACACAATCTTTGACAAAAAGAAGAAGAATATATGCATGATCAAAGAGTGATACAAGTGCAATCTTGATAACTATAGATAATCAACAGAATTGTCAAAATCTTTAACATTGGAAATTATCTTAGAAAATATCTAATCGTCTCTAACAAGTGGCAAGTTCACCCTGTTGATGGCTTAAAAATTATTTGATTGGCATTAACTTAAACAACTTGCTGGTTAATGCTAATAAAATTCGGGTATGTTTATAATCCAAATTCTGTTATTTGAAACATATAGGGCAACTGCACATTAATGAATATGGAAGGATAATATCTCTGGCATCCTCTTTTGATTGGCTAGTCGATACAAATAAAATTCCCTGATTCCATCACGAGTGGCTTGACTTATATATATATTATATTACACGCATAGCGGAACAACAGATCGCAAAAACATATCTCTAAAGCAAAACCATCAGCCTATTATCCTTGCAAAAACCCTATTCACTTGGGAGCAATGTTGAAACCATCATTAACATGTATTATGTTGCTGCTAATTGCCATCGGTATCTCTCTCTCTCTCTCTCTCTCTCTCTCTGCGCTCACGCATGAGAATATGGAAGACGTTCACAATGGATTGATGTGATATGGCAGGTGTGCAAGAAAGCGAGGAAGCAACAGCTCCATGCTCTACTGTCGAACAGTGCGGACCACCTGCTTGTTGTACGTGTAGAGCCTTCTACTGTTATTGCACATGCCCACAAGGAGGGAATTTCACAGGAGATCTCGAGGGTAACGGAAATGGGGGTAGGAAGCTCCTTGAAAGGATATGAAAATTGATAAGTCTCTTATTACGTCAAAATATATATTTACCAGTTGTTGCGTCTCTCTTATTACGTCAAAATAAATATTTACCAGTTGTTGCGTCTCTCTCTCCCTCTCTCTCCCTCTCTCTCCCTCCCTCTCTCTCTCTCTCTCTCCGCGTGCGTCCGTGAAAGAGAGTTGAAAGATGGCCTGTGTTGATCGAAAAAGAAGCGAGTCAGGACCAGTGGCCAAACGCAGTCTATATAAAGCATTTTCGCAAATTAAAATAGGTCCTCAATTGATTCTTTTTTCTTGCAAGATTATGGGAAACTGACCCCATTGTTATTTTTTCCTCTCTAGCTGAGAACTATTTAATTCAGAACAACAATATGGGGCTGCTGGGAGGAAAATAAATTTCGACTTAAAAAAGTAAGGTTTTTTTTTTTTTTTTTTTTTTAGAAAGAAAATACACCGGTATAAAAATTAACATACAATATCTATATATTCAATAATCCAATTCGGTTGGTTATTATTTAATAATCAATCTCCTAATAGTATGATGATATCATATAATATAAATTATATACATTGGGATAAATGATTATACTTACATAAGAAAGTAAATTTCACCACAGTAGACAATATGGATCATTAAAAAGTGCTAAATGCATGATGAAATTTTTTATGGCAATTTTTTCATTGCAAAGTGTGCATTAAAAATTTTTAACAGTATTTCCTTTTAATCGAACTCAAAAAGCACAAAATCACTAAATTGTTTGGTCAAAACGATTGGTGAAAGATTTGCACCACAAAACATGTTTCCCATACTGAAATGAAAAGCAATAATGGAATAAACTGCAATGTTTCATTTTAACTATGTTTCTTCAAGCATACAAATAAGGCAGCACGAGGGTGTCCCTGACATAGTCATTCTACAACGTAAAACTTACGAGATCATATGGTAAACATATCCATGGTCAACTGATTTCTAAACCCAGAACCACCGAAAGCATATGGCTCTTTGATGATTCTATAAAAACTTTCCCATCTCCGTGCACATACCTCATGCAAATTGCTGACCCATCTCTCTCCCTCCCCCGCCCCCCACCATCGCTAGGAAGGGCCGACGATGGTTGATAGAGATCACCAAACATTGGCAGCGACATTATTTCAACCTTATGTTTGATGTTTTAGCTACGTCATAATCAATGTCCATACACCCCAATTGTAGGAGGATTAACTCCTTCCAAGCTTTATAGTTTTCAATATTCAATATGAGAACATCAATCTTAAATTTAGAGAAATTCGTAGGTTGTAAAATTGCAAATCAAACAAACATGCTTATGTTATAAAATTTGAGGCAAAATTTACATAAACCATGTTTTACATGGTCAAACATGTCACAAAATATGAATTACATAATATAAAAACTGTTTGTGGGCTAAATTTTTAATTTAAATAGATTTATAATTACTTCTTAAAGAAACTATCATATTATAATTCTTTCCTTAATCCGTGTGGGTAAATTAAGAAAAATAATATGATATTTCAGTCTAATTAATCATATTAATATAATTAAAATTCCCATGGGATAAGATTCATAATATTAATGTGATTAATTACAATCAATGTCCTTTGCCAAATGTAATCCAAAGACTCTAATATATAATTGAACTAATTAAAGATGTTATGGCTACTCTCTAATTAATTAAAATATATGAATCATTGGACATTTAATTTCATACATAAAATATTCATAACAACGTATGAAAGGCAAAATAGTAAATTAACGCCACCAAGGGCAAAGCAGTAAATTAATTCGGCCAAGGGTAGAATTGTAATATCAGTGAAAAGGGGGACAAAAAAGTAAACAGAAGAGGTGTCCGCGGGTCCACGAGCACGTGCTGTGCACGCACCTACCCTTTGCGCGAGCATGTGGTTGCATGCGCCAGTAGTTGCCCAACTCGTGCCGCACGTGCCACACGTCTTCTTCTTCCTTCTTCACACGAACAATCGATTTTTGCCCTTTTTGCTTCTCCGCCGCGCCTTCCATTGAATGATTCTCTTCCAGTAGCCCATGTCAGACCAAAATATATGATGGGTTTTGGATAGCACACCGGAACGGCCATATAGATCCAAAAACTGGCAAAAACGACAAAGAAGTTGGCCTTGGATCAAACAAAAATTCCCCTCACACAAACCCCAACCACTATGACTTTAGCCACCTGATTAGCCTCCGGTGATTACCTTTATATACCAAAATAACTTATGGCTATTCTTTCCCATGGTGGTGTGACCGTACCGGTTCAAACTCGGGGAGGTGGGTCGCCGCCATAATTTGGCTAGAATCAGGAATTCCTCTTTTGACTCCAAAATGCCCGATACATTGTTCATTGAAAAACCATGAAAATATATAGCCAAAATTCCCAAAAATAAGGCAGAAATTTTAATTTTACTCCGATACCAAATGTTAGCAAAAAAACCAATGATTCTAATGATGCATTGAAGAACGATATTTAAGCATCAATTAGAATCATATGTGGAAAATAAGATAAAAAATAATTATGACCTTTGGCCATTGTTCAAGTTTATGTTTGTCAAAATCTATGGAGGTTCGACGACGATTATGGGTGCACTCTACTAATCTAATCCCCTCGCATACTGATGGTATATTGTTGAATGAGAGAGTTTGCGTTAGACTTTATGATTTTCCTAACATAAATGAATGATCATCTTTATGAACTGCCTCTCATTAAGATAGTTTCCAAATGTGGAATAACTGTCACCTAAAAGAGAAAAGTAGATAAATATCTAAGGATAAGTTTATATTTTATAAACCATATCTCCAAAAAAAACGTGAGATCACATTACAAATGACTTTTTATGCATAGGAATGTTCAACCCGAGAACTTATCAAGTCCTTCTGTGGCAAATATAAACTTGTATCTCAGTTGGGTGCTATCGGCTTTATCGAATTTTTCGATTACTCTTTAGGCCTGAACTGCTCCGAAGCTTGGGTCGTTACATGAAGGAGGAAGTCAACCCAGCCAACGATAGTGTGGAGAGGGAAATGCACTCTCCCATTTTCATACAGATGATCTGTTGTGCATTACTTAAATGGAGCAGGTTTTAACGGGCCCCTATACTTCAGGGAAGACTAGCACAGTAACCTACCGCCATGGTCTCTCACTTAAATTGCTAGCAACATAAGGTTTCAAACTCTCGACCTCAGTAATGAAGGAGGACGCTCAACCAACTGCGCTACCCATGAATGGGTAAATAAATGGAGTTGATTGCACAAAATTAGCAAGTTTTAGGACCTAAATTCCATTTTTTAAAGGTTTTTTTTTTTTTAACTTAATTACATTTTCTTGACTCGTTTTTAGGATTTATGGTACACTTATTCTCTCTATATATGACACTAAACATTTATTGGAGAAAAGAAATTATAGTGTTCTATGGGCACACTGATTACCACACTCATCATATGATGATTAATGGGAAAATTATCAAAAAAGTTCTAAACATATTGTAATTGTACCAATTTAGTCATAAACTTATTTTTTTAACTAATTGAGTCTTAAACCTTTTACAATTTTTCCTGATTAGTCCATCTGGCTAAAAATGGCCGGTGCCAGCGGCATTTTTTAATAATATTTTTTAAAAATATTTTATTAATTTTTTTTCTTTTTTTTCCCTCTCCCCCTTCCTCCTCCTCTCCTCCTTCTTCCCTTAGCTCCGACGACCAACTAGAGGAGAGGGCTGGCCGGTCATCGGATTGAGGCAGCTGGCGAGGCGAGCCCTCGCCAGATTTGGCGAGGGGGGTCTCACTATTGCCAAGTTTGGCGAGGCGAGCCTCGCTTGATTTGGCAAGGGCTCACCTCGTCAGTCAGGCGCGCGCCCAGCGACGGCGGGCGAGCCCCCACTGGATCTAGCAAGGGCTCGCCAGGCGAGCAGTCTCGAAGGCCTCGCACGACCTGCACTGCCTCCTCCTCCTCAACCCGTCACCCTCGTCGCCGTCGCCATCGCCGCCTTATTAGGGTTCATTGGTGTCGACACTGTAGCCACCATTGCGGCCGGTGGAAGCCGGCCCCCGGAATCACATGCGGGGGGGAGAGAAACCTCGGGGCTCCATGCAAATCGGCCAGGGCTCGCCTTGTGACGCCCGCAGATCTGGTGGGGGCTCGCCCTGCTGTCGCTGGGTGCGTGTCGACTGGCGAGGCGAGCCCTCGCCAGATCAGGCGATGCTCGCCTCACCAGACCCGGTGACGGCGAGGCCCCCTTTGCCGGATCTAGCGAGGGCTCGCCTTGCCGGCCGCCTCAGTCCGACGACCGTCCAGCCCACCCCTCTGGCTGGTTGTTGAAGCCAAGGGAAGAAGGAGGAGAGGAGGAGCAAGGAGGGAGAGGGAAAAAAAAAAGAAAAAAAAAGGAAAAAAATTGATAAAATATTTCAAAATATAAAATATTATTAAAAAGTGCCGTTGGCACCGGTCACCGCCATGTCGGTGGGCCGGCCATTTTTAGCGAGATGGATTGATCGGGAAGAATTGTAAAAGGTTTAGGACTTAATTGGTCAAAAAAATAAGTTTAGGACTAAATTGTCACAATTGTAATAGGTTTATGACTTTTTTGATAATTTTTCCAATGATTAATTATTTCTTTTCTTTACTAGCAATAAACTGATTATTTTGAATTTTTTTTCCGTCGTCCCCCTAGTGCCTATCAATTGAAGGTAGTGTTTTCCACATGACATAATTCTACCATGACATTATATCGGTAGAATTTTTGCATTATGATAATATTGGATTTCAAGTAAATTCCACACATGCAAGTGTTAGATTACTGATGTAGTTGGTGGTGTAAATCTTTCCAATCAAGGCATATTGAAAAATTAGATCTCTTCCATATCATTAAGAAGATGGATCACTTTTGGTGGAATAGACATGGACAACTTAATTTTTCTAGAATATCTAATTGAGGTATCGTTGACTCTTAAATCCATTTAATTATTTATTGTATAGAAAATTTGGGATCGACTTTGATCCCAAAACAAAAAACCAATTAATTTGCAAATTAGAAGCATTTTTCATTTAATAGTCAAAGATAACATAAACTGCATTTCTATGTTGAATAAATTAAATATATGGGAACTTGCATTCTATGTTGAAGCCAAATGTAATCTCATTGTTTCTTATAATATTTGCTTACTCTACAAGACTAGTCCTTGTTAACACATAAATATTGATTAAGTACTTAGAGTTAAATTGCATAGAAAATTAGGGACCAATTTGGCCCTAACAAAAAAGGATTTTCACATCGCATAAGCATTAATATTGTTTGCATCAATAAAGTTTTATTTTAATTTTATTTTCCTTTATGTATATCTAGGTATTCACAATAATGGGCTGGAATGTCTTGTACATAGCCTTCTGGAACAATGATAGTGTAGTCTTCAAGCCAAATGGAAGAACTACGCTTTGTGATTGTGATGGCTTACCTAGTTATCGAGTTTTGATCACCATGGAAATTCGGTAGTGAAGTTGCTCTCACAGCATCACACCAGTTTTAAAAGAAGGAAAATGCTTCTAATATTTTGATTTTAGGAGGATTCCATATAAGGAGTATGTACAATATCAATGGATCCCTCATGTCTTATGCGAGAAGAATTTCATTATCTCAAGAATGATAATATATAAAGAGATGGCCTTCCAATTTTTGTGTGCAATGGATAAGATTTGAAGTAATTAGCAACTTATGTGGTTTTAGAGATAATTAGGGATTTGTCTAGAATAATTTGCTATGGGAAGGATATGTTGATAATTCCGATGATTCTCCAAAACAATGAAGATATGTACAATTAACTTACCAAAACGATATGTACAAATAGATAGAATATTGCAGAATAGTGAATTGGAGAATTTTCCGTATATTTCAACATATATTTTTTTTGGTCAAAATTGATGCGTGTTTGAGAAGAATATTTTATTAGATGACTATCTAACAAAACATATCAAACAAGATGTACACAATCTTCGACAAAAAAGAAGAAGAAGATATGCATGATCGAAGAGTGATACAAGTGCAATCTTGATAACTATAGATAATCAACAGAATTGTCAAAATCTTTAACATTGGAAATTATCTTAGAGAAATATCTAATTGTCTTTAACAAGTGGCACGTTCACCCTGATGATGGATCAAAAATTATTTGATTGGCATTAAGTTAACAACTTGCTGGTTAATGCTAATAAAATTCGGGTATGTTTATAATCCAAATTCTGTTATTTGAAACATATAGGGCAACTGCACATTAATGAATATGGAAGGATAATATCTCTGTCATCCTCTTTTGATTGGCCAGTCGATACAAATAAACTTCCCTGATTTCATCACGAGTGGCTTGACTTATATATATCTGATATTGCACGCATAGTGGAACAAACAGATCGCAAAAACATATCTCTAAAGCCTATTATCCCTGCAAAAACCCTTTTCACTTGGGAGCAATGTTGAAACCATCATTAACATGCATTATGTTGCTGTTAATTGCCATCGGTATCTCTCTCTCTCCCTCTCTCTCTCTCTCTCTCTCTCTCTCTCTCTCCGCGTGCGTCCGTGAAAGAGAGTTGAAAGATGGCCTGTGTTGATCGAAAAAGAAGCGAGTCAGGACCAGTGGCCAAACGCAGTCTATATAAAGCATTTTCGCAAATTAAAATAGGTCCTCAATTGATTCTTTTTCTTGCAAGATTATGGGAAACTGACCCCATTGTTATTTTTTCCTCTCTAGCTGAGAACTATTCAATTCAGAACAACAATATGGGGCTGCTGGGAGGAAAATAAATTTCGACTTTAAAAAGTAAGTTTTTTTAAAGAAAGAAAATACATCAGTATAAAAATTAACATACAATATCTATATATTCAATAATCCAATTCGTTTGGTTATTATTTAATAATAAATCCCTTAATAGTATGATGATGTCACATAACATAAATTATGTACATTGGAATAAATTATTATACTTACATAAGAAAGTAAATTTCACCACAGTAGACAATATGGATCATTAAAAAGTGCTAAATGCATGATGAAATTTTTTATGGCAATTTTTTCATTGCAAAGTGCACATTAAAATTTTTTAACAGTATTTCCTTTTAATCAGGACAAAATCACTAAAAAAGTGGCTAATTTTGCGTGAAGGCCTTATTAAAGTTAGCTGTCAGGCATATAAATTCTTATATATATATAAATTCTATATATATATATATATATATATATATATATTTTTTTTAATCAGTACATAAATTCTTATATTTAGTGAGTGGTTTACCACACACATCTTGAGAGAGGAATGTGCTTATCATAGTACATTAAAGATTTGTCATACAATAATTTCTGTTCACATAGGCCTGATGGGAATTACAAACTTCCCATGTTCTTTCAACAACTCTGATGGTTACGTGCAAAACATAACCTCTTAGGGTGCGTTTGGGAAAGCTTTTGGGAAAAGCCTTTAGGAAAATGCAAAGGCCCTTGAGCTAAAAGGTTTTGTGAAATGCAAAAACTGTTTGGTAAACTATAATTGAAAAGAACCTTGAGAAGCAACTTTGGGGAAATGCTGTTTGGTAAACATATATTTGAGAAGTCCTTTAGAGTGACCAATTTAAGTTTTTATTTTTTATTTTTTTTAAATTGAAAACAAAATAATTATTTTATATATATATATATATATATATATATATATATATATATATTTATATTTTGCATTGAGATGTATATATAAAAGAGATATATTAACAAATTCAATGACTTTTTTTATTATATTTTTGCATTAAGATGTATATATGAAAGAGATATATTAATAAATTCAATGACATTTTTTTGTATATATTTTTGCATTGAGATGTATATATAAAAGAGATGTATTAACAAGAAGAAAGATTAATTTCATTATAATAAACATGATTACATATGCATCAAAAAAGAAATAGGTTTTCATTGAAAATTACAAACATCCTTAAGTATTTACTAAACTCATTGCTATTTGATCACGTAAACGCGCCATGTCAGAAAATATATTGTCATTTGAAGTACCGACTCCCTCATTTGTATTATCACAGTCAACTGAATATCCATAATTGGGATCCAAATCTGCTCTTGCAAAATGTTTATCATTGGCGGCGTTCCGTCGTATATAATTATGTAAAGTCATTGCTGCTATAACAATTTTTACTTGCTTTTCAAATGGAAAACTTGGCATATGCTTTAGAATTTTCCACTTCTTCTTCAACACACCAAAAGCTCGCTCAATTTCCGATCGCAGCGAGGAATGAGCGATTAAATACTTCTCGATAACTTGTAGGGGCAGGACCTTGTTGAAATTCAGGCAAATGATATCTAACTTCTTTGTATGGTCCCAAATAACCCGTTGGATTTGGATATCCAGCATCTACTAAATAATATTTACCTGCATAAATATAATATAAATTTGATCAACATATACCATATTTATACATATTAATGTACAAAAACCATTAATTAACAAACCTGGAGGAGGATGAGGAAATTGCACATCATGTCTCCCTAAAGCTTCATAGAAAATACGAGTATCATGGGCTTGTCCCTCCCAACCAGCCCAAACATAAATGAATTCCATGTTAAAATTACACACCGCTAAGACATTTTGAGTCGGTGTACCTTTTCGACCAATAAAACGAATATGATCTTTTACAGGTATCACCGCTGGGATATGAGTGCCATCAATAGCTCCAATACAATCCTAAAACAAAAATGCAAATATTATTATATAATCAAAATTTGCATTTAGTTATTTCTTTCTATTGAATAATCAAAACGTACCTTAAAAAAATGGATAAAATCTTCGATTATTTTTTATTTTCTCCGGAACATCCCTAAATTGCCAATCAGCTGGTTGGATCAAATCTTTTCCCATTTCACATACTTTGTCTAATACTAAGTTAAAGTACCTGCTTATAGTTTCCCCAGAGCGTTGAAAGCGCTCTTGTGTTAACTTGTTACCTATACCATGTTCTAAAATATGAAGAAATATTCCAAGCATTTCTTGAACATTAATATTCCTAGTTCCTTCAAGACCATAACGTGTTACCAAATCATGCATTAAATTATTAAATGCAATCTTATCCATTCTAAACATTTGATAACACCTTATCGGATTAGCATCTTCGCCCATCAACTCTTCTAACCATGCATATCCTGTATATGATGATGTCCTACAATGTTTTTTGTGACTGTATTTTGCTTGATAAGCGATTGTGGCTTGAGTAATTTCCACAAGTTGATTGAATTCCTCGTCCTCTTTTTCATCGATTTCTTTTTCAGGAGAATCGTCCATATCTGTTTAAAGTAACAAAACAGTAAGAAAAGTGATGAATAATCATCCATCAATGGAACAATTATCATCCATAATATATAAGTAAATTCCACCAAATCGAAATAACACAAACTGAACACACATGTCTCACATTATAACATAATCATAAGAAGAGTTCACAAGTAGCGCAAATTAGCAACCGAAAATAAGTTTCACATTACAACATAGATTAAATTGAAAGAGTTCAAAGAAGTAACTAGCATCCTAGTGGCGACTATTATGCTCTTCCAACTTATATTTCAGCCACTCAACTTTTTCTTCATCTTCATCCAAATTCATAAAAATCTGCCTGTTGTCTTTTTTCTCAGCAAAATGAGAGAGTGCAAAGAAGAACAACTTTCTGTCTTGCTTAATCTCAGGTATGGCTTTCAATGTTTGCACAATTTCTTTGTAAGGATCAAACTCCCTTGCAACCGATGTTGCATTGCTCCTACTTTCAACAGCTGAACAAAGCCTGTCGATTTGTGATGCTAATTTATCAGGTCCGCTCAACTTTTTTCCTTTATTTCCTCGAGCTTGCTTTGTTGAACTTTCTACCGTTCTTTTACAGCTCTTACTTTGACTTGGTTAGGCATTTGTTTCACCTACATCACGCTCTAAAGTATCATCAGTAGATCCTGCATAATCACCAATGTCAGCTTGTGTGGTCTCAACATTCTCATTATTACATAAGCCTTATGCAAGATTCCAAGTAACACTTCCAGTAGCAACTGTACCCTGGAACATTTGATCCAACAAAACTTCCAAATCCGGATGTATGCGTTTCATTCGAAAGACTCTAAGTTTAGGATTGACCTGTTATAATAAAATATTTTAGGAGTTATATTATAAAAGATGAACTTACAAATAAAATAAAAAAGTAACAAAAGATTAGATAAACACCTGAATTTTTCTTTCCCACCATTCGTCACTCGCGTCAATGGTTTTCTTCCTTGGATCCCATCCTAGTCCCGTTTCCTTTTGAATCAATTGCTTCCATTTTTTCCATTCTTCCTTTAAATTATCCCACTTACTCTTCATTTGATTTTTATCATATTTTTTTCCCCTCAACTCCTGAAACTTGTTAATTATATCCGTCCATCCATCCCTTTTGTTGCTCGCAGGACGATTGCCTTTTTCAATTTGTTCAATGCATAATCGACAAAAAATTTCTACATCTTCATAACTCCAATATGCCTTTTCCTTTGATGAACTTGCCATCTTTCAATAAAATGAATACAAATATATTTGAAAAATGAAAAGAGATAATGTTAACTATAAACACAAAGCAAGAGACACTATAAATAAATTAAAAATGCAATTCATATGAACCCACGTGAAAAAGCACACCAAGTTGGATATGTAAGTGGGGAAAAAGAATAGAAACATAAAAAATTGCAATTCATATGAACCCACGTGAAAAAGCACACGTGAAATTAAAAATGCAAGAGACACTATAAATAAATTAAAAATGCAATTCATATGAACCCACGTGAAAAAGCACACCAAGTTGGATATGTAAGTGGGGAAAAAGAACAGAAACATAAAAAATTGCAATTCATATGAACCCACGTGAAAAAGCACACGTGAAATTAAAAATGCAAGAGACACTATAAATAAATTAAAAATGCAATTCATATGAACCCACATGAAAAAGCACACCAAGTTGGATATGTAAGTGGGGAAAAAGAACAGAAACATAAAAAATAGAAGTGAAAGAACTTGAGTTTGAGGTGGGACAATCTACACCTTTTGAGCGGAGAGAGGCGAGCACTTCGGTTGTGAGCGAAGAGAGAGTTGTGCACTTGATTCTAAGCTAAAGAGAAGTGAAGAAAGAATATTAACAAGTTACAAAATTCAACATACTAACCTGAATTTTAAAAACCTGAAATAGGTACTAGACCTAAAAAAAGGTCAAAAACATTGTCATTTTAACATTGATTTCTGAACTTTGTGAATCAACTTGAAACAAGGCAATAATCCATTGCTGACTTTTCCAAATCTTAGCTTCACGGCATTGTTAATCAATGACCAGGTCAAAAAGGATAAAGCCCTCAAGTTTATTTGCTATGTTTGGCATTTGAGGGAACAAACACAAATCTGACACTTCTTAACTTACCAAAACATTTAAGGGAAACAATATCCACAATGAAGGATAAGCGTCAAGCGAAGATAAGAACAAATGCAGAAACACTTGTTATAATAATTTTTCCATGTGTAAAAAAGGATCTCACCAAAAGGCAGTAATGCTTGCCTTTTATAAACGGATAAAATAAGAAAATTCAGGTGGTGTGATTATGTATGCTAATTAGCAAGCAAAAGAATTGAAAAATAAATGAATGAGTAAGGGGATGCTCCATACAGATTCCTCTCTTAAACAGCCAGAGACATTAGAAACTTAACAGAAGGATAGAAAAAAGAAAAAAATGAGTAAGGGGATGATGCAACATACCGTTTCCTTGCTCAAAAGAGCTACCGATACTAGATTCCCAACAACCTGCGAAGACATGGTCAAAAAGATCAGGACAACATGCTGGATGGTCAAGATAAAAAGTCCATCTTAAAAAACTCAATTAGCAAATTTGACGTGGTGACTAGCAAACATTCCCCAAAACTCTCCATTAAAGGCACCAATAGAAAAAAATTAGGTAAGGGAAAAAAACGATGACAAGATAAGAGCACAACCAAGCACATTGGACAAGAACTTATCATTTCTTACTTATCACCCTAATGGAAAGTCCAATCAGTCTATTATTTGCAAGATGCACGACAGACCAGCCCACGACTGATGATTACCTAGTGTCATACCAACTACTATTATGTTCATTGGCATCAAGACTCGAATCATAGATTCTTATGTATGCATTAGAATGTAAAGGAGGAGAGAGGGAGGAAGAGGTGCACTAGTCCTTAGCCTTGCCATATTAACACTAGACTTAACTCATTTTACTTGGAAAACACTTTCCTCTTTTCTAGCAGGGAGCTTCATTTTCTGTCTTTCATGCTGCTGAGGTTTCATTGACACCAAAAATCAATGAAAACATTTCTAAAAAAAATACTTTCAAATGCAACAAACACACCCCAAATCAAATCACATCTTCTCTAAAAGAATATCTGATGCTTGCGTACATAAAAATTCGTTTTTGAAATATAGCCATCTCCTTCACGCCTGATCTCATACATGACAGTGGTCACCCATTTCCCCAAATAAAAGGTAGTTTAGTTAAGCACTCAAATCAGGTCAAATTTTGTTCAATCTGCATCTAAATTGTCAAAATAAAAATTAACAATAACTCTTTGCAATTAGAGTTGCTTGATTCTAATCCACCAAAAACCAAGGCTGCTTACATTTTAGTCATCCCATCCATATGTGTTGATTCGCTTCTAGAGAATCCACAAAACAAAGCAAGCAGATAGCAATTGTGTGGTGGAACTCGCCACCGCCCATCATAACGCAGGCCTCAATGCACTGACGTCCTTCAAGATTATTTGTTGTTCGTCCATGGGCATTCAAAGTTCAGGTAATTTGCAGAAATTTGTGTAATGTCGATGTCACAATGATCGAATCACGCTTCTATTGAGTTCAAAATCTCTTGATTCTAGCACCCACGTTCCGAATTTGCCCATTTGCTAGTAGATAAGCCATTTACAATGAAAACCAAGTGCGAGAGACACAAAAAGAGAGAGAGAGAGGGGGCGCTCACCGTTGCTAGTAGGTGCGGGAGTCGAGTCGTGGGACTAGGCTTGAGCGATGGCAAGCAACGCAATGACGCAATGACGATGAACGAGGGCCTGGGCGGATAGTATCCACTGAAGCTTCGGCGACCGAACAGGTGAGCTTCGGTGACTGATCAGAGGGGTGAGCTTCGACAAACGACTGGAGATGCGGGCTTTGACGACCAAGGGGTAAGATTTGAAGCGGCAAGAGCGAGATCTAAAGAATCGAGAAGAGCAAAGTAGAAGGGAAGGGAAGCGGCGTATTTGCAGAGTTGAGAAGAGGAATGCAGCAGGGAAAGGGAAGTGGCGTCTAATAAAGAGACGAGAGTTGCTTGGAAGAGTTAGGGTTTTTTTTAAAAGGGTCACGCTTGGAATTTTAGTAAAATTTTAAGGGTAAACAAGGAATAATGAATTTTTTTTTAAAGATTTACTGTTGCTTACCGAGAATGCATGAAAGCCAAGGCAGCCAAGGGGCTGCCTTGGGCTTTTAGCCTTCAAAAGGCTGACATTTGTGCAATGGGCATTCAAAATTTTTTGCCAAACACTCTTTATTTGGCCTAAAGGCCTTTAGACCCCTAAAGATCCTTAGCAAAGCTGGTGCCAAACGCACCCTTAGTCTCCTTCAACAAATCCACTTGAATGGATAGACAACTCAAGTTTGTGTAGTTTTTTAGAATTATAATTATGTTGCAAAATGGCATATGGGCTATAAGATTAACTACTGAGGTCATGGAGGTTATTGTTGGGAATATTATTTTCCTAATAAGGAAAATGCGTTGGAATCAATTTAATAAGCAAAGCTACCTATACACATATTTGAATGCATCTGCCCTATTGCTGTGGTTGCAAATAGTTAAATTGCTCTAGCAACCTTCAATCGAACTCAAAAAGCACAAAATCACTAAATTGTTTGGTCAAAACGATTGGTGAAAGATTTGCACCACAAAATATGTTTCCCATACCGAAATGAAAAAGGGATAATGGAATAAACGACAATGTTTCATTTCAGCAATGTTTCTTGAAGCGTACAAATAAAGTAGCACTAGGTTGTCCTTGACATAGTCATTCTACAATAGTAAAACTCATGAGATCATATGATAAACATATCCATGGTTAACTGATTTCTAAACCCAGAACCACCGAAAGCATATGTCTCTTTGATGATTCTATAAAAAATTTCCCATCTCCATGAACATTGTTAGATGTATGCCCTAAAGCTGCTATGTAATAGTTATATATTAGGGATTTCAGTTGTACTTTCATTATTATTATTTAATTTATGGTAATGACGTATTCATTTATTTGTCCAATTATTTTATATTGATGAATGATTTCATAAGATCAGTTGCAATTAGAACTATTCTTGAGACGTTAAGAATATATGTGACGGGTTCATAGTTAGACTGAATCTTTAAATCGTTCCAAGGATGGATTATTGAGTGGATATTAATAATCCTGTTGAGACCGGTGTGTTCTTAATTTCACCATTAAGTATTGGATACTTAAGGAAATGATGAGTCACATTTCATTGGGTATTATGATGTCTGAGTTAGAACACAGGTGTTTATATTAGACAAATTCACTGAACGTGACGCATATGGAATGATTAGCAACATGGAAGCTTTTAGCATGGTCAATGTCTAATTGTTCATGCTTTGGTCTTGTGTAAATAATCCTTAGACCTGAGGCACAATGTTAACTTGTGTATTGAACAACTATGGTTCACGGGTGCACATAATGTTGGGTCGTTAATCCGTCTTTATACTTGATAGTCATAGTTTGTTCATATATGAAGTTACACGTGTGCGCAATATGGAATCTATCTCCTTGTTATATGCAAGGTATGATAATGATGTCCTATGCAATCTAATTGTGACAATGCATTGAAATCCTCAGCCGAGGTTGTAACCGAGAATAAATTGTTTATGTCTCGAATAAAATGCATGTCAATTAGATTTGTGCATATGATCGAATTAATGATTTGACAAATATTCCATGGTCTTTGTTTGATCAGGACATAGTAAGATAAAAAGATTGAATTACACTGTAGCCAAAGCTGACGGGTTCATTATGTTCTTAAAGTATTCACACCATCTGGGTAGCCATGACATATTGCTAGATGTCAATCGTGGCTTGTAGGACCTAAAAGATTAATCAGGACAATTAATTCTTTTGGAAGTACTAATGTGTTAGTACAAGTCTTACTACCAGCTTAGTGATGAATCTAAGGATGTCACAGACCATAAACAATTAGGATGACGTGGAACAAGAGAGAAATATTATTGCAAATGTGTTTGCAATTATTGGAATCGAATTGAGTAGATTTGAAATTAAATTAAATGAGATTTTATTTAATTTGTATTATAGTCACGAGCCTACTTGCATATGATGCACACGCATGCCCAAAGTGAATATATGTTAACATACCCTAATTGTACATATAAGGATTATGCTATTTTAATTTTAAAAGGAATTGATTAATTAATCATTTATTCGTTTAATTAATTAATGTACACATGGTTGCAACGCACATGATATGTGCGTTGCCTTTTATTAGTAATAAAATAAAATAAAATTAAAGCTTAAAGCTTCGTGCATGTGCACGATTCTTTAAATCGTGCACATGGTCAGTGGTTGCTGACCATCATGCACAGAGATTGTGCATGAACGGTTAGCAACCGCTGACCGTTCTTGCACGATGGTGCATGATCGTGATTAGCAAC
Source organism: Eucalyptus fibrosa (assembly GCA_017140475.1). Lineage (NCBI taxonomy): Eukaryota > Viridiplantae > Streptophyta > Magnoliopsida > Myrtales > Myrtaceae > Eucalyptus > Eucalyptus fibrosa. Next base: position 60,700,039 of record CM029507.1, on the reverse strand, counting down.
GGTTGCTGATCCCACGATCAGCAACCGTTGATGATTCGTGAAGGCTTTAAGAAATAAAATGCCGCAAAAAGGTTGCGAAAAAAGAGAGAAAATGCTTTGCTGAAAAGATAGAGCAAATTGTGTGCGTGTTCTTGTGTCTTTGAGACGCAAGAAAGAAGAGCATTATCTCGTTCGGGCCGTGACTATTATACATCAAGGATACGACGGTTTGTTTCCACGTGATTGCTAGCACGATTGAAGTGGTGAATATCCGAAAGTTCTCTCTTCCGTTCGACGTTCGTTGTTGGTGTGTCTAAACTAGAGGTCCGACGCTTGTGGGACTCGAACTATAGAACATCCGAACTGATTTGTTTCAAAGCGTGCTTTGAGAGGTAATTCGTTTAACTCCTTTTTTATGTTCAGATTTTTGATTAAAACGCACGAACAATGCCTTAGGAGAATCATGTGTAAAATATATCTTTGTTTCCGCTGCGTACTTTATGTTAATTTTTCTTATACATGATTCATGAAACCCCAACAGTGGTATCAGAGCCAACCTTAGGCATTTTTCGTGCGTTTAATTGATTTAGAGTTCAACCACCGCCCGCGGTGGCCGCGCGGTTAAGGCTTGGTACCATAGACGCCAGGGGGAAGAGTTCGAGACTTCGCGTTCGAAGTGCTTCAATGCTCACGCGTGACTTACCTGTGGATGGGCCAGCGGTGGGGGCCCTACCCATCCCAGGGTTTACTCTCCGCCGCGAAGCGGCGCACGGAGGTTCCCTGGGTCACCAAAAAAAAAAAATTGATTTAGAGTTCAAATATATTTTTGCGTTCTAATGGCCAATTTATTTTTATTAAGAGAATTGGTTCTCTTACTCTTACTCTTATGTGGCCTATAGAAGTTGATTAATTTATGTGATAAATTTAATCAACTAAGCAAAAATTAGAACTAAATCAATTTTGAATAAAAAATCCATAACTTGTTATACTTTGCGTTTATATTCTACAAATGATATGCAGAATTTTATGCATGTCTTCTAAAGCTTTAAATTTTGAATTTATGGCTCATAAGGAAGGATAGTGATAATGGAAAAATCCCTAATTGTTGTGATTGTTGTATGGATGAATGTATGATGATTACATATATTTTTTTTGGGATGTAATTATTAAATGGAGGCTGCGTCATTCTTTTTATATTTATTTTTACGAAATGTAATTTAAGTATAGTGTAGTATTTCAATTATTGATGTAAATACTATAAGAGAGGAGGAGCCATTGGAGGAGCCATTAAACCGGTGAGCTCTCTGGGCCCGGTCTTTGAAGAGTTCAAAGATTGAAGAAAAAGTGAAGAGCAGGTCCATATTATTAAAATATTAAAATGGCTAAATGAGTCTCTTTGGCTCGAGACCCATTGAACCATAATTCAATGATTACCACATAGGATAGATGTTTATGTAATATCTATTTATTTATTATGTTTTTGTTATCGTGCATGTTAAATCGGTTAGTGTGCAAAGTGAGACCATTAATAACGACCAAAATCTCCTTATTAATAATATTAAGTCGAAATGGGTTTTGGACTTGTGGCATTCCACCGTCGTGATTTGATCCAATATTATAGTGGTTAACTAACCGGTTATGGATACGTAGGGGTTAATTACCATTTATAATATTAGACCACTCTATTATGTATATGATGTTGTGGGGTTGGAGCCAAATGATTTCTAATAACTGTCAGGTGAGGAAATCGTTTGTGTTTTCAATACTTATATGAGATGATGGGTTAGACTTAACTATGATCATGATGCCAATAACTGTTAGGTGAGACTTTCATGGTCTAGAGGCCGAAGTTATGATTGGGACCCGCATATGATGCGTTGAACAAGTTGGTTCACTCACTAAGTTCATAGGACATCAATAACTGTTAGATGAGGTAGACTTTGGGCTAGTGGGACTCCAATCCTCACTAGTAATCTTTACCCAACAAAGATTATCGCTTCCCATCTTAACAAGTATGGGATTCGAAGATAAATTTAGTGGGAGGATCTATTTCATTTAAAGACCAAAATGAAATAGTTATTATAAAAAGTACAACGGCTAATAATTTATTTTCTGCAACAGATATATTATTACTTTGAAAAATGGTGACCACAAACCCACTCTTCTATACTTGACAAGAATTGTTTGACTGGACCAAATTTCACTGATTGGGTGAGGAATTTGAGAATTGTTCTCAATTCAGAAAACATTGGGTATGTGCTTGATGAAAATATGTCAACCTCCTTTCCTGAGGGTGGGACCCAAGAGGAGCATGTCACTTATGATAAGTGGCGTGACGATGACTTAAAAGTTAGGTCATATATGCTTGCTTCTACGAATGATGAATTACAGAAGAAGTATGAATCTATGGAAGATGCTAGATCGATCATTTTGCACTTAAAGGAATACTTTGATGAGAATGGTCGAACCTCTAGATATGAGATATCTAAGACATTGTACCGTATGAGGATGGCTGAAGGATCATTTGTTAATGATCATGCTTTGAAAATGATCTGGCACATTGAAGAATTGGCTAGGCTGAATCTCGTTATGGACAATGAGTTTGCTGTGCATTTGATCCTCCAATCTTTACTCGATTCCTTCTCTAGTTTTGTCCAAAACTTCCACATGCATAAAATAGAGAAAACTCTTGCTGAGTTACATAGCATGCTGGTAGTTTATGAGAAGGAAATGCATAACATGAGGCCAAATGTAGTGGCTATGGCTAAGGCTTCTTCTTCAAGGGGTAAGACTATTTTAAAGAAGAATAAATAGAAAAGGCTTGCCAAACCTGTTGTGCAACTAAAACCCAATATTGATAAAGGGAAATATCATTACTATGGTGTCAAAGGGTACTGGAGGAGGAACTATAGGAGGTACCTCGCGAACTTGAAGGTCAAGCCCAAGAACCAACCTTATGAAGGTATGGTGTCTATGCTTATTGAAACTAATCTTATGGTTAGTGTTGAATCCAGCTCATGGGTTCTAGATTCTGCTGCAACTTCACATATTTGTATGTTTTTGCAAAATCTGGAAATAAGCAGGATGCTAGGGCGAAATGAGATTGTCCTGACGTTTGCCAATGGAGCAAGAGTTGCTGCATTAGCTATGGGGACTTTTTGTTTATGTTTGCTTTTTGGACATGTAATGGTTTTAAAGAATTGTTTGTATTATAAAAATGCTGTTAGGAGCATCATCTCTATATCTCGTCTGGGTAAAGAGAATTATGAATTTTATTTTGCTGATGATGTATGTTCTATTTATCATAATAGAATATGTGTTGGTTTTAGCTTATTAATCAACAATCTTTATACCATTACAATGTCCGGTAATGCGATTACTAGTGTCAATAAGCAAAATAGAATTGATATAAATGTCATAACTAATAAACGCCCTAAAGACGGTCCAAATAAAAAGTATATTTTTCATCTCCAATTAAGTCATATTGGAGAAGACAGAACAAGTTGAGTAATGATGGATACATTGATCCTTCAAATTTTGAGTCATACTCGACTTGTGAGGCATGTCTTCTAGGAAAAATGACCAAAGCGCCTTTTGTAGGACAAAATGCGCGAGCTGCTGACATATTAGAATTAATACATACAGATGTATGTGAACCAATTAATGAAACTGCTAGAGGTGGTTATAATTACTTCATTACCTTCACCAATGATCAATCACGATATGGTTATTTATACCTCATGAAGTATAAATCTGAATCATTTGAAAAGTTCAAGGAATTCAAGGCTGAAGTTGAGAAACAAACAGGAAAATGTATTAAGGCTCTTCGATCGGATCGGGGAGGTGAATACTTTAGTATCGAATTCCTAGACTATCTTAAAGAGAATGGCATTTTATCACAATGGACACCTCCTGGAACTCCAGAACATAATGATGTATCTAAACGAAGAAATCATACTTTATTAGAGATGGTACGATATATGATGAGTTACACCGATTTGCCAATATCCCTTTGGGGATATGCCCTTAAAATAGCTGTATATATATTGAATAGAGTGCCGTCCAAATCTGTTCCAACTACGCCTTATGAGATATGGCATAGTAGGAAACCCAGTCTTAATCATATTAAGATTTGGGGTTGTCCAGCTTTCGTGAAAAAGCTAAAAATGGAAAAATTGGAGGCAAGATCTGAACAAGGTTGCTTTATTGGATATCCAAAGGAAACTCTTGGATATTATTTTTATTTTCATTCAAATCAAAGAATTTTGGTATGCAAGCATGCTTCTTTTTTGGAGAATCAGTTCGTCCAAGAAAGTGGTGCTGTGCGGAAAATAGTCTTACAAGAAGAAAATAATAAAGTGCCAAATACCAATCTTTGATTCAATGGGAGCTTCTGATACACAACCTCTTAGGAGAAGTGCGAGAACATCTCACCCACCTGCTCATTATAGACACTCGGTTGATCATATTGAATTATTATTCATTGTAAATGATAGTGATCAACCCGATGATCCTAAAACCGATGAGGAGGTGATGTTGGACATCGATTCTGGTAAATGGCTAGAAGCCATGAAATCCGAAATGGATTCAATGTATTCCAATGAGGTTTGGACCTTGACTGACTTACCTGATGGTATTATACCAATTGGCTGTAAATGGATCTTCAAGAGGAAGATGAATACTGAAGGTCAAATTAGAACTTACAAAGCACGGCTAGTGGCGAAAGGATATTGTCAAAAAGAAGGAATTGATTATGACGAAATTTTCTCACCTATGGCCATGCTAAAATCCATTCGGATTATGTTGGCTATAGCTGCACACCTTGATTATGAGATATTCCAGATGGATGTCAAAACAGCTTTTCTAAATAGTCTTCTTGATGAGGACATTTATATGGAATAGCCACAAGGTTTTGAATCCAATAGTAAAAAACGAAAGATGTGTAAGCTTAAGAGATCCATTTATGGACTCAAACAAGCCTCCAGAAGTTGGAATATCCGTTTTGATGAGGTAGTCAAATCGTTTGGCTTCATAAAAAATCCGGATGAACCTTGTGTATATAAGAAGATCAATGGGAGTGTAATTGCATTTTTGGTTTTGTATGTCGATGATATACTTTTTGATTGGAAATGATGTACCAATGATATCATCGATAAAACTATTCTTGTCACAAAAATTCTCCATGAAAGATTTAGGAGAGGCAACCTACATTTTAGGTATCAAGATCTATAGAGATGGATCAAGACGATTGATTGGCCTCTCACAGTCTACGTACATAGACAAAGTGTTAACACGGTTTAACATGTAATGTTCCAAGAGAGGATTATTGCCTTTTAGGCAAGGGATCCATCTTTCTAAGGAGATGTGTCCCAACACTCTTGAAGAAAAAGAGCGGATGGCAAAGATATCATATGCATCCGCTATTGGAAGCATAATGTATGCTATGCTATATACTAGACTTGATATCATGCATGCTGTAAGTATTACTAGCATATATCAGTCTGATCCAGGAGAAGAGCACTGGATAGCAGTCAAGAATATTCTTAAGTACTTGTGAAGGACTAAAGATTTATTCTTGATATATGGAGAAGGAGAATTTAAAGTTGTAGCTTATACTGATTCTGATTTTCAATCGGATCCTAATGATTATAAGTCTACGTTTGAGTTTGTCTTTACATTCAATGGTGGTGCAGTTAGTTGGAAAAGTTCCAAACAAAGTATAACTGCTGGTTCCACCACTGAGGCAGAGTATGTAGCTGCTTCTGAAGCAGCAAAGGAAGCCGCTTGGATGAAGAAGTTCATTTCTAAACTTGGAGTCGTTCCTTCAATTGAGCAACCAATCACATTGTTTTGTGATAACAATGGGGCGATAGCTCAAGCTAAGGAACCAAGGTCTCACCAGAAGTCCAAGCACATTGATAGACGCTTCCATCTCATAAGAGAAATTGTTGGGAGATGTAATATCGCCTTGCAGAAAATTGCCTTAGCAGAAAACGTGGCAGATCCCTTCACTAAGGCTCTACCTCAGTCTTCTTTTGAAAGACATATTGACAAAATGGGTTTGAGGTACCAAACAAGTTGGCTTTAGTGCAAGTGGGAGATTGTTAGATGTATGCCCTAAAGCTGCTATGTAATAGTTACATATTAGGGATTTCAGTTATACTTTCATTATTATTATTTAATTAATGGCAATGACGTATTCATTCATTTGTCCAATTATTTTATATTGATGAATGATTCCATAAGATCAGTTGCAACTAGACCTATTCTTGAGACGTCAAGAATATATGTGACGGGTTCATAGTTAGACTGAATCTTTAAATCGTTCCCGGTCGATGGATTATTGAGTGGATATTAATAATCCTGTTGAGACCGGTGTGTTCTTAATTTCGCCATTAAGTATTGGATACTTAAGGGAATGATGAGTCACTTGTCATTGGGTATTATGATGCCTGAGTTAGAACATAGGTATTTATATTAGACAAATTCACTGAACGTGACGCATATGGAACGATTAGCGACATGGAAGCTTTTAGCGTGGTCAATGTCTAATTGTTCATGCTTTGGTCTTATGTAAATAATCCTTAGACTTGAGGCACAATGTTAACTTGTGTATTGAATAACTATGGTTCACGGGTGCACATAATGCCGGGTCGTTGATCCGTCTTTATACCTGATGGTCATAGTTTGTTCGTATATGAAGTTACACGTGTGCGCAATATGGAATCTGTCTCTTTGTTATATGCAAGGTATGATAATGATGTCCTATGCAATTTAATTGTGACAATGCATTGAAATCCTCAGCCGGGGTTGTAACCGAGAATAAATTGTTTATGTCTCGAATAAAATGCATGTGAATTAGATTTGTTCATATGATCAAATTAATGACTTGACAAATATTCCATGGTCTTTGTTTGATCGGGACATAGTAAGACAGAAGGAGTGAATTACACTGTAGCCAAAGCTGACAGGTTCATTATGTTCTTAAAGTATTCACACTATCTGGGTAGCCAAGACATATTAGATGTCAATCGTGGCTTATAGGACCTAAAAGATTAATCGGGACAATTAATTCTTTTGGGAGTACTAATGTGTTAGTACAAGTCTTACTACGAGCTTAGTGATGAACTTAGGGATGTCACACACCATAAACAATTAGGATGACGTGGAACAGGAGAGAAATATTATTGCAAATGTGTTTGCAATTACTGGAATCGAATTGAGTCGATTTGAAATTAAATTAAATGAGATTTTATTTAATTTGTATTATAGTCACAAGCCTACTTGCATATGATGCACATGCATGCCTAAAGTGGATATATGTTAACATACCCTAATTGTACATATAAGGATTATGTTATTTTAATTTTAAAAGGAATTGATTAATTAATCCTTTATTCGTTTAATTAATTAATGTACACATGGTTGTGTGCGTTGCCTTTTATTAGTAATAAAATAAAATTAAAAAGCTTAAAGCTTCGTGCACATGGTCAGCAAACATCATGATCGGCAATGGTCCGTTGCTGATTCATGAAGGCTTTAAGAAATAAAATGCCGCAAAAAGGTTGCGAAAAAAGAGAGAAAATGCTTTGCTGAAAAGATAGAGCAAATTGTGTGCGTGTTCTTATGTCTTTGAGACGCAAGAAAGAAGAGCGTTATCTCGTTCGAGCCGTGACTATTATACATCAAGGATACGATGGTTTGTTTCCACGTGATTGCTAGCACGATCAAAGTGGTTAATATCCGAAAGTTCTCTCTTCCGTTCGACGTTCGTTGTTGGTGTGTCTGCACTAGAGGTCCGACGCTTGTGGGCTCGAACTGTAGAACATCCGAACCGATTTGTTTCAAAGCGCGCTTCAAGAGGTAATTCGTTTAACTCCTTTTTTATGTTTAGATTTTTGATTAAAATGCACGAACAACGCCTTAGGAGAATCATGTATAAAATATATCTTTGTTTCCGCTGCGTTCATTTCGTTAATTTTTCTTATACATGATTCATGAACCCCAACAGTAGCTCATGCAAATTGCTGACTCATCTCTCTCTCTCTCTCCCATCCCCCAAACCACCCCCCCCCCCCCCCCAAAAAAAAAAAAAAGCTGATCCATCTCTTCCATTCCCAAACATTGAAGGCCAATTAGCAACACCAACACCAGCAAAATCTCTTTCAAAGCCTATCTCACGGCATGCCCTGCACAAACCCTAGCAAGTGCTTCTAACCTTGCCAATCTTCTTCCCATAGGCACCGTCCTATCATTCCAAGCACTCATAACTTTATTTTCCAACAATGGCTAGCTCCTTAATAGGGCTGTTTGCCGTTAGTCTGTTAACTTTCTTCATTCAAGGAGAGCTTTAGAGACAAAGACGGGAGGTTTTATCACGGGATTGCCACGTTCTGAGGATTTTACATATTCAATTATCGTGATTGTGAAGAAGACTTTATAAATGAAACAGAGATGAAGAAGTTGAGGATTAGCTTCATAGACGTGGTCCATACCTTTGTGTGCCAATCTTTGTATTCTTGATCTTTGCCTTTAGCAACCCGAACGTGTGTTCTTGTTTCTTTCTTGAAGCAGGAACAATGGAAAATGATTTGGTGATGAATCTGCTGCTCGGAACTCGAGTCGTCTAAAGCTTCTTGTTCATCATTTTTCCAACTAGAAGGAGAGGGATTGGCTACACAGATCTTCCTCCACAAAACCATTAACGGGCGAAGTGTTTGCTGAAGTTGTACTCAAGTATTCTTACATGTGCTGCTAATCATGATTAGAAGTACGAGAAAAGTACCAAAAAAGTCCTAAACCTATTGCATTGGTATTAATTCAGTTCTAAACTTTTCAATTGAACCAATTCAGTCCTAAACCTTTTACTATTGGTACTAATTCAGTCCATCTGGCCAATTTTGGTTGGCTGACGCTGACGTGGACGTCGGCCGGTGGCCGGATGCTGACGTGGAATTTTTTTATGATTTTTAAATTATTTTTTATTAATTTTTTTCTGTCTTCTTCCTAGTGGTGGCCAGCGAGGGCCGCGAAGCCCTCGTCGACCACTGGGCGAGGGCCGCGAAGCCCTCGCCTGCCGCCAGCGAGGGTCGTGGCCCTTGCCCGGCCTCTACCAGGGTTGCCGGTGCGGAGGCTTCACCTGGATCTAGGCGAGGCCAACCTCGATCGCGGCCTTGGGCGAGGCCGAGCAGCCCTTGCCAGATCTGGGCTAAGCCGCCTTGCCCGCGGCCCTAGGTGAGGCTGAGTGAGGGCCGCTTGGCCTCGCCTAGATCCGGGCAAAGCCGCCTCGCCGGCGGCTGATTTGGGCGAGCCCAGCCTCGCCCGTGGCCTTGGGAGAGGCCGGGCGAGCCGACGAGGGTCGCGGCCCTCGCCCAGTGGTCGGCGAGCCTCACCAGCCAACGCAAGGAAGAAGACAGAAAAAAAAAAGGAAAAAGAAAAGAAAAAAATAATAATTAATAAAAAATTCAAAAAAAATAATTAAAAAATCATAAAAATTGCCATGTCAGCATCCAGTCATCGGCCGACGTCCATGTTAGCGTCGGCCGGCCAAAATTGGCCGATGGACTGAATTGGTACCAATAATAAAAGGTTTATGACTGAATTGGTTCAATTGAAAAGTTTAGGATTTAATTGGTACAAATGCAATAGGTTTATGAATTTTTTTGGTACTTTTCCCTTAGAAGTACTGCTTACCAAATTACTTTTAGACATATGACCAATAGAATTATTTTTAGACAAATGACCAAAATGAAATTACTTTTAGACCAATCTGGGATCATTCTAGCATAAATACGAGCATTTATATTGTTTTCTAGACAATGCGTGTTTGTGGCAGATTACAAAGGGTTGTCGTGAAAAATACAGACTGTTCATATTGTTAGCAATTGTCAAAGCTCGTGGACAAAAAAGAAAAAAAAAGAAACGGAGTGCCGGACACCCCAAGTACTAAAACTTGACATGAGTGGACATATAAGTATTAAAACTTCTACAAGGTACATTTAAATGCTACTTTTTTTTTTTCTTGAAAATTGAACACTTAAATGCCAATTACGGCGAGACTTACTAGAAATTCGACGTAACATTATTTCAATAATAAAATTGGTCTACATGGCTCGCCAAAACATTTACTTAATAATACTTGTCCCAAAATAACATTGTTTTGCCTCGAAATTTGATTTTTAATATAAAATTAATTAAATTAAATTTAAAAAGAGGAGGCAGCATTCAATGAGGGACTGCACAACCCTTGTCATTGCCGCCCCCACCATTGCCAAAAAGGGTTGCAGAAAGGGCTGGCGATAGTGGGGGATTGCCAAGCCTTGCCCAGTGATCAATGACCCTAGCAAACTACAAGCGAGGGCAGGGGGTGAGGGGTCGGGGACCTCCCCTTGATTCGACCAGGGTTGGCAACCCCACCATAGCTAGCAGTGGCCTTGGCCCCTCTTGGCGAGGGTTGGCAGCCCCTCTTAGTGTAGGATCTTTAGCACATCAAATAATTAATATTTTCTGTTCAGCGTATATCAAAATTGGTTTTGTCATCGCTATCAAGAACTTCTATGAAATATGTTTCCTCTATTTTGTATTTTGTTACCAAGCTGAGGCAATAGGTTACATTTATAAATTTATATGGCGGTCTTATTTGAGGAAGGAAAAATGACTAAAACTTAACCAAAATGGACATTTTTCGCCCACTGTTAAGTAATCCCTGTACTAGTCACAGCGTTCACTTGACATTTCTCAATTGAGACCGCAAAAAACTTTTTGATACGAGTTTGTAAAATCTGCAAATGATTAAGAAAATTACCAAAAATAAAGTTTTCCTAATCTAATCGGTGAAGAAATGTCAGCTTCATGTCGTCACCTGCTTCATGAGGTTTGCGCAATGAATTTTAAATTTTGATGCGGTTCAGTTTCTTAAATATGAGTTTCGGATGCCAATTCACTTGAATCTACTAACGGGCAGTTTTGAAGAAGCTCGTGTACGGTGCATAAGCAGAATACTTAGGGTGCGCATGACAAAATTTATATTTCTCGATTTCTCTGTTTCTCCGTTCCCCGGAACAGGTTTGGAACAGAAATCCGTTTGATAACGCAATTTGATTTCTCTATTTCTGAAACATATTTCTATTTCAGAAATAGAGAAATTGAAGAAATCAGAAACTGAAATTTTTAACTTCTCAGTTTCTGAAATAGAAATCAGAAACTGAAATGAAACTATATAAAAGAACCTTGCGCTTTCTTGCTAACTTAATTCACTCATAACCACAACTTCACAAATTATTGCTAATTTTCTTTTTCTTATTTTGCTCGTTTTTTTTTTTTTTTTGTATTTTTTTTCAATTTTTTTTATAACTTCCTCTTTAGGATGAAAGGCAATCAAATGGGTCCCCAATTTTCAAAAATGACCAAAGTTCTTAAATGCTTACTTAAAAACAATGGGGCTCTTTCCTCCTAGAAAAGGCACACGCATGGCCAGTTGAAGAAAAAGTTCTTACGTAATAGATGAATAAAAAACGTGCCTAGAAATTTAATCTTATTTTTTTACGGATTCAAAATTCTTGCAAAATCAAAATAATTAGATTGTTACACAATCTTGAATTTTAATTCGAATGCAAGAGATTCAAGAGAATCTCTCTCTTTGCTATGCAAGGGCCATTAAAGGTTCATTGAGCAACAATAAAGAAATTAGGGATGAGCAACTGGACTGATTCAATTCGAGAATCAAAATAAACCGACCTTCCCTCGATTGGTTCCTAACCATAAACGTTACTTTAAGGTAGAATTCTCATATATTCCTTTACATCATTAATTTTATTTTGTTGATAATCTTGTATAATACTAGTTTTTGATAAAATGACAAGGATGTATAGGCGCCATTGATGGCGCCCATATTTATGCTTCCGCAATACTTGTCTGAACCTACGCAGGATGAGCTTGCAAATGATACATTGACCGATGAGAGAAACCAAATAAATACGGTTAGGAAAATAATTACTAATAAAATGGCAAAGGATAATAATATGCCGGAAATTCCATGAAATTGTATTTTCAACTTTTGTAATGTAGTAGTATTATTTCAACTATTATTTTATATTTGAGGATTTCCTATGTTGTTTTAGTATTATTTCGACTATTATTTTGTATTTGGGGATTTCCTATGTTGTTATCTAATCAATTTCTATTCATAGAAATAGAAATTTTGTTTTATTATCAAACGGATTTCTGTTTCAGAAATAGAAATTTTGAGTCGTTATCAAACAAGTTTCTTTGCTCAGAAACTTGTTCGGGGAATAGAAATTAAGAAATTGATTTATGGCCAGAAATCAATTTCTATTTCAGAAATTTTATCATGCGCAGCCTTAATTGTTACCAATCAGCATCAAGAGCAAATGCATTTATGAATCAGGAAGACATCAGTTAACGTTTTAAATACTTAATCATAGTAACATGGATGTATGGTGGTGTTGTTTGGGGAAGGAAAAATGACTAAAACTCAAACCAAATGGGCATTTCCCAAAAATCAAAGCTTAATCAACCAGAGGACTCGGAGACGAATAGCAAGAACTATAACAATTGGACATCTTGGCACGCCAAATTAATGTCGTTTCCAAGTGCTCGATGAGAATTCCAAACCTTTCTTTTAATGGGAGAAATTTTCTTAGTGAAGCTGTAAGTTAGGAGTTTTGGATATGGAGCTGCTGGGTTGATTCCAAAGGTTGTTGAGCAATAAAATCATGTTTTAAATGACTTACGGGGTCATGAAACCGTGGACTTGTATAGAAGTCAATTTTGTAATTTGTTTTGTCCTAGTGAAATTTTGAAGTTTATTGTGCATTGTTGAAGCCAGATTCAAACTATTGCATTTGGCCATAGTTTTTATCTATCTTTGATCATTTTTTGAGTGAGAGGCAAATTTGTGTTTAAAGTAAATCAAGTTAACTGTTCGATGATTTAGGACTGGCTTGAAAGGGGCTTGGTAGAGTTCAGATGAACCGTTTCGAATTAAGTAAGCGAGCCGCCGTGGACAGCAATGGTTGTTCTGCGTTGGGCAAGTCTCTCATTAGCGTGATGAGGTCATTTTGTTACCTAATAAACTTTGTTTTATTGAGTCTTAGTTAAGATAGTTTTCTACTTGATTTTGACATTTATTTCTCTTTAATTAATCGTATTGTTGGGTGAGTTTCCATGATTTGGATACTCTTGCCTTGAAAATAATAGAATTAAATATATTATAAGCTGTGGAAGAGAAATCATATGGGATGATGTATATTAAAAAGGAAAAGCAGTGTCTAGAGTTGCTTCAATAAATTGGATTGGGCATTTAGGGCCCGTTTGTTTGCACTTCTTTTTTTGTTTTTAAACAGTTTTTCTGTTTTTTTGTTCACGGAACAAAAAGGAACAAACGCGTTTGGGTGCGTTTATTCCTTTTTTGTTCTTTTGTTCCCAGGAACAAAAAGAAACAGAAACAAGAAACACAAATTTCTTGTTTCTTGTTTCTGAAACAGAAATGAGAAACACTTTTTGTTTTTTTTTTTCTTTTTTCTCTTAATTTTTTGTTCTTTTTTCTTTTGGCCGGTCGCCGGCCTCGGCCATGGCCGGCGACCGGCCGACGAGGGCCGGCGGCCTCGCCCAGCCACGGCGAGGCTCGCCGGCCCCCGGCGAGGCCGAGGCTCGCCGTCCCCCGGCGAGCCCGAGGCTCGCCGTAGCCGGGCGAGGGTCGGCCTCGCCATGGCCGGGCGAGCTCGAGCTCGCCCGGATCCGACGAGGCCGACCTCGCCCGGCGGCCGGCGAGCCTCGGCCTCGCCGAGCCACCGCCACGCCGACTGCGGTGGCTCGGCGAGGCCGAGGCTCGCCGGCCGGCGAGCGAGCCCGATCTCGCCCGGATCCGGCGAGGCGAGGCTCGCCGGCCGCGGCGAGCTCGGCCTCGCCGGATCCGGGCGAGATCGGGCTCGCCCGTGCCGGGCGCGAGGTCGGCCTCGCCCGGATCCGGCGAGGCCGAGCTCGCCCGGCGGCCGGCGAGCCTCGGCCTCGCCGCGGTGGCCGGCGAGGCCGCGCCTCGCCGCCGCCGGGCGAGCTCGGCCTCGCCGGCCGGTCGCCGGCCATGGCCGAGGCCGGCGACCGGCCAAAAGAAAAAAAATAAAAAAGAAAAAAGAAAAAAGAAAAAAAGGAAAAATAAGAAAAAAATAAAAAAAATAAAAGAAATAAAAAAATTATCCAAATTTACCAAATATGTTTCTGTTTATTTTTTATTTCCGGAATAAGTTTACCAAACGCCTTTTTTTGTTCAAAAATTGTTCCCCGGAACAGAAACACTTTTTTCTATTTTTGTTCCCTAGAACAATTTTTAAATAGAAACACAAACAAACGCGCCTTACTATCCAAAAGTTATATGAAATGACTTATTAAACCACCAGTGAAATGACTTGTGAGTTGACTATTTGAGAAATTATTTAAGAAACGAATTGGATCATGTATTAACTATCCTTTTGGTTAAATGAAATAACTTAATAAAGTATCTCTAGAAATGATCCGTGAGTTGATTATTCCTGAAATTATTTATAAGAAATCAATTATGCTTGATGAAATGTGTAACATTCTCGATTCCGACCTATGAGAATCGACCATAAGGTCCTAAGAGAATCAATCATGGGCCATTGGCCATGGATCAATTGGTTCAATCGGCAAGGAATCACAGATCGGTCATGGTCCGACCGACCAATCGATCGGTCACGAATTGGTCGAGGTGTTGACCGTGAATTTCTACCGATCATACTGAAGGGATAGGATCACCAGCTCATAAGATGACTTATTGATCACGAGAATTGATTACGGGATGATTTCAGATTGGTAGATGATCATGGGTCGATTTGACTAGTTGTAGTTTCTAGCCACGAGTGATTTCGCTCGACTATGCACTAATACACGGATGACCCGAATTGATCAAATGTGACTGTCTTCTAACCAAAAATATATCATTCCATATTTTATTCTTAGTGATCAGAATGGAATCTCGAATTGGTGACGTCCGATTATGGATCGGTAATACACTAGCCATGAACTTTACTGGTGGATCGGGTGCCGATTGGAATGAGCTTAGAAATAGACCTCGCTATTCCGTCATTAATTCTAAGGTCCATGAGTCCCTTAGCTTAGTGCTAGGCCATAGGTAGCCTTAAAATTGACCTTGAACCAATTGAAGGACCAAGGACCGAAAATAAAAGAAATCGGTCACAACAAGCTCGACGAAAGGCCAATGACCGACCCGAGGGCTAGTCCTAGACTTATACGAACACAACCATGCCGAACGAAAGGCCGACCAAGGTGACAACCAATGCCAACCCCCTAGGCCAACCAAACATCCAAGGGGACAATTTGGGCGAATATGGGGCATGACGGCCAAACATTGGGTGTGCATGATTTTATTTTTCAAGGTGTACCTAGTGATTTCTTCTTCGATCCTGGAACCAACTTGGATGATATAATTGTCTAGATTGCCTTCTTGATGAAGAAAATGACAAAATAAGAAAAATTCTAGAACCCCCTCATTAAATGAAAAGGTGAGTTGTTCTTTAAATATTCAAAAGTCATGATGGCGGCCAAAATATCTTTGGATATTCTAGAAAAAGGCGGCATGTATGTGGACCAATTACAAAGCAATACACTAGCCCTTATTAATGACTGAATGTTCTAGGATTATCGAGTTGGCAACTATGACACCATTATTGTCAAACTTCATTAAATGCTCATTAAATGTGAGGTGTAGGTGGACCAATGGAAGAGTGAGAAGCGGGTCATCATTGATGATGCCTGCAAGCTTAGATTGCCAAGCAAGATGTTATAGCTTTCCAACTCATTACCTAGGCCACAATTATTGGACCCATAGGCTTGCCAACTAAGGAGTTTAAGTAGGACACTTGGAAACATTGGAATTGACTACTTGACTTAATAATGATGGCACCAAGAGCTATAAACATGAGGAGCCTCTTCATTTTCCTCACCTTGCTTCCATTTCCTCCTTCCTCCTCCATAGTCACCCCTCCTCCTCACGCTCACTCTTTCTCTCTTTCGGCCTCCAAGCAAAGCCACCCATCTCTTGTAGCTCGTGCTTTAGCTTGACGTTCATCCAGGTAAGTGTAGTTTCTTCCTTCTTCTAGTAACATCTGGGGCGTCTTCGAGTCTAGGAAATCCTCTTGTGAACAAGCCGATGGTAGGTTGATTGATTCTTGGATATTTGATGTATTCTATGACTTGTTCATGTATTTGAATTCCTTGTATGATTAGAACAAAGTCATGGTTCATAACTTTTGTTTGGTACAAGTCGAGGTTCGCCTGTAGCCATAAGATGTGATTTGGTATTGAGGCATACTAAATTCATGTCTTGGATTGGTGTGGGGTTCCTTTATGCTTGTTACTTGAGTGAGGCTTTGGTCTTAGGCTCGTTTGTGATGCTATTGATAAAGAAATTCATGATTTCATGGCACTTGCATCATGTTCGAGCATAAAATGCATAGTTCATGGCATGTGCATAAGACTCGACTACACTCCCAAGAAGGGATTAATAGTCGAGCAAAGATAAGAAAAGATAAGAAAAGATAAGAATGGGGTTTGAGTCCCCAAATTCCTAGCAAGATCTAGATTTGAGTCCCAGAGGCTAGTATAAGACTTGGGTTCGAGTCTCGAGCATATTAACTAGGTTTGAGTCCCAAAAGCTGGCAAAAAGCCAAAAGCCTAAATTGAATTGGGTTTGAGGCCCAAGATGGCTTCGGGAAGACTTGGGTTCGAGTTTCGAGCATAAAGGAAAAGCTTAATAAGCATGGCATGCATGAGCAAGAAAGAAAGGCTAGAGTGCATAAGCTCTGGGCATGCATCATATGTATGAATGATTGTAAGAATTGTCATTCATATGTGCCTTGATTGTATCTTTACAACTGATTTGCCTTTGACATGGTTTGCACGAAGTGATTAACTAGTGTTGATGATGAATCGATATTCTATTTGAAGGCTAGAGGCTATGCTTATTGAGTATTCTAAGTATTGACCCCTTTTCTTTTACAAGTACTTAGAATTATGGCTACAGTGCATTTTGGTTGCCCTATAAAG
Organism: Eucalyptus fibrosa; assembly: GCA_017140475.1. Lineage (NCBI taxonomy): Eukaryota > Viridiplantae > Streptophyta > Magnoliopsida > Myrtales > Myrtaceae > Eucalyptus > Eucalyptus fibrosa. Next base: position 60,682,960 of record CM029507.1, on the reverse strand, counting down.
ATATATACCACTACGACGGACATGGTAGATGTAGAAATTGATATTACTTATTGTAAAGTGTCATATGTTGTATGGATAAAAAAAGCCTAAGTGAGCTTGTCCTGATGCATTTCGAAGCTTGGTATAGGAAATACAAAGACATATAGATAGGACCCTTTCGCGGATTTGACAATCTGAACTCGAATCTCAGTGATATGGATGAACCGTCTAAGGCTTTAGACTAAGATAAGTGCACCGGCCCTATGTAATAAAAGAAGAGTTCCCAATTTTGGTTAGTGACCATCACAGAGGAGATAGGGATATCCCAAGCCTCTTTTGTGTATGCAAGATAGGCTTATAATCATCACTACTCATGTAATATATAAATGGTGCGTTTGGTTCAGCATTTTGAAAGCTCATTGAGAAAATGCAAAGCAGTTTAGCCTAAAGGACTTTAGGCAAATGCAATGGTCGTTTGGTAAATTATGTTTTGAGAAATAACTTTAAGAGAAATGTTATTTAGTAGAAAACACATTTGAAAAGCTTTTTGGGTGATTAATATTACTTTTTAATATTATTTATTTAAAATCAAAAAATAATGTATGCAACTTTTTAAATATAATTTTGAAAATAATGCTAAAAAATCAAATACATATATATATTTTAAAAAAAAGACTAAACCCTTCATCGGAATTTTTAAATTTTTAAATTGTTTAAAATTGAAAAAAAAAATAATGTATGCAAATTTTTAATAACACTAACAAATTCAAATACATATATAATTGTTTTAAGAAAAAGACCAAACCCTTCATCGGAATTTTAAAAAAAAAAATTGGTGACCTAGGATTCGCTGGGCCCATCTTTCGCTTATGCTAGTTGGCAACCCACAGTCTATACAATGCACAGTGTATCTCGAACCAAGCATCAATACCTGAGGGGAAGCTAGCTCAGGACCCCACCATTAGGGCTCCCCTCTTAAGAGGCTAGCAGTTGGAGAGTCGAACTCGTTCCTTTGACGATGAGGTACTAAAGCCCAAACCATCTCGGCTACATACAGGTGGGTAGAATTTTTTAATTTTATTTGCTTGAAATTGAAAAAAATAATGTATGTGAATTGTTAAATATAAATTTCAAAATGATGCTAAGAAATCAAAGATATATATATAATTTTTTTAAAAAAGACCAAACCCTTAGTAGTAATTTTTTTTATTTTTTTCAAAATTGAAAAAAAAAATAATGTAAGCAACTTTTTAAATATTAATTTTGACAATGTTGCTAAAAAAATCAAATATATAATTTTTTTGAAAGACCAAAATATATTTAATTTTTTTAGCATTATTTTGGCATTTAAAAAAGTAATAATGATGGCAAAATTAAAAATTTGAAGAATGAGTGACGATAGTTTTGGAAAAAAAAAAAAGTTTCAGCATTTGCCCAAATGCTGAAAGTTTAAAGCTAGTCTCTACTAGCATTGGACTTTCAAATTTCCCAATGCTAGCTTTCACTTGAAAGCTATTTTAAAATGGCTGCCAAACGATTCAACATTTTCTCAAAGGACTTTCAAGTCCTTGGGAATATTGAACCAAATGCACTTGGAGTATGTTAGTGGTGTTTGATTAACGTTTCCGCATGTGCACAGATAAGACAAATGAATTCGGGATGATGACAAAGCCTGGGATGTTGCAAAATAACCCACATCTCGACCCCCGAGTAAAGGGGTTGTGACAAAATGAGTTATGAAAGGGTATATGTATTGGTTTATGAACTTGATTTATGAACGTAGGATGAGTTTGTGGTTTGATGCTTGCAAGTACTATAATGTTACCTTATTGAGAAACAACATTAGGTATAATTAAATCACGTTTAGATATACTAATGAGGACTCTATTGAGTGCTCATTATTTAAAATCACTAACATGTAATCCGAAGAGAGAAATTGACTGTACAATTATCCCATCTTACGAGGTGTTCGTAAGAATATAATGCGAAAGAGGGAAATATGGTATTTCTTTATATTTCATGTTACAATAATGAAAAATACATCCATCAATTTCTAGGCTTAGATAATGATTTTAAGATAAAAATCAATCAAATGAAGATATATCCGAAATCTTGAAAGATATGGAGAACCAATTATAATATTCTAATTACTTTAACACAGGAAGATATCGTAGAAAAATCTTTAATTATCTCAAATAATGGGATTAAGTTTAACAAATTGATGGTTAATGCTAATAAGGTCTGGTATGTTTAAAATGTAAAGTCAAGTGTTTTAAATGTAATGAAGAAACATATAAGGCAATTGCACATCAATGTATATGGAAAGACAAGATCTGGCATCCTCTTTTGATTAGCCAGTTGATACAAATTAACTTCTCTGATTCCAACATTACTGGCTTGAAATATATATACTCTAATATTACATGCATAGTTGACCAAATAGATCACAAAAGCATGCCTCCAAACCAAAATCATTTCTATTATCCCTGCAAAAGCCCTTTTGACTTAAGAGAAATTGACTATACAATTATCCCATCTTACGAGGTGTTCGTAAGAATATAATGCGAAAGAGGGAAATATGGTATTTCTTTATATTTCATGTTACAATAATGAAAAATACATCCATCAATTTCTAGGCTTAGATAATGATTTTAAGATAAAAATCAATCAAATGAAGATATATCCGAAATCTTGAAAGATATGGAGAACCAATTAAAATATTCTAATTACTTTAACACAGGAAAATATCGTAGAAAAATCTTTAATTATCTCAAATAATGGGATTAAGTTTAACAAATTGATGGTTAATGCTAATAAGGTCTGGTATGTTTAAAATGTAAAGTCAAGTGTTTTAAATGTAATGAAGAAACATATAAGGCAATTGCACATCAATGTATATGGAAAGACAAGATCTGGCATCCTCTTTTGATTAGCCAGTTGATACAAATTAACTTCTCTGATTCCAACATTACTGGCTTGAAATATATATACTCTAATATTACATGCATAGTTGACCAAATAGATCACAAAAGCATGCCTCCAAACCAAAATCATTTCTATTATCCCTGCAAAAGCCCTTTTGACTTAAGAGAAATTGACTATACAATTATCCCATCTTACGAGGTGTTCGTAAGAATATAATGCGAAAGAGGGAAATATGGTATTTCTTTATATTTCATGTTACAATAATGAAAAATACATCCATCAATTTCTAGGCTTAGATAATGATTTTAAGATAAAAATCAATCAAACGAAGATATATCCGAAATCTTGAAAGATATGGAGAACAATTAAAATATTCTAATTACTTTAACACAGGAAAATATCGTAGAAAAATCTTTAATTATCTCAAATAATGGGATTAAGTTTAACAAATTGATGGTTAATGCTAATAAGGTCTGGTATGTTTAAAATGTAAAGTCAAGTGTTTTAAATGTAATGAAGAAACATATAAGGCAATCGCACATCAATGTATATGGAAAGACAAGATCTGGCGTCCTCTTTTGATTAGCCAGCTGATACAAATTAACTTCTCTGATTCCAACATTACTGGTTTGAAATATATATACTCTAATATTACATGCATAGTTGACCAAATAGATCACAAAAGCGTGCCTCCAAACCAAAAATCATTTCTATTATCCCTGCAAAAGCCCTTTTGACTTAAGAGCAATGTTGAAACCATCATCCACATCCATTATTCTGCTTATGTTTTTGCTAATTGCCATTGGTAACCTCTCTTTTTCTGTGTGTACGCGCGCGCATGAGATAAGGAAGATGTTGACAATAAATTGATGTGATTTGCCAGGGTTGCAAGTGAACGTGGAAGCAAAACATTGCTTTGCAGACGAAGATTGCGGCCCACCAGGTTGTTGTTATTGTTACATGTTGAGCTGTGAGTGCGAATGCCAACAAGGAGAGAGTTTCATAGGAGACCTTGAGGGAAAAGGAGACGGTGCAAGAAGTTCCTTGAAGAGAAATGAAAATCCATAAGTCTCTTATGATATCTAAATATATATTTCCCAGTGTTTCAATTTGAAGAATAATTATAAGCGATCTATCCTTTCCTCCCTCACCTCCGTGTGCGTGCCTCAAAGAGAGTTGAAAGGTGGCGTGAATTGATAGAAAAGGAAGCGAGTCAGGACCTAAATAGCATTAATATTGACATGCGATACGTGATATGACACGACACGATATGCCATGATACCACACGATACGCCGACACGTTGTTTATCAAAAAATAGAGAATTCCGATATGTTAGGACATATTATATATTAAATGTATATTTTTATATATACATAATAAATTATCATTTTTATAATTATTTCAATCAAATTAATTTGATTCAAATTTACAAATAAATAAATAATAATAAAAGTCTAGAATGAATTTATACTAAAAAAATCAATCCATCATTTATTAATATTATTAATTGTTTCAATTCGACAAATTCAACTCAATTTCAATAATACATAAAATTTGGAGAAAAAATAAGTAATTCATATTTTATACTCGTGTGTCAAACATGTCTAAAAAGAAGAGAAAAAGTTTTAGGGGGTAAATTATATATCATGGGAAGTGAGAGTTAAAAGAGAAGAGAAGACTAGATTTTTCTTTTTTCCCATTTGTTATTATTATTATTATTATTATTATTATTATTATTATTATTATTATTATTATTATTATTATTGTTGTTGTTCACATATATTTTTTTACCCTTCGCTTATTGAAAATTTTTAAAATTAACTTCACATGTCGGAAACTCACACGTTGGAATTCCGACTTGAGTGTTAATCGAGAAATTGACTAGGCATCGGAATTTTTGACACATGTTGACTAAGGAGTGTTGGATAATGTCAGACACATGCCAGAATGTTTGACATGATACGAAAGCTCTTGAAGAGTGTCAGTAGTTCCTAAATCATGACCAATGGCCAAACTTGACTATATAAATCATTTTCACAAATTAAAAGAGATCCTCAAATGATTTTTTTTTTAATTTTTGTAAAATTTTAGGAATCTAGCTCCGTTGTTTTTTTCCTCTCTAGCTGATAACTATTCAACTCACAACTGGGGCTTCTGGGAGGAAGATACTTTTCGTCATAAAAGGTAAGTTTGATCAAGAAGAAAATATATAAGTAAAAAAGTCTACCTACAATATCTATATATATTATAATCCAAGTCGATTGGGTAATCATTAAAATAATCAATCCCCTAACAATACGATGACATCGCGCATTAAAAACTTCGTACATTGGCATAGATGATTACCATTACAAATGAAAGTAAATTTCACCATCGTAGACATATGGAACTGAAAATAACAATGATAAATGCATGATGAACTTTTTTAGGCCAAATTTTTTTCTTGCAATGTGCTCAATAAAACTTTTGAACAATATTTCCTTTTAATCAGAACAAAATCACTGAAAATTCGTGGCCGATTTTTTTGCATGTACAACTTAGTAAAATTAATTATTAGGCATATATAATCTTTTATTTAGTGAGTGGCTCACCACAGACATTTTGGGAAGGAATGGGGTTGCCGGATGAAATAGAGTTTGTCCATTGGGAAGTCCACGTAGGCCTGATGAGAATAACAAAACTTGCCATGTTCTTTTGACAGCTCCCATGGCTTTGTCCAATCGTACCCTCTCTAAACCTCCTTCAACAAATTCAGTTGAATGGATATACAACTCAAGTGTATATAGTCTTTCAGAATGATAGTTATGTTGCGAAATGGCATATGGGCTGTACAATACAGAGGTCACTGAGGTTATTGTTGGGGATAACAAGCACCTAACAATGAAAATGCGTTGGGATCAATTCAACAAGCATTTAAAAAAAGCTTGATAAAATGAATTGGATCGGGAATTAACTACCTTTTTGATTTTATGAAATGACTTATTAAAGCATCTCTCAAAATGGCCTGTGAATTGATTATTTGTGAAAATTTTTAAGAAATGGTATATGAAATGAATTATGCTCAATGAAATGAATTGCGAAAGGCTACATGTATTGATTTATGAACTTGATTTATGAATAGAGGATGAGTTAGTGGTCCTATGATGTAACCCCGTTGAAAAAAAAAACATTAGTAAAATGAAATTAGGTTTAGATATACTAATGTGGAATCAAATGAGATCTCTTCATTCATCAAAATCACTAATATCTCATTTGAAAGAGAGAAATTGACATATGAAACTCACACCCCTTTAAACATACCCAACGTTATCAGCATCAACTAGCAAGTTACTAAAGTTAACGCCAATCAAGCAATATTTAAGCCATCCACGGGGTGCCACCTAAACTGCATATTATTTCAAATCCTATCTATTCCACAAAAGAAAATAATTGGAAGGTCTTACACAAGATTTCTTACTCTTTATATTTGCTAAAGTTTTGAAGGTAATGAAAATATCTCATTTGACTGTCTCCCCGCCCCCACTTTTCGCGTGCGTGCCTGAAAGAGAGAGTTGAAAGTTGGCATGTACTGAACGAAAAAGAAGGGAGCCAGGACGACTATATAAATAATTTTCGCAATTTAAAAGAGGTTCTCAAATGATTTTTTTTCACTGGAAAAATTTATAGGAAACTAGGCCCATTGCTATTTTTTTTCCCACTAGCTGAGAATTATTCAATTCACAACAATAATATGGGGTAAGTTTTATCAAGAAAGAAAATATATCGTTATAGAAGTTTACATGCAATATCTATATATTTTGTAATCCGAGTCGATTAGGTTATTTTTAAATAATCAATCCTCTAACCATTGCATTATATAAATTACATTGTTGGAAGATATGATTCCTGAAATCATGTACAATTATTGATAGACAGAAAATCATGTTTATTTTAGGATTAGAAAGATAGAGGAATACTTTTTTTCCTTTATTAATTTCTTGCTTTCCTTTATTAATTTCTTGCTTTGTAATTAAATACAGATTGTACAGAACACAAGATATACTAAATATACAAAGAATTTCTTCCTCTCAACATTCTTCTTGGTCTTCTGACATGGTATCAGAGCTTATGCCGATCCTAGCGTAGCTTCCATCTCTTTGAATTGCCTGCATTTCTTCGTCTGTTACTTGTTGTTGCCACATCGCAAAACAAAAACAGCAGCCCTTGAGAAACTGTAACCTGCGAAACAGTTATTGAAAGGAGTCAGTCTCTCTTGGAAGAAATTTTTTTTACAATGAGTACATCAGCAACCCTTACCATCAGAACAGATGACCAGCCAGCAAGGGATGCGACGCCAAGCCAGCAAGGGATGCGACGCCACAGAGTACACCCAATCAAGATTCAACTGTTGTGTCGACCGTGGTGGAGTAACAACTCGGCCAAAGCCAGATCTAGCCCCCACACATGCGTTGGCAGAACTTTTCGGCTCAGTTCAATCTGGAGCAACCCTTCTCGAGCCATCCATACTAGTGGATGCCATATCCATGGATCCATGGGATAAACCCACACACATCATAGCTAGGCTACCAAGGCAATGTGCGGATCGACGGAGGTGCACCAACCAATAGTGGAGCAGGCTCTACCTTCGGCCCGGAGCAGACGGGCGAATTAGGCGAATCGGGAGGAACGAATCCCTACCCAAATTTTTTCAATGCGGGTCAAGAAAGCAGGTCGAATGTAGGGGCGAATACCTACCCGACTTTTTCACCTGGTTTTTTTCCTTACCAGATCCTTGCTGCCGAAGGATGGCCGGAGCCCGGTGACCTTTACACGTCAAATGCCGACGGACCAGAGCTCAAGCTTATCAATCAGCAACTGACAAGCCCAGATAACTACTCGACCTAGTCGCGGGAGCTCTAGCGTGCCCTGGTAACAAAAGATAAGGAAGGGTTTCTCGACGGAACCATTCCGATCCCAACTGATGAGCGAATGGCCCGTTTTTGGAGAAAATGCAACCAACTCGTTAGAACTTGGATCGGAAACTGCATCACGACCGAAGTCGTAGCGAGACTCCCTCCAACGGAAGATGCGAAAGAGATGTGGGACAATATTAAAGAAAGGTTTGGAAAACTAGATCAGGTCAAGATTTTCTCCATAACACGGCAAATTTCAGATCTGAAACAGGGGACTATGAGTATCATGACGGTTTACAATAAACTGTCAGCGCTGTGGAACGAATTGGAGTCAACCGAAGAGAAATTCAACTGGCCCGAACCCATTTTGCAGCAGTATAAGAACATGTGCGAGAGAGAAAAGGCGATTAGGTTTCTCCTAATCTTAAACGAACGTACCTTTCGTTTCGATCTCAGATTCTGACGATAGATCCCATGCCAAATCTTGGCCGGATCTATTAACTCACGTCCAGGAAGAAAGCCAATAGAGGACGGCGGCTTATGGAAGAGGAAGTGAGGCGATGGCTCTGGCCGCTAGAGGCCATTTTCGCCCCCCACAAAGAAACCCTGGAATCGGAGAACGAAAGGGGGCGAATGGAAGGTTACGAAACCCTAATCCTAATTTTGGAGAGCAAATGGATGGCCTTGATCTGGCCGAACAATCCGATGGCCCCTATTATTTTGCAATTGGGCCCTTCTCGAGCAGGCCCATTGAATAGATTCGCTAGAGCAGACGGGCCGTGAGGAAGAGTCCAGCAGCGAGAAGTCAGTGGGCCGTGATTTTTTTAGCCCACTGAACCAAAACCATATGGGCCTACTTCGACCCAAATCTTTCAACCCAACAATAAATTTCCTTCAATTGCCAAAAATAGCCAAAAAGGTAAAAGGTAAATTGTATTGTGAATTTTGTAAACGTCCGCACCATACAATTGAGAATTATTGGAAATTACATGGGAGACCTGGAGAAAAAGAAAAAGGGAAATCTTCACAGGTTTTTCAGGTACTGGGTCAGCCGACAAAAAATCAATTTCACATGAGCAGTATCAAGAATTGATGGAGGCTTTGAAAAGGTTGGATACATCTGATAAGGTTGGAAGCTTCACAGGTACATCTTATTGCTCGAATTCAATCTCAAAGAATGCATGGATTATAGATTCAGGTGCCAGTGATCACATAGCCTGTGATAAGGGATTCTTTTCAAAGATCAAAAAGTTGTCTTTCCCTATATCAGTACAGCTTCCAAATGGAAACTCCACACAAGTTGTCATGGCCAGCTCTGTGACTCTTAGTCCTCTAATCACACTTCAAAATGTGCTTTATGTGCCTGACTTCCAATTCAACCTCATATCAGTTAATCGAGCTTCTGAAGAAAATTCATGTCATGTCCTGTTTACTCCAGATAATTGTTTCTTTCAGGCCCTTTCGACTGGGAAACTGATGGGCTTGGTTAAAGCTTATCAAGGACTCTATTTCTGGATGGATTTCCCCAGCAGTTTTAAATTATCATCTATTGAATTCAATAAATCATTGTGTAACTATGTTATCAATGACAAAAATTCCCTTTGTCATAAAAGATTGCACATAGTGCCTCATTCCCTTGTCCACACTGTCCTATCTGCCCTTTGGCAAAACAAACACGTGTTCCTTTCCCAAATAGTAATTCCCAAGCATATAGTATTTTTTCATTAATCCATGTAGATATTTGGGGGCCTTATCATACAGAGCATCACGATGGGTCGTGATTTTTCCTCACAATTGTTGATGATTTCTCTCGTGCGACATGGATATTTCTCATGCAATCCAAGAATCAGGTTTTTTCTCACCTAAGAACATTTCTTAGCTTATCCAAAACTCAATTTGGAAAGACAGTTCATCGCATTAGAACTAATAATGGAAGAGAGTTTTTCAATGGTGAGTGTGCTTCATTATTTTCTCTAAATGGAATCTTGCATGAGAGTTCTTGCACTTATACACCACAGCAAAATGGTGTTGTTGAAAGGAAACATCGTCACCTCTTGGAAGTAGCATGTGCCCTCAAGTTTCAAGCGTCTATTCCTAAAAAATTTTGGGGAGATTGTGTGGTTACTGTAGCATATTTGATTAATCAAATGCCATCAGGGATCCTAAAAGGAAAGATGCCATTTGAAATGTTATATGGCAAGAAACTGAATCTGAGCCATCTTAGGGTTTTTGGATGTTTATGTTATGTCACTACAGTCGGACATAGGGATAAAATGGCACCACATGCTAGTGAATGCGTATTCATGGGATATCCCACCTTAAAAAATGGGTATCGGATTTCTGCACCATCCACATGAGAATTCTTTGTCGATAGAGATGTTGTCTATCATGAGAATATTTTTCCTTTCCAAGCTCTTACTTCTTCACCTGAAGATGAAAAGACAAGGAATTCGTCTTTCTTATTGGAAGAAGATGTGATTTCAGGAGACACATTTATTGCTACTCCTTTACCAAGACCAACTGGTGAATCATCTGCATTACATGTTGAGATATCTACAAATCACTCCTTTGAAGAGTCCCATGAAGAAGAATCATCACAATTAATTGAATTCCCATAACCAAGCCCTGCTGCAAAAGAGTCTTCCTTAATACCACGAGAACCTTTACGGCGTTCTAGATGAGCAGCTCGTCCACCAACTTGGACAAAGGATTACATATGTGGTTCTTCGAAGTTGTCAAGTACTCGCTATCCCATATCGTCTTACATCTCATTTGATAGGCTATCACCAGAACACTTATGTTGCATGAGCCGCATTTCTCAAGAAAGAGAGCCGTCTAATTATAATGGGGCCAAAGATGATCCTCGTTGGCAAAAGGCCATGGAGGCCGAGCTACATGCTCTAACCAAATATCATACTTGGGATGTTGTGACATTGCCTGCTCATCACAAACCCATAGGCTGTAAGTGGGTTTACAAGATCAAATATAGGGCAGATGGTTCTGTGGAGAGATATAAGGCTAGGTTGGTGGCCAAAGGCTTCACACAGCGAGAAAGTTTTGATTATCATGAAACCTTTTCGCCCATTGTAAATGATGTCATTGTTCGATCCTTTCTATCTATTGCTGCTTTTCGTGACTGGCCACTACACTAGATGGATGTGCATAACACCTTTTTACATGGTGATCTGGATGAAGAAATCTACATGGATCTTCCACCAATGTTACAGAGACAAGGGGAGTCTAAGGTGTGTCATCTCCATAAATTTCTTTATGGATTGAAGCAAGCCTCTAGACAATGATATGCCAAGTTCACTAATGCACTTATGGTTGCTGGATTCAAACAGTCCAAAATGACTATGCCCTATTCACCTGGACAAAAGGTATGTCATCTATTTACTTGATGATTTATGTTGATGACATACTTATCATGGGAAATGATAATTCTGCTGTGAAGAAGCTTAAAGAGCATCTACATTCCACCTTTCACATCAAAGATTTAGGGCCACCTAAGTATTTTCTTGGAATTGAGATAGCTCGTTCAAATTAGGGAATCTCTCTCAGTTAGAGGAAATTCATAATGGAGATCATATCAAAAACAGGATTATCAGGTTGTAGACCAACCATTATTCCTATTGAACAAAATGCCAAGCTGACATCTGTTGAATATGATACTAGCATATCCTCCTCTTCTGATGATTTATTGTTAAGAGATCCATCGGGATATCAGAGACTGGTAGGGAAACTCATATATCTCACTATGACTAGGCCAGATATTTGCTATGCAGTGTAGACTCTCAACCAATTTATGCATAGTCCAAAGCAATCTCACATGAATGCAGCCTTGAAGATTGTGAGATACTTGAAGACATGTCCAAGGTTAGGGGATACTCCTTTCTCGGAAATGCAACATGAAGATGACGGCTTATTGTGATGCAGATTATGCCACATGCCCTATGAGTAGGAGATCAATTACCTATTTCTGCATCAAATTTGGGGAATCATTACTCACATGGAAGACGAAGAAGCAATCTACTGTATCTTTATCTTCAGCCGAAGCAGAGTATAGATCCATGGCCAAGACTATTTGTGAAATAGTTTTGCTAAGGGGTTTACTTAAGGACCTCGGGGTACGAGTCGAAGGACCAACTACACTCTTTTGTGACAACGACTCGGCACTCAAACTTGCAGCAAATCCTGTATTGCATGAGAGGACAAAACACATAGAAGTTGATTGTCACTTTACTTGAGAGAAAATCCAAGAAGGAGTGATCGAGACAAAAGGAATCAGGACTTCAAAGCAACCAGCAGACATGTTTACTAAGCCACTTTGCCAAAGACAACATGCATATCTTCTAAGCAAGCTTGGTGTCTTGGACATCTATAAGCTACTAGCTTGAGGGGGAGTGTTGGAAGATATGATTCTTGAAATCATGTACAATTATTGATAGACAAAGAACCATGTTTATTTTAGGGTTAGAAAGATAGAGGAATACTTTTTTTCCTTTATTAATTTCTTGCTTTCCTTTATTAATTTCTTGCTTTGTAATTAAATACAGATTGTACAGAACACAAAATATACTAAGTATACAAAGAATTTCTTCCTCTCGACATTCCTCTCGACATTCTTCTTGGTCTTCTAACATACATACGTTGTCATAGATGATTAGGATTACATACGAAAGTAATTTCACCACAGTAGACATACGGTGATAAATGTATGATGAACTTTGTTGTGGCAATTTTTTTCCATGCGATGTGCCCAATAAAACTTTTTAACATGAGCATTTATACGCACATATCTCGACAGATTAGAAACTCTTCGACTGATAAAAATTATCCCATCAACTAGGAATTGCTGTGAAGAACCAAAAAGAGAATTATATTCTTTGCTTGGTTGTACAACCACCGCCTAACCAGCGACGAAGAGAGAGGACAAGTAAAGGTAGTCGCCATGCTCGCCACTCTTTATTTTTCTCTCCCCAATTACTCTGTCGCGATTTAATCGAGCCTTCATCCCTACCCCCATGTTGCTTTTATCGCTCGAACCTTTTAGCCATCGCCTCACCACGATTGTCACCTTTGTGCAAGATCTGTTGATGTCGTCAATCTCGTTCTTTGGCCCCTCTGTCCACGAAGGCAAACGGTAAAATACACGTGACTTCCGATGGTGGATGCGACCACATAGGCCGCAGTCGATGTCGAGGTTGAGGCCCAACCTCAGGTGACCCCGACTCTAAGGTTCCTTGAGGCTTAGTAACCTCGGATGTGAGGTTGCATGCCCTCAAATTCGAGATCTACAATGTCAGACCGCATCAATCCTTATGGATCTAGAGAGAGAGAGAGAGAGAGAGAGAGAGAGAGAGAGAGAGAGAGAGAGAGAGAGAGAGAGAGAGAGAGAGAGAGAGAGAGAGAGAGAGAGAGAGTGAAGGGAGAGACTGCGATGTAATGAGGTTGGTCGGCGAAGGTGCAGTGGCTCGTGCTAGGCTTGCAATGTCGACTGGGCAGGGTTGTGATGTCGAACGACAGTGGAGCATGCCCGCAAGTCTTAATCATGCAAAGCGATCTGTGACCACCCCCATTTCATCGTTCTCTCTACTAAAATCCTTTCCCATTTGTCTTCGACATTTAGGCTTGTATTTTTATTTATTTTAAGGATAAGTGCATTAAAAGTCCTAAATTGAAATGTAAAAGTTATAAAAAAAAAAAAGATAAGTGCAATCAAGTTATAAAACTTATCAAATTGCTACAATCAAGTCACTTTTTTTTTTTTTGGTTGTAAAAGCATTTTCATTCATTCATTCATCAGTAGAAGTGCTACAAGCGACACTAAGAGAAGATTCAGAACATAAAATGTCCCACAGAGGTTGGGGTTGGGGGGGGGGGGGCGAAGATTTCCACCCTTGAGGAAGAGTCTTTGTGCGGTGTGATCTTGCAATCCAATCGGTTGCTTGGTTAGACTCCCGCGCATATGCGTAATACTCATTAAAGGTAATTGGGCCAGCAAGAGTTTGCCTTCTTCCATTATATTGCACAAAGCCCATGGGATTTCTTCTTGGCCCATAAACATCTCAACAGCTGAGGAACTATCACTTTCACATTTGTACTTGCCTTTCTGATGCCCTTTTGCTTCACGTGATGTACGTGTCTTTGGTTCAGAAACTGAACTCCTCTCACAAGTGCTAGGGTTTAAGCTTGAAGGGGAGAACTTGCCCATATTTCTACCGTGAAGCCATCAACCAAGAGGCCTCTCGAATCGCGTAAAACTCCTGCGATTGAGCTCGGTTTGTCTGGATTTATCCATGAGCAGTCAACGTTCAAGGTTTGAAAGCCTTCAGCCGGTGGGTGCCAGCAAATCAGTGAGTTTTCGTCTCTAGGTTCCTTCGATTTCTTCCTTTGAATCCAACAGCTAAAGCTCTTGACTTGCGTTGTTGCTGCAAAAACCAGACCAAGTGGGTCGAATTTTTTAGCCCGAAAGATGAAGTTGTTTCTACTTTTCCATATCTACCATAGTGTTGTTGCAAGTAGTTCATCTCCTGGAGCTTTTGCTTTTGTTCCAAAAATTTCCAGCAGCCATTTGTCTAGTCTGGTGATGTTCAGGGCATTTATGTTCAATTCTACTCTTGGATTTGACCACACTTTGGTTGTTTCTTCGCAGAAGCAAAAACAAATGCTCTGTTGTTTCCGGTTCTCGAGTGCAAAAAGGACAAAGCGGATTAGGTAAAGCTTTTCTCTTAAACAAATTCTCCCGTGTTGGCAAGGCATTTTGGCACAAACTCCAAAGGAGGATCTTTATTTTTGGGGGGATCTGTAGGTTCCAAATCTTAGTCCATAAGGAGCGGGGGGCTGAAAAGATGCTGATGCTATATTTGTGTCTAGATTTATAGTCTTTGCTTGCACCTTGTTGTAGCCGCTTTTCACTAAGTAGGTACCCGATTTATTTCCGGACCAGATTAGTTTATCCTCCTTTGGGTTGGGAGCAATAGGGATGGTTAAAATTTCGTTGGCCGTTCTCTCATCAAAGAAAGTTCTTATTCTGTTTTCATCCCACTCTATCTTATGTTCATTAAACAACTCAACAACCATGACTGGATCATCTCGATTTGCTGGTCCCCCAACTATCCCGATATAAAGCCATCTATCTTCTCAAATCTTAACAGATTTGCCATCTCCGATTACCCATTTCATATCTGGTTCTATGGCTTCTCTACCCATAAGGATGCTTTGCCATCTCCATGAAGGATGGTTCCCCTTCTTTGCTCACCAGAATTCTGATTAAAGAAAATAGATGCCTTTTAGAATTTTTCCCCACAAGGTTGATGGACTTTGTGATAATCTCCACGCTTGTTTACCTAGCATGGTGACGTTTAACCTTTTCAAGTCTTTGAAACCAAGACCCCCTTCGTCTTTTCTGGTTTTGAGAACTTCCCATTTTTTCCAGTGTAGTCCCTTCTTTGCTTTAGTTTGCCGCCATCAAAAGGAAGCAGTTTTTCTTTCAATAGCATTACAAACAGAATTTGGAACTTTAAATACTGACATTGCATATTGAGGGATTGCTTGCACCACGCTCTTGATTAGAATTTCTTTCCCAGCTTTTGTAAGAATCTTTTCCTTCCAGCCTTCGAGCTTCATATTCACCCTCACCAATATCCATGCAAACATTTCTTTCTTTAAACTTCCTCAATTAGAAGGTATACCGAGGTATTACCCTGTCTTTTCGATTATCGAAACTCGTAATTCATGTGCCATATCTCGTTGACGATTCATAGGGCAACCCCTACTAAAGTACACACCTGATTTGTTAAGGTTAATTGCTTGACCTATGGCATAGTAGTATTGATTTAAGATTGAGGCAACTTGTTGGCATTCTTTGACAGTCCCTTCTAGAAAAAATATAGCATCATCAGCAAACAATAGGTGTGTTAGGGTTGGACAATACTTGTTGAGAGTTATCCCCTTTATATCTCATCTTTCCAGCGCTCCATGCATCATCCAAGACAAGACATTGGCCATAAGAATGAATAAATATGGCGATAGGGGATCTCCTTGTCATATCCCACGTGATGGTGAGAAATATGGTGTTGGTTCTCCATTAACTTTCACACTGAAGGAGACAGATGATACACATTGCATAATAAGTCTTACCCATCTTTCATAGAAGCCCATTTTCAGCATACTAGCCCTCAAAAAATCCCACTCAACCCGATCATAAGCTTTCTGCATATCCAATTTTAGGATAGCTTGGAATTTCTTTTTCTTGTTTTTGATTTTCAGTTGGTGCAATACTTCTTGAACAATTAGAATATTGTCTTGTATTTGTTGGTTTTCCACGAAAGCACTTTGTTCATTTTCAATGAGCATAGGCAGCCACTTCTTTAGCTGATTGGCCATGATTTTCGATATGATCTTATAGCTAATGTTACAAAGGCTAATTGGTCGATACTGGCTAACACTTTATGGATTCTTTATCTTTGGGATGAGTGTGATGTATGTTTTGTTTAAGAGGGGATCGAGTATACCTGTTAGGAAGAACTCTTGAACTAGTTGGAAGGGGTCAACTTTAATATCTTCCCAAGCATGCTGATAAAATTGGCCATTTAGTCTATCAAGACCTGGTGCTTTGAGTGCTCCTAGCTGGAAGACAGCTTCTTTCACTTCTTCTAGAGTTGTTGGTTTAAGCAAATCAGCATTCATTTCCTCGCTAACCACTTTGGGACATTGATTCAAGATTGGTTCGAAGTTTCTAGCGCCTTCCGATTCATATAATGTGCGGTAGAAGTTTATGATGTGCTGATTAAGGGCTGTGGGTTCCCGACACTAGGTTTGTTCATCTATTTTCAGCATAATAATTCGGTTCATTTGTCTCCTTTGCACCGTTGTTGCGTGAAAGTACTTAGTGTTTCTATCCCCCCATTGAAGCCAATTGATCCAAGACCGTAATCCCCAATACATCTCCTCTTGCCTCCATAGTTTCTCTATTTGTTCCTCCAACTGTTGGATGTCCTGCTTTGATGAGGGTCCCGGTCTGTTCATGTGTTCCGTAAGCTGTTTTTTCAGTTCTCTAATCTTGTTTGATGCATTAGAGAATTTCCTAGTGCTCCATTCGACTAGATCTCAGGATAGTTCATGGATTTTCCTTGGAAAGCTCTGATTTTTTGTTGTTTGTCGCTGCCATATGCGTGTAATTATCTTGCTACATTCTGGATCTTCTAGCCAATAGGACTCAAACTTAAAGTCTTTCTTCTTTTTTCTGTATGCAAGGTGAAGAGTGAGCATAATGGGGCAGTAATCTAACCCAACAACTAGTAAAGCTAATGCTTCTACGTTTGAGAAAGTTACCCTCCATTCCATAATGGTAAGTACTCGGTCTAACCGCTTCTTCACAAGGTTTTCTCCTTCCTTTTTATTTGACCATGTATACGCACATCCCTTACCTTCTAGATCCATGAGCGAGCAATCATTTAAGAATTCCCGAAAGGCAAACATTCTACTTTGGTTGGCTTCTCTTCTTCCAACTTTCTCCCAAGTGTACAAGATTTCATTAAAATCACCCATGCATACCCATAAGGGTTGTGGGTTGTTCTAAGAGGCTCTGAGTTGCTGCCATAGTTGTAGCCTTTCGCCTAAATTCGTTGATGCATGGATAAAAGTGATTAGCATATGACGTGTACTGAAAGGGTCTATGCAGTCCACTTCTATAAAATGCTTTGTGCTATTAGTCACCTTCAAATTGACCTCTTCACTCCACATAATGGTTAATCGTCCCGCAATACCTTCTGGTGGTACTAAGAATAGGTTTGGGTAATTGAGGTGCTTTCTTACACATTCCACCATCTCCTCTTTATTTTTGGTTTCCATAAGGAACACCAAACTGGGCCTCTCTAGAGCCACAAGAGTTCTTAATTCTTGGAACATCAGGGGATTGCCCAACCCCTGACAGTTCCAGCTTAGAATCTTCATGGTTTCACCGGTGGCTTATTAGGGCTAGCCACCAAAGCCCATATTTTGGGATCTTCTTCCACCAGAATTGGAGTTTCATGTAGTGCTTCTTCATCTGCCTGCTTCATCATTACCCCCTGAGATGCATAGGGGCTATGCCTTTTAATCTTTTTAGTAACCGGGGCCTTTAGTTCCTTTCGTTGACTTTTGGCCTTGCTGGAGGTCGACAACATAGGGATTTCCATCCATGGAGTGTTAGAAATCAGCAAGGTAGAGCCCTGTGGTCTTTTGCCCAAAGCTTTTAAACTCATACCTCCTTGATTCTCTTGACTATAGGGAATAATTTTTGTTTGTTGCGCTTCCATATCCCCCACACTTGGCCTGTTTTCTGGAGAGTTAGTATTCATGGGCGTCTCGGGTATAATGGGCATCTCGGGCATAACTTCTTCCACATCCCCTTCTTCACTCTCCAGTTTATTTAGTAACTTCCAGAAAGGGCTATGCACTTTAGCCTCCGCTTTTAGCCAGTAGCCAAATAAACCTTCTTCAATCAGTTTTTGTTCCATTTCTTTATAAGGCACTTCCCCGCAATTAGTAGTATAATGACCAATTTTCCCACATGAGTAGCAAAAATGAGGTAAGCGCTCATATCTAAAGTCTATCCAAGAATCCACCTTATCAAGTTGCAGCATAACCCCTAATATGAGTGGTTTTGATATATCTATTGACACTCTTGCTTTTCCGACCTTGCAAAGGCTACCCTCCTTAGTGACAAGCTTCACTTCCATCACTTCCCCAATATTCGATGCTATGTTTCTTACTATGGATTTTGTAATACACCCCAAGGGCAGTCCATGAAGTTGTATCCAAAAGGAGCAATGAGTAAAAGTATGGCGATGGAGAGGTATTTTGGGGTTTAATTGTTTCAAGATTAGTAAACTTCCAGAATATGACTAGGGACTAGCATCTAGAACTCGCTGTTTCTCTTCCTCAATTTGGAAAGTGAAGGTGAATAAGCCCTGTTGTGGCTGGTCGCAAACAACATTCTCTATTTTGAATGAAGTTTACCAAGTAAAGTTAGCTGACATTCTTTCATTTTCCTTTCGGGAATTCCATCGAGCACTTTAACTACAGATTTTTCCGTCCACATTTTGCCCATTCTCTTACAGAGTGCTACCATCCTCTTTTCTCTTACTAATTCTGTCTCCATTGCAGGTAATCTTATAACAACTACACAGCCAATAACGAGCTTCTTCAAAATGGAGAATAAGGCAAAGATGTAAGTAGGCCACACCTACGCCATTTTGGAGATGAGGACCGAAGCATCTTCTGGATAACTTGCTTGGGTGCAATGATCCATATTCTACTATTGTTTTTGCTGACTATTTAGGGAGTTTGTTGATTGAAGGGAGCTCATTTGTGTGGATGTATTCAAGGGATTCAATAGCGGAAGAGGTGTGTGGGTTTTAGAGTCAAGGTGCTATTCGGATCATGGGTGTGTGGGTTTTAGAGGAGACTTTATACAAAGGTGGTGATGGAATGGTGGATCAACTCAGGATTTCAGATTTTGGTTGGGTGAACACTCCATTAAAGAAGTGGGAAGAAAGCTCTCCATTGTAGAGAGGGAGGAGCTCCTTACGAGACTCTGTCCAATTTAGCTTATGGTTAATGCTGAAATGGTTTTCTTAATTGTTTTCTCTCTCATGCATGGCAATGACATGGCTAAAACATGAAACGTTAGGCTAAAACAACACCGTTTTGGTCAAAATATGATTATTTTTAATCTAAATACTACTTAAATTATATTAAAAAAAAATTAAAATAGGAGGGAAAACAACAAGAGCCTTACAGGTGCTTGCCACTGTGGCCATCCTCCTATCACTGGGCCAGCAATAATGGGGGATGCCTGACCAACGCTCGGCAAGATTGCTGAACCCCGAGTGAAGGCCAGCACCCCTCACTAACCACAAGTGAAGGCATATAGGCCCTCCCCCAAATTTGTGCAACAGTGGTGGCCCTTGGTCAAATGTAGGCGAGGGCTGGCCCCCACTAGTGGCAGTAGGATAGTTGGCGTTAATGTCATCAACTTTCTACTAACATTGGCCAAGATGATTAAATTGGTAAATTGTCAAAAGGCTTAGGACTCAATTGACATAATTAAAATGTTTAAGATTGAATTAGGACAAATATGATAGATTTAGAAATTTTTTTGGGTAATTTCCCTAGTGAGAATAATATCAGTGGGTCCCTTGCGTCACATGTGATGAGATATTTTCAATACCTTCAAAACTTTAGCAAATATAAAGTGTAAGAAATCTTGTGTAAGACCTTCCAATTCTTTTGCGGAATAGATAGGATTTGAAATAATATGCAGTTTAGGTGGCACCCCGTGGATGGCTTAAATATTGCTTAATAGGCGTTAACTTTAGTAACTTGTCAGTTGATGCTGATAACGTTGGGTATGTTTAAAATGTAAAGTGAATGTCTTATAGGTAATGAAGCAATAAATAGGGTGACTGCTCTCGACAGACCGTCGGCAATACAGCTTCATCTCGAACTCTGACTCGTAGTCATCGAAGTATTCTATGAATCAGGCCCTAGGGATAAAGGTGGGTGAATCGGAGGGGAAGGGCATGTGGGGGAGCTCGCAGAATTGCTTGGCTAGGTGAAGCTTCAATCGATCGTACGAGCTGTTTCTCCAAAGAGAGGCCGAGCAATCCTCTCTCTCGAGCACGATGTTGGCTATGCCGAGGCGGTTCAAGCATGCCACTGCCGCTAGGCCTGAAGGCCCTACGCCAACAATGGCCACCACAACCTCTTCCTTGTTGACCTTCGCCATGGATGATTTGATTCTCCTTGATTCCACAGTTATGGTGTTTTCAGGGATGTGGCTTTGGTAGATGCAAGCTCGGGTGCTTTTTGTAGAGGGAGAGTGTACACTCATTTATGGTATGCCTCGATTAACCTTCGCTCATATGGAAATTTCAATGCGCAGGTTCAAAAGCTTACTTGAAATGGCCATTGGTCCACTTCATCCTTAAAAATTACATTGGATTGTTTTTTCCTATTATATATACTTTATCTAACTATGGAGTCATCTAAAATTCGCATTGGAATCTTTCACTGGATGAGTCTTTGACCTGTGCTTAATTCCTCTTAATTTCTCAATGGAAACAAAAATCTTATGCAATGACGTGTTCTATTAAGAGTTGATTTTCAAGCAAGAAATTGAATAGGGAGATTAAATTTACCCATTTATAAGTGCGCATAACAACGTTCTATTCCGGGGAACTATTTCTTTTCAGAAATAGTTTTTTTCTATTTATACTCCGGGAACAACTTCTGAGTAAAATAAAGTATTTGGTAATTATACAAAATTTATATTATTGGAATAGAAAAAGAATAGAAATGCGTTTGGTAAAAATTTATAAATTTTTGTATTTATTTGTATTTTCTTCTTACTCATGGACCGCCGGTCGCCGCTTGCCGCCACACGAATTACGCACGACCGCTGAATGTCGCCTCATGACCATTGACTGTCGCCGCCACAGGATTGCCACCCACGGCCCTTTGGCCGTGGGAGGGGGCGATGGCCAATGAGTTGTGGGCTGCGGTCCTGCGACAATGGTTGGCAGCGATGGTCGGTGGTCGTGCGGTGGCAGGCGACGGTCATGCAGCGGTTGGAGATGGCAGGCTGCCGATGGATGGTGGCGGTCATCGGCTGGTGGGCCGTAGGCAGCAGGAGGTGGCCAACGGTTGGCAAGCGGCCAGCGGTGGCTGCAACATGGAAGAAGAACAAAAGAAAAATAGACAAGAAAAAAAAAGCTTATTTCAAGAAATTGTTCCCAGGAACAAGAAGCTACTTTTTTTTTTTTGTTTCTGTTCCAAATCTATGCCCCGGCCACCTTTCTATTCCGGGGAATAGAAAAATAAGTTGACATTATCAAGCAGATTTTTGTTCTTTTTTTGTTCTAGGGATTAAAATAACAGAAATCGAAAGAAATAGAAATGACCATGCAGGCCCTAAATCAGTCCAATTGACAGATTTAAAGTTAATTGGTACCAATGCAATGTATTTAGAATTTCCTTAGTACTTTTCCCCCGTAGCATAATAAAGTCGCTCATTCTATTCTGGTTTTACCATGTGCACAAAGCCACGTATATTCAAGGTGCAAGATGATTTAATATATGACCTAATTCTTTTGACTCATATTCCTATATGAGCTTTTCATTTTAAGCTCAAAATTCACAATTAAAAAAAAAAAAAAAAAAAAAAACTCAAACGAGCTTTGCCCATAGAGGAGTAAGATTACTTGAAACTATCTTTTTATGAAGGACATGATCCTTGTCTATGACACTACCCTTAAAGAAGACCGCGACTGTTTTCATGTGTATACAGAGAGAGATGATTGGATTATAAGCGACGGTGGAAGTCGAAGCGCGTAGAATCGCGTGCCAATATGGAGTTTCAACCGGTCGCAGGTCCTCTTCTTCCGGAGAGAAAGGCACAGCAATCCTCTCTCTCTCTAAAATAATGTTGGCGATGAAGAGGCGGTTCAGGCATGCCGATGCAGCGACGTTCGAGGACCCGTGCCCATAATCGATACTCCCATTTCAATTTCTTTATGGATAGTCATGTTATTGTACATAAGTTTATGAATATATCTATATAGGTTTTGATAGCATAACAATTTTGAGAATAATAGTTTCTAGGGAGCCATAAATTCTTAAAAAAGCGAATCCCACAATAATTTATAATTTTTTGCTATTTAATTTTTTTGTCTAGAACATACTGTTATTTTTACAATAAAATAAAAACTATCACTCAATCATTTCTCATGTAGTGGAATATGGCTTATCCTTAAGATTTTTTTTTTTCCTTTTCCGAGACAAGTGGGTAAAATGTGTTCCCACCATGCTTTGAACAATGTAGAAGTGGCTTCATATAAGGAATATTGAATCGTACTTTAAGAGGTTCTCAAGTTTTTCTTGCTAGTCTTAGATTGCGACCGATCCTGTTTTGGTCCCAATTATGTGGCAAGTTCTCGCATATCAAAAAATTTAGCCAAAACACATTATTAATTTATGCTTTGATAAAGCTTGATTACTGTATATAGAGCAACGTTATCATGGACCCTCTACA
The DNA here is from genome assembly GCA_017140475.1 of Eucalyptus fibrosa. Classification (NCBI taxonomy): domain Eukaryota; kingdom Viridiplantae; phylum Streptophyta; class Magnoliopsida; order Myrtales; family Myrtaceae; genus Eucalyptus; species Eucalyptus fibrosa. The sequence goes on along the minus strand of CM029507.1, from coordinate 60,660,084 downwards.
ATTCATCAGTACAAGCCGCATGTACGACATGCAAGTGTCACAGGCTAATCGATTGGTATTGTGACCGTGCAACGACTCAGGTATTTTTGGATCAACATGGATCGTCAGGATGCCTAAGCCAAGTCTTGCTCGATCGATCGCACACTTGCTTGCTCACCCGGATCACAAAGTTAGAAAGTTCCTAAAGAGAGAAGCTCTAGAAAGAAATGAGCATTTGTATTTCTTAATGGTTGGATGGTTACAAATGAGGGAGAGAGCACCCATTCTTATACTAGAGGCCCTCTGATTACCTCCAATGATTGAGAATTCGTCTGGTAAATGAGATCGCACCGCCAAATCAACTAACTACCGACACTAATGACAAGAGAATTCTAAACTTTCGCTCAATTACCGTATTGCCCGCTCTTGGAACGTTCCGAAAGAGCTCTTGTTGGGAATCTTAGCGATCGCAGGAGGTCCTCCATGGAAAGGCATGACCCTTTAGCTGCAGAAACCTCTTGGCCGTGACACAAGCATCGCATTCTTATTTTTCTCACTTGCTCTTACTTTGGCGCCGGAGTTCGAAGTTAATGTCATTAGCTACATTCCGCGCATCTCTAGCAATGCCAAACAGGCCCACTTGAGAGAAGCCGACACTGTACAAGCCATTTTCTCCTTTCCATTGGTCCCGGACCTTGGTCATGCCTTGAACATTGAAGAGGTCATCTCCACCCTAATTAAGTTACCGTATATATCAAGAGGAACAAGGAAAAGTTATCAATTGATTTTCTTTCTTCTAATAGCTAAAGCAATTATTATTAAGTGACTTAAGGGAAAGAATTAAGATAAATGAAATTTACCTGGAGCCATTTCCGGACATTGCTTTTGTAGCCAGTGGCAAAGATTATGGCCTCAAATTGACTTGTTGTGTCGTTTAAAAAAGTGACCAGCTTGCCATGAATCCTTTTGATGGAGGGGAAAACCTGCATCGTTTGCTTTATTATAACTTGTGAAGGTTTAACTTGCTTTCCATTAGATATTAAATTCTTTTTCAAAGAAAAAATGCCTATAATTACTCAATCTACCTTGATTTCTCCGTCCTTGATCCTTTCCATTGCCCCGACGTCAATGGTGGGGGATTGTCCGGTCGCTGCTTTCAGATGGAACGCACCATTTTTCGGCCTCTGAAGGCCGTACTTGGTGAAGTCGCCATACTTTAGCTTGCTAAGTAGCCTCATCAAAATGTCAACGATTCGGCGCGGAAGGAATTTTATTAAAACCATGCCGATAAACACCATTTCCTTGGTAAAAACATCCACCTGCAAATCCTCTTTATTAGGCTATACTTGTTACAGATATTAACATTTAAATATATGGGAGCAATATGAAATCAACTACTCTCTTCTTCCAATCAACTCACGACCGAATGTTCTTAGGAAGGTAAACTTTGCTAGTTTCCATCCCCACCGAAAAGGAAAAATGCATGAACTGAATTATAGAAAGAGTCTGCATACAGGGCTTCGAGCAACAATGGACGTGTTGGCACCATGGCTCCACAAGTCATACGCAATCTCCATTCCTGAGTTCCCACAACCCACCACCAGCACGTTTTTCCCTCTGAATCCCCTCCCATTCCGGTACTTGCTCGAGTGCATCACTTCCCTGCCAAAGCTCTCTAAGCCGTCAACCTCTGGTATCGTGCCCTCACTATTCTTCCCGGTCGCCACCACCAGGAACTCCGCCACATAGACCTCATGCTCGCCAGAGCCCGTGTTTCTCGCCACAATCCGCCACTTGCCGGTTTGATCGTCGTATGATGCGCTCTCGACGGACCTTTGGTAATATAGCTTTACCTCGAATTGCGACTTGTAGTTGTCGAGGTATTCTATGAATTGGGCCCTAGGGACAAATGTGGGTGAGTTGGAGGGGAAGGGCATGTGGGGAGCTCACAGAATTGCTTGCCTAGGTGGAGCTTCAATCGATCGTACGCCCGGTTTCTCCAAAGAGAGGCAGAACAGTCCTCTCTCTCGAGCACGACGTTGGCTACTCCTTGGCGGTTCAAGCATGCCGCTGCCGCTAGGCCTGCAGGGCCCGCGCCAACAATGGCCACCACAACCTCTTTCTCATTGGCCTTCTCCATGATGATTTGGCTCTCTTTGATTCAACAGCTAGGGTGTTCTCAGTGATGTGGTATCGGCAGATACAACCTCGTGTGTTTTTTATAGGGAGAGAGCATTTACTCGTGTATGTATCTGCCATTATTAATTTGAGCTCATATTGGCAGGTTCAGAGTTGTAAAAAATGGATGATTTTCCTTAAACGTGCCACAATCAACTTCATTCGTTGGGATTTTTTCCTATACATATACTTCACCTAACTATCAAGCCATCTAAAATTGGCATTGGCATCTTTTTCATATTCCATTCACGTAACTATCCACCTACTATTCAGTGTTGATTTTCAAGCAAGAAATCCAATATTGTGATGAAGTTTGCCCATTTGAATTCAGTTCCATTTGAATTTTATTCAAACGTTCAGAGTGTTTTTCCTAAATGCTAGATTTTATTCCCATTTAAAGTTCGACGCTATGTACCATAGTGGGCTCCCCTAGTTTGTACATTTTCCGAAATGCTAGATTTTATTCTTTAAATGACACTATGTACCATAGTCGGCTCTCCTAGTTTGTACATTTTCCTTGTATTTGACTCTTTAATGTCAATCTACATGCTGTCTATAGAAATGCTTACCCAAAATTTATCTTTTACATTAACTTATCTTATCTTCGGCAGTGTTTGTTATTTTTTGTAATTGGAAAAAAATAAAATAAAATAAGTCAGGTCAAAAAAGGCAATTGAAATATGGCTATATAAAACATGTGTTTTGCCTCGAGTTCAACGTACTTGGTCAGATTGACTGAATACTAAAAAGGGATCTTGTTACATTTCCATTCAGTGCATGGTCATATGTTCCATCTCTTGGATTCCCAATTTGGGTTGTACTTTAACTTCTTAGATTACTTTCTTGTTTTGACAGTGGAGAAGCCAACTTAGACCCGTTAAACAAATAGGCCGGGTCGAGTTTGATCTAACTTAAATAGATTCATTTGACCCATTTTAATTAATTTTCATACATTACAAATATAATGATTCATATCCAACATAAGTCATATCCAACTCGACTCACATTATTAAGACATTTCAATATTTAACCCAATTTACGAAGGGTTAATACCCAAAAAAAACCCCAAACTAGTACACTTGTGACAAATTTACTCAAAACTATTTTTTTGACTAAAAAAACCCAAATTGATACACATGTAACAAATTTACCACAATTGACCATAAAAAAAAACCCGAAACTGGTAAATTTGTGATAAATATACCCTCTGCTAAATTGGATTAATTCCACAAAAAAATCACAAAAGTTGTAAATTGTGACAAATGGAGTATAAAATCCCAAATTGGTATACTAATCAATTGTCACGTGTCATTTAATTTAATAATTTGACAATAAAAATTAACGAAAACTAACAGAGAGTAAATTTGTCACAAGTGTACTAGTTTAGGATAAATTTGTCAAAGTTATAACAATTTGGGGTTTTCTATAGTCAAAAAAATAGTTTTGGGTAAATTAGTCACAAGTGTACAAGTTTGGGATTTTTTAAGGTATTAATCCATTTACGAAAGAGGAATACATATGTGACTATCTTGAATTTATTATAAGAACAACGATCTAATAAATAACAAATGATTAGAAATCGTTGTGAGATCCACTCTTTTAAAAATTTGTGACTCACAACATATTGTTATTTTACCACCGCCTTGGTGGCCGCAATGGTTTGAGCTCTCTTCCCCTCGCGAATGAGAGGAGTTCGAATCTCCTCACGGTCGCTTGGGATTTTAAGTGGGACATCGGGGGTGGTGGGTCCTCCTACTTACGTGTCCCCCCAGGTTTGCTCGCCGGCTATAGGGGTTCCTAGGTCACCAAAAAAAAAAACATATTGTTATTTTGATAGTAGTTCAAAAACTATTATGCTATGAAAACTCCTTACAAAAACTCATACACAAACTAAAGTGAAAATACGAAATGAGTGAGCAAGGATCAAGTGTGGGCGAAGAAAAAAAAAAGAAAGAGAGTTGTAGAGGTGGGTTAGGTTTAAGTAAGTTGTAAACCTATTTATAATCCGTTTATGACCAATTTAATATCCATATTATATTTAAACCCATTTATGACCATTTATTTAATATAATTAACCCATTTAACACTCACATGGGTGGGTGGCTATCACGCCCCAATCCTTTGAGCACGTGCCCATCCCTCTCGATCGATTAAATAGCAATGTCCCAAGATACATTGCCGACCATTTCTTTTTAATATGCACATGCGGAAGTAAATAAATAATCCTCAGACAACAATGTGATGGGATAGGAAAGTAAGGCCACAAATTTTCAAACCAAAACAAGCATTTTATAAACAAATAGGTTTATTTACAATACCAGGCTTGTTTACAAATATATTGGCTCAACCCAAAAAGGGAACTATCCTATGACCCACTAATCAGACACATTCACCGATTCTTCGATCTCCACCTTCCTAGACTCCAAGGCCTTCGATCGTCCACGACCACCATCTAGGGACCTAAAAATGTTATCCCACAACGAGATGAGACAACATCTCAGCAAGTTCAACCCCCGAAGCCCATACTAGGAAAAAAAATACACCCCAAGGGCTACCTAAGCACAAGCATAGGTCAGAGGACTTACCTTTGCCTCAATTCCTTCTTGCAAGTCAATATAATTCACAATTTCACCAATTCACTTCAAACAATCAAATCATCAAACCGATGGAATCATCGATCAATCGACTCAATCGATTACATATCATCAGGACCATCATATGGTTATTTCAATTACTTACTCCAACTATTAATTACGGCCCAACGAGAACATCTTATTAAATGTTCAATGGTGAATTACAACCCAATGGGCACAGCCTGTCCAAGTTAGGTGGTAGATTATGGCCCAATGGGCACAACCTATATGAGGTGGTTAATTACAGCTCAATGACCACACTTCGGTGGTTGATTACGGCTCAACGAGCATGGCCATACTTCGGCGGTTTTCTTGATCTTACCCAACAACATGCCCAACAACTTTCCATGGTCATCTTATTACGACTATAAACCATCACATGATTAATCACCCATGGCCAAGAACGTGGTATTCTACGCTTAAATTTCTCAATCAACATAATACCTTGGCCTATTTTCGCATGTTATTAACACCCGATAAAAATAATTGTGTATGAGTACACGGTCAGCATCAGCCAAAAATATAGTATATTTACTTTATAAATTCCCACTATTTATATAATGATAAATCATTTTTGGCTTTGTAAAGGCGTGTTTGGTAACGATTCTTTTCTTAGGAATAGATTCTGATCAAAAATTATTCTTTTTTATTCTGTTCCCGGGAACTGATTCTAAGCATTTTAAGCTGTTTGGTAACGAATAAAATTTCTGATTCTGGAATAAAAAAATAACATAAATGGGTTTGGTAACAAATAAAATTTCTGATTCTAAAATAAAATTTATATTCTAATTCTTTTTTAATTACCTTTTTAGATGAATGTAAATTTGATATTGAATTTTCATAAACCATTCATTGATCAATTTTATTTTTATAGTAAGTAATAAAAATATTAACTAATCAATTTTTATTAAATAGTAAATAATAAACCATAGCATAAACTATACTAATATCCCTAAAATATGTAATAAATATAAATACTAAATTATAATATAAAATTAAATATTTATTCTATATATAGCAAATATATATTTCAGAATAGGAAGAAATTAAAATAAAATATAGAAATAAAAAAATAGATAAAAATAAAATCAAAATTTGCTGTTATTTTAAATTTGGTTTTCATATTAGAATTTCAATATTATTTATATTTAAATAAGAGTTTTTTTTTTTATCATGGTGATTTCTCATTTTCAATTAATATTTACTTTTATATGATTAAATATCTAATCCATTTTGAATTTCATAAAGCTACTCCATGTTAATTTTAATTTAGCCAAGATACTTCTCTCTCTCTCTCTCTCTCTCTCTCTCTCTCTCTCTCTCTCTCTATATATATATTCCCTTCCCCAAAACCGAACACTCAACGTTTAAGAAGATAAAACTCTTCAAACCAACAGGACTCTTTGAAACAAAGAAAAGGCTTTAACGAGAAACTCATCATTGCAACTTATCCATAAATGAATAATAAAGTAACATAGTCCATTGTTCAACTTTGAATATTGGCTTTGATAAGTCAATAATTAAAAACAATATTACAAAGGTCGGAAACATAAAGTTATTGAATCTCCGACATATTATAATCCCTTGCCATTTGATTTGCAATACTTCTCCGAAGTATGTTTATCTCCATTGCTTCCTCATTTGATGTATCATCTACAACATCCACTTCTCTAGTTCCATATGGATATTTCGGATCTCCATATCGGGAAAAATTTTTATCCATCCTATCTTGATCACGAATATAATTATGAAGAGCACAACATGCAATTACAATAAGTGCTTGCTTTTTCATAGTAAATGGAGGCATGTGTCTCAAAATGGTAAAGCGATTCTTTAATGCCCCAAATGACCTCTCAATGACATTTCTTAAAGAAGAATGTCTATAGTTGAATAATTCTCTTGCTATCCTTGGCCATCTTCCACTCCCCCTATAATCGTTCAGATGATACTGTTCACCTATAAATGGAGTTAAAAATCCCGACTGTGCTACATAACTAGAATCTCCCACGTAGTATTTGCCTATATATATTAGTTATGATATACAACGATGAAACAATCATAAAATGATTTTCTCCTTATAAACAAATCAAATACCTAGTGGTGGTCGAGGAAATTGCAATTGAGGAGTCGCAAGTGCTGCCGAAAGCACTTGACAATCGTTGGCAGATCCTTCCCATCCAGAATATACAAAAGTAAATTTCATATCAAACAACAAACACATAACACATTCTGAGTGGTATTTCCTCTTTTGCCTCTATATGGGATTTGCTAAGACCTGGGGACAGTAACATCTATATGGGTGTCATCAATAGCACCTATGCAATCTTGTGAATTTATTTCGAAAAAAAAAAATCATGTGAATTTATGAAAATTTAAAAATTATCAACTACATGTATTTGATGATGCACAATTGATATGAAAACTATACCTTGAAATAGCGTTCGTGGTTAGGATTCATAAGAATTTCCGGTGGAACAACATCAAATGATGGTGATTTGATAATCTCTTTTGCAAGTTTGAGAACTACTTTCAACACTAAATTAAAATACATGTTGATTGTATGTCATGAACGTTGAAATCTCTCACATAAATCTCTAGTTGAGTTATTATGACCAACCAAAGATAAGAAGATCCCAACTTGTTCATCTATCCTAACATACTAACTATCTTTCAACCAACCTTTTATCCTCATCAAATCACATAGGTTCAAAAAACATACCTCTCCATCCTGAAGGTTTCATATATTCTATATGAATGTCCACAAATAAGCTCTCTCATCCATTCCGGTCCCGATAGATTGCTGTCCCTAATAGGTTCTTTCGTATGCACAAACATGTCCATCGCAACCATGCATAACCATCCTATCAATATGTCAAGAGCACCGTCATCCAAGAATTGGTCAACTGATTACACTGCTCATTAGACATACTATTTGATTCATCTTCCATAGTACCTATATCATCACACAAATATAATAACATTTATAAAGAAATCTGAAAAAAAAAAAAATCCAAACACGCTCTTAACAATTTAAGTTCTAAAGTAGAAGCAAATCAAATATAAAAATCTCACACAATCCATATTATCCATACAACAACACAAAAGAGTTTGAACAATTAAATCACACAGTTAAGTGAAAGCACATGCAATCCATAAAACACATCTCAACATCTATAATAGATATTGAAGAAGTCCATGTCTCCTTTCAGTTGGTGTTTTGATGAAAGCCTCTCTCCATATGGCACTACCACATGCTCGTTCCACTGCTTTGTTGTAAATATCTTGGTCCAAGTCATTCATATTAACCAGAATATCAATCACAACTGATATAGAGAAGGGGTCTTCAGGTGGAGGTGGTGGTGTGACTTGTGAGCTAACAGATCCACTTACAGATTGACTTGACCTAGCTTTGAGCATGTCTTGGATAGCTTTGCATGTGTTTGCAATATCAAATGAGGGACTATTTCTTCTCCTCTTGACATTTGGAGTCCTATCCAACCTGTGCTTGTTATGAATTGAAGTGGAAATCTACTGGGATGTAAAAATGTCCTCATCAATTTGGTGTTCACCTAAGTCCTCTGGATCACCAGTTGCATTGCCACCATCATTGCCACCATCCTCGCCACCATCCTCTGACAACATCACATCTTCGGCATTTCCTATGGCATGCTCTCAGTAGCATATGTATCACAAAATACAATGCACAATTCAGGATATTGAGGAAATTCATCATTCTTGAATTTTTCCCAGTCATTATTATCTTGCAATTTTCACAATAATGACATATGTCACAATAATGACATATAATATTATCAAATCTTCTAAAACTTACATCTATTATAATATCAAAATGATAAAAACTTAAAACATACCTTGATGTGAGAGTCCCAAATACTTGGATCGTCGACAACAACAATGCCATTCACATTATCCCAACCAAAGCCAGATTGTGAAAGGAGCTTCTTAAAACTACCATACTGTCTTCTTAGTTTGTTCACCTTATTCTTTAACTGCAATATGTTATATTGGTATCCTGATTGTTTATTGAATTCAGCTCGTATGTTATTCCATCCTACTTTGTTAAAAGTAGAAGTCATACAATTTCCCTTTTGAACTTCCTCAATCAACCAACAATCTTACAAACAAGTTGGTTAAAGGCTCGGTCCATTTTGCATTGAACACATCTTTCTTGGATGCCATTTTACCTTGATTGAGCATCATATAAATTAATTGAGATGACACTTAAAACTATCATGGAAGATAAAGTGTAACCGGGTAAGTAGGGAAAAAAAGAAAAAGATGCTCCAATGAAACTCACTTGATATGGCTTCTTATTCAAATGCAAACCCACAACTTCAAACCAACAACTTCCAGCTGACCTGAAATAAGATCACTTACTTAGAATGAATCACAATCTTTCTACTAAAAATGAATCAACAACCTGGAAAAAATCAGATGAGAGGAACACTTTGAGGAAACAATTCAAAACAATATTTTAGTATATTTCTAACGTCCTTCGTGAACTTAAAGAGCTATATATTCAATGCAATGTGATGAAAAGGGAATAAGTAAATAACATGAGCCTCCTCTTTTGCATAAAGCTACTCCATGGAAACCTACAACCTATAGTTCATTAGCTTAACAAAACTAACCAGAATACAACATGACACCGTTAGTCATATGCTTTGAAAACATCCAAATGTACACATGAGGGATCATTCAAGTATAGTTTGCCCCATTGAACCAAGCACTACAACTGCACAACACAGTTTATGACTTCCCCCAACCCTGAAATGCCTAATCAGCCAAATTCACAATACAAATCTCACTTCCCCAGGCTCAAAACTGATGTACTTAGTACTAGAGCCTTTGTCTATTCGCGCCTCATCACAATCATAACTCCCAATCCGAATTGAGCGGGAGGATCACAACAGAAACCGATACATGAACATGAATTGCAATTGACCTCTCGGCCCACTTGCGACATTCAAGGACGTTGGAATTGTCACTCCCAACTACGACCTATCCCGCTCTATTTCTTTTTCCTTCCCTCCATCTGCTGTCATTCGCTCTTTGCTTCCACAATATCTTATCCAAATATATAGAACCGATAGAACAAAGAAAGACACACACACACAACACATAAATGATCCAGTCGACAATGACCAATACATAAACATCAAAAGAAGTTCAATGAGTGTGAAGTTTGCCTTCAGATGGGTGCTCGAAACTGGAGTCCACAATAGCACGAAGCAACTCTGGCTTCCAAAGGAAGTCTCTGAAACCGGAGTTGTGAATCTTGACGTAACCCCTGCACGACATCAAAACAACAATAAGCTCTCCGCACAAAGAATCGACAATAGCCCGACTTAGCGGGCGCCCTCGCCGAGCTGGTCGAGAGGTAACTTGCCCTCGGCCAACTCAACGAGGGCACCCACCGAGTCAGGCCCAGGGCGAGCGACACCTAGGCCCACTCGGCGTCGCTCGCCCTCGGCCAGCTCGGCGAGGGCGCCCGCCGAGTCGGGCGTAGGGTCCCTCGGCGTCACTTGCCCTCGGCCAACTCGACGAGGGTGCCCGCCAATCGCCCTCGGCCAGCTCGACAAGCGACCCTTAGGCCCGACTCGACGAGCACCCTCGCCGAGCTAGCCGAGGGGTCGCTCGCCGAGGGTGCCTGCCGAGTCCCGGGCCAGACTCGGCAGGCACCCTCACCAAGCTAGCCAAGGGGTCGCTCACCGAGCGACCCCCTAACCCGACTCGGCAAGCGGCCAGAATCGGCGAGGGCGCCCGCCGAGTCGGGCCCGGGGATCACTTAGCGAGCGACCCCTCGACCAAAATCGGCGAGGGCGCCCACCGAGTCGGGCCCGGGGGTCGCTCGCCGAGCAACCCCGCGGCCAGCTCGGCGAGGGCGCCTGCCGAGTCGGACCCAGGGGTTGCTCCCGCCAGCTGTCGCAAACGAAGAACCACCCATAGCTACGAGTGAAGGGAACTCACCTTGAACGAGCAGCTTCAATGATGAAGAAGCAACAGTCAACGTCAGCGTTCTTGAGGAGCTCGCCGTCACCATTGCCGTTCTTGAGGAGGAAGAGAGTGAGACTGAGTAGAGGAGATGAGAGGATGAAAGAGTGAGACTGAGCAAAAGAGAGAGACAGTCAGCAAAGGAGATGAGAGGACGACAAAGTGGAGAGGACAAGAGACCGTCGAGTAGAGGACATAAGATTTTGATTCTTTCTTTGATTCTTGGACTGAGAGTCAAATTTTTTTTTATTCTCAAATTGTGACATCCAAATTTTCGGGTTCTAATTTCGACTGGATAAATAGAGCCGTTTTTTTTTTTTTTCAATTAAAGTTAGGGATTGTGAAATTGGGATGCAAGTGGGCTACATTGGTAAGGAAAAATACCAATTGGAATGATGAGGTGTTGAATAAATTAATGGGGGTCAATTTGATTTGATTCAAGTGGGATTAAGGTCTAATTGGAGGAAAAACCTAGCAAAATTCATATGCCATATCTACCCCCACACTTTGCACTACCTAAATGCTTCTAGAAGGGGGCATAATTGTAAAAAAAAAGGTGGGTGGATGACAGCTGGTATGGCCCGCGTGTAGATGACCTAAGAGAGAGAGAGAGAGAGTAAGAGAGAAAAAAGAGAAACCGGTTTTCTCTTCTTCCCTTCTCTCTCCCATCGTTGTCTCTCTTTCCCATTCTTCTTCTTCGGTTCTGCGACACCATGGAAGCCGAAGGCCAGAGGAAACAACAATTATCATTGCTCAAACTAGGGCTACCACCGCCATCGTGCCGGAGTCGCCGCTGCTGCTCAGCGACCGCCCGCGTGCCCTCCGCCTCTTCTCTCTTCCTCTCCCTCTCGGCCATTCAAACATAGCAAGGGCAGAAACAAAGACAACAGCTTGCTGTCACAACCAGCTGCCGCAATTGGAGCCAAGGCCATCATTGCCACCTCACGCTGCACACCATCGTAGCTTCATGACCACTCAACCGCGCCGACCACCCCATCTAGTCGAGCTGCCGTCCACGAACCGCCTGGCCAGTTGCTGTTCGGTGGTCATGGGGGACGGTAGAGACCCACCGGAGCTCCCTCCGACCTCCTCTGGCCACCATCCGGCCTCACCGGAGTCCCCTTACCCTCCGCTGGCCCTTTCCAACTTGAATCAGCGTAGGAATTGCCTTAACCAGCCACGCATAGAGAGTTCGAAAATGGGTATGGCAGCAGATGTTTGGCCTGTTTTGGCCGTCTTCCCAAGCTCGGATGCTCGGCCCGCTTTGAGGAAAGTCGATCCTCGCGTCGAGCCCATCGTTTTGAGTGAGTTTTACTCACTAAAACCTTCTTAGTTTGCTAATTACACTTAAAGGTTGATTAGTGTTAGTTAAGTGTAATTAGATTATTAGATTAGAATTGATTAGCGATTATTAGTTAATTGCATTGCGTATTAGTTATTTGATTAGTGTACTTAGATAGAGAATTGCCTATAGTATTTATTTGGTTAGTCCTGAGATATCGCATTATAAAATCGACCAAAAGTAAGGGATGTGCACATGCCTGAGGATCGGGGCGTGACATCCTCTTTTTGTGATATCAGAGTAATGGTTAGGTATTGGAGTGATAAGGTGCGATGACCTATGGGATAGTAGTAGGAAAGGCCTTTAAATTCATGACTAATGCATGTCTGTGATAGCTAATTTGTAGCTTATTTGTGGATCACTCGAATTCTAATGTGGTATTAGAATTAGAAAACAGGTTTCTATAAAGATCCTATAGTTTGAGTGATCAGGAGCTGAGGGCTACTAGTAAGAGGACAGTAGCCTTTGTGACTCGGGAATGAATGCTGACAAGGATCGGTGCCCGAGGTGGTTGTGGCAGAGCGCCAGCTTAGGCTAGCGCGCGTGTAAGAGTACCACCATAGGTCGGTACTAAGAGTGTAGCAGCACCGAGTGATCCTAGGTCCAGCAGGATCGTTCAGGTGCAAGTTTTTCCCTAAGGAGCTTGTTGAGCCAGTAAATTTGGGATCAAGTCGAAGTTATTGCCACACATGCCAAGGTTTAGTAAGGAGACGAGATCTGGGAGCAAGCCGTTGCAACTAAGTTGAGGTTCAAGTTCAGTAGAGTTGGAAATCAAGTTGGAAAGGAGCCTATGACCATAAAAGTGTATTTTATTCCGCCCCTCAGGAAAGACGGGATAGGCAGGTCAACATCGGATCAGAACGTTATGGGTCATGGAAGCTAACATGGATCGGCCCCGTGTCCTATTAAGATGAGTGCTTGTTATGACTGTGACCGATAAGGTCACTTGGCAAGAGACTGTCTTAGAAGGCCGATGGGATAGGTTGGAAGGAGTGAGCTACAGAGCATATAGTAAAGTTTTTGAAACAGGCCTTTAGTGCAACCAAGAGGGTATGCTATCACCTAACATGAGATACAGGACTCACTAGGTGAGTGTCAAAGATATGGAAGGAATGCATGGATTAAACTTGTGTTCGAGAATGACTAGAACGTGCTTTGATGGTAGTGAGCATAGCCGTCAGGTGAGGGACTATCAGTTGGAGTTCAGGAAGAACACCAACACTGCTACTACCAATATGACGCCACTAAGATGGCAAAGAATCAGGAACGGAACTGACCATGCTTTGATTAATGGAAGAATGTTTTGAGGTGATTCTTATCATAATAGTGCCTCAGAGTATTGGGAATGTAATTGTGGAATTTCAGTTGTATGTTAAGGCTGTAAGAAAAGAACCACTAATTAGAGTTGCATTTCATTGGCTGTTGGTGTATAACTTTATCGCCAAGTGCAAAAGGAATTAACTCCAAGAGTATCTTATGGTCATAAATTGTTATGGTGGAGTAACCCAGCTTATTCCGGGAGCATGTAAAAGTACCGAGTTTTACTAAGAGTTGAGAAAGGTCCTTGACTTCTTTAATCTCGTCACTTGAGGCAATCCGTTTGTTAGACGGAGGTTGCCTAGGTTACTTGACGATTGTCAAAAATAAGACAAATTGAAGAATTGAAAATTGAGGACTCCTCAGTAGTCTAAGAATTCCTAGAAGTGTTGCTAGAAGGATTATCAGACCGTTGCTAGAGAAAGAGATAGAATTACGTACGAGCTAGCATCCGGAACGGAACCATTCTCTAAAGTTTCTTACTAGTTGTTGTTGCCTAAATTGATAGAACCAATGGTGCTGATGTGAGGATTGATGAATGAGGAATTCATGCATATCGGTGCATTACCTAGGGGAAACGTCAGCCTCATAGTGAGAAAGAAAGAAAGATGGTTCGCTGCAATTATGCATCAATTGTAGTCAACTCAATCAAGTGACAATCAAGGACAAGTGTTCATTGTCAAAGATCGATGAATTGAGTGATTTGTTATAAAGAGTGTTGATGTCTTCAAGGATCAACATGATAATAGGTTATTGTCAGTTGAGAACCAGGAAGGAGGTTATACTGAAGACAACATTTCACTCTTGATTTGGCCCTTAGAGAATAATGTAAAGCCATTTGATTTGACGGACGCTCTAGCAGCTGTCATAGATTTGACAAACCGAGTGTTCAAAGAATAACTAGATCAATGGTGATCGTGTGGTGTAGCGACATTATAGGGTGTTCATTAAGTGTTGAGAATCATGAGATGCCCCTAAGAATGGTCGTGTGGTTACAGGTAAAGGAATCTTCATGGACCAAGCCAAGATCAAATTAGTTGTTAGCGGATCGAGACCGACAACAATGTCAGAGATCAAAAGCCGTGGGGATTGGACAGATTACTACAGAAGGTTCGTGAAAGAATTTTCAGTATCAGTATCATCGCAGGATTGACCTCTTGAGAAAGAAGAGAAATTCATCGGCATTGACAAGTACAAGGATAGTTTCCAAAGCTTAAAGGACGGGGTACGTATTGATGCAACATGAGAAGATTGTTGCATAACCGTTCCGCCAGTTGAGACCCAATAAATGGAATATGAAACGGTATCGTGAATCAGAATTTTAACAAGACTATAATAGTGATATTGAGTATCACCTTGGAGAAACAAAATGAGTCATTAATGTGTTGAGCCAAGAGTCTTCAATTGTGCATAGACTAACTAAAATATAGACTTTACTTAAAAAGGGTTCAAAATGTGGTTTTCAAATTTGAGGTAGGCGACCTTTTAAATTTTATAGCCGCCCTTAAAGTTGAACCATATATTCAAGTTAGAATCGGCGCCAAATTGATAGACAAAGAAGTTCAGAAGATCTTATAAGAGGATACTGGTAAGAAAGAACCTGACTTTAAGATTTCTGAGGATGGAAAGTTTGGGTTCCATGAGTGATTGAATACACTTGACAATGTAGCACTTAAGGAAAAGATCTTGTCATAAGATCACTATAGTATTGCAGTTTTGACCAGATGGTGCAAGTAAATTAGAATCGACGTCAGCTAGATTGGTAGGCCGATATGAAGATAGATATCGCCAAGCAGGTTGCAAGTGTCAGAGGTGTCAGTAAGTGGAAGTTTAGTAATGCAAACCCAAAAGGTTTTACCATTACTCGAGAGTCCTAAGTGGGAATGGAAATATATCACAATATAACATTGTGATAGGCTTACTAAGGATTCAGAGGATTACTGATACCATTTGAGGATAATAGTTGATCGCTAGATGGAGTTAGTCCACTTTGGTACAGTACGAATAGATCTTGTTTTGAGTGTGTGACATCCAGATTTTCAGGCTCTAACTTCGATGGGATAAATTGGGCATTTCATCGACGCGACTACAATGTTTTTCTCTGAGTTGACCACTCACGAAATAACTAGACTAGCTAGGTAAGCTATTAAAGACTTTAAGGTAGATAGACTGAGAATTCGACCATGAATCGACTTCTCGACCGTGCTCATCTTTAGGGATCATTACAGCATAGTATAAAATCGATTTGAAATTAGATATAGGTCGGTTTGACTGAGATGAATGACTAATCATGGGTGACTCCACTAAATTGGAAAACTCTCGTCGACCGGCACTAATTTGATTTTATTGTCGTTTTGGTACCATGTGTCCGTATTTGAATCTTTGAGATTTTCACGACAATCAAGAGTCGCCAATGTGTCAAGTGGGTTCATTGTGGTTCGAAGAAAATCGACCACGGGTCATTTGTCCTAAAAAGCTCTGAAAACTATCCAATAGCCTAGGTCACACTAAAAGCGTGTCGGAGTGAAATTAACCGCCAATCTAAGTTCGATTTCAGAAATTGAATATTCTATCTTATCATAGAGTGGGTATACTGAAGTGTGTGTGCATCAGATAATTCGCCGGCATGGAGTGCCGGGGATGAATTATATTTCAAATCTAAATCAGAGATTATAAATTTGGCAAAGTTTTCAAAGGGTTCTTTCTTAAGCAGTGTATAGCAGAGGGTACAGAATTTCAATGGTGAAAAGAAAGTGAAGAAAGATTACAAGCCAGAGTCAGCTCAATAATCAGTGTTTGCAGTTGTCAAATCAGTGTTAGAGTAAAGACTGCTCAGAACTGTCAGAAATTTTGAATCGTTGAGCTTCAAAGGTTTATTAGGGAGTCGAGAAAAAGAGATCAGATGTTGATGACAAAGTGTCTTATGTCAGAAGCTCAATTCAGTTGTTGGTCCAAAAAGAGCAGAGTTTGTGTACCAAGATAATCTCCTTAGTCAAAGTGGTCTGACAACACCACAAGACCGAAGGATTAGCATGGGAAAAAGTGAGACTCGATGAGATGACAATACCCCCACCTTTTGTTTAAGGATTGGTAAAGGTTTAAATTTCGATGACGAAATTTGTATAAGAGGGGAAAAGTTGTAACATCCAGATTTTCAGGTTCTAATTTCGATTGGATAAATAGAGCCGTTTTTTGTTCAATTAAAGTCAGGGATTGTGAAATTGGGATGCAAGTGGGCTACATTGGTAAGGAAAAATATCAATTAGAATGATGAGGTGTTGAATAAATTAATGGGGGTCGATTTGATTTGATTCAAGTGGGATTAAGGTCTAATTGGAAGGAAAAACCTAACAAAATTCGAATGCCACATCTACCCCACACTTTGCACTACTTAAATGCTTCTAGAAGGGGGCATAATTGTCAAAAAAAAAAGGTGGGTGAATGACAGCTGGTATGGCCCGCGTGTAGATGACCTAAGAGAGAGAGAGAGAGTGAGAGAGAAAAAGAGAAACCGGTTTTCTCTTCTTCCCTTCTCTCTCCCATCGTTGTCTCTCTCTTTCCGTTCTTCTTCTTCGGTTGTGCAACGCCATGGAAGCCGAAGACCAGAGGAAACAGCAACCATCATCGCTCAGACCAGGGCTGCCACTGCCGTCGCACCGAAGTTGCCGCCGCTGCTCAGCGACCACCCGCGTGCCCTCTGCCTCTTCTCTCTTCCTCTCCCTCTCGACCGTTCGAACACAGCAAGGGCAGAAACAGAGATAGCAGCTTGCTGTCACAACCAGCCACCGAAATCGGAGACAAGGCCGTCATTGCCGCCTCACGCCGCACGCCATCGCAGCTTCGCAACCACTCAACTGCACCGACCACCTCGTCCAATCGAGCTGCCGTCCACGAACCGCCTGGCCAGTTGCTGTTCGGTGGTCATGGGGGATGGTAGAGACCCACTGAAGCTCCCTCCGACCTCCTCCGGCCACCGTCCGGCCTCACCGGAGTCCCCTTGCCCTCCGCCGGCCCTCTCCAACTCAAATCAGCGCCAGAACCGCCTCAACCAGCCGCACATAGAGAGTTCGAAAATGGGTATGGCAGCAGAACGTTTGGCCCGTTTTGGCCATCTTCCCGAGCTCGGATGCTCGGCCCGCTTTGAGGAAAGTCAATCCTCACGTCGAGCCCATCGTTTTGAGTGAGTTTTACTTACTAAAACCTTCTTAGTTTGCTAATTACATTTAAAGGTTGATTAGTGTTAGTTAAGTGTAATTAGATTATTAGATTAGAATTGATTAGCGATTATTAGTTAATTGCATTGCATATTAGTTGTTTGGTTAGTGTACTTAGATAGAGAATTGCCTATAGTATTTATTGGATGCTTCGTGGGATTTTTCCTGACCCTTATCGGGTGTTAATCAGGCAATTCGGTCCTAAATGGTATTTTTAGGAATTAAATATTAATTTTTGAAATTAATTATTTAATTATTTATTTTTCGAAAATTCAATTGGGATGGCCAGTGACTGGGATTTTATGCTGATGATCATGGCATAGTCCGTTTATTTAATTGAGCTTCATATTGTGCTAAATTGGAATTATTATGTTTATTTATTTAATTTTCGAAATTAATTATTTAATTATTTATTTTCTGGAAATTCAACCGGGATGACCAGTGATCGGAATTTCGTGTTGATTATTGTGGAGTGGTCCATTTATTTAATTGAGCTTTAATTCATGTCGAATTGATTTAATGGTGCATTTTTGAGTTATGTTATTAAATAATGCAATTTTGGCCTTATGATTGAGAATTGGTCGGGCATCGGTTGTCAGTATTGAAAGTGAGTTGGTAAATCACCTGGAGAATTGACGTGGCCCAGTGAATTCGAATGTCACCTGGGAAAGACCGTGGCCTAGTGAATTGGAATGTCATCTTGGCAAAAATGTAGCCTTAAAGAATGCACGTGGCTCGGAGACTCGACATGTCTTCTTGGAGAATGCACTTGGCTCAGTGACAGAGTATGACATTGTAAAAAGGGTCAAGTGGGACCATAAAGCCATTAGATCTTGAGAAAGTCGGGTGGGACCATAAAGCCACTAGATCTTGAGAGGGTCGGGTGGGACCATAAAGCCATTGAATCTTGGAAGGGTCGGTGGAACCGTAAAGCCACTAAATTTAAGAAAGTTGCTTGGTGGGGCCGTGATTACCACCTATAGATAAGTTGTGTCCTAAGGACGGTGATTTATAATTGGGAATTGAGTTGGAATAATTGAAATAACCGTGAGTGGTCTTGTTGGTACGTAATCGATTAGGTCGATTAATCATCGCCTTGATTTGATATTGTGGATTGAATGATTGAATGAAGATGACCGTGAGTAGTCTTCTTGGTGTGTAATCGACTAAGTCGATTAGATCGATGTTTCGATCTATGATATGATTGCTTGGCTGCCTATTTGATCTGTGCTAATATGCATGTGGAATCTGAGGCTAAGGTAAGTTCTCTGACTCATGTTGTGCATAGGCAACCCTAAGGTGTATTAGTTTACTAATCGGGTCTTAGTGTGGTAGAACTTGCTGAGACATAGTCTCATCCCGGTTTGGGGAAAACATTTCAGAACCCTGATAAAGAACCTGATGAGAAAGAACTCGAAGAGAAGTATCTAAAGGAGAACCATGAGGATGATCCAAAGTAGGATCCTAATGACTTTTGCTATAGAACCAATTTGAGTAGAAACAAATCATTTTAGTATGGCTTGTATATGAACATAAGGGTGTTGGTTTTCAGGTTCAATTTCCTAGTCCTACTTGTATATCCATTACTTTATTGTCTTGGGATTTTAGAACTGCTTCCGCATGTGCTATTAAAAAGGAAACGGGTCGGCGATATGTAGTCCTGGGATATCACATTATAAAATAGACCAAAAGTAAGGGATGTGCACGCCCCATGACTGCCAACCATCGCCGCTAATTACCGCCGCAAGATTGCCGCCCACCACCCATGGGAGGGGGTGGTAGCTAGTGAGCTGTGGGCGACAGTCCTACGGCGCGTTCGGCAGTGACAATTGGTAGTCGTGCAGCGACAGGCAATAGTCTTGTGGTAGTTGGCAATGGCAGGCTGCCGACAGACGATGGCGGTCATCGGCTGGTGAGCCATAGGCAGCACCCAGTGGGCTACAGCAGCAACCATCGCCAGCAATCACCGGCAATCGGTTGTCGATGGTGGCCATGAGCAGCAGAAGGTGGCCAACGGTTGGCAAGCATCCGATGATGGCCGTTATAAGGAAGAAGAACAAAAAAAAAAATAGAAAAGAAAAAAAACTTACTTCTAAAAATTGTTCTCAAGAACAAGAAGCTATTTTTTTTTTCTTGTTTATGTTCCAAATCTATTCCCCAATCACTTTTCTATTATGGGAAATAGAAAAATAAGTTGGCATTACCAAACAAATTTATATTCTCTTTTGTTCCAAGGAACAAAAGAACATAAATTGGGAGAAATAGAAACGTTACCATGCAAGCGCTAATTCACTGGTCGTGCCATTCATGAACGTGACCAACTTCCCGTTAATGCTTTTGATGGAGGGGAAAAGCTAGATCATTGGCTTTATTATAACTCAAGAAGGTTTGACAGACTTTTGATTCAGTTCGAAATTCAATTTCAAAGAAAACAAGCCCATAACTCCGTAATTCACCTTGATCACTCCGTCCTCGATCCTCTTCATTGCCCCAACGTCGATGGTGGGGGATTGTCCGGTCGTTGCTTTCAGATAGAATGGACCTTTCTTTGGCCTCCGAAGGCCGTACTTGAAATAGTCACCATATTTTGGTATGCTAAGTAGTACCATGATGATGCAACGATTCGGCATGGGAGGAATTTTAACAAAACCATACCAAGAAACACCATTTCCTTGGTAACGACATGTACCCGCGAATTCTCTTCATTAGGCTATTAAGGTCATGAAGAAAACGTAGCCACTATCTATAGCTATAAAAGAAGATAAGGGCTTCATTTGCTCTCTATATCATTTCATCATTAAGACGTTTGTCACTCCAAGTAAATGGATTCCTTAATCATTCGAATATGTCTGGTCTGTTGCAAGAGATCCCACTATCAACTCCCGACTGAATTTCCACGAAAATATTAAAATTCTCTAATTTCCATCCGCTTACTAAAGAAGGAAAATTGCATGAGTTTAAAGAAAGAGTTTGCATACGGGACTTCGAGAAACAATAGAAGTGTTGGCGCCATGACTCCACAAGTCGTAATCAATGTCCATCCCTGAGTTCCCACATCCCACCACCAGCACGTTGCTCCCTCTGAATTCCCTCCCATTCCGGTAGTACCTCGAGTGCATCGCCTTCTCGTCGAAGCTCTCTAAGCCGTCGACCTCTGGTGTCATGCCTTAGCTGTTCTCCCCGCTCGCCACCACCAAGAACTCCGCCACGTAGGACTCATGCTCGCCCAAGCCCGTGTTTCTCGCTGCGATCCGCCACTTGCCAATTAGGTCATCGTACGACGCGCTCTCGACAGACCGTCGGCAATACAGCTTTATCTCGAACTCTGACTCGTCATCGTCGAGGTATTCTATGAATTAGCCCTGGGGATAAAGGTGGGTGAATCGGAGGGGAAGGGCATGTGGGGGAGCTCGCAGAATTGCATGGCTAGGTGGAGCTTCAATCGATCGTACGACCTGTTTCTCCAAAGAGAGGCCGAGCAATCCTCTCTCTCGAGCACGATGTTGGCTATGCCGAGGCGGTTCAAGCATGCCACTGCCGCTAGGCCTGAAGGCCCTACGCCATCAATGGCCACCACAACCTCTTCCTTGCTGACCTTCGCCATGGATGATTTGATTCTCCTTGATTCCACAGCTATGGTGTTTTCAGGGATGGGGCTTTGGTAGATGCAAGCTCGGGTGCTTTTTGTAGAGGGAGAGTGTACACTCATTGATGGTATGCCTCGATTTACCTTCGCTCATATGGAAGTTTCAATGCGCAGGTTCAAAAGCTTACTTGAAATGGCCATCGGTCCACTTCATCCCTAGAAATTACATTGGATTGTTTTTTCCTATTATATATACTTTATCTAACTATGGAGTCATCTAAAATTCGCATTAGAATCTTTGACTGGATGAGTCTTTGACCTGTGCTTAATTCCTCTTAATTTCTCAATGGAAACAAAAATCTTATGCTATGACGTGTTCTATTTAGTGTTGATTTTCAAGCAAGA
This sequence comes from Eucalyptus fibrosa, assembly GCA_017140475.1. Taxonomy (NCBI): domain Eukaryota; kingdom Viridiplantae; phylum Streptophyta; class Magnoliopsida; order Myrtales; family Myrtaceae; genus Eucalyptus; species Eucalyptus fibrosa. Next base: position 60,638,415 of record CM029507.1, on the reverse strand, counting down.
AATTGAATAGGGAGATTAAATTTACCCATTTAGGGTGTGCATGACAACGTTTCTATTATGGGGAATTATTTCTTTTTAGAAATAGTTTTTTTTCTATTTTTATTCCGGGAACAATTTCCGAGTAAAATAAGGTGTTTGGAAATTATACAAAATTTCTATTTTTGAAATAAAAAAAAAAGAATAGAAATGTGTTTGGTAAAAATTAATAAATTTTGTATTTATTTATTTTTTCTTCTTACTCATGGACTGCCGATCACCACCCGCCGCCACACAATCGCCGCACGACCGCCGACTATTGCCGCTAACCATTGCTGCAAGATTACCGCCCACAGCCCACCGGCCGCAAGAGGGGGCGATGGCTGGTGAGCTATGGGTGGTAGTCCTGCGGCTGTAGGTAGCAGTCGTGCGGCGATTGGCGACGGCAGGCTGCCAGCAGAGGGTGGCGGTTGTCGGCCAATGGGCCGTGGGCGAAGGTGGGTGGGCTACTAGCGGCAACAACCGTCGCCAGCAATCGCCGGCGATTGGCTACTAACGATGGCCACGAGCGGTAGGAGGTGGCCAACAGTGGCCGGCGCCCAAACAGATTTCTGTTATTTTTTTGTTTCGAGGAACAAAAGAACAAAAATCGGGAGAAATAGAAACGTTACCATGCAGGCCTGAAATCAGTCCAATTGAAAGGTTTAAAGTTAATTTCCAATGCAATGTATTTAGAACTTCTTTAGTACTTTTCCCCCGTAGCGTAATAGAGTCGCTCATTCTTTTCTTGTTTTACCATGCGCACAAAACCACGTAAATTGTATATTCAAGGTGCAAGATGATTTAATATATGACCCAATTCTTTTGACTCATATTCCTATATAAGCTTTTCATTTTAAGCTCAAAATTCACCATTAAAAAAAAAAAAAAAAAAAACTCAATTGAGCTTTGCCTAGACAGGAGTAAGAGTACTTGAAACTATCTTTTTATGAAGGACGTGACCCTTGTCTATGACACTACCCTCAAAGAAGACCGCGACTGTTTTCATGTGTATACAAAGAGAGATGATTGGATTATAAGCGACGGTGGAAGTCGAAGCGCCATTATTGGAAAGATCTCAGAGATTTACAAGTTTAACAGTTTTTGAGCTATTGTAAAAATAATAGTTTGTTGAACGAATTCTTGAATAAGTGGACTTCACAACAATTTATAATTATTCATTATTTGATTTTTTTTTTGTGGTTCAAAATAAACTGTTATTCTTGAAGTGGATTAAAAATTCACACCAAATCATTTCTCTTCTTGTACCCACTTGAGTGATGAACTCCCCTTCAAAATTACGTTGACCGGGCATCATTGTGTACCCACCCCTCTCCATTCTCATTGCTAGCAACCACTAGGAACCTCCCCACATGCGCCTCACTCACCCGACAAAGTATTCTTAGCCTCGACCCGCCGCTTCCCGGCATTCGTGTCAAAACTCGCTGAGATCATGTGCCGATTATACCGAGGCTCGACGTGGAAACTTTTCATGTAGGTCTTCAAATAACTTTGGAAGCAGCTTTTGGGAAGAAAAGAAAATGTATTTAGACGAGTAAGGCATGTGAGGGAGCGTGTAGAATCGTGTGCCAATATGGAGTTTCAACCGGTCGCAGGTCCTCTTCTTCCGGAGAGAAAGGCACGGCAATCCTCTCTCTCTCTCTCTCTCTCTCTCTCTCTCTAAAATGATGTTGGCGATGAAGAGGCAGTTCAGGCATGCCGATGCAGCGACGCTCGAGGACCCGTGCCCATAATCGGTACTCCCATTTCAATTTCTTTTTGGATAGTCATGTTATTGTACATAAGTTTATGAATATATCTATATAGGCTTTGATAGCATAACAATTTTTGAGAATAACAATTTCTAGGGAGCCATAAATTCTTAAAAAAGCGAATCCCACAATAAGTTATAATTATTTGCTATTTAATTTTTTTTGTCTAGAACTTACTATTATTCTCACAGTCAAATAAAAACTCTCACTCAATCATTTCTCATGTAGTGGAACATGGCTTATCCTTAAGATTTTTTTTTTCCTTTTCCAAGACAAGTGGGTAAAATGTGTTCCCACCATGCTTTGAACAATGTAGAAGTGGCTTCATATAAGGAATGTTGAATCGTAATTTAAGACGTTGTCAAGTTTTTCTTTCTAGTCTTAGATTGCGACCGATCTTGTTTTGGTCCCAATTATGTGGCAAGCAAGTTCTCGCAAATCAAAATTTAGCCAAAACACCTTATTAATTTATGCTTTGATAAAGCTTGATTACTGTATATACAGCGATGTTATCATGGACCCTCTACAATTCATCAGTACAAGCCGCATGTACGACATGCAAGTGTCACGGGCCAATCGATTGGGATTGTGACCGTGCGACGACTCAGGTACTTTTGGATCGACATGGATCGTCTAGGTGCCTAAGCCAAGCCTTGCTCGATCGATTGCACACTTGCTCGCTCACCCGGATCGCAAAGAGAGAGAGAGTTCCTAAAGAGAGTAGCTCTAGAAAGAAAGGAGCCTTTGTATTGCTTAATGGCTGGATGGTTACAAATAAGGGAGAGGGCACCCCTTCTTATACTAGAGGCCCTCTAATTACCTCCAATGATCGAGAATTCGCCTGGTGAACGAGATCGTACCGCCAAATCTACTAACTACCGACACTAATGACGAGAATTCTAAACTTTGGCTCAATTACCGTATCGTCCATCCTTGGAACGTTCCGGAATAGCTCTTGTTGGGAATCTTAGTGAATAAATCATGTATCTACTAATCATGTACTCGGTTGCTTCATATGGATCTCTTCGGACCAACAAGAACCCGAGCATTGGAGGTAAGAAATATTGTCTAGTAATTGTAGACGATTACTCTCGCTTTACCGGGTATATTTTCTTGCAAGTAAGTCGAAACCTTTTCGTACTTTGAGAAGTTTGCTAAAAAGGTTCAAAATGAAAAAGGATGTGCTATTTCAAGTATAAGAACGGATCATGGAGGTGAATTTGAAAATCAAGATTTCACAAAATTGTGTGATGAATCTGGTTTTAAACATGTATTCTCCTCGGCATACACTCCTCAGCAAAATGGAGTTGTGGAAAGAAAGAATAGATCTCTTCAAGAAATGGCTAGAACACTTTTAATTGAAAGTAAAATTTCTTCACGATTTTGGGCTGAAGTTTGTTTCAAGCGCATGCTATATTATAAATAGAGTCTTCCTAAGACCTATTCTTGAGAAAACCCATATGAATTATTCAAAGGTAAGAAGCCTATTGTTTCATACTTTCATGTGTTTGGTTGCAAATGCTTTATTTTGAAAAATGCAAATGATCGAGTTGGTAAGTTTAAAGAAAGATCGGATGAAGGCATCTTTCTTGGATATTCTACATCAAGCAAAGCCTACGTAGTCTATAACAAGAAAAGCCGATCTGTGGAAGAATCAATGAATGTCAAATTCAAGACTCGAGCGCAAAAGGTGAATCGGCCGAGACTCACGAAGAGGACCGAACTCACTCTAGACCTTCCAAAGTCTTCAACTCAAGAAGCATCTCAGACTCTGGAAGTCCAACATCAAGAAGCTCATGAAGATTCAAATAAAGAAAGAGATCATCAACCAAGCAAATCAACCAAAGAATCGGAAACACAAATCCAGTCATCCTAAAGATCTCATTATCGCGAAATTAATGAAGGAATTCACTACGAGATCCAAAAGACGTGAAGAGTCTGCCTTGTTGCTCTCATCTCGAAATTGAACCAAAAAGCATAGAAGAAGCTTTATCTCGATGAAAGCTGGATCGAAGCTATGCAAGAAGAGCTCAAACAGCAGTCAATATTAATGATGTCGGGAGGTCTAAACCAAAAGGTCCAGCCAAATGGGTGTTCGAAACAAGATGACCAAGACTTTAGCTGCAGAAACCTCTATTCGTCTATTACTTGCGTTTGCTTGTTACAAAAAATTTCAGGTTATTCCAAATGGACGTCAAAAGTGCCTTCTGAATGGATTTATCCAAGAGGAAGTTTATGTGGAACAACCTTCAGGATTTGAAGACCCAAAGAAGCCGATCGGTCTTCGACTGAAAAAGGCTTTGTATGGTCTAAAGCAAGCACCTCGAGCTTGGTACGACGGACTAAGTAAGTTCTTATTACAGAACGGATTTGTCAAAGGTAAAGTAGATACTACTTTGTTCATCAAAAAGGAAAACAAAAGTTTCTTACTCGTTCAAATATATGTTGATGACATTATTTTTGGATCCTCTAATGAAAGTCTTTGCAAGAAATTTTCTAAGTCTATGCAGGACGAATTTGAAATGAGTATGATGGGAGAGTTAACATTCTTTCTTGGACTTCAAGTGAAACAAATGAAGGAAGGAACTTTCATCCATCAAGAAAAATATGCGAATGATCTTCTTAAAAGGTTTGGATTGGGAAAGTGCAAAAAGACCAACATACCAATGTCATGTTCTCAGAAGATAGACAAGGATGAAGAAGGGAAGAAAGTAGATCAAAAGCATACGGGAGCATGATCGGTTCACTTCTTTATCTTACCGCTTCTAGACCGATATTTTGTTGAGTGTTTGCATCTGTGCTAGGTTTCAATCAGATCCTAGAGAATCACATCTCATTGCCGTGAAACGTATTATCAAATACGTTGCCTCATCTTCAAGCATCGGTCTTTGGTATCCAAAGAGGGAGACTTTAATCTTCTAGATACTCGATGCGGATCTGGCGGTTGAGTCGATAGAAAGAGCACTACGGAACTTGTCAATGACCCTTTAGCTTGTCTTTTCAAGGAATTAATTTTGGCGAGCTATTGATTTTGAAAAGAAGTGTTCGTAGAAACCTCTTCGTTGTGACACAAGCATCGCATTCTTATTTTTCTCACTTGCTCTTCCTTCGGCACCGAAGTTCGAAGTTAATGTCATTAGCTACATTCCGCGCATTGCTGGCAATGCCGAACAGGCCCGCTTGAGAGAAGCCGACACTGTACAAGCCATTTTCTCCTTTCCATTGGTCCCGGACCTTGGTCATGCCTTGAACATTGAAGAGATCATCTCCACCCTAATTAAGTTACCGTATATATCAAGAGGAACAAGGAAAACTTATCAATTGATTTTCTTTCTTCTAATAGCTAAAGCAATTATTATTAAGTGACTTAAGGGAAAGAATTAAGATAAATGAAATTTACCTGGAGCCATTTCCGGACATTGCTTTTGTAGCCAGTGGCAAAGATTATGGCCTCAAATTGACTACTTGTGTCGTTTAAAAAAGTGACCAGCTTGCCATGAATCCTTTTGATGGAGGGGAAAACCTGCATCGTTTGCTTTATTATAACTTGTGAAGGTTTAACTTGCTTTCCATTAGATATTAAATTCTTTTTCAAAGATAAAATGCCTATAATTACTCAATCTACCTTGATTTCTCCGTCCTTGATCCTTTCCATTGCCCCGACGTCAATGGTGGGGGATTGTCCGGTCGCTGCTTTCAGATGGAACGCACCATTTTTCGGCCTCTGAAGGCCGTACTTGGTGCAGTCGCCATACTTTAGCTTGCTGAGTAGCCTCATCAAAATGTCAACGATTCGGCGCGGAAGGAATTTTATTAAAACCATGCCGATAAACACCATTTCCTTGGTAAAAACATCCACCTGCAAATACTCTTTATTAGGCTATACTTGTTACAGATATTAACATTTAAATATATGGGAGCAATATGAAATCAACTACTTTCTTCTTCCAATCAACTCACGACCGAATGTTCTTAGGAAGGTAAACTTTGCTAGTTTCCATCCCCACCGAAAAGGAAAAATGCATGAACTGAATTATAGAAAGAGTCTGCATACAGGGCTTCGAGCAACAATGGACGTGTTGGCACCATGGCTCCACAAGTCATACGCAATCTCCATTCCTGAGTTCCCACAACCCACCACCAGCACGTTTTTCCCTCTGAATCCCCTCCCATTCCGGTACTTGCTCGAGTGCATCACTTCCCTGCCAAAGCTCTCTAAGCCGTCAACCTCTGGTATCGTGCCCTCACTATTCTTCCCGGTCGCCACCACCAGGAACTCCGCCACATAGACCTCATGCTCGCCAGAGCCCGTGTTTCTCGCCACAATCCGCCACTTGCCGGTTTGATCGTCGTATGATGCGCTCTCGACGGACCTTTGGTAATATAGCTTTACCTCGAATTGCGACTTGTAGTTGTCGAGGTATTCTATGAATTGGGCCCTAGGGACAAATGTGGGTGAGTTGGAGGGGAAGGGCATGTGGGGGAGCTCACAGAATTGCTTGCCTAGGTGGAGCTTCAATCGATCGTACGCCCGGTTTCTCCAAAGAGAGGCAGAACAGTCCTCTCTCTCGAGCACGACGTTGGCTACTCCTTGGCGGTTCAAGCATGCCGCTGCCGCTAGGCCTGCAGGGCCCGCGCCAACAATGGCCACCACAACCTCTTTCTCATTGGCCTTCTCCATGATGATTCGGCTCTCTTTGATTCACCAGCTAGGGTGTTCTCAGTGATGTGGTATCGGCAGATACAAGCTCGTGTGCTTTATATAGGGAGAGAGCATTTACTCATGTATGTATCTGCCATTATTAATTTGAGCTCATATGGAAGTACATCTGAGTATAAATTGGCAGGTTCAGAGTTGTAAAAAATGAATGATTTTCCTTAAACGTGCCACAATCAACTTCATTCGTTGGGATTTTTTCCTATACATATACTTCACCTAACTATCAAGCCATCTAAACTTGGCATTGGCATCTTTTTCATATTCCATTCACGTAACTCTTCACCTACTATTCAGTGTTGATTTTCAAGCAAGAAATCCAATATTGTGATGAAGTTTGCCCATTTGAATTCAGTTCAGAGTGTTCCTAAATGCTAGATTTTATTCTTTAAACGACGCTATGTACCATAGTGGGCTCCCCTAGTTTGTACATTTTCCTAAATGCTAGATTTTATTCTTTAAATGACACTATGTACCATAGTCGGCTCTCCTAGTTTGTACATTTTCCTTGTATTTGACTCTTTAATGTCAATCTACATGCTGTCTATAGGAATGCTTACCCATAATTTATCTTTTACATTACCTTATCTTATTTTCGGCAGTGTTTGTTATTTTTTGTTATTGGAAAAAAAATAAAATAAAAGAAGTCGGGTCAAAAAAGGCAATTGAAATATGGCGATATAAAACATGTGTTTTGCCTCGAGTTCAACGGACTTGGTCAGATTGACTGAATACTAAAAAGGGATCTTGTTACATTTCCATTCAGTGCATGGTCATATGTTCCATCTCCTGGATTCCGAATTTGGGTTGTACTTTAACTTCTTAGATTACTTTCTTGTTTTGACAGTGAAGAAGCCAACTTAGACCCGTTAAACAAATAGGCCGGGTTGAGTTTGATCTAACTTAAACAGATTCATTTAACCCATTTTAATTAATTTTCATACATTACAAATATAATGATTCATATCCAACATAAGTCATATCCAACTCGACTCACATTATTAAGACATTTCAGTATTTAACCCAATTTACGAAGGGTTAATACCCCGAAAAACCCCAAACTAGTACACATGTTACAAATTTACTCAAAACTATTTTTTGACTAAAAAAAAACCCAAACTGATATACATGTGACAAATTTACCACAATTGACCATAAAAATCTGAAACTGGTAATTTGTGACTAATATACCCTCTGCTAAATTGGATTAACACCACAAAAAAAATCACAAAAGTTGTAAATTGTGACAAACAGCACATAAAATCCCAAATTGGTATACCAATCAACTGTCACGTGTCATTTAATTTAATAATTTGACAGTAAAAATTAACGGAAACTAACATAGAGTAAATTTGTCACAAGTGTACCAGTTTGGGATAAATTTGTCAAAGGTATAATAATTTGAGGTTTTTTATGGTCAAAAAAATAGTTTGGGGTAAATTAATCACTAGTGTACCAGTTTGGGATTTTTTTAAGGTATTAATCCATTTACGAAAGAGGAATACATATGTGACTGTCTTGAATTTATTATAAGAACAACGATCTAATAAATAACAAACGATTAGAAACCGTTGTGAGATCCACTCTTTTAAGAATTTGTGACTCACAACATATTGTTATTTTGATAGTAGTTCAAAAACTATTATGCTATGAAAACTCTTTACAAAAACTCATACACAAACTAAAGTGAAAATACGAAATAAGTGAGCACAAGATCAAGTGTGGGCAAGAAAAAAAAAAGAAAGAGTTGTAAAGGTGGGTTAGGTTTAAGTAAGTTGTAAACCTATTTATAATCGATTTATGACCCATTTAATATCCATACCATTTATGACCATTTATTTAATATAATTAACCCATTTAACACTCATATGGATTGGTGGCTGTCATTCCCCGATCCTTGAGCATGTGCCCATCCCTCTTGGTCGATTAAATAGCGACATCCTAGGACACATCGCCGGCCTTTTCTTTTTAATATGCACATGCGGAAGCGAATAAATAATCCACATACAACAATACGATGGGATAGGAAAGCATGGCCACAAATTTTCAAACCAAAACAAGCCTTTTATAAACAAATAGGTTTATTTACAATACCAGGCTGTTTACAAATATATCGGCTCAACCCAAAAAGGGAACTATCCTATGACCCACTAGTCGAACACATTCGCCAATTCTTCAATCTCCACCTTCCCAGACTCTAAGGCTTCTGATCCTCCACGACCACCATCTAGGGACTTGAAAATATTATCCCAAAACTGGGTGAGACAACGTCTCAGCAAGTTCAACTCCTTAAGCCCATACTAGGAAGAAAATACACCCCAAGGGCTGCCTAAGCACAAGCATAGGTCGGAGGATTTACCTTTGCCTCAGTTCCTTCTTGCAAGTCAATATAATTCACAATTTCATCAATTCACTTCAAAAATCAAATCATCAAACCGATCGAATCATCGATCAATCGACTCAATCAATTACATGTCATCAACACCATCATACAATCATTTCAATTACTCGCTCCAACTATTAATTATGGCCCAACGGGCACAGCCTACTAAATGTTTAGCGGTGAATTACGGCCTAATAGGCACAGCCTGTCCATGTTAGGTGGTAGATTACGGCCCAACGAGCACAACTTGTATGAGGTGGTTAATTACGGCTCAATGAGCACAGCCACACTTCAGCGGTTGATTACGGCTCAATGAGCACGGCCATACTTCGGCGGTTTTCTTGATCTTACCCAACAACATGCCCAACAACTTTCCATAGTCATCTTATTACGACTATAAACCATCACACAATTAATCACCCACAGCCAAGAACATGGTATTCTACGCTTAAATTTCTCAATCAACATAATACCTTGGCCTATTTTCTCGTGTTAAAAACACCCAACAAAAATAATCGTGTATGGATACACGGTCGGCATGAGCCAAAAATATAATATATTTACTTTATAAATTTCCAATATTTATATAATGATAAAACATTTTTGGCGCTGTAAACCGACACTCGGTAATTTTCTAATTAAAAAATGAAATTAATAAATTTTGGAATAAATATCCAAAATTGCAATCACACTAAGTTTGCACAAACTGGCATTCAATTAAATAAACATATCACACCACTTTGGAATCAACACGAAATTCCGATCATCAACTATCCCGAGTCTAATTTCTGAAAAATCAATAATTAATTGAATAATTACTGAAATTAATTAATAAATACAAAAAATAGCACCTTAGGCCAGAAAAGCCTAATTAAAAGATGAGACAGGCCTGAAAAATTTCCAAACCACTCTAGAAAAATACTAGAGCTTGTCTAGACTCTAATTACACTACTCTAACCACCTAACATACAATAACAAATTAAATTGTTAATCTAATCTAACTATCCGCATAATCCATACTTAGTCTAACTAATCAACCCTTAAACGTTATTAACTTACTAAGCAATGATTAGAGAGTTAACTCACTTGATTAATGATCCGCTCAGATCAAAACAATGAGGACACGGCAAGGAACAAGAAACTCCAAAGCGGGACCACTAAACGGGATTGGGAAATGGTCCAAAGCGGGCCAAAATAGTGGCTGGAGACCCACTCTGCTCGGCTTATGTTCGGTGGCTGGCAAAGCTGCTTCGGTGGCTGGTTGGGGCTGAAATAGCCAAGAAAGACCAGTGAGGCTGTAGCGAAGCTTCATGGTGGCAGGCAAGCGGCGAAGCAACTCCAACGACGGCAGGGGAGCTGCAATTGGCTCCAAGGATGTCTTGGGCTCACGGTTGAGGTAGAACAATGACCCGAGGAGGCGCTGGTCTAGCGCACAAGCAGGCGGGGCGTGACAGCGTTACGGCATGCGATGGTTCAAATGAAGAAAGAAGGCTGCAGCTCGGTTTTCTAGGGAATTTTGAAGCTTCAAGGCTGCAACGAAGGGTGTTGGTCGACGGTGGGAGGAGAGGAAAGGAGGAAGGAACCGGTTTGGCTAAGGGGGGCCACCATGGTCTTCTACCTCATCTTCTTGTCCCCTAGCTTGGTCCCACTATGCATGCTGTCATCCACATCCAATTTTCAGCCAAAACACTCCTCTTTTAGAAGCTTGAAGTGGTCCAAAAGTTAGGTCCATGGGGGGCATACGAATTTCATTTGATTTCCCTGAAATTGGACTTCAATCCTCCATTGAATCAATCCAATTTGGCTTCTAAAAATTCCAATATCAAGTCCTCAATCAAATTGGTAATTTTTCTCACCAATTGAACCTACTTGCATCCCAATTGCGGGATAAAAAACAGTCCTCTACATTTTTCGGTCGAGAACGGCCATATCTTGACTTTTCGCCAAAAATCTCAATTTGTAGAAAAATCTTCGGAGACTAAATCGACATTCCTAAAATGACATGTGACATGACAGAGCTTTCAATTTCTGAAATCGAATTCAAATTCGTGGTTAATTTCAATCTGGCGCGATTTTAGTGCAACCTAAGCAACCCGGTAGCTTTTGGGAATTTTTATTGCAAATGACCCTTAGCTGCCGAGTGACCATCGTCGGGGTTGGGGTCGGGGTCGAAGCCGCGGTCGCTGAGCGTGGGGGCCATTGAGGACAGCGACTGGCCGGGGGTTTAGGGTTTTGAATTGGGGGAAAGACATCAAACGGTGTCGTCTTGTTGTTTAAATGCTGACTGTACTCTCCAGCGAGCCACATCAATTTTAAAATTTAATTAAAAAAAAGTGACACATCAGATTTCCAACCAACCAGATTGTAGTTGGCACTAAAATGATCGTTTTTCAAACTTTTTGGCACTTAAGTGATCCAAAATAAACTTTTGACACCAAAGTGAGCGCCATACACAACTTTTGGCATTGATAGTGTACTTACCCTTGAAGAAATTAATTTCCTAACTAACCAGTATTGTCGATTCATTCTACCCTATAGTTTTCAATCCTTAATCAAAATTAATGGTTTGTAATTCAATTTGAATTTAAGACCGAACAAGCTTTAGTGCTCTAAATAGAAATTAGATTCACCGTAGTATTAGTTAATAAATGTAATTTTGTAGAGTTCCATAAGCTCACATGGGAACCAAACTAAACTAGCGGTCTCATTCTCGGATAGATCCATGTGACCAACTGTTGGGCGCTTCCCAATTCTAAGCTAAGAAGTACTCACTCAAACCATGGTCACCCCTACTAGAAACTACATTTTCACCACAAAAGTGATCCTTGTCAATGATGATCCTTGTATAAAAGACCATGACTATTTCCATAACGATACACATCACTAGGCTACGAGCGATGAAGGAAGCTGAAGTGTCGCAATCGGAAAGATCTCGAGCGATTTCCATTCCGAAGTTCCACAACTAGCCACCAAAACAATACATTCCTCCCCGATAATCTCTCTCATTCTTGTACTTGCTCTAGTGCATGAACACTCCAAAACTATGTAGACCAAGCACCGTCATTGGGTACCGAACCCTCTACATTCTCACCACTAGCCACCACTAGAAACCTCCCCACAGACGCTTCAATCACACTCAACGAAGTGTTCTTAGCCTCGACTTGTCACTTTTGGACATTCGTATCCACAATAGGGCCCAAAGTATCCTCATTTTCTCAACTAAGGGTTTGGAGTAGATCTTGTTTCAAATAAGAATCTGAAGTAATATTTGTTATTTCAAATAAGAGCCTAAAGTAGCCATGGTTGTTTCAAATAAAGACTTGACCTTGTCGGTCGCCAACTAGCTTTCAAACCAGTCAAGGGAGTTTTTCTCCAAATGTTCTTATCTTTTTTCTCTTTTCTTCTTTTTTTCTTTTATAGTGTTGGTTGGCCGCTGTTAAGAAAGGCTAGTGAGTGCCTGACAACCCTCGCTAGCTGCTAGGAAGGGCTAGCGAGGACCTACAAGCACTCTCTAGCCCTTACTAGTAATCGACAAGGTCGTCAAGCCCTCACAGACCGCAAGCGAGGCCACCCTCGCCAAATCTAGGGAGGGTCGGCGTTGCCCGGGGCCAACGAGTGCTGACCTCACCGATGGCTGCAAGGGGTGGCCTCCCCCAGGGTGAGGGTTGCCTCGCCCAAGTGAGGTTGTCTCTCGCCTATAGTTCACATAGGTGGCCCTCACCAAATCAGGCTACGGCAAGCCTTGCCCCCTCTATGGGCATCACCAATGGCTTGTCAACCATGGGCGAAGAGGAAGAAGAAGAAATAGGAAAAAGAAAAAGGAAAGAAGAAAAAGGAAAAGAAAAGGAAGAAAAAAGGGAAAATTCTAAATTACAAAAATACCCTTGACCATCGGAAAGTCGGCCCTTATTTGAAACAGACATAACCATTCATGCTTTTATTTGAAATAAGTACACTTCCAGCCTTTATTTAAGAAAATGATGACATTTTGAGTCCGTTTTTAGAATTTTCCCTTTTTTATGGAAAGAATAAAATAGGAAAAATAAAGAAAAAGTTAAAAATGAATTATTAAAAGATGAAATGCTCTTCATAGTAAGTTTGGGCCCTTTTTTAAAATTATATGGCAACTTCATGCCTTTATTTGAAATAAGATTCATTTCAATTCTTTATTTGAGAAATTGAGGATTCTTCATACCCTTATTTGAAATAATGTTTACTTTAAGCTTTTATATGAAAAAATGATGACACTTATAGTCTATTATTGAATTTTATTTCTTTTTACACAAGTGTATGAATTATTATCTCACTATGGTTTGAACAATAAAGACATGGCCTCATACGATCTAAATAAGGAATGTAGAATTTGTCTTTTCCATAGAGAGAGGGAGAGAGAGAGAAGACGTTTTCAAATCATTCTTGCTAGTCTTGGATTGCCACAAATCTTATTTTGGTCCAAATAATGGGCAAACAACCGCTTGCAAATCAAAATTTGGCCATATAAAACATTTATTTTGCCTCGCGTTCAAGGTACTCGGTCAGATTGACTAAACACTAAAAAGTGATCTTGTTACGTTCCCATTTAATGCATGGCCGTACGTTCCGTCACCCGTCACCTGTCTCCTAGGTCTCCAATTTGGATTGTACTTTAACTTCTAAGATAACTTTCTTGTTTTGATAGAGGAGAAATAGGTAAGTCATATAATATAACCGTTTCAAAACAATGTGTTGCATAGAGTATCATTGATCTTTGTCGGTAAGTGACTTGAACTTAGAGAAAGAAACTTCGAAAGGGGAAGTCGTAAACTCATGGATCACTAATCTGCAAATAAAATGACGTTATTGATTTTGACCTTGATGAAGCTTTTATTTAGTTTACAGTGCGAGGTCATCATGCATCCTCTATTTTTTTGGTACTAGCATATTGTTGCATGAACAAATCGCTTCTTATTTCTGTCACTTACGCTTCCTTCTGCGTCGAAGTTCGAACCTAATATGGCATGCTACATTTTGCGCGTCATCAGAGATGCCGAGCAGGGCCTGCCGAGACAAACGGACGCAGTACAAGCCATTTTCTCCTTTCCATTAGCGCAAGACCTTGGTCATTCCGTCTTTGTTGAAGAGATCATCTCCACCCTAGTTAAGTTACCATAAATATCAAGATAAAATGGTAGAAGTTGCCAATTCAGAAAAAGCAATCATTATTAAGTGGCCCAACGAAAATAATAATACAAAGAAAACGTACCTGGAGCCATTTCCGCACATTGCTTTTGTAGCCGGTGGCAAAGACTATGGTCTTTAAGGGTGCGCATGGCAACGTTTGTATTCTGGGGAACTATTTCTTTTTAGAAATAGTTTTTTTCTAAATCTACTCCGGGAATAATTTTTGAGTAAAATAATGTCTTTGATAATTATACAAAATTTCTATTATTGGAATAGAAAAAGAATAGAAATGCGTTTGGTAAGAATTTATAATTTTTTGTATTTATTTATTTTTCTTCTTATTCACAGACTACTAACCATCACCCGCTGCCACACGACCGCCACACGACTGCCAACCGTCACCATTGATCGTCGCCACAAGATTGCCGCCCACCGCCCGTGGGAGGGGGCGATAGCTGGTGAGCTATGGGTGATGGTCCTATGGCGACGTTTGGCAGTGACAGTAGGCGGTTGTGCGGCGGCAGGCCACGATAGTGTGGCAGTTGGCGACGGCAAGCTACCAACAAACGATGGCGATCATCGGCTAGTGAGCCTTACGCGGCAGCTGGTGGGCTACGGTAGCAACCGTTGCCAACAGTCACCAACAGTCGGCTGTCAATGGTGGCCACGGGCGACAGGAGGTGGCCAACAGTTGGCAGGCGTTTGGCAGTGGCCGCTATAAGGAAGAAGAACAAAAAGAAAAATAGAAAAGAAAAAAAAACTTATTTTTAAAAATTGTTTCTGAGAACAAGCTACTTTTTTTTTCTTGTTTATGTTGTAAATCTATTCCCCAGCTACTTTTCTATTATGCGGAGTAGAAAAATAAGTTGGCATTACCAAACAAATTTCCGTTATTTTTTTTGTTCCGAGGAACAAAAAACCAAAAGTTGGGAAAAATAGAAATGTTACCATGCATGCGCTAATTCACTGGTCATGCCATTCATGAACGTGACGGGCTTCCCATTAATGCTTTTGATGGAGGGGAAAAGCTAGATCATTGGCTTTATTATAACTCGAGAAGGTTTGATAGTGTTGGAATTCAAGTCGACGGAAAACGACTTACCGGATTCCGATGGGCAAACAGCAAATAGCCTTAGAACGAACGTTGAATTGCCGATGAAATCATGAACAACACTTCCTCACGTTAGTTTGGATGAATCACAAGGAAAACACCCGATTTCCACGGCGTAAATGTCAATTGTTCTTGCAAAACTGAAATTGGAATGCCTTCTTCTTCTTTGATGGAAATGGAGAGAAATCTGGTGTGTATGTTTGCCAACTGGTCCAACGGTTGTGTTTAGGAGGCTTTTATATGTCTCCCTTCGTACCCTCCATTAGAATCTTTCCATCTTAACCCATCAAGACGAAACAGTGTGTTTCAATCGCACCCCATCATGGACGTACCAGCTAAAGTACTACATCTCCCACTCGGACATGATGGGCTTAATAGCGCTCTATTAAGAATATAAGATATTCAACATTCATCAACTTTACAAAACAATTCATAATGACAAATAAGCCGTGTGACCAGTGAGTACACCTGCACTTGGGAGCTCAAATTATGCACATATTAGAGATGACATAATGACTACAACCCTGAAAAGAAATAAACAATCGATGTCTCACAATACCCCAGACATATTTTGTTACATCAGTCCAAGTATACCTATCCCTTAAAAGTTATACTTAACTATTCTCAAAAACACCATGTATTTACAATTACATCCGCAACCACATAGGGCAATATAATTGGTCGACCAGTAAATATATATGATAGATGTAAAACAACAATAGTCTTCCTTCGCACTCATGTCTCTCTCAATTTCAGAACAACTACTTTCTTAGACATATCCCATAGGCCATATCTATTCATAACCGCCCGTAACATGCTAAATTAACAACATTGATCTTTCACTTCAAGAACATAGTCAGAAGTAGCATAGGGCACATAATGAGGTAAATTATAAATTACCTCAAAGGCTCACACGATGAGTAAATAGGGATAATTTTACTCACCTTTCCTTATCAGTCGAACAATGCACATGTAGTATGAATTACATACTATAGTGGATTTTTATTTCTATAAAAGCATATGTCATTTACTAAATATATCCACCATATGGATCTTAGCCTAAACATAGTCACGTGTCTCTCATGTACTCATGTTTAGCCCGACTACTATATTAGCTCGCTTTCTATAGTGCCCAATTAAATACTCGCATCCGGCATCTTACAGGTATACATGATTGTGGGATTATCATGTTCGGTCTTGTTATAAACAAATCACAGACCTCATCTTGACTCTAATCAAGGCGACATACTTTATGTACCAGACTTGCTCTTCAGCATTTATTTGTATATAACATATCATCTCAACATACTAACTATAGCACTTAAGGCGATTGCTCGTGTGAGTAAGCCAATCATTGCCTGCTGACATACTTTTTTTTTTATAATAATATGTGTGTTTGTGCTAGTCTCATAGTAGATTTGTACTTATTGATAAAACATCAAATCACTAATAAACAAACAAATACAATACATTTGTCCACAAATACATAAACCAATGATCATCTACAATAACATATATCACATTCTATGCAATCCTAGTGACATCCTATGGGTTAAGAATATGTCTCTAGGAATAGATTTCATAAATGGATCAGTAACCATTCTATTGATTGAAATGTATTGTAAAATCACTTCTTTCTGCGCTATAATATCTTTGATGAAGTTGTTCTTTATGTCAATGTGCTTTTGTCCTTCCATGATACTTGGGATCTTTCACATAGGTAATGGCTGTTTGACTATTGCAATAAACTGTCACCAATCTTGGAACTTCAGTGATAGTAGCTAAATTTTTCAAGAAACGTTTTAGCCATACTACTCCTTGGACTGCGGCAGAACATGCAATAAATTCTGCCTCCATCGTAGACAAGGCCGTGCATGTTTGTTTCTTGCTATTCCAAGAAATCACACCTCCATTGAGCAAGAACGTATATCTAAAAGTCGATTTACGCTCATCCAGGTCTCCACCCCAATCAGCATCTGAATAGCCTGATAAGTGTAAATCACTTCATTGGTAACAAAGTCGATAGTCCATGGTGCCCTTCAAGTATCTCAAGATCCTCTTCATTGCTTTTCAATGTGCTTTACCGGGATTTAATTGATATCGACTCACCAATCCCACAGCATAGCATATATCGGGTCGAGTACACATCATAACATACATCAAACTTCCGACCGCACTAGCGTAAGAAACAGTTTCCATCACTTTAATTTCTTTTGGAGTCTTAGAACACATCTCAGTACTTAGGCCGTTACCTTGCATGACAAGGGTATCAATGGGATTACAATGCTACATATTGAAACGTTCAATAATCTTCATAATATAAGACTCTTGTGATAAAGTAAGGAGTTTCCTTGATCGATATCTTTCGATCTTAACTCCTAATATATAAGCAACTTCTCCCATGTCATTCATCTCAAAATTGGAGGACAACCATTCTTTTATGGTAATAACTAAAATCTTGTCATTTCCAGCCAATAGAATATCATCTACATAAAGTGATCAAATCACAAATTTATCTTTGGACCGCTTGACATATACATAGTGATCTTCCTCGATCATCATGAAACCAAAAGTGGTTATGGCTCGATAAAAACGAAGATACCACTGTCTAGATGATTGCTTAATGCCATAAATTGAGCGATGAAGTTTGCAAACTTTATGCTCTTGACATTTAGCTATGAAACATATTGGTTGTTTCATATAGATTTCTTCATCTAATTCTCCATTGGGAAATGCCGTCTTTACATCCATTTGATGTAATTCAAGGTCCAAATGTGCAACAATGGCTAGAATAAGACGTATTGAGGCAAACCTTACAACTGATGAAAAAGTTTTCTCGTAGTCTATACCATCTTGTTGAATATAACATTTTGCCACAAGACGAGCTTATAATTTTCAATGGATCCATCCGCCCTTCGCTTAATCTTAAAGACCCATTTGTTTCCAATGACCTTACGATTGGGTGGTAAATCAACCAAGTCCCAGACATGGTTTGCCCTCATTGACTTCATCTCATCTTCCAAAACGTTTCATCATTCTTCCTTATAAAAGGATGAGAGAGCCTCTTGAACAGTCTTAGGCTCGGCATTGTCATTTTTTAGCAATCATAAATGCTTCCTTTCAATCTCAAATTGATGATGAAAAATACTTTTACAATTACTTTTACGCAATTGAATTTCTCTTGAATTCAATTCATCAGGCGATGCAACACTCCCACTAGGTCTTGTGTGTTGAAGTAAATCTTCATTTCCTTTTACAACATTAGTGGGTGTGTTATTAGGATCTTCCACCTCATATAATTAGAAGTCCTTATCAATCTCACCTCTACTAGGAAAATCGTCCTCCAAGAACGTGACATCTTGTGACATCTCGTGACTCAATTTCGATCACACTTCCATCAGCATGTTCACCTATGAATGCGTACCCTTTAGAGTGTTTGGAATATCTTATAAAGATATATTTATTCCCTCTAAGACCTAATTTACCATGTTTATGGGAAGAATCATGAACATAAGCTACATATCCCCATGAACGTAGACTACTCAAGTCTGGTTTCCTACCAGTCCATAATTCATAAGGGGTGGGAGTAACTGATTTTGAGAGCACTTGGTTAAGTATATAGGCAGCAATCAATAACACATCTCCCCAATAGGAGATAGGTAAATTTGATTGCGTTATCATAGACCTAACCATTTTCAATATGGTTCTATTCCTTCTCTCAACTACCCCATTTTGTTGTGGAGTACCAGGAATAGTCAATTGTCGTACAATTCCCTTTTTATCACAAAGAGCCTTGAATTGCTCCAATAGATACTCACGTCCACGATCGGTTCTCAATGCCTTTATTGTTTTGTTCAACTGATTCTCTACCATCACTATATATCATCTAAAGCTGTCTAATGCTTCTGACTTATGGGAAATCAGAAAGACATAACTGAAACATGTGAAGTCATCTATGAAAGTGATGAAATATGAGGCTCCATGCCTCGCCCTCACATTCAAAGGACCACAAATGTTAGAATGTATGGGATGTAATGGAAATTCAGCTCTAATCCTTTTTACTGAATGATTTTCTAGTTATTTTTCCCGCCAGATAATGTTCACATACGAATAGACTAACATTAGTGAGTGACCCTAAAAGGCCTTCTCTAGCTAATCTTTACATTCTTTGTAATCTAATGTAACCTAATATAGCATGCCAAGTACTTGCATCAATCTCAACATTATTAGAAGATGCAATTAAAGAAAAACAACCATCAACATTAACATTGTACTGATCATAGTCAATGTCTAACATCATAAAACCATTCGATACATGATCTGAACCATAATAAACGGTTCCATACAAAATGTCAACATAATCATCATGGAAATTCAATACATAACCTAAGTTAAGAAGAACAACTACAAAGACCAAGTTGCGTCGAATATTTGGAGCATAAAGGACATCATGCATGAATAAGTTTCGACTACCATGTAAGATTAATTTACATATGCCAATATCCTTCACTTCAACTCTTGAGTTATTCCCAATATATATCCATTATCTTCCATGAGGTATCCGACAATACTCCACAAATGCTTCTCGGTCTCTAGCTATGTGGTATGTTGCTCCTGAGTCTACACTCCACATTGGATGAGATTCAGCAAGCATTATAGTACTAGAAACAAAAGCATTACTCAAAGTAATGGAGTAATATGGTACATTTTTCAACTTAGTGCATTCATAAGCAAAGTAACCCATCTTGCCATAATTGTAGCACTCCATCTTGGCTTTGTCCATTTTCCCACCACGCTTCTTGCGTCGAAAGGTCTTAGCCCTCTTAGGTGCCTGATCAGTCTTCTTCCCTTTGTTGTTAAATTGAGAATTCATTTTGCACTTGAAGCCCGAAGCCTTGTGCAAACTCGATTCAGCAACATAAGCATGGGTAGAGGATCTCGCAATCTCTAGGCGCTCAACCTCTAATTCCAAATGACGCGCAATATCATCAAAAGTGACGATATTCTCATTATGCATCATATTGATCTTCATATGCTCCCAATTGTTAGGAAGAGATCTTATAACAACCTGAACTTGATGTTCATCAATAAGGGAGTGACCTGCCGATTTCAACTCACGGATCATATTTGACATCTCCCGAAGATGCTACCTCATCATTACATTTGGGCCCTTTCAGAATGTGTCAAACTTGATGGTAAATCTCCTCAGCTTAATGGCAGATATACTCCCAAACTTATCTTTCAAGGTAACCCACATAGCTTAAACTTTATCATAACTTTCAAACTCACACATGAGATCATCTTGCATACAGCTCAGCAACGTGATGCGAGCAATGTTATTTTTCTTTTTCCAAGCTTGATAAGCTTCTAGATCTCTCCTGTGTTGAGCTGAAGTTCCATGCTCAGGTTCATCCATAGTATGGTTGAGGGTTTCCAAAATCTCTTGCTTCTCAAGGATGTACTAAACCTTTCGATACCAAATATCATAATTGTCACCGTTCACCTTCTCACCCTTATTGAAGTCAGCCACAATGGTCTTGGATGCCGAAACCATAATCAATTGCTATAACACATTGATATAATAAACGTAGAATCAATACTAGCACACTTTACAGAGTAACACACATATTTAATTTGCAGCAAAGACAAACTAAATTAATGATAATTCAAGAAAAGACACAAAAGCAAAAGTTCACTATATTCCCAATCAACTTCTATGTACAATTGTTCTATTATCATTAATTAGTTTAATTTGCGCAAATTTTAAGTTCTAGGTGAGAACTCCTTTCAATTCTACCAACCTACAAACTCCTACTAAGAAAAATAATTACATGACTTTATGTAATTTCTACATTTTTCCTTAACAAAAAAAAAAAAAAAAAAAAAACATAGCATGATAATAACCAACGTATAAATAATAATCATGCTTCAACTATAATCAAAATTGCAATTCAACATGTAATGGATTTCCTACCATTGTTTGAATTTTCTAGCAACAAAAAAATTGTAAGTATATTAAACTATATACATGATATCATCGAACCAAGCTCTACACAGCATATATAACATCATTTGTACACAAGCTAGCTACTGTATTTTCTAAATCACAAGAAAATACAAGCTACAAATAAATAAACTATGCATTAAACCTCAAAAAATACGCATTTTCATACATTTATAAAATTCAAAATGAAAAAATAATTATACCATAGTGTAGAGCACATCCATACGAACTCAACGCCTCTGACCACTCTCTAATTGGAGCTTGCATGCGCCCCCATGCGCCGCCTGAGTGCGCGGCGCATGTGGCGCACGCACTAGTGAGCCAAACGGCTCCTGGCCAGTCCAACCAGTCCAACCGGTCCAATCGGTTTGAATGCTGGACCGGTTGACCGTCCGACCGTTGACCGGTCAACGGTCGAGTCGGATCGAGTCAACCGAGTCAGATCTTGGGTCAGTTCGAGTCTCAGGTCGGGTCGGGTTGCCGGCTGGCCAACTGCCGCTAGCACTAATGTCATCGATGACGTCATCCCAGTGGTTACCGACCGTTGGATGACGTCATCGATGATGTCATCTGTGACGTCATCAAGCGTCGCATCACTCCACGCGTGATGCAAAGCGCATATGACGCACCCATGTCCGTTCGCCGACCGGCGCGTGTTGCGCACGCGTTGGCATCCCTAGCGCGTCAGGCACGTCAGGCCCACGCGCATCGGCTTTTAGCCACACGTGTAGGCGCATCCGGTCTCCTCCGGTTGTGCTCAAACCACCTTCGGACTCGTCTCGACGAGTACTTGCATTCTATATATTCAAAAGTTGATTTTGGCCAAAAAAATATTTTGAAAATTGGCCAAAACCACACGGATGCACGCGACTCCGAACCCGTTCTTCACTTTGGTTCGATTTTTCGACGATTCACATATCAATTTTGATTAATAAACATCCAACCATTGTAGATATCATACTCTTAATCTCGATATCAAATGGTGTACTGGAAAAATTCAATGAAAAACAAGGCAGAAATCACGACCAGGCTCTATACCAATGTTGGAATTCAAGTCGGCAGAAGACGAGTTACCGGATTCCGATACGCAAACAGCAAATAACCCCGGAACGCACGTTGAATTGCCGATGAAATCATGAACAATACTTCCTCACGTTAGTCTAGATGCAATCACAAGGAAAACACCCAATTCCCACGGCGTAAATGCCGATTGTTCTTGCAAAATTAAAATTGGAATGCCTTCTTCTTCTTTGATGGAAATGGAGAGAAATCTGGTGCATATGTTTGCCAACCGGTCCAACGGTTGTGTTTGGGAGGCTTTTATACGTCTGCCTTCATACCCCTCCATTAGTGTATTTCCATCATAACTCATCAAGAAGAAAACGATGCGTTCCAATCGCATCCCATCATGGATGTACCAGCTAAAGTACTATAGACAGACTTTTGATTCAGTTTGAAATTCAATTTCAAAGAAAACAAGCCCATAACTCTGTAATTCACCTTGATCACTCCGTCCTCGATCCTCTTCATTGCCCCAACGTCGATGGTGGGGGATTGTCCGGTCGTTGCTTTCAGATAGAATGGACCTTTCTTTGGCCTCCGAAGGCCGTACTTGATATAGTCACCATATTTTGGTATGCTAAGTAGCACCACGATAATGCAACGATACGTCATGGGAGGAATTTTAACAAAACCATACCAAGAAACACCATTTCCTTGGTAACGACATGTACCCGCGAATTCTCTTCATTAGGCAATTAAGGTCGTGAAAAAAACGTAGCCACTATCTATAGCTATAAAAGAAGATAAGGGCTTCATTTGCTCTCTATATCATTTGATCATTAAGACGTTTGTCACTCCAAGTAAATGGATTCCCTAATCATTCGAATATGTCTGGTCTGTTGCAAGAGATCCCGCTATCAACTCCCGACTGAATTTCCACGAAATATTAAAATTCTCTAATTTCCATCCGCTTACTAAAGAAGGAAATTGCATGAGTTTGAAGAAAGAGTTTGCATACGGGACTTCGAGCAACAATAGAAGTGTTGGCGCCATGACTCCACAAGTCGTAATCAATCTCCATCTCTGAGTTCCCACATCCCACCACCAGCACGTTGCTCCCTCTGAATTCCCTCCCATTCCGGTAGTACCTCGAGTGCATCGCCTTCTCGTCGAAGCTCTCTAAGCCGTCGACCTCTGGTGTCACGCCTTCGCTGTTCTCCCCGCTCGCCACCACCAAGAACTCCGCCACGTAGGACTCATGCTCGCCCAAGCCCGTGTTTCTCGCTGCGATCGGCCACTTGCCGATTAGGTCGTCGTACGACGCGCTCTCGACAGACCGTCGGCAATACAGCTTTATCTCGAACTCTGACTCGTAGTCGTCGAGGTATTCTATGAATTAGGCCCTAGGGACAAAGGTGGGTGAATCGGAGGGGAAGGGCATGTGGGGGAGCTCGCAGAATTGCTTGGCTAGGTGGAGCTTCAATCGATCGTACGACATGTTTCTCCAAAGAGAGGCGGACCAATCCTCTCTCTCGAGCACGATGTTGGCTATGCCGAGGTGGTTCAAGCATGCCGCTACCGCTAGGCCTGAAGGCCCTATGCCAAAAATGGCCACCACAACCTCTTCCTCGCTGACCTTCGCCATGGATGATTTGATTCTCCTTGATTCCACAGCTATGGTGTTTTCAGGGATGTGGCTTTGGTAGATGCAAGCTCGAGTGCTTTTTGTAGAGGGAGAGTGTACACTCATTCTTGGTATGCCTCGATTAACCTTCGCTCATATGGAAGTTTCAAAAGCTTACTTGAAATGGCCATCGGTCCACTTCATCCCTAGAAATTACATTGGATTGTTTTTTCCTATTATATATACTTTATTTAATATGGAGTCATCTAAAATTCGCATTGGAATCTTTGACTGGATGAGTCTTCGACCTATGCTTAATTCCTCTTAATTTATCAATGGAAACAAAAATCTTATGCTATGACGTGTTCTATTCAGAGTTGATTTTCAAGCAACAAATTGAATAGGGAGATTAAATTTACCCATTTAGGGTGTGCATGACAACGTTTCTATTCTGGTGAATTATTTCTTTTCAGAAATAGTTTTTTTTTTTTATTTCTACTCTGGAAATAATTTCTGAGTAAAATAATGTGTTTGGAAATTATACAAAATTTCTATTCTTGGAATATAGAAAGAATAGAAATGCGTTTGGTAAAAATTAATAAATTTTTGTATTTATTTGTTTTTTTTTCTTACTCATGGACCACCAATCACCACTCGCCGCTGCATGATCGCCGACTATTGTCGCTGATTGCCACCGCAGGATTGCTGCCCATAGCCCACCGGTCGCAAGAGGGGGCAGTGGCTGGTGAGCTATGGGTAGTGGTCCTGTGGTGGTAGATGGTAGTTGTGTGGCGGTTGGCTATGGCAGGCTACCAGCGGACGGTGGCAGTCGTCGGCTAATGGGTGGCGGTGGTCGATGGGCTACAAGTGGCAGCAATCGTCGCCGGCAATCGCCGACGACCGGCTACCAATGATGGCCACAGGCGGCAAGAGGTGGCCGACGGTGGTCAGTGGCCAAATAGATCTCTGTTCTTTTTTTGTTTCGGGGAGCAAAATAACAGAAATCGGGAGAAATCGAAAAGTTACCATGCAGGCCCTAAATTAGTCCAATTGAAAGGTTTAAAGTTAACTAGTAGCAATGCAATGTATTTAGAACTTCTTTAGTACTTTTCCCCCGTAGCATAATAGAGTCACTCATTCTTTTCTGGTTTTACCATGCGCACAAAGCCACTTAAATTGTATATTCAAGGTGCAAGATGATTTAATAGATGACCCAAATCTTTTGACTCATATTCCTATATGAGCTTTTCATTTTAAGCTCAAAATTCACCATTAAAAAAAAAAAAAAAAACTCAAACGAGCTTTGCCTAGAGAGGAGTAAGAGTACTTGAAACTATCTTTTTATCAAGGACATGATCCTTGTCTATGACACTACCCTCAAACAAGCTTGATTATTGTATACAGAGTGACATTATTATGGACCTTCTACAATTCATCAATACAAGCCTATCACCGCATGTAGGACATGCAAGTGTCACGGGCTGATCAATTGGCATCATGACCATGCGGTGACTTAGGTACTTTTGGATCAACTTGGATCGTCAGGATGCCTAAGCCAAGCCTTGCTCGATTGATCGCACACTCACTCACTCACCTAGATCGTAGAGAGAAAAAGTTCCTAGAGAGAGAAGCTCTAGAAAGAAAAGAGCCTTTGTATTGCTAAATGGTTGGATGGTTATAAATGAGGGGGAGGGCACCCCTTCTTATACTAAAGGCCCTCTGATTACATCCATTGATCAAGAATTCATTCGATGGACATTGCATCGCAAAACCTACTAACTATTGACACTAATGATAGGAAAATTCTAGACTTTGGCTTAGTTACCGCATTGCTTGCCCTTGGAACGTTCCGGAAGAGCTCTTGTTGGGAATCCTAGCGATCGCAAGAACCTCTTGGCCAAAGTTCGAAGTTAATGTCATTAGCTACATTTTGCGCATTGCTGGCAATGACGAACAGGCCCCGATGAGAGAAGTCGACACTATACAAGCCATTTTCTCCTTTCCATTGGTCTCGGACCTT
This sequence comes from Eucalyptus fibrosa, assembly GCA_017140475.1. NCBI lineage: Eukaryota > Viridiplantae > Streptophyta > Magnoliopsida > Myrtales > Myrtaceae > Eucalyptus > Eucalyptus fibrosa. The sequence goes on along the minus strand of CM029507.1, from coordinate 60,612,607 downwards.
GGTCATGCCTTGAACATTGAACAGGTCATCTCCGCCCTAATTAAGTTACGATAGATATCAAGAGGAACAAGGAAAAGTTATCAATTGATTTTCTTTCATCTAATAGCTAAAGTGATATTGCTAGTATGAGTACCTAGAGGGGGGTGAATAGGTATACAAAGAATTTTCTTGAAGATTGCACAATACTTTAGACAGTTAAAGAATTTGCAATAATTAAATATCAATCGTGAGACTGAGTAAGGGAAAGAGAGAATTGAACACTCGGTTTATAGTGGTTCGGCTTGATTCAAGCCTACGTCCACTCTTCTGCACTGACAGCCAATTGGCTGGATTCCACTATGAACAAAGAGATGTTACAGTGATGATCTTCCTTGATTTCTTGGTGTAGATGATCTACCACACTCACTCAAGGTATCGCCAAGTACAAACACTCTCTGTGTATACAATTTCGCTCGAACAGTCTCAACTAACAATCAAGGTTCTTCAGACTCTGAAATTTCTCTATCGATCACACACTTAAAACAACTAGAACGTCTTCCTTTTATACTCCTTTATGCCATCATAGCCGTTGGCACTTACCAAAGGAATTCCTCCAATCTACCCGTTGGACGGAATCAATCAAGAAGATCATCCGAGCTATTTAAGGAATCTGATGATAGCCCATCAATCCTGTTCGCCCATACAATCAGGATCTTGGTTTCCAAGAATAGAACATTCCAAGATTATTTCGTTGACCATCGGATCTTCAATCGATCTTAGATAAGAATTAAAGAATCCGAAATGATTATCCAACCAAAGAATCTATTCCAGAGGATAGGATCGAATCCTCAACCATATACCTCGGCTTTGGATTTCCTTCGTCACTGGATTAGAAAGACTGTCAGTGAGAATAGACTTAAGTCTTGAGTCTTGAGTCTTAAGTCTTGGGTCTTGAGTCTTGAGTCTTGGGTCTTGGGTCTTGAGTCTCGAGAATACAAAGTCTTCAGACTTTAAACTATCGGTCTCCGAACATCCAGACTTAGACTGATAGAAACGTTTTGTCAGCTTCAAAATATTCTGGAAAGATTTCTCCAACAATCTCCCCATTTTTGATGGTGACAAAACTTCCTTGTAGATTTGAACAACTTTGACCTGCAAAAACATTTCTCAAGCAATATGGCTAACTCATAAAGATTAATAAAACAACCAGACTCTGCATCCACAGAAAATTGGTTAGTCTTTCATGAGTAATACCATATAACAACACTTGATAAAAATGCAACCAGTCAAGCATTAAAATCCACAGCCAATTCAGTCAAATTCACACCCAAGTTCAAGTTCTCAAGTCATACTCAAAAATAAACATAACCACTAAAAAGTTTTAAAAGATAGTTGTTGGTTCAAATTGGTTCTCCCCTTTTTGTCGCATTAAAAAGGGTGAGAAAGGAGTCATGTCTGCTTGGGAATACGCACGATCTGGAAATCCCCAATGGACTGGACTACTCCTTCGAGCTTCTTCAGGTCTTCTCTCAGATGAGCTACCTCTTCTCCCTTGGCATTGGCTTGAAGTTGCGTGAGCGAGGTCTTTGAATTTATCCTCCGAGAGACCGAAGATGCTTGTCCAGCATTCTTCAAAGCTTGGATTTCACGATCCCGACATATATCTGGCTACGCATTTCCGAAGAATATTCATGATGCTACGAAAATCTGTAGAATCATCCGTCGTATCTTGGCATGAGCTTTCTCGATTGAGTAAATGCGTACGATGGCGCTTCGGTATAGTCTCGGCAGATTTGGAATCGACATATCACCTTCTTCGGCAATTGAGAGACTGAACTTCTTACGGGTCTTCTCGAGATTGTCTTAGATCTTCACGACAGCGGCATGAGGTGTAGACCTCTCTTGCTCTCCAACTCCCCCTGTCTCTAGGACATCGAAAGGGGAAGAGTGATGATCATGCTCTTGATTTCCCTTCTCTCCAGATTTATCAGCAGACTTTTCTTTTTCTCCTTCTCCTTCTTCTTCAATTTCTTTCTCCTTCTCTCTCTGTTCTTCCTCTTCTCTGCTCTTCTGAAGATCTGTCGGATGAGACACAGAACGTCTTGTTCTTGTCAGTGCTTGGATAGTGGGATCTTCATCATCTTCATCTTCATCCTCAAGGATGAGAGTTCTTTTCTTCTTTTTCGATGGGGCACCCATGGCCTCCTTTCCTTTCCTTTTTGAAGCGGAGGCGGATCGGAGATTTCACTTTGAATTTCTCCATTGCCTTGGAGAGTTCTTGCGACGCATCTTCATTAACATTTTCAATCCTACCACCATCTTATCACACGGTCGAACACAAAATGTATGTGGTAGTTCAATGTTCGGATGTCGAAGATCTTGGTCACCCGGACCGAGATAAGGCAATTGTCCTTTGTCTTTTGACATTGCTCTGTACATATGGAAGAGAATAGTGTGTGGGAGAGAAAACTTCCGTCCTGAGTTGATCGCGAACATCAACTTTGCTTCAGAAAGAGACACAGAAGTCTTTGACGTAGACTTCGGTCTAAGACAGTTGATCACAATCTTATGAAGCACAATGTTGATGGCATTCATCCTGGAATAGGTAATTTTCTTCTCTACGTCCCTATCTTTGACAAGATCCAGAGTAGTACAAGCAGGTGAGACTTTGATTGGGAGATAGCGTCCCCGTTCAACTCCAACAATGTCCGCCAACATATTCACATCTACCACGTAGACTTGATCTCGAACACTGAATGAAATTCTATTCGCATCCAAAAAGCTAAGATTTGAATAGAAATAAGCGGTCAGTTGAGCATACCCATCCGTAGAGTCAGAGCAAAAAGTCTCAAGTTGAAGCAAATTCAACTTTTCTCTTAAGTTCACGTTGATGGTGTCCAGGAAGTCAAAATCAACACTTCTAGGGTTTATCACCCCTCTTTTCAACAAAACTGAAATACACTTTTTCCTGATCCTTGGATTTAAACAAATCCATCCGATTTCCTTTCACCTTTGCTGCCACACCCATTCTAGGTTTAAATTCAAGGAACATTTTGTCATCATCGTTCCCGTCAATCAGATTTTGCCCTGGCATACGAGGATCACTTGGAATGTTCGCAAGAGCCTCCTCTGCCCTTCCTTTAGGAGCAATTCCCAATTCCTCCATTTTCCGCAGAAAAAGATACTCATTCCCATAATTTTTGTCCTTAAGGAAGTCATCTATATATTTTAACGAAGTACCGGCGCTTTTCAACGCACGATAAAGCTTATAGATAACGGAGGGTTTTTGACTCTTGCTCGGGTCGGCATCCTCGATTATCTCTTCTTCCAGATTTTGACTTGCACCTTGTGGGGCAGGAGACGATGAATGACGTGGAGGAGAGCGAATCGGACTTTGTCGCTGACTTGATAAGTCTTCTTCCTCAGTAAGATCGAAGTGAGTCGGTCCCTTCTCCATTCTTTGTGGTCCCCTGCTTGCGATTCTTGATGATTTCCTCGAAGACGACATCTTTCTTTGTCTATTGGAAGATTCCTTCACTTGCTTTTCCCAAGAAAAATGACCACTTTCTCGACGACGAACAAGAAGTAGAAACAGTATCGGGAGGAGAGTGCCTTTTAGGGTTTTGAAAATTGGGCGAAGAAAAACTGTATATATATATATATATATATATATATATATATATATATATATATATATATATATATCTCGGATTTGAAAAGAGAAGATTAATCGGTACAAGGAAAGTGTACGAACACTTCTTTTCAAAATCAATAACTGCAAAAATTAATTCCTTGAAAAAGACAAGTTTTCAAATTTCACACGAATTATATCGAATGAAAGAACATACCTTTTCGAGATAAAATAGCAACTTACAGTCTTTAGCCATGAATGATTGAGTCTCAGGATTTAAAGTCTAAGAGATCAGAGTCTTAGAGTTGGTGAGTCTCTAGACTTTAACTTCTTCAAGCTTCAAAATGTTGAGTCTTGAGTGGATAAAGTCGAATTGATTTTTCTCCAAAGGCTTTGTGAATATATCTGCTAGTTGACTCTTCGAATCAACAAATTGAATCGAGATTTCTCCATTTTGAATATGATCTCTAATGAAGTGATGTCGAATCTCAATATGCTTTGCTCTTGAATGAAGGATTGGATTTTTGGTGAGATTGATCGCGGTGTTGTCACATCTGATTTACGTGCATGAGTCTTCAAAGCCAAAGTCTTGTAGCTGTTGTTTTATCCGAGAGAATTTGCGAACAGCAGCTTCCAAGAGCTACATACTCGCACGTCGTTGAGAGAGCTACAGTGCTTTGCTTCCTTGAGAACCAAGACACTGTCCTGTTTCCAAGCAGTTGACAAGTTCCAGAAGTGCTCTTTCTATCGACTCTGCAACCGGCCAGATCTGCATCTGAGTATCCTAGAAGATTAAAGTCTCCCCTCTTTGGATACCAAAGACCGATGCTTGAAGATGAGGCAACGTATTTGATAATACGTTTCACGGCAATGAGATGTGATTCTCTAGGATCTGATTGAAACCTAGCACAGATGCAAACACTCAACAAAATATCAGGTCTAGAAGCAGTAAGATAAAGAAGTGAACCGATCATGCTCATGTACAGCTTTTGATCTACTTTCTTCCCTTCTTCATCCTTGTCTATCTTCTGAGAACATGACATTGGTATGTCGGTCTTTTTGCACTTTCCCAATCCAAACCTTTTAACAAGATCATTCGCATATTTTTCTTGATGGATGAAAGTTCCTTCCTTCATTTGTTTCACTTGAAGTCCAAGAAAGAATGTTAACTCTCCCATCATACTCATTTCAAATTCGTCCTGCATAGACTTAGAAAATTTCTTGCAAAGACTTTCATTAGAGGATCCAAAAATAATGTCATCAACATATATTTGAACGAGTAAGAAACTTTTGTTTTCCTTTTTGATGAACAAAGTAGTATCTACTTTACCTTTGACAAATCCGTTTTGTAATAAGAACTTACTTAGTCTGTCGTACCAAGCTCGAGGTGCTTGCTTTAGACCATACAAAGCCTTTTTCAGTCTGAAGACTGAGTCTGGCTTCTTTGGGTCTTCAAATCCAGGCGGTTGTTCCACATAAACTTTCTCTTGGATAAATCCATTCAGGAAGGCACTTTTGACGTCCATTTGGAATAACCTGAAATTTTTGTAACAAGCAAACGCAAGTAATAGACGAATAGCTTCTAACCTTGCAACTGGTGCGTAAGTCTCGTCATAGTCTATTCCTTCTTCTTGCGTGTATCCCTTGGCCACGAGTCTTGCTTTATTGCGTACGACTTTTCCTTCTTCGTTCATCTTGTTTCTGAACACCCATTTGGCTCCAATAACAGTTTTACCTTTTGGTTTAGATGTCAATTCCCAGACATCATTAATATTGAACTGTTTGAGCTCTTCTTGCATAGCTTCGATCCAGCTTTCATCAGATAAAGCTTCTTCTATGCTTTTTGGTTCAATTTCTGAGATGAGAGCAACAGCACTAGACTCTTCACGTCTTTTGGATCTGGTACGAATTCCTTCATTAATTTCGCCGATAATGAGATCTTTAGGATGACTGGATTTGTGTTTCCAGTTACTGGTTGATTTGCTTGGTTGATGATCTCTTTCTTTATTTGAATCTTCATGAGCTTCTTGATGTTGGACTTCCAGAGTCTGAGATGCTTCTTGAGTTGAAGACTTTGGAAGGTCTAGAGTGAGTTCAGTCTCTTCGTACTGAGTCTGGCTGGATTCACCTTGCGCTGAGTCTTGGAATTTGACATTCATTGATTCTTCCACAGACTGGCTTTTCTTGTTATAGACTCTGTAGGCTTTGCTTGATGTAGAATATCCAAGGAAGATGCCTTCATCTGATCTTTCTTCAAACTTACCAACTCGATCATTTGCATTTTTCAAAATAAAGCATTTGCAACCAAACACATGAAAGTATGAAACAATAGGCTTCTTACCTTTGAATAATTCATAAGGGGTTTTCTCAAGAATAGGTCTTAGGAAGACTCTATTTATAATATAGCATGCAGTTGAAACAACTTCAACCCAAAATCGTGAAGAAATTTTACTTTCAATTAAAAGTGTTCTAGCCATTTCTTGAAGAGATCTATTCTTTCTTTCCACAACTCCATTTTGCTGAGGAGTGTATGGAGAGGAGAATACATGTTTAAAACCAGATTCATCACACAATTTTGTGAAATCTTGATTTTCAAATTCACCTCCATGATCTGTTCTTATACTTGAAATAGCACATCCTTTTTCATTTTGAACCTTTTTAGCAAACTTCTCAAAGTACGAAAAGGTTTCGACTTACTTGCAAGAAAATATACCCGGAGGTAAAGCGAGAGTAATCGTCTACAATTACTAGACAATATTTCTTACCTCCAATGCTCGGGTTCTTGTTGGTCCGAAGAGATCCATATGAAGCAACTGCAGTACATGATTAGTAGATACATGATTTATTTACTTAAATGAATTTCTTACACCTTTCCCGGAATGCATGGAGTGCATGAATCAGATTTTTGATATGGTAACTTAGGTAGACCTCGAACAAGCTGCTTTGATGAGATTTTGGCTAATTGCTTCATATTGACATGGCCAAGCTTTCTGTGCCATATGCTTGCTTCATCTTGGATTGAAATTAGACATTGAGATTTATTCAATTTCATGTCTAAGAGGTAGATGTTTCCATGTCTTCGACCCATGAAAGACTCAAAAGAGAGTCTTTACTAATTCCATAGCAAATTCCTTCTTGAAAGGAAATCTTGAAACTGGTATCACACGCTTGGCTAATGCTTTGAGAAGGTTATAGTTGAGTCCTTCTACTAGAGAAACATTGCTTATTGTGAGATTTCCAATTTTCACAAGCCCAAATCCCATGATGCTTCCTTTGCCGTTTCCTCCAAATGAAACATTTCCGCCGTTTACTTGAACAAGCTTTATGAAGCACTTTGAGTCTCCTGTCATGTGTCTTGAGCATCCGCTGTCAAGATACCATTTTATCTTTCTCTTGACGGAGACCTGCATTCAAGTGACAGTCTCAAGCTTTCTTTGGTACCCAAATTTTCTTGGGTCCTTTGGAGTTAGTAGGATAAGCATTATTAGGCCATACTTTCTTAACAGGTTTCCAAACCATAGGACAGTCTTTTTCAAAATGATCTTGACTGTTACAGTTTGAACATCTTAGAGCATTTCGACCTACGGACTTTACAAAGACTTTCTTGAAATGATTTACGTAAGCCTCTTTTGACGGTCTTTTCTTAATTCTTTCTTTTACTTTTGGAAAATCAATCAAGGGGATTGTTTCCGCTGTCATACCTAGACCAGACTTATTAAAGTAAGGTCTTTGACTGAAAGAACTTTTTCAAGTTTTTCCGACCCTATCGAAAACTTCTTTGAAATATTTGATAAGTCCGTTTTTAAGAAAACATTTTCTTTCAAAAGATTATCTTCTTTTTCTTTAAGAGCAGAAACATTTAGGTCTAGACTTTTAACTCTTTCTTCTAAAATAACTTCCTTTTGTTTCAGAATTGAGTTCCTTTTTAAGTTCGGAAATTCTTTTGAGAGAAGTCTTAAGATTGATACACAGTTCATCAATATATTTGGAGACTTTGACAGGAATTTTAAAATCACTTACCTCAAATTCACTGTCTGAGTCTGATCCAGAATCTGAGTCTGAGTCTGAATGTGCCATCAAACATATGTTGGCATATTCATTATCACTCTCTTCACATTCTGTATCACTCCAGGTTTCAGCTTTGAGAGCCTTTCGAAACTTCTCTGCTTTTCCTCTTTTCTTGAGTACCTAGAGGGGGGTGAATAGGTATACAAAGAATTTTCTTGAAGATTGCACAATACTTTAGACAGTTAAAGAATTTGCAATAATTAAATATCAATCGTGAGACTGAGTAAGGGAAAGAGAGAATTGAACACTCGGTTTATAGTGGTTCGGCTTGATTCAAGCCTACGTCCACTCTTCTGCACTGACAGCCAATTGGCTGGATTCCACTATGAACAAAGAGATGTTACAGTGATGATCTTCCTTGATTTCTTGGTGTAGATGATCTACCACACTCACTCAAGGTATCGCCAAGTACAAACACTCTAGGTTCTTCAGACTCTGAAATTTCTCTATCGATCACACACTTAAAACAACTAAAACGTCTTCCTTTTATACTCCTTTATGCCATCATAGCCGTTGGCACTTACCAAAGGAATTCCTCCAATCTACCCGTTGGACGGAATCAATCAAGAAGATCATCCGAGCTATTTAAGGAATCGATGATAGCCCATCAATCCTGTTCACCCATACAATCAGGATCTTGGTTTCCAAGAATAGAACATTCCAAGATTATTTCGTTGACCATCGGATCTTCAATCGATCTTAGATAAGAATTAAAGAATCCGAAATGATTATCCAACCAAAGAATCTATTCCGAGGATAGGATCGAATCCTCAACCATATACCTCGGCTTTGGATTTCCTTCGTCACTTTGGATTAGAAAGACGTCAAGCGTGAGAATAGACTTAAGTCTTGAGTCTTGAGTCTTAAGTCTTGGGTCTTGAGTCTTGAGTCTTGGGTCTTGGGTCTTGAGTCTCGAGAATACAAAGTCTTCGACTTTAAACCGTCGGTCTCCGAACATCCAGACTTAGGCGATAGAAACGTTTTGTCGGCTTCAAAATATTCTGGAAAGATTTCTCCAACATAAAGCAATTATTATTAAGTGACTTAAGGGAAAGAATTAAGATAAATGAAATTTACCTGGAGCCATTTCCGAACATTGCTTTTGTAGCCAGTGGCAAAGATTATGGCCTCAAATTGACTTGTTGTGTCGTTTACAAAAGTGATCAGCTTGCCATGAATGCTTTTGATGGAGGGAAAACCTACATCGTTTGCTTTATTATAACTTGTGAAGGTTTAACTTGCTTTTGATTAGATATTAAATTCTTTTTCAAAGAAAAAATGCCTATAATTACTCAATCTACATTGATTTGTCCATCCTTGATCCTTTCCATTGCCCCAATGCCAATGGTGGGGGATTGTCCGGTTGTTGCTTTCAGATGGAACGCACCATTTTTCGGCCTCTAAAGGCCATACTTGGTGAAGTCGCCATACTTTAGCTTGCTGAGTAGCCTCATCAAAATGTCATCGATTCAGCCTACTAAATGTTTATCGGTGAATTTTGGCCCAATAGGCATAGCCTATCCAAGTTAGGCGATAGATTACAACCCAACAAGTACAACCTGTATAAGGTGGTTAATTACGGCTTAGTGAGCACAGCCACACTTTGGCGATTGATTATGGCTCAACGACGTGGTATTCTACACTTAAATTTCTTAATCAACATAATACCTTGGCCTATTTTCTCGTGTCAAAAACACCCAATAAAAATAATCGTATGTGGGCACATGGTCCACCTCAGCTAAAAATATAGTATATTTACTTTATAAATTCTCACTATTTATATAATAATGAAACATTTTTGGCGCTATAAAACATTTGGGATAAATATCCAAAATTGCAATCACACTCAATTTACACAAACTGGCGTTCAATTAAATAAACAGATCATACCACTACAATTGGCATGAAACTTCGGTCACCGACTATCCCGGTCTAATTTCTAGAAAATAAATATTTAATTTAATAATTACAGAAATTAATTAATAAATACAAAAAATAGCAACTTAGGTCGGAAAAGCCTAATTAAAAGCTTAGATGGGCCAGGAAAATTTTTAAACCACTTTAGATAAATACTAGAGCTTATCTAAGCTCTAATTACACTACTCTAACCACCTAACATGCAATAACGATTAATTAAATTGTAAATCTAATCTAACTATCCACCTAATTCATACTTGTCTAAACTAATCAATCCTTAAACATCATTAACTTACTATGTAAGGATTAGTGAGTTAAACTTACTTGATTAATGATCCGCTCGGATCAAAACGACGGGGACATGACAAGGAACAAGAAACTCCAAGGCGGGACCGTCAAATGGGGTCAGGAAACGGTCCAAAGTGGGCCAAAACAGTGGCTGGAGACCCACTCTGCTCGGCTTCTGTTTGGTGGCTAGCGAAGTTGCTTCAGTGGCTGGTTGGGGCCAAACAGCCAAGGAAGATCGGCGAGGCTGTAGGAAAGCTTCACGGCAGCAGGCGGGCGGCGAAGCAGCTCCGGCGATGGTGAGGGAGCTGCGACTGGCTCTAGGGATGTCTTGGGCTCACGGTTGAGGTAGAACAACAACTCGGGGAGGTGTTGGTCTAGCGTGCGAGTAGGCGGGGCGTGACACCGTTATGGCATGCAGTGGTTCAAACGAAGAAGGAAGGCTGTAGCTCGGTTTTCTAGGGAATTTTGAAGCTTCAAGGTTGCAATGGAGGGGGCTAGTCGATGGTGGGAGGAGAGGAAATGAGGAAGGAACTGGTTTGGCTAAGGGGGGGCCACCATGGTCTTCTACCTCATCTTCTTGTCCCCTAGCTTGGTCCCACCATGCATGCTGTCGTCCACATCCAATTTTTAGCGAAAACACTCCTCTTTTAGAAGCTTGAAGTGGTCAAAAATTTAGGTCCATGGGGGCATACGAATTTCATATGATTTCCCTCAAATTGGACTTCAATCCTCCCTTGAATCAATCCAATTTGGCTTCTAAAAATTCCAATATCAAGTCATCGATCAAATTGGTAATTTTCCTCACCAATTGAACCTACTTACATCCCAATTGCGCGATCAAAAACGGTCCTCTCCATTTTCCTGTCGAGAACGGCCCTATCTCGACTTTTCCCCAAAAATCTCGATTTGCAGAAAAATATTCATAGACTAAGTCAACGTTCCTAAAATGACTTGTGAAATGACAGAGCTTTCAATTTCTGAAATCGGATTTAAATTCGCGGTTAATTTTAATCTGACGCGATGTTGGCGTGACCTAAGCGACCCGGTAGCTTTTAGGAATTTTTAATGAAAATGACCCTTTGCTGCCAAGTGGCCGTCGTTGGGGTTGGGGTCGGGGTCAAAGCTACGGCTGCGGAGCGCGGGGGCCGTCAAGGACAGCGACTGGTTGGAGATTTAGGGTTTTGAATTGGGGGAAAGACACCAAACGACGTCGTTTTGTTGTTTAAATGTTGATTGTACTCTCCGGCGAGCCACATCAATTTCAAAATTTAATAAAAAAAAAGTGCTACGTCAGATTTCTAGCCAACCAGATTGCAGTTGGCACTAAAATGATTGTTTTTCAAACTTTTTGGCACTTAATTGATCCCAAATAAACTTTTAGCACCAAAGTAAACGTCGTACACAACTTTTGGCACTGATAGTGTATTTACCCCCGAAGAAATTAAATTCCTAACTAACAAGTATTGTCGATTCATTCTACCCTATAGTTTTCAATCCTTAATCAAAATTAATGGTTTGTAATTCAATTTGAATTTAAGACCGAACAAGCTTTAGTGCTCTAAATAGAAATTAGATTCACCATGATATTAGTTAATAAATGCAATTTTGTAGGGTTCTATAAGCTCACATGGGAACCAAACTAAATCGGCGGTCTCGTTCTCATATAGATCCATGGAAACAACTGGCAATTTTCATTTCTAATTTTTTGGAACCAATCCATAGTGGGCGCTTCCCAATTCTAAGCTAAGAAGTACTCACTCGGACCATGCTCACCCCTACTAGAAACTAGCTTTTCACCACAAACGTGATCCTTGTCAAAAAAAAAAAATGACAATCCTTGTATAAAAAGACCATAACTATTTCCATGATGATATGCACTTTGTGTGAGAAAGATCATTGGGCTACGAGCGACGAAGGAAGCTGAAGCGCCGCAATCAAAAGATCTCGAGCAATTTGCATTCCGGAGTTTCTACAACTAGCCACCAAAACAATACATTGCTTCCCCAATAATCTCTCTCATTCTTGTACCTGCTCTAGTGCATGAACACTCCAAAACTACATAGACTAGGCACCGTCATTGGGTACCGAACCCTCTCCATTCTCACCACTAGCAGCCAGTAGAAACCTCCCCACATACGTTTTACTCACACTGGATGAAGTGTTCTTAGCCTCGACCTACCACTTTTGGACATTCATGCCCACAACAGGGCCTAAAGTATCCTCATTTTCTCAACTAAGGGTTTGGAGTAGATCTTGTTTCAAATAAGAATTTGAAGTAGTATTTTTTTACTTCAAATAAGAGCCTAAAGTAGCCATGGTTGTTTCAAATAGAGACTTGACCTTGCCGGTCACCAATTGGCTAAATTTTCAGACTAGTCAATGGAGTTTTTGTCCAAATGTTCTTATCTTTTTTTCTCTTTTCTTCTTTTTTCTTTTATGGTGTTGGCTGGTGGCTACTAAGAAAGGCTAGCGAGTGCTCGACAACCCTCACTGGCTGCTGGGAAGGGCTGGCGAGGACCTACAAGCACTCTATAGCCCTTACTAACGATTGACAAAGTCGTCGAGCCCAAATCTAGGGAGGGTCGGCCTTGCTTGGGGCCAACAAGTGCTGACCTCACCAATGGCTGTATGGGGTGGCCTCCCCCAGGGTGAGGGTTGCCTTGCCCAAGTGAGGTTGCCCCTCACCTATAGTCAACATAGGTGGCCCTCACCAAATCAGGCTAGGGTGAGCCTCGCCCCCTTTGTGGGCATCACTAGTGGCTTGTCGGCCATGGGCGAAGAGGAAGAAGAAGAACCAGGAAAAATAAAAATAAAAATAAAAATAAAAATAAAGAAGAAAAAAGGACAAATTATAAATTACAAAAATACCCTTGACCATTGGAAAGTTGGCCCTTGTTTGAAATAGACATAGCCATTCATGCCTTTATTTGAAATAAGGTACACTTCCAACCTTTATTTAAGAGAATGATGGCATTTTGAGTCCGTTTTTAGAATTTTCCCTTTTTTATGGAAAGAATAAAATAGGAAAAATAAAGAAAAAGGAAAAAATAAATTATTAAAAGATAAAATGCTCTTCATAGTAAGTTAGGGCCCTTTTTAAAACTTATATGGCAACTTCATGCCTTTATTTGAAATAAGATCCATTTCAAATCTTTATTTGAGAAAATGAGGATTTTTCATACCCTTATTTGAAATAATGTTTACTTTAAGTTTTTATTTGAAAAAATGATGACACTTATAGTCTATTATTGAATTTTATTTCCTTTTACACAAGTGTATAAATTATTATCTCACTATGGTTTGAACAATAAAGACATGGCTTCATATGATCTAAATAAGGAATGTAGAATTTCTCTTTTCCATAGAGAGAGGGAGAGAGACATTTTCAAATCATTCTTGCTAGTCTTGGATTGCCACACGTCTTATTTTGGTCCAAATAATGGGCAAACAACCGCTTGCAAATCAAAATTTGGCCATATAAAACATTTATTTTGCCTCGCATTCAAGGTACTCGGTTAGATTGACTAAACACTAAAAAGTGATCTTGTTACGTTTCCATTCAATGCATGGCCGTACGTTATGTCACTCGTCACCCGTCTCCTAGGTCTCCAATTTGGATTGTACTTTAACTTCTAAGATAACTTTCTTGTTTTGATAGAGGATAAATAGGTAAGTCATACCACCGGCCGTTGCAGCGTGGATGGTAGATCCTTTATCCTCCACGGAGGAGGCCAAGGTTCGAAGCCCATGCGAAGCAGGGAGGCTAAAGTGCTGTGTGGTGAGTTAAAAGTGGCGTCGGGGTGGTGGTTTCCCCGTTAGCGACACTTGGGGGTTTACGTGGCGACTGTCGGCCAAAGCGGTTCCTCCAGCAACCAAAAAAAAAAAAAAAAGGTAAGTCATGTAATATAACCATTTCAAAACAATTTGCTGCATAAAGTATCATTGATCATTGTTGGTAATTGACTTGAACTGCTAAAATTTAAGAACATTAGAGAAAGAAACTTCAAAAGGGGAAGTCGTAAACTCGTGGATCACTAATCTACAAATAAAATGACGTTATTGATTTTTGATGGTTTTATGTGATGGGCTTAAGGCCCGTCCGCCCATGTTGGGCCTAAAAGCCCAGCCCACAAGATTAGAGCCCATGGACGAAGGAGCACGATTCCTGTTTGGAGGGAACGTATATAGGGGAGGAAAGAGAGGGAGAACACACCTTTTGGAATAATAACGCATGTACATTCCTCTCCCTCTCTTTCCCTCCAAGCGCTAAAGGGGACGTCGTCTTCCCTTCAAGGCCAATCAACGTTATCGGATTGAACGGGGTCATAATTTCTTCATCGATCTTCAGCATTGGTGTTTAATAAGTGGTTAACAAGGTACGCTCGATTCCGTGGTGTGCTTTAGGATTGGTGATACATGTATTTCCCGGGCTTATCTTCTGCATTCGTTTTAGGGGTTCGATTTAGTGTCAAATCCAGTTTTCGGGGATCCGATAATCCCAACATTGGTATCAGAGCCCTAGTTCATGTTTTCCTGACCCCTTTGATGTTTTTTTATTGTTTTTTCACGAAAATAATCGGCCAACACGGATCAAGGCGAAAAATCCCGACTCCCGAGCACTGTTCATCCATTTTTTCGAGTTTTCGTAAGTCGAAATAAATTTATGAAGCCACAGGGTGAAAGATCTCGTCGAGACGAGTCCGACGATGTGTCGTGCGCCATCGTGCGACGCTGCACATGCCCACACGCGCGGCCAGAAGCCACTACGCGTGGGTGCCATGTGCCTAAACCGCTGGCTCAGCCAGCGGTTGCGTGCAACACGTGCCGGTCGCAAACCGGCACGTGCGCGCCGGCGACCGACGAACCGGCATGCACCGGTCGGCGAACCGACGCGTGCTGACGTCACCGGTAACCGCCGGGACATCGATGACGTCATCGCCGACAACCGTTGGCCGGCCGGCAACCCGACCCGACCCGACCCGACTTACATGGAAGCCTAGCACATGCCGCGCACATGCCGGCTGATGTCTGCATGACGTCAGCCCACGCACGCAAGCAGCACGTGCCGGCTGACGTTTGTGTGACGTCAACTCGCGCATGCACGCAGCACGTGCCGGTCGGTTCGTTCGACCGGCTGGCCAGTCCGACTGGCCCGACCAGTCCAACCGGTCCACCCCGCGCGCCCGTCAACCCGACCCGTTGACCGACGACCGTTGACCGTTGACTTTGACCATTGACCCGGAAAAAAAAAATTATTTCTTTTTCAATTATGTCTATGTGGGTTATAAGTAATCCATTTTTTTTATTCTGCATTTGCTACATGAATCATGGAAAATTATGTATTTTCCCTTATGTACATTATGGATTATAAGTAATCCATTTTTGTTCTGCATTTGTTGCAGGAACTATGATACGTTATGCACGGATACCTGCAATCCCGAGAACGGACGGGGGAAATGCAAGACTTAAAAAGCTGATGACAGAATTAGCTAATTATCAGTGGCATGACGGTGATTTAGTATCACATGTGTTCAAGGTCAATCAAATGATGCGGGAAATCATCTAGAATGGTTATCTTATGCCGGATTTTGAGAAGATGCCGGCTTTGATGAATACTTTTCCACATGAATGGCATACAGTATTAGATCGGCTATGGGAGGCTAGTGGTAGCTTTTGTTAGAGAGCACTATAGGATTGAGTTAACCAAAACTTCAATCCTTAGTTTGAGCGCCACATGGCGCAGAGTGAATGCGCCTTGGAGGCGACATGAAAGCTCTCCAAAAGTTTTTTCATAGTTGGCAAATGTGCCTTCAAATTTCTTGGATATTTTGACTAACAGATTAGAAGGAACATTCCCTATTTATTTCTTAGATTAGTTTGAGATGTTTTTAGGTGTGAATATCTTTTTCTATGTTGATATTTCTTTGTATATATTACTTAGTGTAATTGATAGTTGTATTATGTGAAAGCATTGTTATTCTATTGGATGTTAGATATTATTTGTTTTCTGTTATTATTAACTACTGTGGGTAGTTCATGGAAGTTTTTGTAACTTCATATAATTTATTTTGCATAAGACAATTATATTAATAATAGTTTTAAGTTAGGATTTTTGGAGGACGATTGGAAACGTAGTAACCTTTTGATTCTTAAACCTTACTTGAAATTATTCATTGATATGATGGGTCTATGCAAAGTGGATGCATAAATGATAGGCATTAATTATTTGTGCATATATATCTGATGTGTTCAGATCGATGGTTTCAGCAACTAAAAACGTAATTGTTGATATGAACGGCAACAATTGTGAAATATTGAATATGAAGATTCAATATGTGCTGGAAAAGCAAGAAGCACTAGAAGCTCTTGACCATATTATGGAAGATCTTGAGGATCCGTGCACCACCTTGAGCTAGTAGAGGACCGCCTAACGGCATTTGAGTCGAAAATAAACATTTGCAATGCTGGTTCTAGCTCAGAAAGGGCTTTAAGCTCTAAGTGCAAGCGTATTGATTCGTTCAATATGTGGGATTGCAAAGGATCAAGTCCTTGTTGCAAGAAATCAAGAGTTAACCAACACAAGAGAGGAAAACGTCCTCAAGTGAAGAAAATATCAAGGATGATGTGTTACAATTGTGACAAGAATGGTCACTATGCTTGCAATTGTTGTGAGCCGAAAAAGGTAAACACCTCTTGTACATTTGAGAACTTTGCTTATGGGTCAAGTTCTGTATTATTGGCTAAATCCAATCCTTTGTGGACTATAGATTCAGGAGCAACAGACCATGTAACGGAGGATAGAGAATCCTTCGTGGAATTTCGACGATACCAACTAGAACTAAGTGGATCTAAGTGGGAAATAACTCCAGAGATGAAGTTAAAGAGATTGGCACCTGCTAATTGAATGTGCGTGGTGGACGCACCTTGTTCCCACATGATGTTCTATATGCTCCGGAGATTCGTCGAAATTTAGTGTCTGTTTTGATGTTGGTTAAACTTGGTTTTAATATGAACTTCCATAATAAAGGTGTAGATTTGTATTTGGATACAAACTATTATGGTTGTTGTCACTTTCTGAATGGTTTTATTGTACTAGATGTTGACTGTGGTGATGTTAATATTTGTTATTCCCTTGTTTCACGTCTTCTACTTAATATGATAATGATGTGATTATGTGACATGCTAGACTTGGTCATATTAGCCAACAACATATGAATAAATTAGCCAAAGAGGGCTTGTTGGTTAACATTGAAAAAGTCGATTTGCCCATATGTGAGCATTGCCTAGTAGGGAAAACGACAAGCAAACCATTTGGAAAAGGTAAAAGAGTTATTCATCTGCATTTAATCCATTTTGACGTCTGTGGTTCAATGAATGTGAGAGGAAGGTATGGGGTTGTTTATTTCATCACTTTTATAAATGATTATACTCGATTCGGATATGTTTATTTGATTTCTCATAAATCCGAAGCATTAAGTTGTTTCAAAATGTTTATGAACCTGGTAGAAAATCAATTAGACAAGAAAATAAATGCATTAAGATCCGATCGAGGTCGAGAATATTTATCTGATGACTTCAGAAAATTATGTGATGAAAAAGGAATAGAAAGACAGTTGTCTATTCCATATACTTCTCAACAAAATGGTGTTGCAGAGAGAAGAAACAGAACCCTACTGGAAATGGTTAAGTCCATGATGGCGCATGCTAACTTACCTATCACTTTTTGGAGTGATGCGTTGTTAACTGCTGCATATATACTTAACCAGGTGTCTTCCAAATCAGTTACTTCCACTCCATATGAGTTATGGACAGGTAGAAAACCGGACTTAAGTTTTCTTAAGCCATGGGGTTGTGCTGCCTATACTCATGAGTTCTCTCACAAATTTGGGAAATTGAGTCCCAAAAGGAAATAAGAGTATTTTAATGAGATACTCCGAACACTCGAAAGGGTATATGTTCATAGGTGAGCAGGAAAGTGGGAGTATAACTAAATTTGAATCATGGGATGTCACATTCATAAAGGATGAATTTCCTAAGAAGGGCGAAATAGGTGAAGATTACTCCCTATTTGAAACCTTGGATCAAGATAATGATATTAGTGGAGTTCGTCCAAGTGGGAGTAATATGAGAAGTGATGAATTGAATTCAACTCATTCTCAATTACAACCACATGATAAGACGACGTCATCATTATCTAATCCTAGTGGGAGCATAATAGGGAATGATGTGCTAAGTGTACAATCTCCCATACGGTGAACAAGTCGCCAAAGTATGCCCCGTCGACGTTTTGACATTGAAGGGGAAACTTTTATGATTGCTTCGCAAGATGAGGATGGGTCAAGAAATATTAATGATGCTCTAAATTGCCCTAGTAAGAAAAAATGGATTTATGCAATGGAAAAGGAAATTGAGTCAATGAAATCAAACCATGTTTGGTAACTGGTTGATCTTCCAAAAGGATACAAAGCTATTGGGAACAAGTGGGTTCTCAAAATAAAGCAAAAGCTGATGGCTCGATAGAAAGGCATAAGGCTCGCCTTGTGGTAAAAGGGTATAATCAACAGGAATGAATTGATTATGAAGAAACATTTTCTCCTGTAGTGAGATTTACCTCGATTTGCATTATTCTGGCAATAGTGGCTAGTATGGATCTTGAATTACATCAAATAGATATAAAGACTGCTTTCCTCAATGGAGAATTAGAGGAAGATATATATATATGGAACAACCTGCTGGTTTCATAGTGAAAGGCCAAGAAGAAAATGTATGTTGACCTTTGAGATTGATATATAGCCTTAAGCAGTTATTGAGACAATGGTATATACGTTTTTCATAATGCCATAATGGCATATGACTTTACAATGATATATGAGGATCATTGTGTATATATCAAAAGATCCAAAGATCAATTTGCGATCGTATCATTATATGTTGATGATATACTAATTGCTAGAAGCAAAATAGAGTTTGTTAATACTGTGAAGAATTGGTTATCTTCCAACTTTGAGATGAAAGACATGGGTGATGTTGCATACATTCTTGGAATTAAGATTTCAAGATTGTAAACCCATAGACACTCCTATTGCAAAAGGTGAAGGATTGAGCCATATTCTGTGTCCAAAGACTCCACAAGAGAAGGAACAAATGAAACATGTTCCTTATGCTAGTGCTGTTGGAAGCTTGAAGTACGCTATGATGTGTATAAGACCTGACATATGTTTTACAGTTGGAATGATGAGAATATACCAATCCAATCTAGGTCAAGCACGTTGAAAAGCCGTTAAGAGAATACTAAGGTATCTAAAGTGGACTGCTGATTATACGCTGAGTTATTAAAGAAAGGATTTGCAACTCAAAGGCTATTCTAATGCTGATTGGAGAGGAGATTTAGATGAAAGAAAATCTACTTCTAGTTTTGTTTTTTTACCCAATAATGGCACAATATGTTGGAACAGTAAGAAACAAAAGTGTATAGCCTTGTCCACGATGTAAATTGAGTTCGTGGCATTATCAACAGCAGTATAAGAAGATGTTTAGCTTAAGAGATTTTTTGGATCATTTAGGTATTATTGGAAGTGTTGCAGATTCATTGTTGGTTAACTATGATAGCCAAGCAGCAAATGCGTACACTAAAGATCCAAAATATCATGGCAATACCAAACATATAGATACCAAGTATAATCTTGTCAAAGATATGATTGCACAAAAGGATGTGAACTTACAGTACATATTACGCATAGAATGGTAGCAGATCCTATGACAAAGCCAATACCTAGAGATGTGTTTTGTGGCCATATAAAATCTCTAGGATTGCGTAGAGACTGATGTACTGAATATTGTAATTTCCTTAAGTGTTCACATTTGATGAATTTGTGTTTTCATCATTAATGCCTATGAATCTTTGTTTAATCTTTATGCATCTTAATGCTCAGTACATTATTTTAAGTTGAGAAAGTATGTCGGATAGATATAAGATTAGCCCACTCACACGGGTAATCACCTCTATTTATGTGTGATAAATAGAGATGAGACTGTTTTTAAGCTTATTATCTAAGTAATAATCGAGAGCTCAAGCTTAAAATACATATGTCACCTTAACTGAGTGTTAAGATGATGACATAATACTTATTATGTCCGAAAGTAAAATAACCCACATATTTACTTTATCTGTCTATGATGCCAGATGTGAGTTCTGATGAATTTTGTGAATGAGTAGATACTTGAACTCAAGTTAAACATTGGGTATGTCTGAATTGTCATCTATACAATATTGAAGGTGTAGACATACGCTCCATGGGAAATGAGTTAATACCGTAATACGTATTTCATACTACGTATACATGAGACGACCAATAAGAGTGGCAAAAGTTTGATCTTAACTTTTATGCCGTGTGAGACTCTTAAGGAAAAGAGTTCCTCAATTTTTAGTCCCCTCATGACTCTTACTTATTCTCAAGATTTCTATTTAGTGTTTGATATCTTAGGATGTTACCAATGGTCATGAGTTGATTTGATCTAATGGGACATTTCTAGAAAAGCAAGCTAAACTGAAATTGAGAGTTTGAAGGAAAGAGGAATATCGGATTTTGAGAATCACATTGTAGTTTTGTATTCACCGGTTAATCAATTATGACTGTCTTTGGGATAATCATAATTGTGAATACAATATATATATATATCATTGTTTAAAAGAGATCAAGAGAAATATAAATGTGATCGTTCGATCTAGGGTACTGCATACTAAATCTACTCAGAGTGTGATGCTCATTATGAGCTGTTATATATTCCTAACAGATGTGTGGCAACGAGCTCTCAAAGTATGATGGTCGCATGGATTATTCACCGGTATGAATGTTGTAGAGAGGTAAAGAGAATCCTGTTCGGCCCACCATGTACGAGTGGGAGATGATGGTTTTATGCGATGGGCTTAAGGCCC
Organism: Eucalyptus fibrosa; assembly: GCA_017140475.1. Lineage (NCBI taxonomy): Eukaryota > Viridiplantae > Streptophyta > Magnoliopsida > Myrtales > Myrtaceae > Eucalyptus > Eucalyptus fibrosa. The sequence goes on along the minus strand of CM029507.1, from coordinate 60,591,788 downwards.
GTCCGCCTATGTTGGGCCTAAAAGTCTAGCCCACAAGATTATGGCCCATGGATGAAGGGGCACGACTCATGTTTGGAGGGAATGTATATAAGGGAGGAAAGAGAGGGAGAATGCACTCTTTGGAATAATAACGCACGTACGTTCCTCTCCCTTTCTTTCCCTCCAAGCACTAAAGGCGATGCCGTCTTCCCTTCAAGGCCAATCAACGTCATTGGATCGAACGGGATCAAAATTTCTTCCTCGATCTTCAGCATTGGTGTTTAATCTGTGGCTAACAAGGTAAGCTCGATTCCGTGGTGTGCTTTAGGATCGGTGATACATGTATTTTCCGGGCTTATCTTCCGCATTCATTTTAGGGGTTCGATTTAATGTCGAATCCGGTTTTCGGGGATCCGATAATCCCAGCAATTTTGATCTCGATGAGCTTTTATTTAGTTTACAGTGCGAGGTCATCATGCATCCTCTATTTTTTTGGTATAAGCATATTGTTGCATGAACAATATCGCTTCTTATTTCTATCACTCACACTTCCTTATGCGTCGAAGTTTGAAACTAATATGGCATGCTACATTGTGCGCGTCATCAGAGATGCCAAGTAGGCCCTGCCGAGAGAAATGGACGCAATACAAGCCATTTTCTCCTTTCCATTAGGCAAGACCTTGGTCATTCCGTCTTTGTTGAAGAGATCATCTCCACCCTAGTTAAGTTACCATAAATATCAAGATAAAATGGGAGAAGTTGCCAATTCAGAAAAAAGCAATCATTATTAAGTGGCCCAATGAAAAAAATAATACAAAGAAAACGTACCTAGAGCCATTTCCGCACAATGCTTTTGTAGCCGGTGGCAAAGACTATAAAAATTGCTTGGCCACCACCAATAACTCCGCCACGTAGGACTCATGCTCGCCCAAGCCCGTGTTTCTCGCTGCGATCCGCCACTTGCCGATTAGGTCGTCGTATGACGCGCTCTCGACAGACCGTCGGCAATACAGCTTTATCTCGAACTCTAACTCGTAGTCGTCGAGGTATTCTGTGAATTAGGCCCTAGGGACAAAGGTGGGTGAATCGGAGGGGAGGGGCATGTGGGGGAGCTCGCAGAATTGCTTGTCTAGGTGGAGCTTCAATCGATCGTACGACCTGTTTCTCCAAAGAGAGGCGGAGCAATCCGCTCTCTCGAGCACGATGTTGGCTATGCTGAGGCGGTTCAAGCATGCCACTGCCGCTAGGCCTGAAGGCCCTACGCCAACAATGGCCACCACAACCACTTCCTTGCTGACCTTTGCAATGCATGATTCGATTCTCCTTGATTCCACAGCTATGGTGTTTTCAGGGATGTGGCTTTGGTAGATGCAAGCTCGCGTGCTTTTTGTAGAGGGAGAGTGTACACTCATTCATGGTATGCCTCGATTAACCTTCGCTCATATGGAAGTTTCAATGCGCAGGTTCAAAAGCTTACTTGAAATGGCCATTGGTCCACTTCATCCTTAGAAATTACATTGGATTGTTTTTTCCTATTATATATACTTTATCTAACTATGGAGTCATCTAAAATTCGCATTGGAATCTTTGATTGGATGAGTCTTTGACCTGCGCTTAATTCCTCTTAATTTCTAAATGGAAACAAAAATCTTATGCAATGACGTGTTCTATTAAGAGTTGATTTTCAAGCAAGAAATTGAATAGGGAGATTAAATTTACCCATTTATAAGTGCGCATAACAACGTTTCTATTTCGGGGAACTATTTCTTTTCAGAAATATTTTTTTCTATTTCTACTTCGGGAACAACTTCTGAGTAAAATAAGGTGTTTGGTAATTATACAAAATTTCTATTATTGGAATAGAAAAAAAAATAGAAATGCGTTTAATAAAAAATTATAAATTTTTGTATTTATTTGTATTTTTGTCTTACTCACGGACCGTCGACCGCCACACGACTGATAGACGACCGCCTCACAACCGCTAACTGTCATTGCCGTAGGATTGCCACCCAGAGCCCACAAGCCGCGGGAGGGGGTGGTGGTCGATGAGTTGTGGGCTGCAGTCCTGCGACGACAGTTGGCAGCGATGGTCGATGGTCATGCAGTCTCAGGCGGCGGTTGTGCGTTGGTTGGCAATGGCAGGCTGCCGGTGGATGATGGCGGTCGTCGGCCAGTGGGCCATAGGCAGCAGGAGGTGGCCGATGGTTGGTAGGCGGCCGGCAGTGGCCATAACAAAGAAGAAGAACATACGAAATATAAAAAAAAAAAAAAAAAAAAAAAAAAAAAAAAAAAAAAAAAAAAAACTTATTTCTAAAAATTATTCTTTGGAAGCAAGAGCTACTTTTTTTTTCTTATTTCTTTTCCAAATCTATGCCCCGGCCACTTTTCTATTCCGGGAATAAAAAAATAAGTTCGCATTACCAATTTTCTGTTCTTTTTTTGTTCCAAGGATTAAAAGAACAAAAATAAGAAGAAATAGAAATGTTACTGTTGACACCTAAATTTTGATAGCCCGTTTAGTCATTTATCGCATTAAAAATTATGGTTTAATTTTATCCAAAAAAATATATTAATTATGTAACATATAGATTTAGGTGCATTTTTATTATTTTAATTGGAATTTTATTTATTGGACTGGTGCGGATGGGTTCAAATCAGTTGGCCTAAGCCCATATTTTTTATTAATTGAAAATTTTCTAGTGGAAAAATAGAAATTTTGAAATTTTTTCGAGATATGAATCTTTTGGATAAGGTATATGTGTAAAAAAAATATTGTGATTTATCTTTGCAAGATTTGGATTTCGAGAAAATATTTATCGTAATCTTGAATTCTAATTAATATGTGATCAGTTGGTGAAAAAGTATCGCGGATGTAGATTTGAAGGGAGAATTGAAAACCTATCTCCTACCCCCGATAAAAGCAACAGTGTACGAGGACCTACAGGAAGGGCTTATCTTCGCCGAAAAAGAAAACAGAAAAAGTCAAGTAAAAAGAAAGAGACAAAGGTTTTCTTCCTCGTCCATCTTCAGCAAAAAGAGAGCTTTTTCTCTTTCCTTTTTCCTGACAAACTGCAAGGAAAAGGAAAAGGAAAAGTCAGGAGGAGAGTGACGTGAGAGAGACAGAGAGAGAGAAAAAAAAAAAGAAAAGGGAGCAACTGTTTGTCTTCCCCGCGAAGCCTCCGGCGATCGTCGCTGCCCACGTCGCTTGCACCACAGCAGTCGGCCACTATCCCTCTGCCAAAGCACCGCGCTCGAATCAGCCACCGAGCCCCGACACTAGCTCGAAGCTTCGCCAGCCACCGTTGCGCTCACTGTGCTCGACTCCAGACGCCGCTCTTGCTACGACCCAGCATCGTAGCAACACCAACTTGCATCTGCTCCCCTTCGCCTACGACCCGTGACACATAGAGGCCTATGCCGTGACTTGATTCCCCTGCTTGCCGGACTGCATCGCCGATCTGCCTCTACCATGCCTCCACGAGCACCTGCGCGCCTGCCGATCCGCCTCTGCAGCATCTCCACGAGCCACCACTACATGCCTCTAGCCCTCTGACGCTGCAACAACCGCAGGTTTCCCCTGTTGCACTTCCACCCTCCGATTGGTCGCACCAGCCTCGCCCGAAGCCCGGTGCCGCCTCTGCTGGCCTCGCCTCCGCACAGCTCTTTGCTCCGCACCTTTGCTCGAGCCCGAACCAGTCACTGATTTTTCTTTCCTATAGCTCTGAATTGCCGGACCTCGCCAGAGCTCCGCACCTCCGCAACCTCTGATCGACGGTGACGCCACCGCCACAACTGCCACCCCTCACTGGAGCCGGTGACCAGCCGCATGAACACAAGCCGTGCTTGGGAAGAAAAAAAAAAAAAAAAAAAAAGGGAAATTAGGTAGTTTTATTTTCTTTTTCTATTAACTTTATTTTATTTATTTCTTTTAATTTTAGTTGTTATTGTGTAAATTTGAAGTGATCTTCATTTCATGAATTTTGTAGGCATGATCCCCGGGGTCTTCCCCCGAATTATTGTAATTACTAATTTGATCTCGTAAGATGTCGGATCATTTTTTAATTATATTAATTTTTGGGGTTTGTCGATAGTATTTTAAATGTTGAATCAATATAATTATTAATTTGATTCGTAAGAATTCGGATCGGATTTTTAGTTATTTTGAACTATTTGTCGTGATAATTAGGGTTAAGATAATCATTAATTTAACCTGTGAGACAACAGGTTATTTTTTCGAATATTTTGAATGTCTTGATTAGTTTACATACAATGTTTATTTGATAATTGCTTGTTTTGGAGAACCACTAAAAAAAAATCCAAAAAATATTTGAATTAGGATTCAGTTTATTTTGGAATATTTCTTGTTATCTTGCCTATCTAGAATAGGGATTTTAGTTCGAATTTAGAAAAAATATAAAAACAAAAAAGTGCATTCATTTAGGTGGTTAGTTTTTTTTTTAATTTAAATTGCACGTTTAATTATTTGGCAATTGTGAATTTCAAATTTTATAAAAATAAAAACACAAAAGAATCATCATGCATATATCATGTAGAATTAGGGCATTCTTTGTACGTCATGATATCTTAGGATAAAATTGCAAGTTTCATTTAAAATTCACTTCATTATTTAGAATAGATTGCATTTTTAGGATAAAAAATCATATGCATGTCATATAGAATTAAAGTTCATGAAATGCACGTCATTTAATGATTGTTGTTAAGTTCATTATATTAGGAATTGCTCATCATTAGACTAGGTCATTTAATAAATGTCGTGTGACATATAGCTCGCATATTAAATTGCATTTTACATGTCATTTTAGTTGAAATAATTTTATGTCATTGCATTGCATTGTATGTCATTAGAATTAGGTCATTTAGATTGCATTTATTGCATTTCTTTATGTCATATAGTTTAGGTCATGTAGTTAAAATGCATGTTTTTATAAAAAATTCTAATTTCAAGAAAACCCAAAAAATTGTTTGCTTTGTGTGATGCAATTTATTTATTGAATGTTTGAGCATCCGTGTGATCACTTTTTGCATAATAGTAATTTATGTTAAAATAAATTAGTTGCCTGCAAAAAAACATTTTTGAAAATAAAAAAGAATGGTACCGAAAGGGCATTAGAGAAATCTAATGTAACCAAGTCCCCGTACCATTAGTCTCTGGTTCGTAGGAGTAAAGTAATTCTCCCATTATTTTATTAGATGTCTAATCAACCTACCATAAATTGATTAGTGGCAACTCATAAATAAAATCCATTTGCATGTTAAGAAATTTGAACCCAAGTCGCGAATTGGTATGAGCTTGGGAGAGCCCGAGTTAAGTCTAAGCTTAACAATCCATTAGTCAAACCTTAGGCGGTTTGTACCCGAAAAATTGATCGCGAAAGTTACCATGCAGGCCCTAAATCAATCCAATTGAAAGGTTTAAAGTTAATTGGTACCAATGCAATGTATTTAGAATTTCTTTAGTACTTTTCCCCTGTAGCATAATAGAGTCTCTCATTCTTTTATGGTTTTACCATGCACACAAAGCCATGTAAATGTATACTCAAGGTGCAAGATGATTTAATATATGACCCAATTCTTTGACTCATATTCCTATATGAGCTTTTCATTTTAAGCTCAAAATTCACCATTAAAAAAAAATTTTAAAAAAAAAAACTCAAACGAGATTTGCCCAGAAAGGAGTAAGAGTACTTGAAACTATCTTTTTATGAAGGACATGATCCTTGTCTATGACACTACCCTCAAAGAAGACCGCGACTATTTTCATGTGTATGCAGAGAGAGATGATTGGATTATAAGCGACGGTGGAAGTCGAGGCGCCATTATTGGAAAGATCTTAGAGATTTACTAGTTTAACAGTTTTTGAGCTACTGTAAAAATAACAGTTTGTTGAACGAATTCTTGATAAGTGGAGTCCACAACAATTTATAATTAATGTTCATTTGATTTTTTTGTAGTTCAAAATAGACTATTATTCTTGGAGTGGATTAAAAATTCACACCAAATCATTTCTCTTCTTGTACGTACTTGAGTGATGAGCTCCCCCTCAAAATTACGTTGACAAGGCATCATTGTGTACCCACCCCTCTCCATTCTCATTGCTAGCAACCACTAGGAACCTCCCCACATACGCCTCTCTCACATCCGACAAAGTGTTCTTAGCCTCGACCCGCCGCTTCCCGGCATTCGTGTCAAAACTCGCTGAGATCATGTGCCGATTATACCGAGGCTCGACGTGGAAACTTTTCATGTAGGTCTTCAAATAACTTTGGAAACAGCAGTTGGGAAGAAAAGAAAATGTATTTAGACGGGTAAGGCATGTGAGAGAGCTTGTAGAATCGCGTGCCAATATGGAGTTTCAACTGGTCGCAGGTCCTCTTCTTCCGGAGAGAAAAAATTGAAAGGAAATGGAAAGGAAGAACCGAAGCTTTGTATTTCAGTATATTTCTTGTACACATTAATTACACTATTTGTAATACAAGACTAAAGTGTAAAACAGGAAAGAAATATACATTGATTTTAATTCCTATTTTACCAAGTCAATTACTGATTAAATGAAATAATCAATGATACTCAGAATCGACGTTTCCCAAGTTATCAAACCATATTTCCAACACTCCCCCTCAAGCTGGTGGCCTATATATATCGAGGACACCAAGCTTGCTCAATAAGTATGCATGTTGTCTATGGCATAATGGCTTGGTAAAAATGTCTGCAAGTTGCTCCGTGGTTCCTATTCCTCTTGTTGTGATGACTCCTTCTCGAATCTTGTCTCGAGTGAAATGACAATCGACCTCTATATGTTTAGTTCTCTCATGAAACACTGGATTGGCTGCTAACTTGAGTGCAGCGTCATTGTCACAGAATAATTTACTGGGTCCATCAACTTGTACTCCAAGATCTGCAAGCAATCCCCGTATCCAGATTATTTCACAAACAGTCTTTGCCATAGCCCGATATTCTGATTCTGCTGATGATAATGACACGGTTGAATGCTTCTTTGTTTTCCATGAGATAAGAGATTTCCCAAATTTTATGCAAAAACCAGTGATGGATCTTCTCGTCATCGGACAAGTGGCATAATCCGTATCACAATACGCCATCATTTTCATGTCACAATCTCGAGATAAAAAAATGCCAAGTCCTGGACATCCCTTCAAGTATTTTACCACTTTCAAGGCTGCATTCATGTGAGATTGCTTTGGCTTGTGCATGAATTGACTGAGTATCTGCACAGCATAACATATATCTGGTCTTGTCATCGTGAGATAAATCAGTTTTCCAACAAGTCATTGGTATACTGATGGATCTTCAAGTAGCGAATCATCGATGGAAGGAGATGAGCTTGAATCATATTCATGTGTTGTTAACTTTGTATTATGCTCAATCGGGATAATTGCCGGTTTGCATCCTGACAATCCTGCTTTAGAGACTATCTCCAATATAAACTTTCTTTGACTGAGAGATATTCCTTTGTCAGACCGAGCTATCTCGATTCCGAGAAAATACTTAGGAGATCCCAAGTCTTTTATATGAAAAGTGGAATGCATATAGCTTTTGAATTTTGCAATGGCCAGTTCATTATTCCCCATGATAAGAATGTCATCAACATATATTAAAAGGTAAATTGATGAAGTACCTTCAATCCATGTGAACAATGCATAATCATATTTGGAATGCTGAAAACCTGTGTTGTTTAAAGCAGCAGTGAACTTGGCATACCATTGCCTAGAGGCCTGTTTGAGTCCATATAGGGATTTCCGGAGACGACACACACGAGACTCCCCCTGTTTGCGTAATCCCTGTGGAAGTTCCATATAAATCTCTTCATCCAGATCTCCATGCAAGAAAGCATTATTGACATCCATTTGATGTAGTGGCCAGTTGCGAGAAGCAGCAATGGATAGAAATGAGCGAACAGTGACTTCTTTGGCTACAGGAGAGAATGTTTCATGATAATCAAATCCTTCCCGTTGTGTGAACCCCTTCGCAACTAAACGAGCCTTGTATCACTCAACAGATCCATCTGCCTTAAATTTGATTTTATAAACCCATTTGCAGCCAATAGGTTTCCGTCCTGCCGGTAATGGAACAATGTCCCAAGTATGGTTCTCATTGAGAGCCTTGAGTTCAGCTTCCATAGCATGTTGCCATTTAGGATCATGCGCCGCTTCAGAGTACGATGACGGTTCCTGTTCTTTGGAAATTCTACTGATGCAACACATGTGTTATGATGACAATCTACTAAAGGAAACATAAGATGATACTGGATACTGCGTACCTGGACAATCCAACGTAGGACATATATAATCTTTTGTCCACGTAGGAGGTCGAATATGACGTCCAGAACGTCGAGGCTGCTCAATTCTGTTTTCTTCTGATAATACGGGAGAGGGACTCTGTTGAGTCATTAGCGAAGAGGCTGCTGATGGAGAATTTGATGAAGGATCTGTCTCAGGTAAAGAAACTGGTGAGTCAATAGCTTGATTAGAATCATGTGTCATCATCGGCATATGCTTTTCTGGTGCAATAAAGACATACTGATGCGGTGTCATGAGATCTTCTTCTAACAAAAAAGGTCGATGATCTGACTCTGAAGTAGAAGACATCGACGTAGTCTCTTGAAAAGGGAAAATATCTTTATGGAAGATAACATCCCTACTAACAAAAAATTTTCCTGTAGAAATCTCCATAACGCGGTAGCCTTTCTGCAGTGGGGGATATCCCATAAAAATACACCGAATGGCACGAGGATCCATTTTACTTCGGTGACCCAGATTTGCCGCATAACACAAACATCTGAAAACTCGAAGATGATCAATTTTTGGTTGCTTTCCATAAAGCAATTCAAAAGGAGTTCGCCCGTTAAAAATTCTAGTAGGCATGCGATTGATCAAATAGGCTGCAGTAACTACACAATCACCCCAAAAATCTTCAGGTATGGAAGCTTGATATTTTAAAGCTTGAGCTACCTCTAAGAGGTGGCGATGTTTTCTTTCAACAATTCCATTTTGTTGGGGTGTGTAATTACATGAACTCTCATGTAAGATTCCTTGAGAAGACAAGAAAGAGTTACATTCCACAGAAAAGAACTCACGTCCATTATCAGTGTGGATCTTTTGGACAGGTTTGTCGAATTGATTTTTAATGAGAGATAGAAAATTCGACAGTGTTGAAAAAGTTTGACTCTTGGATTGCATAAGAAAAACCCAAGTAGCTCGAGTATAGTCATCAACAATGGTTAAGAACAATCGAGATCCATCACGATGTGGAGTGTGATAAGGTCCCCAAATATCCATATGTAGCAAAGAAAAAGCACTAGTAGATCTAGATGTGCTAATAGGGAAATGTGTCCGAGACTGTTTTGCCAATGGACAAATTGGACATTTAAGATAAGGAAATTTTGCGGTATGACCCAAACATTGATGAAAAACAAGATTTTTATTACTAGCAATAGCATTACAAGAAATGCTCTTATTGAATAATTCAAAATTCCTTTGAGGATCAATCCAAAAATATAGCCCTTCTGCAACACTACCCAAGCCCATCAGTCTGCCAGTCAAAAGGTCCTGAAAGAAGCAATCATTGCGATTGAATATGGCACGACAAGAATTATCCTCACAAGCTCTTGAGACTGATAAGAGATTAAACTCGAAATCAGGAATGAATAGAACATTTTTGAGAATAATATCTGGACTAAGGTGGACAGTACCAATTTTGGTAACATGAGTGGTATTTCCATTTGGGAGGCGAACAAATACTGAAGAATATGGCCTCTTTTGAATACTAGAAAATAACCGCTCATTGCAAACTATATGATCACTGGCACCCGAATCAACTATCCATGCATCAACTGATATTGAATTTTCCTTGTATGAAGAAGTACCTGAGAAATTCGCAGCCTTATCATTGGTTGCCAACTGATTTAATGCCTTCATTATATTCTGATACTGGTCTTGGGTAATTATCTGATTTGCCCCATCAGTCCTTCGTGCCGAAACTTGGTAAGCAGCAATTTCTTTTTCTTTCTTATCACCTGGCTTTCCATGTAATTTCCAGCATGTATCAATAGTATGATGAGGACGTTTACAATATTCGCAATATTTACCCTTAATTTTGGAATTTTGCCCAATATTTTTTATGGATGACGTGGCATTTCGTGGGCCTCCGGATGACCTATAAGCGGGCGCTGTCGTGGCCGAATAAGGGCCGTTTGATTCGGTCGGACTGGCGAGCCAATACGCGCCGTCCGATCTCTTCTGATATGGACCGTTGGATCCTAAATCTCGGATCAAACCACAGCCGTCCATCTTGGTTCCATCCCAGCCGTCCATCTTAGGGTTTTCACCTAACCCAAGTCCAGCCCCATTTCGTCCGCCCCCTCCTTGCCCGAAGCTCTCGGTTCCTCCACCTACTCCGCGCGACGTTTCCCCAGCAAATCCTGACCGCCATGGACTCCGCGCGCCATTTCTCCAGATCTGAAGCTGGTCTGGAGAGCAGCAAGGGCGACTCCTTCGCCGGTTCTGCCATGCTCGGTCGCGGCTCGCCGCTGGCTCTCCTCTTGGACCGCTAGTTGGTAGATCCGGCTAAGCGAAGGTAACGGGTCCATCGCCAAGATCTGCGATCGAAAGGGTGAGTATGTGTCGTTCAAGATAAGTAGAAATCTAGTCACTTTTTCCCGCTGCTTAATTTTTCGATATTGTTGTAGTGTCGCATCGGGTCCCTCGAGGCGTTCTTCGGCTGCCTCGAGCTCATTCCAAAGAGCCGAGAGCCGATTGAAGCAGGTGGTGACCGATTGTTTCCCTTGTTTCAGATCTGAAATCGCCTGGGTAATAGTGAAGATCTTCGCTGGATCGAGACGCCCATACATCTCTCGGATGTTCGCCCAAAAAGTCTTCGAGTCCTCGGTCGGTGGTAGCCCCGCTGCAACGTCTGGAGCAAGGCAATTTCCAATCCAGGTACGCACTAATTGGTTGCATTTTTTCCAAAAACGTTGCAGTCGTTCGTCGGTCGGATAAGGAACGGTGCCATCAAGGAAACCGTCCTTGTCCTTCGTTACAAGTGCTCGCCGGAGGTCTCGAGCCCAGGCGTTGTAGTTGTCCTGTCCAGTGAGCTGCATGTTGATGAGTTTGAGTTCCGGTCCGTCGGCCGTCGTCGTGTGAAGAGGATCTCCGGGCTCGGGACGGCCGCCGTTGACTGGAAACGCGTAGGGCAGAAACCCTGGTTGGAAACCGAGTTGTGGAACCGGGTGGGAATCCGTAAGGATGGATCCAGGCCCTATTCTTGTCCAGCCCGACCCGTTGTTTGGGTAATTCTCCCCAGAGGGTCCGCCTTGAAGAGGGTACCAGCCGAGGTAAGGCCACTGGATCGGCCCTTGTGGTTGGAACGATGACTGAGCAGGTACCGATGAAGCAGTGGCTGATGATCGAGCGGGTATCACTTCTTCTGTTGGGTCGACAAGTGCTGGATCATGGATCTATTGAGGTGAATTGGAGGCTTCTTCCATTTGTTGGTTTTGTCAAGGTTTTTTTAGCAGAGTAAAAGAATTCAATTCGGTGGCTGATTTGTTTTGCAGGTTGAAGTCGGAATAGCAAACCAGAAGAGAACCGAAAAGCAATTTGAAGATGCGGAAGCTTAGGTCAGAAAAGATCGCTCTGATACCATGACAGAAATTGAAAGGAAATGGAAAGGAAGAACCGAAGCTTTGTATTTCAGTATATTTCTTGTACACATTAATTACACTATTTGTAATACAAGACTAAAGTGTAAAACAGGAAAGAAATATACATTGATTTTAATTCCTATTTTACCAAGTCAATTACTGATTAAATGAAATAATCAATGATACTCAGAATCGACGTTTCCCAAGTTATCAAACCATATTTCCAACAAAAAGCTCTCTAGAATCGCGTGCCAATATGGAGTTTCAACTGGTCGCAGGTCCTCTTCTTCCGGAGAGAAAGGCACAGCAATCCTCTCTCTCTCTCTCTCTCTCTCTCTCTCTCTCTCTCAAATGATGTTGGCGATGAAGAGGCGGTTCAGGCATGCCGATGCAGCGACGCTCGAGGACCCGTGCCCATAATCGGTACTCCCATTTCAATTTCTTTTTGGATAGTCATGTTATTGTACATAAGTTTATGAACATATCTATATAGGTTTTGATAGCATAACAACTTTGAGAATAATAGTTTCTAGGGAGCCATAAATTCTTTAAAAAAGCGAATCTTGCAATAATTTATAATTATTTGTTATTTAATTTTTTTGTCTAGAACATATTGTTATTCTCACAGTAAAATAAAAAATGTCACTCAATCATTTCTCATGTAGTGGAACATGGCTTATACTTAAGATTTTTTTTTTTTTCCTTTTCCGAGACAAGTGGGTAAAATGTGTTCCCACCATGCTTTGAACAATGTAGAAGTGGCTTCATATAAGGAACGTTGAATCGCAATTTAAGAGGTTGTCAAGTTTTTCTTGCTAGTCTTAGATTGCGACCGATCTTGTTTTGGTCCCAATTATGTGGCAAGCAAGTTCTCGCATATCAAAATTTAGCCGAAACACATTATTAATTTATGCTTTGATAAAGCTTGATTACTGTATATAGAGCGACGTTATCATGGACCCTCTACAATTCACCAGTATAAGCCACATGTACGACATGCAAGTGTCATAGGCCAATCGATTGGTATCGTGACCGTGCGATAACTCAGGTACTTTTGGATCAACATGGATCGTTAGGATGCCTAAGCCAAGCCTTGCTCAATCGATCGCACACTTGCTTGCTCACCCGGATCGCAAAGTGAGAAAGTTCCTAAAGAGAGAAGCTCTAGAAAGAAAGGAGCATTTGTATTTCTTAATGGTTGAATGGTTACAAATGAGGGAGAGAGCACCCCTTCTTATACTAGAGGCCCTCTGATTACCTCCAATGATCGAGAATTCGTCTGGTAAATGAGATCGCACCGCCAAATCAACTAACTACCAACACTAATGACAAGAGAATTCTAAACTTTCGCTCAATTACCGTATCACCCGCCCTTGGAACGTTCCGGAAGAGCTCTTATTGGGAATCTTAGCGATTGCAGGAGGTCCTCCATGGAAAGGCATGACCCTTTAGCTGCAGAAACCTCTTGGCCATGACACAAGCATCGCATTCTCACTTTTCTCACTTGCTCTTCCTTTGGCGCTGAAGTTCGAAGTTAATGTCGTTAGCTACATTCCGCGCATCGCTGGCAATGCCGAACAGGCCCGCTTGAGAGAAGCCGACACTGTACAAGCCATTTTCTCCTTTCCATTGGTCCCGGACCTTGGTCATGCCTTGAACATTGAAGAGGTCATCTCCACCCTAATTAAGTTACCGTATATATCAAGAGGAACAAGGAAAAGTTATCAATTGATTTTCTTTCTTCTAATAGCTAAAGCAATTATTATTAAGTGACTTAAGGGAAAGAATTAAGATAAATGAAATTTACCTGGAGCCATTTCCGGACATTGCTTTTGTAGCCAGTGGCAAAGATTATGGCCTCAAATTGACTTGTTGTGTCGTTTAAAAAAGTGACCAGCTTGCCATGAATCCTTTTGATGGAGGGGAAAACCTGCATCGTTTGCTTTATTATAACTTGTGAAGGTTTAACTTGCTTTTGATTAGATATTAAATTCTTTTTTCTAAGAAAAAATGCCTATAATTACTCAATCTACCTTGATTTCTCCGTCCTTGATCCTTTCCATTGCCCCGACGTCAATGGTGGGGGATCGTCCGGTCACTGCTTTCAGATGGAACGCACCATTTTTCGGCCTCTGAAGGCCGTACTTGGTGAAGTCGCCATACTTTAGCTTGCTAAGTAGCCTCATCAAAATGTCAACGATTCGGCGCGGAAGGAATTTTATTAAAACCATGCCGATAAACACCATTTCCTTGGTAAAAACATCCACCTGCAAATCCTCTTTATTAGGCTATACTTGTTACAGGATATTAACATTTAAATATATGGGAGCAATATGAAATCAACTACTTTCTTCTTCCAATCAACTCACGACCGAATGTTCTTAGGAAGGTAAACTTTGCTAGTTTCCATCCCCACCGAAAAGGAAAAATGCATGAATTGAATTATAGAAAGAGTCTGCATACAGGGCTTCGAGCAACAATGGACGTGTTGGCACCATGGCTCCACAAGTCATACGCAATCTCCATTCCTGAGTTCCCACAACCCACCACCAGCACGTTTTTCCCTCTGAATCCCCTCCCATTCCGGTACTTGCTCGAGTGCATCACTTCCGTGCCAAAGCTCTCTAAGCCGTCAACCTCCGGTATCATGCCCTCACTGTTCTCCCCGGTCGCCACCACCAGGAACTCCGCCACATAGACCTCATGCTCGCCAGAGCCTGTGTTTCTCGCCACAATCCGCCACTTGCCGGTTTGATCGTTGTATGATGCGCTCTCGACGGACCTTTGGCAATATAGCTTTACCTCGAATTGCGACTTGTAGTTGTCGAGGTATTCTATGAATTGGGCCTTAGGGACAAATGTGGGTGAGTTGGAGGGGAAGGGCATGTGGGGGAGCTCACAGAATTGCTTGCCTAGGTGGAGCTTCAATCGATCGTACGCCCGGTTTCTCCAAAGAGAGGCAGAACAGTCCTCTCTCTCGAGCACGACGTTGGCTACTCCTTGGCGGTTCAAGCATGCCGCTGCCGCTAGGCCTGCTGGGCCCGCGCCAACAATGGCCGCCACAACCTCTTTCTCATTGGCCTTCTCCATGATGATTTGGCTCTCTTTGATTCACTAGCTAGGGTGTTCTCAGTGATGTGGTATCGGCAGATACAAGCTCGTGTGCTTTTTATAGGGAGAGAGCATTTACTCATGTATGTATCTGCCATTTTTAATTTGAGCTCATATGGAAGTACATCTGAGTATAAATTGGCAGGTTCAGAGTTGTAAAAAATGGATGATTTTCCTTAAACGTGCCACAATCAACTTCATTCGTTGGGATTTTTTCCTATAAATATACTTCACCTAACTATCAAGCCATCTAAACTTGGCATTGGCATCTTTTTCATATTCCATTCACGTAACTCTTCACCGACTATTCAGTGTTGATTTTCAAGCAAGAAATCCAATATTGTGATGAAGTTTGCCCATTTGAATTCAGTTCAGAGTGTTCCTAAATGCTAGATTTTATTCTTTAAACGACGCTATGTACCATAGTGGGCTCCCCTAGTTTGTACATTTTCCTAAATGCTAGATTTTATTCTTTAAATGACACTATGTACCATAGTCGGCTCTCCTAGTTTGTACATTTTCCTTGTATTTGACTCTTTAATGTCAATCTACATGCTGTCTATAGCAATGCTTACCCAAAATTTATCTTTTACATTAACTTATCTTATCTTCGGCAGTGTTTGTTATTTTCTGTAATTGGAAAAAAATAAATAAAAGAAATCGGGTCAAAAAAGGCAATTGAAATATGGCTATATAAAACATGTGTTTTGCCTCAAGTTCAACGTACTTGGTCACATTGACTGAATACTAAAAAGGGATCTTGTTACATTTCCATTCAGTGCATGGTCATATGTTCCATCTCTTGGATTCCCAATTTGGGTTGTCCTTTTAACTTCTTAGATTACTTTCTTGTTTTGACAATGTAGAAGCCAACTTAGACCCGTTAAACAAATAGGCCAGGTCAAGTTCGATAGGACTTAAATAGATTCATTTAACCCGTTTTAATTAATTTTCATGCATTACAAATATAATGATTCATATCCAACATAAGTCATATCCAACTTGACTCACGCTATTAAGACATTTCAATATTAACCCAATTTACGAAGGGTTAATACTGTCACGTTCTGAACCTCAAGTGCACGCACATCCTTCGGAAGTCGATGAAATTGCGACATCCCAAGACGCTTTGCAAAAAAATCTTCGGAGGATGAGCCGACATTCCTAAAATGAATCATGACATGACAGAACTTTCAATTTCTGAAATTAGGTTTAAATTTGCGGTTAATTTCAACCAAGTGTAATTTTAGTGTGACCTAACATATCAGGTAGCTTTTAAGAATTTTTAGTACAATTAATCCGTGGTTGATTATTTTTAAGCCACATTGTGCATCTTCGACACATTGGCGACTCTCGGTTATCATGAAAATCTCGAGATTTCAAATACGGGCATAGGGTACAGAAATGACAGAAAAATTGGACTAGTGTATTTCAACAAGAATTTTGCAATTATGTGGAATTACTACTTTAATCACATACCTCAGTTGAACCGAACTATCTCTAACCTTGAATCGATTTTGACAGTACCATATTGACCCTTGTAAATTAGCACAGTCAAGCAGTCTATTCCTGATCGAATTTTCAAGTCTATTGCATTAAAGTCCCTTAATGGCTTCACCAAATAGAGTAATTATCCCATGAGTGATCAGCTTAAAGAAAAGAACTATAGGCGCATCAATGAAAAGCCCAACTCATTCAATTGAAAACAAACTCAAAAATTTGGGATGTCACAAATACCCTAAAAAACTCTAAACTAGTACATATGTGACAAATTTACTCAAAACTATTTTTTTTATCATAAAAAACCCTCCGAACTAATACACATGTAACAAATTTACCTCAACTAATCATAAAAAAAATCCTAAACTGGTACATTTATAATAAATTTATCTCAAACTAATTTATTCGACGGCAAAAACCCCTAAACTAGTAAATCTATGACAAATATGCCCTCCGTTAAATTAGATTAATACCACAAAAAAAAATCACAAAAATTGTAAACTCTGACAAACGAAGCGTAAAATACCAAATTGGTATATCGATCAACTATCACGTGTCATTTAACTTAATAATTTAATAGTAAAATTTAACGAAAACTAATAGAAAGTAAATTTGTCACAAGTGTACCAATTTGGGGTAAATTTGTCAAAGGTATACCAATTTGGCCTTTTTAATGATCAAAAAAATAGTTTGGGGTAAATTTGTTATAGGTGTACCAGTTTTGAGTTTTTCAGGGTATTAATCCATTTACGAAAGAAGAATACATAAGTGACTGTCTTTAATTTATTATAAAAACAACGATCTAATAAATACCAAATGATTAGAAATTGTTGTGAGATCCACTCTTTTAAGAAGTTGTGACTCACAACATATTATTATTTTGATAGTAGTTCAAAAACTATTATGCTTTGAAAACTCTTTACAAAAACTCATAACCAAACTAAAGTGAAAATATGAAATGAGCGAGCAAGAGATCAAGTGTGGGCGAGAAAAAAAAACAGAGTTTTGTAGAGGTGGGTTAGGTTTAAATAAGTTGTAAACCTATTTATAATCCGTTTATGACCCATTTAATATCCATATTATATTTAAACCCCTTTATGATCATTTATTTAATATAATTAACCCATTTAACACTTATATGGGTTGGTGGCGATCGATCAGATTGTTCTTTCAAGAAAAAACGGCCCATTCTTTGACTTTTGAAGCCTGTATTTTTCAGCTTAGTAAGGAAGGTACTTGCACAATAACCCGAGGACGTTTTCCAAGATATTAGAGGGGACATACTTGCACGATAGCCCACACCACCGATTGCTGGCTCAACACATGAACCTGAAGTAGCCAAGAAAAAGGAACAAAATATATAGTCACTTCTGTCGATTCTTACTCGTGCCTAAGATTTTCTTCTAAACAACATGTTGCGAAAAACAAGCGATCGAACAACAATATAGACAAAAGAAAAAAATAAATCAAACACTGGATCTACGTGGTTCGATCATAAAGATCTACGTTCACGAGGATAGCAGTGACGAATTTCATTATAAATCAAGCAATACAAGGAGATCACACACTTGAGTCACTCAAACATTCTCTTGGTGTTTCCCAAGCCTCAATTACACCCAATAATACACACAGTGTTTATCCCCAAAATTCTTAAAGAAATACTATCTCAATCTCACAAAGGAATTACAAATAAATCTTAACACAAGATTTAATAAGCTATAAACACTAATTCTTCTCGGATGTAATTGCACGAACGGAAAACAACAAGCCCACTTTCAAGCACTCGATATTTGGTGCTTCAAGATTGCTTGCATCAACAACGGCGGAACACCAAGCACTCACGTAGTGCTTCAAGACCTTTTGTGATCCACACGGCATCCCACGAGAATGTGCATATATAGATGCACTTAGAATTCAACCTGACTTCTGCAGTAAATAATATCATATCTTTTATTCCTTTTATTCTTTCTCTTATTCGTTGTTGTTTCACCGAGTTCCAGAAGCCCACACCTACTAGGATAGCCTTGATCTTATTTCCTTTTCCGACACAAAATCAGACTTCTTGAACTTGGATTCCAACAAAGCTTTGTTTCCGTAATCTACAAATTCATGGCTTAGTCTCTACAAATCAGCAACTTCAAGTCCAAATATCCACTTTCCTTTAATTTATATTGGGTTCAATTTCGTCCACAGACTCAAACTCGAGACATATTATAACATAATAAATTTAGAAAATGGAAAATAAAAATATTGAAATTGCTTTATGCGTAGAAGAGTAAAAGCAATAGAAACTAGGGATGTGCAATATAACCGAAAACCATATGGACTACCTAAAAATAAACTGGACCGGCCTAGCATTGACGGATCCCATGGGGATTGATCTAATTCCCGGTTCCAATTTACTAAACTCGGTGAGTACCGATTGGGTTCCTTATTTTGGGTTTTAAACTGTCCGAACCGAACTAGTATATATATTAAAACAAAGAAATTGCAACTCGGGAAAATTGTTCAAAAAGTCCTAAATCAATTATACTTTTGTCAATTCGGGCCTAAACCTTTTAATTTTATTAAATCAGTCCTGAACTTTTTTACTTCTTGTCAATTGAGACCATCTGGCCAATTTTGGTCGGAAATTAATGCCGTGGCATTTTTTAACAATTTTTTTGAATTTTGGTTTTTCTTTTTTTTACTTTTTCTTCTTTCTTTTTTTGGGTTTGGAGGGCCAACCCTCCCCCACCACAGTCGAGGGCTGGCCAACCCTTGTCAGCCCTAGGCAAGGGCAGCAACCTCACTTGGGGCCCTCGCTTTGCCAAATCTAGTCCTTACCCAGCCAGGAATTGGAAATCGTACGTACTACTTGGAAATAGACTAAATCGGCCTAGAACCAATAGTTCCCATGCAGACTAATTCGATTCTCGATTCCAATTTAATTAAACTAATGAGTATCGGTTCAGTTCCCGGTTTCGAGCATGGAATCACTCATCTGGACCGGACTGGTATATATATTTAAAAACAAAAATTGCAACTCAATTGCTTAATTATTTTGTAATTTTACAAATAATATATATGTACATATATTTTTAGTATTAGATATTATTAATTAATTTTGTCTCTCGATGTGTAACTCGAGTTAATCCCTCCACTTTTCTTGTTCATTCTAATAATCCATTTATGTGCTTTCGCAATCAAAATAAAAAAGAAAAAAGAAAAAAAGGAAGAGGATGGAAGAGACCAACTGGAGAAGTCTTTAAATATTGTGGCGCTTTGTCATTATAATAAGAAATTAAGAGCCAATGACTTGTTTTAAGGGCATTATTAGGTCTTTCCTTACCCATCCCCGTGATTAAATTATGTTGATGTTTATAAAAGATGGATCAAGCATTCGATGTTTTGACTTTTGTGAAGGTTAGGGCTTCTAACATAGAGTCCAAACTCAACATATTCCTACTATCGAGAAATCCTAGGAGAATCACACCATGACTTTCGAAAAAAATTAAATTCCTAACTAATCAGTATTGTCGATTCATTCTACCCTATAGTTTTCAATCCTTAATCAAAATTAATGGCTTGTAATTCAAATTAAATTTAAGAACAAACAAGCTTTAGGGTGCGTTTGGTTCAGCATTTGCAATGGGCTTTGAGTCCAATGCAAATGCTGAAAGCCCAAAGCTATTTTGGGAAAATGCAGTTGCGTTTGGTAAAAAAATTTTGCAAATGGACTTTGAGTTGGATGTGTGTTTGGTAAAAAAAATTCTTGCAAGGGGCTTTGGGTATTATTTTTTCTTTTTTTTTTTTTTGAAAATTCAGCTAAACCCTTCGCCGGTCCGGCGAAGGGGCGACGGCCGCGGCGAGCCGGATCCGCGGCGCGGCGGCCGTCGCCGAGGTCGCCCAAGGTCGGGCAACCTTCGGCGAGGGTCGCGCGACCCAGTCGAGAGCCACCAGAGGTCGCCCGACCTCGGGGACCCTCAGCGAGGGTTGCGCGACCTAGCCAAGGGCCGCCGGAGGTCGCCCGACCTCGGGCGACCCGGGTCGCTCGACCCGGGGGCCGCGCGACCCGCGACCGCCGCCCGGGTCTCGCGGCCGCAGCGGCGGTCGCCCGGGTCGCGCGGCCCCGGGTCGAGCGACCACCGGTCGCCCGAGGTCGGGCGACCTCCGGCGGCCCTCGGCGGGTCGCGCGACCCTCGCCGAGGGTCGCCCGAGGCTCGGCGACCTCCGGCGGCCCTCCCGGCGGGTCGCGCGACCCTCGCCGGAGGTCGCCCGACCTCGAGCGACCTCAGCCGACGGCCGCCGGCGGCCGTCACCCTTCGCCGGTCCGGCGAAGGGCTGCTCCTTTTACATTTAAAAGAAAAATAAATAAAAGGGCAATAACGGAAATATGAAAAATCAATGGGGACAATTTAGGAAGAAAAAAATGCTTTCAGCATTTCCAAGGACCTTGCTTTCAAATGAAAGCTCCTTGAGGAGGTTGCCAAACACCTCCTCTTTGGCTGAAGGGGCTTTGGGGGCTGGATGGGCTTTCTAAATGCCCATCCAAACGCACCCTTAGTGCTCTAAATAGAAATTAGATTCACCATGATATTAGTTAATAAATGCAATTTTGTAGGGTTCCATAAGCTCACATGGGAACCAAACTAAACTGGCGGTCCAATTCTCAAGTAGATCCATGGAACCAACTAGCGGTTTTCATTTCTAATTTTTTGGAACCAATCCATAGTGGGCGCTTTCCAATTCTGAGCTAAGAAGCACTTACTTGGACAATGCTCACCCCTACTAAAAACTAGCTTTTCACCACAAACGTGATCCCTGTCAATGACGATCCTTGTATAAAAGACCATGACTATTTCCATGACAATATGCACTTTGTGTGAGAAAGATCACTGGGCTACGAGCAACGAAGGAAGCTGAAGCGCCACAATCATAAAGATCTCGAGCGATTTCCATTCCAAAGTTTCTGCAACTAGCCACCAAAACAGTACATTCCTTCCCCGATAATCTCTCTCATTCTTGTACCTACTATAGTGCATAAACACTCCAAAACTACGTAGACCAAGCACCATCATTGGGTACCCAACCCACCACACTCTCACCACTAGCAACAACTAGAAACCTCCCCACATATGCTTCACTCACACTCAACGAAGTGTTCTTAGCCTCGACCCCCCACTTTTGGACATTCGTGTCCACAACAAGGCCCAAAGTATCCTCATTTTCTCAACTAAGGGTTTGGAGTAGATCTTGTTTCAAATAAAAATTTGAAGTAGTATTGGTTATTTCAAATAAGAGCCTAAAGTAGCCATGGTTGTTTTAAATAAAGACTTGACCTTGCCGGTCGCCAACTAGCTAAATTTTCAGACCAGTCAAGGGAGTTTTTGTCTAAATGTTATTATCTTTTTTTCTCTTTTCTTATTTTTTTCCTTTATGGTGTTGACTAACGACCACTAAGAAAGGCTAGCGAGTGCTCGACAACCCTCATTGGCTGCTAGGAAGGGCTGGTGAGGACCTATAAGCACTCTCTAGCCCTTACTAGTGATCGACAAGGTCCTCGAGCCCTCGCAGACTACGAGCGAGGTCACCCTCGCCAAATCTGGGGAGGGTTGGCCTTGCTTGGGGCCAATGAGTGCTTACCTCACCGATGGCTACAAGGGGTGGCCTCCCCCGGGGTGAGGGTTGCCTCACCCAAGTGAGGTTGTCCCTCGCCTATAATCGACATAGGTGGCCCTCACCAAATCAAGCGAGATCGAGCCTCACCCCCTCTGTGGGCATCATCAGTGGCTTGTTAGCCATGGGCAAAGAGGAAGAAGAAGAACTGAGGAAAAAAAAAAAAAAGGAAGAAAAAGAAGGGAAAATTGTAAATTACAAAAATACCCTTGACCATCAGAAAGTTAGCCATTATTTGAAACAGACATAGCCATTCATGCCTTTATTTGAAATAAGGTACACTTCCAGCCTTTATTTAAGAAAATGATGGCATTTTGAGTTCGTTTTTAGAATTTTTTCCCTTTTTTATGGAAAGAATAAAATAGGAAAAATAAAGAAAAAGGAAAATAAATAAATTATTCAAAGATAAAATGCTCTTCACAATAAGTTCGGGCCCTTTTTTAAACTTATATGGAAACTTTATGTTTTTATTTGAAATAAAATCCATTTCAAGTCTTTATCTGAGAAAATGAGGATTTTTCATACCATTATTTGAAATAATGTTTACTTTAAGCTTTTTATTTGAAAAAATGATGACCCTTAAAGTCTATTATTGAATTTTATTTCTTTTTACACAAGTGTATAAATTATTATCTCACTATGGTTTGTAACAATAAAGACATGGCTTCATGCGATCTAAATAAGGAATGTAGAATTTGTCTTTTCCATAGAGAGAGAGAGGGAGAGAGAGAGAGACGTTTTCAAATCATTCTTGCTAGTCTTGGATTGCCACAAGTCTTATTTTGGTCCAAATAATGGGCAAACAACACTTGCAAATCAAAATTTGGCCATATAAAACATTTATTTTGCCTCGAGTTCAAGGTAATCGGTCAGATTGACTAAACACTAAAAAGTGATCTTGTTATGTTCCCATTCAATGCATGGCTGTATGTTCTGTCACCCGTCACCTGTCACCTAGGTCCCCAATTTGGATTGTACTTTAATTTCTACGATAACTTTCTTGTTTTGATAGAAGAGAAATAGGTAAGTCATATAATATAACCGTTTCAAAACAATTTGTTGCATAAAGTATCATTGATCATTGTCGGTAAGTGACTTGAACTGCTAAAATTTAAGAACACTAGAGAAAGAAACTTCAAAAGGGGAAGTCGTAAACTCGTGGATCACTAATCTGCAAATAAAATGACGTTATTGATTTTGACCTTAATGAAGCTTTAATTCTGTTTACAGTGCGAGGTCATCGCGCATCCTCTATTTTTTTGGTACAAGCATATTGTTGCATGAACAATATCGCTTATTATTTCTGTCACTCACACTTCCTTCTGCGTCGAAGTTCGAAACTAATATGGCATGCTACATTCCGCGCGTTATCAGAGATGCCGAGCAGGCCCCGCTGAAAGAACCGACGCAGTGCAAGCCGTTTTCTCCTTTCCATTGGCGCAAGACCTTGGTCATTCCGTCTTTGTTGAAGAGATCATCTCCACCCTAGTTAAGTTACCATAAATATCAAGATAAAATGGGAGAAGTTGCCAATTCAGAAAAAGCAATCAATATTAAGTGGCCCAACGAAAAAACTAATAAAAAGAAAACGTACTTGGAGCCATTTCCGCACATTACTTTTGTAGTCAATGGCAAAGACTACGGGGCACATGACAACATTTCTATTCTGGTGAACTATTTCTTTTTAGAAATAGTATTTTTTTTTTTAATTTCTACTCTGGGAACAATTTTTGAGCAAAATAAAGTGTTTGGTAATTATACAAAATTTATATTCTTGGAATAGAAAAAGAATAGAAATGCGTTTGATAAAAATTTATAAATTTTTCTATTTATTTGTTTTTTCTTATTACTCATGGACCACCGACCGCCACATGACCGTCGATCGTCACCGCTAACCGCCACCACAGGATTGCCGCCCATAGCCCACCGGCCGTGGGAGGGAGCGGTGGCCAATGAGCTATGGGCAACGGTCCTATGGCGGCGTTCGGCAACAATAATCGACGATCGTGTGGCGACAAGTGGCAATCGTGCGGCGACAAGTGGCAATCGTGCGGTAGTTGGCAACAGCAGGCTACCGACGGATGGTGGCGATCGTCAGCCGATGAGCCGTGGGCAACGGCCGGTGGGCTACGGGTGGTAACAACTGTCACCGGCAATTGCTAGCAGTCGGCTGCCGATGGTGGCCACAGGCGGTAGGAGGTAGCTGACGATTGGCAAGCGGCAAGCAGTGGACGCGGTGGACGCAATGAGGTAGAAGAACAAAAGAAAAATAGAAAAGAAAAAAAAAACTTATTTTTAGAAATTGTTCCCAAGAATAAGAAGCTACTTTTTTTTTTTCTGTTCCAAATCTATTCTCCAACCACTTTTCTATTCCGAAGAATAGAAAAATAAGTTGAAGTTATCAAACAGATTTCTGTTCATTTTTTGTTCTGGGAAACTAAAGAACAGAAATCGAGAGAATTAGAAACATTACCACGTAGGCCCTTAAGATGCGCATGGCAACGTTTCTATTATAATGAACTTTTTTTTTTTTCAGAAATAGTTTTTTCTATTTCTACTCCGGAAACATTTTTTTAGTAAAATAAAGTGTTTGGAAATTATACAAAATTTCTATTCTTGGAATAGAAAAAAAAAAAATAGAAATGCGTTTGGGAAAAGATTATAAATTTTTGTATTTATTTTTTTTCTTACTCACAAACCGTCGATCGCTGTCTACCGTCGCACAACCGCCACACGACCGCCGACTATTACCGCTAACCGCTGCCACAGGATTGCCACCCACAGCCCATCGGCCACAGGAGGGGGCAGTGGCCGGTGAGCTATGGGCGGCAGTCCTGCAACAACAGTTGACAGCAACGGTCGGTGATCGTGTGGCGACAGGCAGCAATCATGCAGCAGTTGGCGATGGTAGGTTGCCAATGGACGATGGCAATCGTCGGCCGGTGGGCCGTGGGCGACGCCGGTGGGCTACAAGCAGTAGCTACCATCACTGGCAGTTGCCAGTGATTGTCTGCCGACGATGGCTGTGGGCGACAGGAGGTGGCCTACCATTGGCGAGCGGTCGGCAGTGGTTGTAACAAGGAAGAAGAACAAAAGAAAAGAAAAAAAAAAAAAAACTTATTTCTAGAAATTGTTCCGGAATAAGAAGTTATTTTTTTTTATTTCTTGTTTTTTTTCCAAATCTATTCCTAGTCACTTTTCTATTCCGGGGAATAGAAAAATAAGTTGATGTTACCAAATAGATTTCCGTTATTTTTTCGTTCCGGGGAACAAAAGAGCAAAAATCAGGATAAATAGAAACATTACCATGCAAGCCTTGTGTCGTCAAATTTCTTTTGCAACCTTCAATTGAACTCCAAAGCACAATATCACTAGATTGTTTGGTTTCAACGATTGGCCTAAGCTTTTCCCTACAGAACATATTTTTCCCATACTGAGAAGAAAAAGGTTGCTGCTATAACTGCAATGTCGTCATTTCATCTATGCTTCTTGTATCATACAAATAAGACAGCTCGGAGGAGTCCCTGACATATTCATTTTGTAGCAATAAAGCTCATCGGATCACATGGTCAACATGCCCTTGCCTAACTGAATTCCAATCCCATATCCACAAATGGTCTTGATTATGTATGATACTATAAAATGTTTCACCCAACCCCGTGCACGTACCTCATGCAAATTGCCAACCCATCTCTCTCTCTCTCTCTCTCTCTCTCTCTCTCTCTCTCTCCAATGGCTGAGCCATCTCTTCCATCCCCAAACGATCAAGACCAATTAGCAACACAAACACCTGCAAAATCTCTTCCTAAGGCTAGCTCACATCATGCCCTGCACAAAACCCTAGCAAGTGCTTCTAACCTTGCCAATCTTCTTCCCACCTGCACAGTCCTAACTTTCCAAGCATTCCTACCTTTATTCTCCAACAAGGGCTCATGCCCTTTATAACTAGTACCAAGCTAGCTCCTTAATTGGGCTGTGTGCCGTCATCTGTTACCTTTCTTCATTCACGGACGGCTTTAGTGGCAAAGACGGGAAGTATATTACACCATTGCCACATTCAGAGGATTTTACATATTCAATTATCGTGACTTTAAAGGAGATTTCATCGGTGAAACAGAGATGAAGAAGCTGAGGATTAGTTTCATAGACGTGGTCCATGCCTTTTGTGTCGCTCTGTCTTCTTGATCTTTGCCTTTAGCAACCCGAATGTGTGGTCTTGTTTCTTTGATGAAGCACTAACCACGGAAAATGAACTGGTGATGAATCTGCCTCTTGGAGCTGGAATTGTCTCCACCTTCTTGTTCATCATTTTTCCAACTAGAAGGAAAGGGATTAGCTACGCAGATCTTCCCCACAAACTAATTAACAGGCAAAGTGTTCTCTGAACTGATTATGTGGAGCTCAAGTATGCTTACATATGGAGCTAATCATGGTACGTAAGTACTGCTCACCAAATTATTTGAAGACAAATTCAGTATCAACATATACGCAAGAGCATTTATACAGACATAGACTCGACGTGTTAGAAAAGCTCTTCAACTGATAAATATTAGCCTGTCAACTAGGAATCACCATGAAGAACCAAACGGAGAATTATAGTCTCTGCTTGCGTTTGTACTGGTAATTATGAAGCTGCAACTAACATTTCCCATATGATTGTGAGCTCGAGAAAAGACAAAGAGAACACAAAATCTAAGGACCAGTTCTTAATACCTATCCATGTTTGATCAGGTCGATTGCATTGTTAAGCATATCAAGTACTGCTCTGCTGCTAGGCATAGTTTTGCACTGCAAGATTTACAGAAGCTCTCATCACTTACCAGCTTCAAGACTTGTTCAGTAGGCAATACATCCTACTATAAAAAGGGGCCATCCTTGTATTTGGATTTCACAACACATATTTCAGTGAAGGTTTGATCGAGCCTCAGCTAGACAGACAAACTCAAAAGGACGGCAAGCTTGTCTAAATAAGATAGAAGCTATCCATGGACGAGGAATTTCAGACCAAGCTTCCTAATAGACTTGCATTTTTTTACACTTCTTGCCTTCAGATCTTGTGCCAAAGCAATGAATGTTGTGGTGCATCCAGCCTTAACTATCTCGCCAACATTCACTCACATTTGGTGTACTCAAGCAGCATATGTGGTGACCGATAGATTTTCACTAGTATCCAGTAAAGGACCTCTTCAACCTCAAGTTCACCTTCTGCTCTTGCAGCATATATATCCTCGCATATTGCAAGTAACCTGCATCAACAAAATTGGCTGAATGAAGAAGGTGAGGGGACAAAAATGATTTTGCAGGGCATTAATTCATTTCCCACAATGTATGAGTTTCGTCTGGTAAAAGATTTAAGGGATATAGAATTTATCAGCCCTCATCCTAATCTGAGTATTTTTATGTCTTTCTTCTCCTTATGACTCATGCCACCAAGAAACGAAGGAGCTTTCGCTGCCACAAGAAACCCTTACACAATATTTGGTAGAAATAAGAGTGAAAATGCAGCATATACTGGTTTTGGAAGACAAATTGGATGACAAATCATATCCAGGAAAGGATACAACAAGTCCGGGTACTAAATGATGGTAACAAAATGGATCGAGGATATTAAAAGTCAGAAACTTATGCTAGATTTGTACCTGTCACAAGAAGGAAGATTTTCATATGGGATCCTCATTCTCAAGTCAGCACATTGGAGCCTAATAAAGCGACCAACTGCCAGCACAAAAGTAATGTAGAGGCCCCATATGCTGAACTTGCTAAGTGTCTCACCAAGAATCCCCTCTGCACAAATTCAATTAACTTTGTCAGAAGTGAATTATCAAAAGAAACAGCACACAAATCCCCACTCATGATAAATATTCAAAACTTACGTGGTGTTTCTTCAGAAACGACTATTGCCATGGGTCCTGCCAAAGTCCCATATCCCCTGATATTGGGGGCATCAGTATCATGAAATGACCACCATCCAGGATGGCCACGATTTAGAACAAGATCTCCACTAACTGAGGCAACCTGCATGATCAATGTCTTTTTCTTATTTGATATTTAGACTCAAGAATTGATGAAAACAAATCCTAGTTCCAATTAGAAAATTTTACTAGCATGTATTATGTATAGCAAAGAATGGCATACCACTGGCTCAAGAAGCCGCACATCACCAGAACCTGTGACACGGAAGAATCTAGGATAGACATCATAAATTCTAAAACTGCTGGCCGTACCATTCAGAACTTCCATAACTTCTGATGAGCTTGGAAGATTAATATCGTCGACATCTAATTCGTATTTCACTACTTCTTTTCCTTTTGGCCTGTCTCTTGTCAATTGCCAAGAAAAGGTGATTTTCATACTCCATCTAAGAGAATTGATAAACCTGGCCTGGACCACTGGAGGAACAAGCCACGAGGTACTTGCATCAGGTTGGCAGCAGATTACTTGAACATCTTTCACATTGTATGCACTCAAATAGCCTAGAGGATCCAAGTTGTGATATGAATCAAGCTCATCCCATGATAGCTTCTCACACAAAGTGGTCTCAAACAAAGTTAGTTTTCCACTTTCTGTCTCTATTTTGACTCGAGCACTTGCATCTTTAATAGGGTTTGCTATATTTGTGGGGTTGCCACTACTGTACATCTGTCCAACACATGAAGCATTCATAATCAGGCAGATCAACTGCTGAATTTACTAGAAATGGCATCAAAGAGGAATAACACAACTCCCTTCTCTCTCGAAACAGAGAGCCAAACCCCAGACAACACAAAGGAGTGGTTAGTCATTGTGACTTGCGAGACCATATATACAGTTCAGAACTTAAACTTGGTCAAATAACTTATATCGGAAGAACTAAATTCTAACAGAATTGAGTAAGAATTTATCCTGATGTTAAATTAAGAGTGAGGAGCCTCTTAACTCAGAGTACCATGGGCAGTCCACAGTCCTAAATGGTAATCTGCATGTTTCTCACATCATGAAGCAGATTCACTGTGCAGAAAAATAATAGCAACATATCATGTGACATAGAACCAATGTTAATGTCAAAGGAGAAATGTACTAATAAGATGCCAGTAATTTTACTAAGCTAAGCCATCAAAAGGAGAACAGATGAAAAGGATGCCTGGAGAAGAATGGTAAAGGCAGAAAGCACAATTATCCCCTATGCTTAATCCATTCATATATGGTGCTTTGCCTTACCAGCATAGGTGCCCAGATAACACATAGTAAGACAAAAAATAGGCATATTCCACCACAGAATTTTGTCATTTTAGTTTGTTTTTGTCCATGTTGGTGTCCGGCTCTGTTCAAATCCGCATCGCATTTGACAAGAAACAAGCTGGCATGAATGTCCTCCAACTGGGGATAAAACTAATATCAGATTCAGCTAAATAAATTCCTCAGCATATAACAACCAAAAACTAAAATTTGCGAAAAGCTCCTCAGGATGTATGTGTGCTCCTTGTGTGTGTACATGTGCTTATGCTCTGTGTGCCTGCTTGCTTGCTGCAAGTTTATTCTGGAAAAATGTTCTCATGTTTTAGAAGTTTCATTGATGTTCCATCCACCCCATTCATGAAGCAACACTTATGCTAGGAACTTATCCTCACTTTAGAAGAAAATGAAACAACCCGTAGCAGTTGTCACCTTGTTAAACCATGCATATGAGAGAGAGAGAGAGAGAGAGAGAGAACATGATGAGCCAATTCTATGAACTATGTTGGTAAGTATCACTCATTAAATGCTGGTGAGCACACAAGAGGGAAAGAGAAGCAGAAGTTATCACTCATATATATATTGATGGCTTATAAAAGCACAAAATGGAAACTGAGAGAGAGTGGGAGAATGCAGCACTAGTACCTTTAACCAGTCATACATGGTCAAAGATGTAGATGTGCAGGACCAATCAAGCACACATCGCAGTTCATAGAGGAACGGAAGTGCTCGATACAGCCGGAAACCCCAAAAATTTAGTTTTGAAACGCTACTGGTCAAAAATTGCCTATATAATGTGCTTTCATGAGGAATCCCATAGCGGATTTGGACAGCCTGCAGAGCCAGAGAAACTGCCTTGGTGAGAAAGATGGCACGAAGCGCGAACCTCCCAATATGCTTATTTGGCAATGCTGTATACCAAGCATACTTTGTGATTGAGTAGGTGAAAAGGCCAACCGAGAAAAGATAGAAAATGACTTTTCCAGTGGCAAAGGAGCAAAGGTATATAACCCGATCGAGTACAATCAGGAAAAAGACTACCTGCAAAGGGGAAAGCACCAAATACATTTCAGAAGAATTGACACGGAATCATACACTACTATGTCAACATACTATAATTTTGCCTCAGTTCTGGGGTTACATATCCTCTTCTGGATTCATTGATTATAAGTTCTAGATTAGAGGACATATGTAACAAAGATTCAGTACAGAATTGTGAACATTTTTGCCAAAAAGTACTACTCCCTTTTATGGAAATTGCAGCAATAAAAATGACACTAGACCTTGAACTTTTCTGCACGTCTAAACATAATCAGGCAAACTGGAACAAGTATGTGACTTAATAACCGTGTGAAAGTATTAATTGTACCAAAAGACTCTCAAGCACACATTGTAATGCAATGGATTTAGCATCCAATAAAAGAACAAAAAATTTACCATCAGGATAAAGACAAATTCTTTCGGAAACTGATCTTCAAGCTGATAAACTTCAAGGAACTCACTTTTGTTCTTTATGATCGATCGGTAAAAAATGGCAACGAGGAAAAAAACAGCCAAATCTGCACAAAAAATGTAGGCGTACAAGTCTATCTCTCGCTTGCCTCCACCTATCACAGAAATTATTGGGTAAGGAAATCCAACTTCTTCTAGAATACCAGCCCCTCTATTTATTAGAATCTCATGAGAAACATCAGCAGCTGGAGTTAGTGATTTATGCCACACAACTGGAGTGGATTCTGTCGAAGGAGACGCGTACAGGACCTCAAACACAGCCAGAGCAATATTAGGATTTTCAGTGCTTCTTTCGATACTCTGGATACGGATCCTGCTTGCTGGGGATAAATTATCAGGTTTTTTGCATCTTCGATCATGGATAATTCTGAGTAATTCATTCATTCCTGACTCAATCCTCTCTGGTTGAATGCCATCTTCAGGCCACTGCTTAACTTCCAAGGAAACTTGGACGAAGTAAGGAGGAGTTTCTGCTCCTTCTGTCAGAGATTTCCAGTACCTATAAAGGCCTCTAACAAATCGATTGATTGGATTTCCTGCAAATAAAATCAGCCTGCATATTCTTTCCTTGCAGCTATAATTAGTTAAAGCTTCGCCCTGTTTCTTGTTCCTCTTCCTTTGAATACTGAACTTTGTGACAGTTTGCCAATCACCATCTCTTGCTGTAATGGAGGTCTGTAGGAGAGTGAAGATATAAACCAAAAAAAGAGGCAAGTTGCCGATCACAAAGAATGACACAATCTTGTGTGCAGGAAATCCAATTTTTTGAAGGAACTCAGTTTTGATGGACAAGTCACAGTGTTGGATGAGGATTTGGTATACATACTGAAGTAGAATGCACACCTCGCTGTATATAAGCATGATGACCCAGAACATGTAACTTGGACCAGTATTTACACAAAGAGCATATAGAAACAGAGCTGTCAAGTAGACGATGGAGAGAAGACTAAAGTTCCATAGAAATATCAGGACAAAGCAGCAGTAGCAGACGATATCATTGTTTGACCGCATTTGAGCCCACATGTATCGGATGATCACTCCAAGTTGAAGGCATGAAGAACCGGAAGCTGTCAATTCATTCACAGATCTCATAACAAACGCCTGTTCCACTTGTTCACAGTCTATGTTTTGACTCTCAATCTCATAATAAACCTCATCCTCAGAAGACTGGCCATCCATTTCTTGTTTTTCGTTTTCTATGTTCAAAAGAGTGACAAGATTGGCAACTGCAAGATTCCCAAGAGATTGCACTTGAGAAACTCCATCACCAATCATATTTACTGCAGAACTTAGTGGATTTTCCTTGTCTTGGAAGTTTGCTTTACTACTTCTCTCCAAATCCCATAACCCTGTGTCTAGATCTCTCTCCCCATGCTTTGATATTTCAGGGGGGGACTCCAACAAGAGTTTAGTTGGGTCCCTGGTTGGTGGACTTTTAGATTCATTCATTTCAAAGATGGATACTAACTTAAAGCTCGGATCAGAACCCTGCTGCATGAACTTGTCTTCCCCCTTCCCAGGATAGCTATTAGGTTTGTAAGTCTTAATTGAGTTCCTCCTCTGAAGGCCATGGATTTTTGGAGATTTATTGTCACTATTTGCATGGGGAATCATGCTTTGGAGCTGAATTTGTAAGTTGAGCATCTCAGATTTCATCTTCTCTACTTGCAAGTTTCGCAGGCGCTTCAGCTCTTCAGACCGACGTATATGCTGCAACTGTGCAGTTTTCCAAGCAGCCCTCTTCTCCTGTTCACGCACTATGGCACCAATCTGTTCTGCTTCAAGATACTTCGATACATAGTCAAACTCCTGGGAGGAGAACATGAACGACTGAAGTGATACTAGCATAAATATGATTATCTCGACAAGTGCAGATCTTGAGGTAATTCTGAAACCATAGTCATACTTATAAAAGCCAATGACTTGACCTATGGAATCAACTGTTGTGAATTTCGCCTCAATATAATTCCCAATTAGAGGAGATTGGTAGGCAAGAGAAAGGACAATTAGGGAGAAATTGTAAATTCTTAGGAATTTGAAGATCCTATTCTTCTTCTTCAAAATATCAAGCCTCAATCTGAAAAAGATAAGAGCAAAGCCAAGGTAACCTAGGTGAAGCACGTCATATTCAAGGGTTCCCGTGATCAATATCAAAGCGAGAACAAGATCCAGTAAATGGCAATAACTGTAGTGCCTCAAATAGTCAAGTAGCGTCCACAACTCTTTTGTTTCAAAAGAGAGATCACTCAACAGAGATGTGTTCTTGCATCGAGAAATGAGTTGTCGATACATCTGGGATCGTGGGAGGTCCGACAAGTGATTAGCACGAAGCTTGAAGCACGAAAACATGAAAACCGTGTAATAGCTGATAAGCATTTGGGGATCATCAACTATTACTCCTGCAAAAAGTGCATGGCAGCTCGAAATAAACTTCAGAACTGATTCCCAGAAAAATGGAGATGATTCTCTAGAATAGTCTCTAATACAAATACAATCAAGTTCCAAAAAGAAATTTTTGCAACAGGAGACCTTCAACTATTTCTAACATACCATGGTTTCCAAAAATTGTAAACTAAAAATTATAGAAAATTACTTAAATTACTTGTTCATGGACAAAGGTTAAACAAGCATATTTGGCCAAAAGAAAAGCTAAACAAGCTTAAGAAAATCCCCAAAATGAGAATCAAGGCATATTTCTATAAATCTTAATCTTTCACTTGAAAAGCTGGAAAGAGACTTGTAAAAATGCCAGAAAAGAGTGATCCATGTGCTCCTCATAAGTGTCAGAAATTGGAGGAGAATTGGAACCAAAAAACAATCATGAGCATTTAAAATTGATGAACGTACCAAGCCAACAGCTCTTGCAGAACTCAAAATGGTGATCAGAGAACCTCCAACAGTCATGACACCTCACTTGTGCTTTGCCTCCCTCATCTTGTTTCTTGGACATCAAGTTTGACCACAGGGCCAAGTATTCAAGAGTGACAATCAAAGCAAACAGAAACACGAACATAGGCCACAGCTTTTGTAGAACATTTCGATGTAGAAGAACACAAGCAGCGAGTGATGCAACATATAACAAAGAAATAGAATTTAACACTGCAAAGCTGGCAAGAAGTAACACAGCCATATTAATCTCCAGCCCGAAAAGGCTAAAAATGTTCTCTATATAAAGCTTCAAATAAACTTCCAGTAACTTCTTTTGCTTGTGAAGTCTCTCCATTCTGAAGAAGAGAATCCTCTTTCTGTTCCACTTATTGCTTCCCTTGCAGCTTTCCCAGAAATAGGTGTATAGGTACTCTTTGCTTTTTCTACCTTGAGGACCACTATTTCCAGAGGATATAGGAGACGCATTTCCAGATATACCGGAGCTAGAAGATGCCCAAGAGTGACTTGGCATGTGTCTCCCATTATCTAGTAATGGGCTGAAGCTTGATGCGGTTTCTTGGGTAAGATTGCAGACTTCACTTAAAATTTCATCTGCCGTCCCAAACAAAACGCATGCCTCATCCCATCTTCCTATGCTTCTTTCATGTTGCATTTTCTTCAGCCAGTGGAAGACGTTGTAGTGAAGCAAACATGCAAAAATAACTAAAACTTCCCCCCTCAACCCAGATTCCAGCCCCCAGAAACCAGGTTTATAAATCTGCAAACCCAGAAAAAGAGAAAAATAGGAATTCTTTTGACCTGGGAACATCTCTGCCTCATCACCCCATATTTGGAAAAGATATTTAGTCATTGCAATACATCCTGAGTAAACTAAAAATAGTTTTGATGGGATCCGAGAGGACTTTGGTAGGGTTAAACAGAACACTAGGAAAAGAAGATACAGAAAACCAAACGCACTGATTGGGGACAAGGACGTGTATAGCACGGCAAGATATAGTATCTTCTCAGCATGCAAGATGAGAAGCCGTTTCAAGAAAGTAATAGTCCTTTTAATTGTTGTATTGCTATCAGTCGACATGGTATGTTTGCTCCATCTCCTCTCATAGCTAAACAGTTGAATGGCAACAAGCACAGCTAGAGACTGCCGCACATTCTCCAATGGTGAAGCCTCTGGATTATAGCTGAAGACCGCATGAAGATCTATCAAGTTGGTAAAGCACGGCCAGATCTTGTCAAAGACACTCAAACAATAAATTAACACAAAGATTGCAATGGCATATAGCTTTAGAGGAAGCCAGAGGTGTTTTGTTGTCCTTTCTAGAAGTTGCCTCCCAATAATCCAAAACAGAAGAAAGAATAAGTAACCAAATGAAGCATAGTTTGGAGTAACTAGGTATAGTGCAACAAGAATAGTCAAAAATGCAATGTAGCTTCCACATGACCGATATACTGAAAGAAACTTCTGACCAATAGCACCCAAATGTATCATTATCTTCCTCTCTGAAAAAAAGAGGAAAACAAGGTAAGGTCCCGGAATTGTTGATTTTCATGAATTCTGTAGACTGTTGTCATGTTCAGATATGCTCAAAATCTACAATCAAATAAATGACTGCTCATAGAGTAAGTTCACATGAAGACTGCAAGAAAAACTGTCAGGCAAATTCTTCTCAAAAGAATAAGCAAACTCTGTAAAGAAATTTCAGCTGAGATCTCTACAGAAGTCACAAAGTAACTCAACTTACCAGGGCAGAGACTACTTAGAGCAGTTAGGCCACACCTAAATTATCTTAAATCTGGTAATTCAATTAAATTTACTGGATAGTATGATCTAAACAACACTTGATTGCAGCAGCCGTGATCTCTCCTTGACGGGTAGCTGTAAGAAAATGAGATATGTAGAAGCTTTCTTGTCTCCTCTAGGATGAACTCCAGAGTTGAGTATGTTTTTTGACAGTTTAACCCGGAGGTAAATATATAGATGGCAATGGGAACTATAACAAGTCAAGTAAATCACTTTTCTCTTGGGACATTGCTATTTCTATAATGTGAAACTAACGCACGTTACCTTCCATTCGTGCAAATTTGGATCTCTTCTACACGAGAGCATCCTACTAAGCCTCTTTTTTTTTTCTTTTTTTTTATTATGACAAAGAAGTCCAGCTAGGTAAAACCTAGGCTCATGAAGCACTAACTGATCAGGTATGACACAAACCAAATCCAGGACCGGTGGCCCAAACTTGAAGTTGTTTGCACTTGATGGTGTGGGGAATCAAACTTACCCCATGTGCCAAACTACATAGACAAGTCAACCCTTTACCATTAAACCAACCCATGGGTTTGATATTAAGCCTCTTTTTCAATCAAACATATTAATTGACAGAAGAAGAAATAAAAGGAATTACTCAACTAGCAAAGATCTTTCACTTCTAATAATTCTTAATTTCCACAAATGCTGCATGTATTGATCATTCAACATTGAAGGTCCATTCCAACAACTAGAACGGTTGCAATGGCCATTGAGAGAAAGTTCGGTTTCAAAGAAGCTGTACCATTAGAAGAAAATTCATGTTGCCTCTCACAGGATCGTGAAGTGTACACAGAAAACAGAACTGATTTGATCAAGCCAGCTCTCAATATATTAAACCCAATGGGTGGGAAGGGTGTTTGCTGCACCACATTTGAAAATCTGAATAGAATTTCAATCCCATGATTGTGAAGGGCACAAAAGCATCCAAGCATCGCTATCTTCAACAAATGGCCATTCTGATCACATTTGTAAAGACCTGAAAAGGAAACTCATAAATTGCAGACGGAAAAGGATCACTACATAAACATGATATATCGAACTTCACATGCACACGTGCAATAAAGAATATATGTTTACAATCTCATCTGCCAGGAAAGGTGCACTGTCTTCGTACTTGAAAAAATGGGCACCTCAAATGTGGTCACCTCACCTAGTTGTTTCAGAATTTCTCCAGCAAATGACCCTTTCTGATCCAAGACTTTTGAGATGAGATCAAGGTGAAGAATATATAGCAGGGCGAAATGCACCTCGCAAAGAAGTATCAGGTACTGGCATTTCTTTTTGCTGATGCTGTGGCTTAAAAGATACACCAGGAAAAATATCACTGGCATATAAAGCAAAATAGGCAGCAGTAAGCTCAAGGCAGGATAGTCCTGAAAAAATTGCAGATAAATGGACACGGAAGACTGCTTAAATGGGCTAAGATATCAGAAGCATTTGATGATATCATACAATCCTATGCAAAATGTGCTTCAGAGGCCACCGAAAAATAGCAAAAGTAGGTGAAATGAACCCAGAGGTCCATAAACTTACTGTATACAGCATGGAATAGGCCAGGTTTGACTGCAACGAGAAATATTAAACACAATGTGATTGTGCGGGAACATTTACGCAACCCCCATGCTATTGTAGCCACAATAAAAACTTTCATCTCTTCTTCACCTGAAACGAAGGCCGAAATTAGTGTTATTGGGCCACTGTATAGTATTACATGAAAGCAATAGCCAATAAGGCCTTGTTTGGTAAGTTTTATTCCTCACAATTTATGTTCTTTTGTTCCCTGTAATAAAAAATAAATAAATAAATAAATAACAGAAATCCGTTTGGTAACGTCAATTGATTTTTTTATTCCCCGGAGTAGAATAGTCGCTAGGAATAGATTTTGAACAGAAATAACAAGTAAAAAAAGTAACTTAGAAATAAGTTATTTTTTCTTTTCTTTTTTTTTTTTTTTTTTTCTTCTTTCTTGTTGTCCCTTCCCTTCGCCGTTGCCCTTGCTGTCCAGCCACCGCCACTGGCCAGCCGCCATCGCCTATTGCCCACCGTGCATCAGCCAACTGCCTCCCACTGCCCACCCACCGATCGACTGCTGGCCGACTACCGTCGCTGCCGCTGCCGCCTGCCACAGCCCACCGCCGATGACCATTGAGGCCACCACTCACCAGCTTGCCAATAGCCAGCCGCCGTCACCACTGCCAACTGCCATTGTCGCCAACTACCGCACCCACCGCCGATGACAATTGCTACTGCCGCCCACCAGCCGGCCGACTAACCAACCATCGTTGACGACCATCGCCGCTGCCTATCGATGACCACCGCTGACCGCCACTGTCGCCAACCGTTGCCGCCAACCACTAATGACTGCTGGCCGGCCCCAATCGGCAGTCAGCAGCAACAGGTGGTGGCAGCGAGCGGCGGTCCATCATCAACGGTCATCAGTGGCTGGCGGCAACGGTCGGCGACAACAGTTGTCGGTGGCAAGCAGCGACGTCGACGATGGCAGCAATAAAGAAAAATAAGAAAAAAAATTTTTAAAAAAATTATACATTACAAATCATATCAAACGCATTTCTGTTCTTTTTTTCATCCAAAGAATAGAAATTTTATATAGTTACTGTTGAATTATCTTGATTTTTAGGATCTGATTATTAGGAATATTCAATCCTGATTTTTTGGGTCCTAATTATTAGGAAATAGCTGTAAATAATTAGTTAGGAAATGATTTATTAGTATCCCTTGATTTGTGGGATTATAGCTATATTTTACAGATTTGTTTTTTCCTAGTTAGTACTTGTAGAAGTCTTATAAATAGCTTTGTAATCCTGGTACAAAATATTGAGAATGATCACAATTCTTTTCTCTAAATTCTTCATGGTATCAGAGCATTAGGCTCATTTTTCTGGGATAATGTTGCAGTGCATCTTTCATTGATGCAATAATCTTCCGGTCCAGCCTTCATTGCTGGATTTGTCTTTGTCCTTAACAATCTGATCGCAACTGTCATTGTTGTGATCCCTTTAGCTATATTTTTCCCTCTTTGCTTCTAAACTTGTCCCAATTTTTTTCCTTCTTTTACCCTAAAACCTCATTCACTTGCAGCAGCCTTTATTGCTTCTGTTTTCTTTCACTCTTCCTTTCCAAGTACTTTCTTTGTGCCTGGAATTATCCATGTCTGAAAGAAAATTGATTGGAGATACTTCGGGTCAAAATGAGGAGGCCAACACCAACCATATGACCGGAGATCTACAAAATGTGAGAGCAACTTATAGGCTGAATGGAAAGAATTATCTCAAATGGTCACAATTCATCAAGACCTATTTGAAGGGTAAAGGAAGACTCAGCCATCTTCTCGAACAGTCCAACACCGAAGATCCCACGTTCAACGCATGGGATGAGGCGATTCAATGATCATGTCATGGCTTTGGGATTCAATGGATCCGGCCATAAGTGATACATGTATGTTTCTCAAAACTGCAAAGGAGATTTGGGATTCTATTCACAGGACTTATTCGAAGGCTCGAGATGCAGCACAAGTATATGAAATCAAGGTAAAGACAAGTGCAACAAAACAAGGGAGCAAAACGGTGACAGAATATGCCAATTCCCTTCAAAATCTATGGCAAGAACTCGATCATTATCGAGTATTTGAGATGAAGTGTGCAGATGATGCTGCAACTCTAAAAACCTTCATTGAAAAGGATCGAGTATATGATTTCTTGGCAGGTCTTAATTCTGAATTTGACCAAGTCAGAATTCAAATACTTGGAAAAGAAGAAATTCCTTCTTTGGAAGAGACAATCTCTAATCCGGGCAGAAGAAAGTCGAAGGGGAATAATGCTAGAGCCTCAAGCTATGGAAGGCTCGAAGATTAGTAACTCGCAATGCGTCAACACAAGAAAGAGGAAAGGTGGATGCTTCGAGGTCTACATGGAGGGATAATCGAGATAGTTTGTGGTGTACCCTCTGTAAGAAGCCAAGGCATACAAAGGAACGTTGTTGGAAACTGAATGGCAAACCAGCAACCTCAAGTCGAGAGTGGGGAAACAAAGGAGGACAGCCAAGGCCCCAAGCTCATCTAATTGAACAGACCAACCAGCAAATCGCCACGGTGAAGGACAGGTGAAAGAATCCTTCAGCGGTGGAGGAAATAGAAAGAATTAAAGGGCTTTTGGGGTCTCTTGATAAACCCTCGGTGCATGTTCCTTAGCACTCTCGGTAAGTCTCCATTCTCTTTTAGTTTAAATGCCTCAGAAAAACTTTCAAGTGAAGCTTGGATACTAGACTCAAAGTGCCACCGATCACATGACTCACACTTCTCATTTTTTAGTACCTACACCCCTTGTCCAAGCAATAGAAAAATAGGGGTGGCAGATGGTTCTTTGGCCACCGTTGCAGGAGTTGGTGATATCTATGTTACGCCTATTCTCACTCTAAAAGATGTCCTCCATGTGCCAAAATTATCAGCCAACCTAGTCTCCATACAAAGGCTCACCAATGACCTCAAATGTTATGCAATTTTTTACCCTACCTACTGTGTTTTTCGGAGCGAGGATTCGGAGAGGAAGATTGGACTTGCTAAGGAAAAGAATGGGTTGTACTATCTTGAGACGCCAAGGATTTCAAAAAGAGTCATGAACAATTCACCCTTGTCATTTCTTAGTGCTTCAAATAAGGATGTCATTTGGCTTTACCATTTTCGTTTTGGTCATCCATCTTTTCGTGTCTTAAATATCATGTTTCCTTCTTTGTTTAAAGGATTAGATATGAGTCAATTCCAATGTGATACTTGTGAATTTGCTAAGCACACCCGTGTATCTTTTCCTATAAACAACAAAAGAAGTTCTCATCCTTTTGATTTGATTCACAGTGACATTTGGGGACCTTCCACAATTCCAAATATCTCGGGGCTCGATGGTTTGTTTCTCTAATCGATGATTGCACTAGGTCACATGGATATTCTTACTCAAACACAAATCTGATGTAAGTAGTATTGTTCCTAATTTTAATTCTATGGTTCAAAATCAGTTTGGAGTTAAAATTAAGAACTTTAGATCGAGATAATGCTAGAGACTACTTTAATCAGATTTTGTCAACTTATTTTCAAAAGGAAGGGATAATCCATGAGTCATCTTGTGTAAACACACCACAAAAAATGGGGTGGCTGAAAGGAAAAATGGTCATTTGCTCAACACTACTCGAGCATTATTGTTTCATGGAAATGTCCCTAAGTCTTATTGGGGGGAAGCTGTCCTTACATCTACATACATGATTAATAGATTGCCATCAAGAGTATTAGATTTCAAAACTCCTATGGCAGTTCTTTCTACCTTTTATCCACATTTTAGGACAACAAATAATCTCATACCTAGAATCTTCGGTTGCACCTCTTTTGTACATGTTCATAATCAGCAAAGGGGAAAACTAGATCCTAGAGCAATCAAGTGTGTCTTTCTTGGTTACTCCGCTACACAAAAGGGGTATAAATGTTATCATCCTCCTTCTCGAAAACCTATATTTCAGTTGATGTTACATTTGTAGAAAACAAACCTTACTTTCCACAATCTTATCTTCGGGGGAGAAGTCATTAGCTGAATATAAAGAATTTGAGGTCCTTAATCTTGACTTACCTCCTAATAATCTTCCAATCCGAGCTCCCACTTCGATCAACCAATCCCTAATCAATCAACTCCTAACCAATCAGCCTCCAATTCGATCAACAGCTCCTCATGAATCGTTTACGATGAATCCGTTACGATTGAGCCTATTCTCGAACAAGAGTCCACTCCCATATCTCCTCGTATTTATGACTCTATGAGATTTCCTCGGGTATACTCAAGAAAGACAGCTGCCCGGACCAAACACAAGTTCAAGATTCCCATCCGAGTTTTGCAAATGAATTTCCGGTAAGTTCGACTCTCCTTTGCATAAACAAATAATTGATATGCCTGAAAATGACTCGCATCTTCCCATTGCTGTTAGAAAAGGTACTAGAGAATGCACAAAGCGACCCTTATATCCACTATCTAACTATGTGTCACTTGACCGCCTATCACCATCTCATAAAAATTTCATTGTGAGTCTAAACACCTTTTCTATTCCAAATACTTTATCTGAGGCATTGTCTAAAGAAGAATGGAGGAATGCAATGAGAGAAGAAATGGATGCACTAGAAAAAAACCAGACTTGGGAGATTGTTGAAAAACCTAAAGGAAAGAATCTTGTGGGCTGCAAATGGGTTTTTACCTTGAAATACAAAGCTGATGGTTCTCTTGAGAGATATAAGGCACGATTGGTGGCAAAGGGTTATACTCAGACTTATGGAGTAGATTATCAAGAGACATTCGCTCCGGTGGCAAAGATGAATACTGTGAGAATTCTACTCTCTTTGGCAGCTCATTTTAATTGGCAACTTCAGTATGATGTGAAGAATGCATTCTTACATGGAGACCTAGGAGAAGAGATCTACATGAGTATTCCACCGGGATTTGAAGGAGAAAAAACAACAAACAAAGCATGTAGATTACGGAAAGCACTATATGGGCTCAAGCAATCACCTAGAGCATGGTTTGGGAGATTTTCCAGAGTTATGAAAGCTTCGCTACAAACAAAGCCAAGGTGATCATACCCTCTTCATTAAACATTCGGCAAGAGGGAGAGTAACAGCACTTCTAGTGTATGTCGATGATATTATTGTCACGGTGACGATGATGAGGAGAAACAAACAGCTAAAGCAAGTGTTTGATTAAAGAGTTTGAAATAAAAGAGCTAGGAAGACTTAAATACTTTCTTGGCATTGAAGTTTCTTACTCTAGACAGGGAATTTTTGTCTCACAACATGAAGTATGTGACTCGATCTCTTGAAGGAAACTGAAAACTTGGTTGTAAACCAAAAGAGCCACACCTATTGAGCCTAATAGA
Source organism: Eucalyptus fibrosa (assembly GCA_017140475.1). Classification (NCBI taxonomy): domain Eukaryota; kingdom Viridiplantae; phylum Streptophyta; class Magnoliopsida; order Myrtales; family Myrtaceae; genus Eucalyptus; species Eucalyptus fibrosa. Next base: position 60,549,525 of record CM029507.1, on the reverse strand, counting down.
AGGCTTGGAGATGCAAAGGAAGAACCTGCTGTAGATCGAGAAATGTATCAAAGATTGGTTGGGAAACTTATCTATTTGGCTCATACTAGACCTGATATTGCCTATTCAGTAAGTGTGATTAGTCAATTTATGCATGATCCAAGAGAATCACACTTACAAGCCGTCAATCGAGTGCTACATTATTTAAAAGGAAGTCCCGGAAAAGGAGTCATATTCAGAAGAAATCAAAAACTGATGCTGCAAGCTTATACCGATGCCGACTATGCAGGATCCATGGTGGATAGAAGGTCAACATCTGGTTATTGTACATTTCTTGGTGGAAATTTAGTGACTTGGCGGAGTAAAAAACAGAATGTAGTTGCAAGATCAAGTGCTGAATCAGAATTTCGAGCAATGGCTCAAGGAATATGTGAGCTATTATGGCTTAAAATAATCCTAGAAGACTTGAAAATCAAGTGGGAGGGTCCTATGAAGCTGTATTGTGACAATAAATCAGCAATTAATATTGCTCATAATCCCGTACAGCATGATAGGACGAAGCATATTGAAATTGACAGACATTTCATCAAAGAAAAGATAGAAGAGGGGTTGATCTGCATGTCCTACATACCTTCCGTGAGATCAACTAGCTGATGTGCTAACCAAAGGACTTAATGGTGGGATCTTTCATGAAATAACCTCCAAGCTGGGAATGGAAGACATCTATTCCTCAGCTTGAGGGGGAGTGTTGAATTATCTTGATTTTTAGGATCTGATTATTAGGAATATTCAATCCTGATTTTTTGGGTCCTAATTATTAGGAAATAGCTGTAAATAATTAGTTAGGAAATGATTTATTAGTATCCCTTGATTTGTGGGATTATAGCTATATTTTACAGATTTGTTTTTTCCTAGTTAGTACTTGTAGAAGTCTTATAAATAGCTTTGTAATCCTGGTACAAAATATTGAGAATGATCACAATTCTTTTCTCTAAATTCTTCAGTTACCAAACTTGTTATTTTATTGAGAAATTGTTCTCAATAATAGAAATAGACAAAAATTATTTCTAAAAAGAAATTGTTCCCTAGAACAAATGTGTTACCAAACAGACTCTAACATTCTGGACATGAAAATGGAAAAGTGGTGTCCGTAAAAAATGCGACTGTATGGATCAGAGTGGCAGAAGAATTCCTAAGAGCTCAGATGATAACGGTTTAATTTTAACGTTAGAAGTTAAGAACATCAGATAAGTCTCACCTTTCTTGCATGACAATGAAGGACCAGGACAAATTTTACCCCGACGTACATCACACCAAGGTATGACTAGGACTGAATTACCCTCATCATATTCAGTTGAGGAAGATGAATTCCGGCATTACCTAATGTTAGACGTCTATTGGGGTGAAAAGCTGGTTTCTGACTGACTAATTTCCTGAATTTCATAATTCTTTTCTGCTTTTTTTTATCCAAATATCCTAGAATAAATTCTCTTGGAACTTCCTAAGCATCCTCAAAGAAAATAGGAGATCGCAAGTCAAAGACTTGGATACTTGATGAAATTAAGACATGCAGGGTATTACTCATTGTCTATGTACAACCAAACGAATGAAGATTAATTTTCTTTTTTCCATGAATTTTTCTATGTTTTTTTTCCTCTAGTGAGAGGATGGCCAAATGGAAAAAGTAAGACCGTGCTCTTCTTGCTTGGCTAAGATGTGTCAATACTGTTCTTTGATAGGATGAATGTCAAAAAGTACCTTTCATCCCTGTATGATAAGTGAAAGGAAGCTTGAATGCTACCTTTCATCCCTGTACTTTTACGCATTTTCTAATCAAATACCTATACCTCTAATTTATCGAATCAAATCCTTCTATGTTCACAAGTTCTCTAATCAAGTCTCTTAGACATCAAATCGTGCCCAATTCAGCTGACATGGTCTTCAAAATATGGCATGGATAAACTTTTTTCCAACATAAATATTCACAGTTATCCACATTGGCTAAATCCTATTTGCATCATACTCCAACGTTATTCACATTGGCTAAATTTTTCCACAGCAGTGTCCTTGTAGGTTTTGACATGACTAAAGTTTATCTGCATCATATTGTGGCGTTGTAGGATGGTCGCGTCAGCTGAATTTGGCGGAATTCGATGTTGAATGGGTTTCATTAGTGTTGAAGAAATATTTAGTGGTGCTATAGTAGTTAGTAGGTGAGTTTTAATTAAAGTAATTAGGGTTTTTGGATGTCTCTTATGCTTTATTATTGCAGTCATCTTATGTACTCTTTCATTAAGCTATCGAGTAAAGATGAAGCCTCTTAATCTCTTCTCTCTCCCTCTCTCTTGAAGATCCTAAAATATTTACATGGTATCAAAGTAACCAGGAGAGATGGACCCAAATCTAAAGCCCCAACTTTTGTTCCTCCCTGAAATTAGTAACAGAAAAATTCTATCCTTCCTCAATGTCAAGCTCCTAGGCCCACCTTCCTCGTTCAATGCCATCAACACTGTGCCTCCAATCTTGTGCTCTCAGAGGTGGATTCACTATCCACTACAACATCCCTCGTCATCCTAGACTTTCGATCAAGTCACAATCAAACTCGCCACGCTCTTTCAGATATCATCTTTTCTGTTAGTTGCAAGCTGGACGTACCAGCTTGAGGGGTACTGTTGCAATATATTTAGTGGTGTTATTAATTAGTATTGGGTGAGTCTTAATTAAGGTAATTTGAATTTTTTAGTGCCTCATGCCCTTTGGATCCTCTCTCTGAAAGATCAAAAAGGAGTCACAAGCATGCAAGTCCAAGTACAATAAAAAATCCTAGCAGACATCTCAACCTAGAGTTCCAGGAACTAGTTTAATTACCAACTGAACGCCATTATTTTACCTTCTACAGAATGGTTGTCAGTGCCAAGCTGTCTGTCGTGATTAGACAAAAAGAGGAAGACGGAGCTGTTCACAAGATTTCCCAGAGCAACTAGAATTCCAAGGCAAAACTGTGCCAGCAGATAAAATCCGGGAATGGAATAATGCCACAAGCCAAAAGTTTCCCAAATCTCCATATCCTGCAATAATGGTTCGCAAGAAAAATAAATTGTGATGCTAAGCAAGCCACCGGAGCAAAAGATAGCTGAAAATACCTTCCGTAGTTTCATATTGAGGACAGCAAATGCCAAATTGAAGACATAAGTGCTAGCAGTCCAGAGGAGAATAAATACGAGAAGCAAGCCATTTAACCGATGGAAGAGAAACACAGAAGGGAAGGCATACAAGACATAGCCAACATAAGCAAGTAGTCCGAAAGAACATAAACTTGCAAAGCAGAAGCTCCAAAATGTCAGAGATAGCAATAAAACCTGCATATTCCAAAGCAAGCTTTAGTCAATGATTCAGGTAATTTTCATTGCCCGTGCTATAAGAATTTATAATAATCGAAAGAGTTCAAAGACATGCAGCTTAGCTACACTATACAGATGAGGTCAACATACTAATCGACTGAAATGAATATCTTTTTTACCTGATATTTATGAATCAGATATTGTAACTATAAGAGGATTTTAAAAAATTAATTGTTTAGAACCAGCATGACATAGATGTTTCGTTTTTTTACATTTTTCCTCCAAATCAATAAAACCAACACTTTCTTCCCCCAATAACCATCTTTTGCATATGGCCAACACATGTGAAGCTACTTAAGGAAGTAACTCCAGCCCCCTGGCTCTAACAATTGGCTAGTCTTCTGGAGTGGGTACGTTGGGCTCTCCATGATCTTTGCTTCTTATGCAAGCAATCAATCTAATGTCCCTCGCACAGAAGTAGTTTAACTTTTTCTCTTTTTTTTTTGGCTATGAGGCACTTGTGATTTTTGGTATGCAATCTAACTTTTTTTGGCACAGCAAAGTTCCATTTGCATTTTTGCAAAACAACGAAAAAATTATGGATGGCTCACAGAGGTCAAAGCAATTCAGCTTAGAGATGAGTCCTCTAGGTGATAATGAGATTCCAGAGAAACAGATGTGGAACTCATACCGGAAATCCATAAGTGAAAAAGTTGATGCTAAATGCCTGGAAAACGCTCCTCCCTGATAGGTTACTGTACCTTAACCTAGACCTGCAAATTCGAAAAATTATAGTGAAAAATCTACATAGAACAGTAGATACGTTATAACTCACTGTGAAACATTAGATGGTAGGTTATAAGCATGTCTACTGCAGATAGTCTCACGGTTCACTCAGTGAGATGACATGTTAGTAAGAAAAAGATTTACAAGATGCAAAAAAGGTATATAACATCACTGCCAGTTCCAACTCTCTCACAACACAGAAACTGTAGGGTGGAGATGCAGACTTATTGCAGCAGTGGAGATGAATTGGGAAAAAAAAAGAAAAGAAAAAAAGCATCAAACTGCCATACCCAAGGTGCCTAATCAATTAAAATGCCACCAAAAATCAATAGAAGCACAAGCCGAACCACTATGTAAGTAAATAAATCAGCGTGTCACTAATAACACCAAGTCGTTCCTCTTTCTGCTGGATGTGTTGTACTTTTCCAAATAGTCCTAGACATCTTTGCTTTCAAAAGGTTGGCAAAACTTCTACTTTCGCCACCTCTCACATGAAAAACACTTCCTGTGGTTCCTTGACCCCCAACAAACTTCCCATTATTCCTTATACCTCTCAGGGAGTAGAGATTGATCATGCTCCCAAAGAGCAACTTACACTTCCAAAACTTATGGAAAATGTTTTTGAGTAGCTGAACCTCTAATACAGACAAATGATCATAATTTACAAGAGGAACAAATATAGAGGAGGACAGAACTCTCAGAGCTCTTTTTGGTTCAAACGTCTACTTGACTAGTTCAGTTGTCTGTCATCAAATAATTGTAAATATAGCCACCAGGGGACATGCATAAATACTGATGTATCCATTGAGCTTGTTTGTATATCATGTTTCAGTTTCCTAAAGAAAAATTGAAGTCGTACAGTTTTCTTTTTCCACAAAATGACCTATCTATTAAAATACAAGAGAGTCCTTAGTTCTGAAAAGCACCTTGAACTTTCAAGTACTATGAACTTTACCTTGATCCGCTGATTAAAAAGGAATGCTTTGAGAGAAGAAGCGGCTCCATTAAATCGCTTTCCGAAGTGGACATTATGACATCCATGTCTTCAAGATAGTCACGAATTAATGATAGCTGAGAAGTGCAGTAATAATGGTGACGATTAAGAACTTCATCAGGTTGGAAAGCAGATAATACTACTCAAGAAGAAACATATATGGACTAGTTCATGCATGACTTAGTAACATGTATGCTTATGCTATGATATCCTACATATTAATCTATAGAGAGAATGAAAGAAAACTTCAACTTGATAGTCCATAAGGTGTTGGCAGTACAAGCTAACTTCTGTCTAAGCAGTGAGTTCTGCAACAGATGATTCTCTTTACTTATGATGAACTTTTAATAAGATGAGTAGAGCTCCGTGACATGCATGTCGTATTGGCAAGAAACCAGTTTCTCACACCCAAGACCCTAGATGTTTTTGTCTCAAACATCTCACCTATAATTAGAGAGCCATTGACAGTTCCTCTCGCATACTAACCCAGAAGAACTAGAGGTCGTTGCATGAAAAGTGAAGTACTAGGCTGGGGGAATATTTGGCTGATCAGTAAAGTAGGTATTCTACCAGTAAACCATATTCCAGTACAGGGAAGAGCCACAACTTCAAAATTAATAAGCCTTTGCAGGCCAGTTGTGAATATATTCAAATTATGCATCCTCCATAGCTCCAATCATGAAGCTTATGAAGATTTGTCTGAGATGTCCGCTGATTGAGGCCTCTCCTGTTACTTTCCTAATTCTTTGTTTGCGAATTTGTCATACAAGACATAAGTGATGGATCTATGTACGACACTATAGGCAAGAAGCTAGAGTCAAGAATGACAACTTAGTCAAGGAAGACTCATTCTGAACAGGATCTGCTCACCAATATGTAGAAGGATAAGAGAGAGACACCACAACACAGTTGTGACCAGTCTGACTTAGCAGTTATTTTGTACAAGCCAACAAAGTCAGCGATCCTCACAAAAAGTTCAGAAAACTCGATCGGAAGTTGGTAGCTATACAACAGGAGAATGTTGAAACCTGCATAAAGCAAAAGAAACCTCCACCACCTTGAAATGGAATGTTGAGTGTAATCAGTAGATTTAAAAGTATAAAGTATGGAGAGTAGTCGCTGAAGCTAGAGCTGCCGATCTGGGAAGGTGAAATGTGGACTACTTACCGAAAGAGCCCAAGAAAGTTGCTTGTCAAAGACCAATCCACGAGGCCAATGCAGCTACAAATAAAAAATGGGAAAGAAGTCCACGATGGACTACTTATCCCCACGGCTAACTGTACAGCAGGCAACAACAGGCAGCATGACGTTCTGAGATGAGACCCTTTGAAAGAAATTATACCATAATCAGACAACCATCTACTCGATTATTTTTAATCAGGACTACTCAGCTGATGTAATATTCTATATGTTACATACAGATTTATGTGACGTTTTATAGAACTGTCTTGATCAATACCATGATTTATCCTTAGTGAAGAAGAAACTAAAATGCAATTGCATGGTAACCAAACAATACAAAGTTCCAGATAACGCACTGAAACTTTATCATGCATACTAAACTTAAACCAACCTATGTAGCCACGAGAAGAACAAAAACATTCCAAACAAGAATCTCCTCGCAAATCTTGTCCAAGCCTATCCCCTGATATTCTCCTTAAAGCAACAAAAGCTATGGATATTTGAATGACCAAAAAATACAATTCAGAAGGCAGTGTCCATGAGTAAATTCTGCAAAACTCAAACCAAATTTTGTTATGACCGTGTATCACTAAAGCATTACTGATGATCTTTGCAATAACTTCACGAAATTAATACTTATAAAGGTTACCTTTCAAATCCGGCTAACTTTGCCCACTTAAAATTGATTGCAAACCATTGATCTCCCTCAATAGCCCATGTGAAGTGGAATATGGCATGTAAAAAGACAGCCAGAAAGGAGAACATGCAAATAAAATATGATACCAAATGGTGCCTCTTGGATAGATAACCTGATAGCAGCCCAGATGACGTCATACTTAACATCATCAAAAAAATTTCCTTTATGGCAAAGGAAAGAGAATTGGACCAACAATCCATTATCGTCAAAAGTTACGACAAGATAATTCTCCTGACAATCTCAAAAACCAACTGTGAAAAGAAAACACTTCCCCAGAAAAATACAAGTCCAAGGAAAATGGAGAGTATCGCTTGCTACTTAATAAGAAGAACATGCAATGCGAAAATCAACAGAGGAGAACAGGAATACAAGAACGGGAAACTGGTGTAGCCAAAGAAATGGCTGCTTTAACTGTGAGGGTCTGTTCGAATGAATAACTTGAACTAGCACAAACCAAGTTGGAGACCCGCAAGAGGCAAGGCATGAGGACATTAGAGGGTTAGAAAAATGGCAGTACATATAAGGTTCTAGAACTTCCGGCTAGTAAGCACAACCGCCTTTGTGCATGCTGATATTTATCTTGAGCATTTATTTTCATATCCTTCATTGAATGTTAGAAGTGCTTGTCGTGGTTCTTTTCCATGAAAGTAATATCTAACTTTTTCAATGGCTCAAGTAGAGGGGGGCGCAGATGGCACCAGTAAAAGAGACGTAGAAGCAGCATAGGCATAAAACCCATACAAAAAAAGCAAAAACAACATTTCCTTTTGTGCTGTTTCGAGGATAGAAAGCACTCTACAATGGACAAACGACAATAACGTCAATATAAAACCTCTCCTAAGATAGTATTGATTAGGAGATGAATACATTACGAAGAGAAATGGTAGCACAGCTTTTTACCTGCTTTTGAGCCATCGAATTGCATGATAAGAAAAGCCGACAAATCAACCAGAGATATCAGATTCCAACTGAGTAAAGCAGCTGGAGAGATCACGAAATGAAATGAAGTTCCATTAGAATAGCCAAGTAAAAACATTACAAGAAAACCCATGAGGAATCAAGCCATCATGACAAAGTAAAATGTTAGTGACTCAATCGACCAACGGACGAAACGTTCAGGACTTTCGTTTTTCTTATCCCTCCAATACCATGTCTTGACAGCCTAAAACAAGCGAAAGACACCAAACAGATAGAACATCCATCATCCTCGAACACTATACCTATGCATATGCACACAATGATTAATAACTCATCCATCGTATCACCTACCACAATCTCATTGAATCCCTATTAGTGAACAAAACTACGTCACGGTAAGCCCGACCCTGTCATCCCAGAGCCACCATGCTCCAGCACTATCAAAATTCTCCAGTAAACTTCGACAAGCAAGACAGGTACCTGTTAAAGAAGCATTTGCAACACTAATCCGTTCATGATTTTCCCCATTGCCAGAACCCCTGTCGGCCTGCTGCCCCTCCGGCCGAATAAGCCACCAAACGTGATGGACGAATCAATACCGCCCAGAAACCATCACACCACGCCGATCAGACATCACAATCGGTGCCGAACCTGAAGGGTGATCAGGATCTCTCCGCACAGAACCAGAGGTCCCACGACAGGCGAGAATTCACGAATAACGAACGTGCCGCATCAATCAGCTCTCGAACATTGTCCCACAAAAACTCAGAAACGTTTCGGTAGTTGGAACGGAACGGGGATCAACGACAGGGGAATGAAAAATCTCGGGTTTTCCGAGGGGTGGCGGGACTCTCAGAGGTACGTCGGGTCGTCGAATGGCGAGGGGGCCAACGACGGCGGAGATCTTCGCAGATTCCAATGAAGGGATCGTGCCGGAAGGATCAATGCTGTCGTCGTCCGATGGAGCGAGCAGACGCTGCTGTGCTCGGGGCTCTCCCCTGCTTCTTCTCCCTCGTTCTGCCGCGGCAGAAGAACTGAAATGTAATGCCGTTATGTTCGTTAACGCGATGCGTTGATTTGGGCCCCCGCCAAATACCTCTCCTTGCAGCTTAGGAGCTTAGGCCATGTTTGTCTCTTATTGCATGAGCTCATAGGTTTCTACTATTGCAAATTTTTTTTTTTTTTATGACTAAACTGACAGCCGGCGAGCAAACCCAAATTTTCCTAGGAATTAATTTCAAAAATCCTATCTAGAACACGGGTAACTATTTCCGACCCGACCTTATAACACAGCTTGAATACAACATGAAGTTAGTGTGTTTGGGTAGAGACCGATCGTGTTCAGGTCAATTCCGTGTCGAACTATGGAGCATAGTTAATAATCATGTCGTGTTTGTTGTCAAACTCACCTGATACTTGGATAATTCATCTGTACTCCTTTACTATATGATGTCGGTCATACAAAGTGACGGTTTTAATATCATCAAAATCAAACGATGTAACATTTATTATAACTCCAATCCTCTACGCTCGTTATATGGCAACCAAACATCCAACAATTTAGAGATGTTACCAGTTTGGTCCAATAAGTAATCCTATTTAATTGCTGTGCAGTTGAAAATTAAAATATATTTTTCTAAGTTTGATGCACTTTTGTTCTGAATTTTCTTATTTATCCTTTTCTTTTTTGGGTTTCGAGCAATAACTATGGATTTTGAAAAACTAAATTGAATAATATGTATGATGATAAGAATTGAAATTCATAAAGTATGCATGACATCATAAGACAATCATCTTGAGAATTTCAAATTACTTTCTTTTTTTCTTTTTACATTATAATTACATTGTAATATTCTCATAATTTAATGGCCCGGATTTTACAAATGTTCGAGCAAAATTTTATGGTTGATACCCTAATATATCTTTCTAACAGAGGTCATAAACTTGATGTGTCCAACACATCACTATCGCATCTTCGATAAATTGCTTCATAAGAGATAACGATAATCAACATAACTTTCTTAAGATTTTTTGTTTCTCTAAAACGTTCTTTAAAAGAAATTGTTTCGAAGAGATGAGGACGAATCAGGAAAACTAGTAATTTATTATATATTTTCCATGTAGTCGTCGTATGGGGACGTAGCTCATATGGTAGAGCGCTCGCTTCGCATGCGAGAGGCACGGGGTTCGATTCCCCGCGTCTCCACTTCTTTTATTTCCTCCGTCTTTTGTTTTCTTCTGGTTAAATTATTAACTTTTTCTTATGAGAACATAAATCTCATTGCAAACCAACCAGAAACTTGTAAATTGAAGTTAAACTTTTTCTGGTTAAATTATTAAAATCTTTTTTCTTATAAGAATATAAATCTCATTGCAAACTAGAGACTTGTAAATCGAAGTTGAACTTGACTTATAAATTTCCCAGAGACATTAGTTTGTATTTGAATTTAATCGCACTTTAAAAAGACTGTCCTGGTTTCCATCTGATCAAATTCCTAGGATATTTTATGGGGAAACTAATTATTTATATGATCCCACTCGATGGATGTACACGAATATCTTGTTCCAAAAATAATATATGTATCATAAAAAAAAAATAAAATTTTGAAAAAGGAGAGAAAAAGAGATAAATTCCTAAAAGACCAACCATGGACATGGATTTCTCGACTTGTCATGACCAACTTATCTGAAGGAAATTGATCTCACTAGTCACTAGAAAGAGTTTGGTTCATTTGATCTTTGCAGATTCATAACCATAAATTCAATCAAGGAGTGAATGTTATATTATAACCATAAAAAGAGTATAGAAGATTAATGTATCCCAAATTCTCCTTCATATCAGATAACAATTAGAAACAGCCCAACTTAATGCATATATGTGACAAGAATTATCGCAAATTCTTCATACCAAAAGAATCATTTGAATGACCCAATTGGATAAATCCATGTGGATTTCCTTACCCTAGAAGAAAAAAAATACTTTATAAGTAGATGAAAAAAGATTCAAATTTTAGAACGACCGACAACTAGACATGGGTTTCTCAAATTTGTCGTAATCAACTTGCCTCTCACGCGAGTAATCCTTTACCCTTCTTCTTCTTTCTTTCTTTTTTTTTTTTTTTTTTTGGGCTTTTTAATTAATCCTTTGCTTAAAAAAAATGAAATTAAGAGACAAGTCAATAGAAAATTTGGAAAAAAAAAAATATACCACAAAAGGTCTAAACTAGTATAATTATGACAAATCTATCTAAAACTGATTTTTGGATTGTTAAAACCCCAAACCAGTACAAATTTACTCCAAACTAACTTTTGAATCACTTAAAATCCAAAAACAACACCCTCATGATATATTTACCCTACATTAGTTTCCTCAAATTTATACATAAAATTGCAAAGTTGGATGACACATAATAATAACTTAATTGACATAAGTGTATCAGTTTAAGGTTTTCAGAAACCCAAAAGTTAGTATGAAACATATTTGTTAAGGGTATACTAATTTGGGGTTTCTCGTCATATTAATCCTAGGAAAAAAAAAAAAAAACTTCAACTATTAAATTTTATTTACATGGTGCCCCATCACCGTTAAAAGAATAGTTTTGAGTGATTAATTCCAGTTTGTAATTATCAATCCAATCGGCAAGTCAAGATAATTTAATCACAATAATTATCTAAAACTTCAAAAATAAGGAGAAAAAAGGATATACTGGAATCTGCTTCTAAGATGGTCACGGCTAACAGACGATCGAAATCGGTTCATTGATATTTATCCTGCTTTTATTCCCATTAAGTTCTGTGTTTTTTCTCTCTAGGATTCCATATTTTGACTGAATTCCTAACCTTTAAATTCAAAATTCTTCTGGGTCCCCTTGGCTTTCTCTCTTCTTTGCCTTTTCTTGCTCCTTTTGGCTTTAGGTTTCTGTGCATGGCAAGGTTCTCACATTACTTCTTCTCTAAGAAAGAGCGACAGGAATCCTAGATTAAGGAGGCTAATCTCAGTTTGAGATTGCAAAAGTTTCCTTTTTCTTTTGTGTTTCTTTGTTGATTTTCTTGGGGAGTTATGGTTTGGAGAAGACTTCGTGCATACTGCAGTCAAAAGCTGCTCAAAGGAGCTGTAGTTTTGTTGGGTGTTTCTCTAATTGTGTTTTTCCTGGCATCGTCAGTATTGCACAGCTACAAGCGCTCAAATTACAGTCTGCGCGCGCAAGCTTATTGTGGTTCTTGCTCTTGCATTTGCCCTGTGAAGAGACCAATATTTCCCTCGGCTTCAGGTAAGTCTAAAGGTAGAGATTGAGTTAGTGAGTCAGAGAGACTTCTCGGTTCATGATTGGAAGAACATGTTTTCATGATGGTCCGAGTCATTTCGTGTTTTTTCTTTTTCTATGTTTTTTTTTTTCAGTAGAAGTATTGGAACTCTAGTGTTGATTAAATCCAGACTAACTGGCTGAATTTTCGTTTGTTAAGAACAATTAATGATGAACAAGTCTTTGATTGCATTGGCACCTCCGAGTGTCTGATGGCTTATAGGCAGGTCAGTATGTTTGTATTTCATCTTAGTGGAGTGATGCTGGTAAGGCTTTGTATCTAGTCCCGGGTAATCTTGCGTCCGAAGTGGTCGATTCGTCAATCTCTGTCTCTTTTCCACACAGATTGCGGTGAAAATGATATGAAGCAGAGCAGATCAGATATGTTGAAGGAACAACTGAGCTTACAAGAAACCGTAGGGAAGGAAACTTTGGCACGGGCCAAGGCATTAACAGAGAATGCTAAGAAGACCGCGCTGAGATTCAGGGTCGAGGCCGAGAAGTGCAATGCCGGGGTGGCGGCTTGTGAGCTAAGCAGAGAAAGGGCTGAAGCACAGCTGGTTGAGGAGCGTAAGCTCGCGACGTTGTGGGAGAAACGAGCCCGCAAAAGAGGGTGGAAGGACAGCGATAAAGTATACTTGTACAGATAAAGCAAATGTAACCACAGCAACTAGGTTCTTGATCATGGGCCAATTTATGGAAGGATTCATGAAGCCTTATGTAAAGTGTCGCACCTTTGAATAGTTTTGCTGGTGAATATGAGGAGAGAGGGTGCACTCTTCATAAGAGATTAGATTAATGTGTAAGTCTACTCTTTTGTGCAGCCCTCACAAAGACAAATTATCTACTAGCTGCCCTCTTTTGAGGGCTGCGTATATGTTGAACTTGAATTGCTGATTCTGGACACACAGGTTGTTCTGAGTTTTTGGTGCAATTTCTTCAGTGGCAATTCTCGCTTTTTAAGGAACAACTGCAGCATGCAATTTCTTCGCCAGGATTGTCTTCGATTTTGCTACATCACGTTGTCTTCAACAAACACACTATAAAGCTCTATAAGTAGTTACCCATCTGACAGAGGCCGGAACAAGAACCTAAAGCCACTTGGTTCAGCTTATTACGTTCAATCGACCATAAAAATATATAAATAGAGATTTTGGGGTGTCAAGTACCAAGTCAAGGCTCAAACGATAGACAGTAAAAGGTCTTGGAAGAAGCCGCTCCAAACGAAACTAAGAAAACCATGTGAAAGACCATGAGTTGGGGATGCAAAGAACGATTACTCTTTTATTTCCCAGGTACAGAAGATTAACTTCAGACACCATTGCTGCAAAACCGCAGTTATCATTGTTGATGTCATGAAAACAAGAAATTCACACAGAAGTATAAAATGACAACCCTATAAAAGGAAAATGCAAAGTCTAGATCTAGCCATCAAATATCAAAAATGGACCTCGCCATCAAATATTATAAATGGATCTCTCAACGGGTAAGTTTTTTCTCTGGGAGAAATATACCTAGCCTGAGAAGTTTCCAATAGTTGATGACCACGTCTTTTCAAATATCCCCTTGACCAGTTTCTAAATGATAATAGCATGGTTATAATACAATCTTCCCGCAAAGACGCCAGTAAGATTCCTTGTGGAAGAGAGATTTCTCGAATACCCAGATATCTCGCACAAGGACCTAGAAAAAAAATGCAACAAGCATCATGAGTTTCATGACTCAAAATGGTCATGAAGCAAGTATAATGTCAAATTGAACAGTCACGAATGAATGGATGTCTGAAAATATTTTATAAACAATCTAAAATTACTAAATTAACAGAAAAGTTGAACAAAGCGTGATGCATTTCTTTTCTTTGTTCTTCATGAACAAAGCAATTGTGCCTAATTCGTTGCTCTTAAAAGGTTTTCAGAAAAGTGATCACTCCAGAAGAGCAGCCTCTCTAGAGAAATAAGATGGAGAGCCTACCTCCTTATTTTTATCGCCTGCCACCACATTGCCATTCAAATCATATGCTTCAAACTTCTGCAAAAAAAAAAAGTGCCTGAATTGTAAGAATGAACTAAAACTTCTCACTTAATCAATTTAATTTAAGTGTAACAAAGGATGAATAAGCAACTAAGCATCGACCCACATCTTCTTCCTTCACGTACGATGCACTAGTAAATTTTTGTAATAATAGAAAATCTGTCAGAGAAGGTCAGAGAGAGAAGAATCAGGGAATTATAACTCTGTCCAATTCTCTTAGCTTTTGTAACTTGGTTTAGACCTGTCAAAATGAATCATGCGCCCATATTTAATGGCTAGGTTGTTATATGAGTTAGTTATATTCTGTAAATAGGTCATAAATGAATTTAGAATGGTAAAACCCCAAATAATATGGGTGTTAAATGAATCCACAACTTACTTAGATCCAACCATCCTCTATGACTCTTCACTCTCTCTTCACTCTCTCTCGCTCACACTGTGTTCTTACCTTAGTTTGGGTATATGTTTTCATAGATTGGGTTAAATATGTAAGTGTATTAGCAATATAGATCGAGTCGAGTATGGGTTGGGTCGAGAATTGGTTACTAGATTTGTATTACATGAAAAGGGTCAAAACAGGACAAATGAGTCAATTTGGGTGGGACCATTTTCACCCGACCCAAACTCGACCCCACCTACCCATTTGACAGATCTAACTAGGTTCCAAATTCCTCTCTGCTCTTCATTCTCTCACTTTATCCTACATCAATACTCGCATTTTACCAATTAAATAGTCAAATGAGTTACAATCTTCCTCTTTGTAATTCACACTTAAAGCTCTTAGTTGAATGAGAAATGAGCGGGATCATCATTACTATGTGAATACTAAGACACCAATGAACCCACATAAGGTACCAAAACCTTCTCAAAATTTTGCAATGGAAGACCCCAACATAAACCAGGTGGCTATGATATAATAGTAAAAACAGATGAACTGATGAAATTGCCAAATAAACAAGTAAAATTAGAAGCAAAGTTCCCAATCAGTGAACCGTACCTGCTTAGTAATGAACTCAAGAGTAAGCTGAATGAAAACTTTGTTGACATCCTTCCGGTCAACACCAATCTGAAAATAAAAGCACATGAGCTGACTTCAATTGCACTATGAGAATTCAAAACAAACAAATAGCTTGCACATAAAATAGCATAGCACTCTTTCAGGATACCGAAAATACCAATAAAATAAAGTAAAATAAAATAACCTGCCTTAAAGAGAAGGATGTGGACATCTACTAATTTCAGAGGCCATATGATCCAAACTTCATGGGCCAGAAGAAATCGAAATACAAGCATGAATTTCATTGGACCAGACGTTCATGAAAAAGGCCAATGATGTATAGTACTGATCTGACATACAAAACCCTATCATTTCTCTATGACTGACCGAAGAGAATGATGATATATACTGAAGAAGAGAAGACTATAAACAGTATTCTGTTCGCACTTGGGAGCGCTTTTCCTCAATTTTTATACTTGTTACTGGTTATTTTTTACTCAATTGATCAAGAAGAATTCAGCTAAACAGTCAAATAGTGCACGAATCATTCACCGGCTTCATGATGTTCATAAAAGTGGTTAGAACTTCACCAAGAGATCCAATAAATAACTTGCCAAGCAATGAGTCATCTATTGCTGGTTCTTTTTTCTTTATATTTATTTATTTTTTTTTTTTGGGGGGCAGAGCCAACTAGTGCAGATTCCTCCTCTGCTGCAACCATTTGCATGGACACTTCAGTCTCATTGAATAATGAAACAGCCAGTAAACCAGCTTTACCACACATATACCTCACAATTCATAATACATCAACATTGTACTGGAATTTATTTTTGAGTGCTTACATATATTCTCAATGTTCACAAGACTGCTCAAATACATACAGAAATAACATTATCTTACAAATTTGGGCATAAGTAAGATTGAACTCAATAAGTAAATGCTGAATACTTGCCAGCCTAGCTCGCAAAGTTCGTATCTTCACAACTGGTTCAATCATTTCCCAATAAACCTTACTCCACATGGATTCCCTCATCTTAATGTCATTTTTCAGAGTCTGTCAAACAAAGAACAATGATGTTCCAGATAAGGCATTGTACTTCATAAAGACAGAATATCACGAGAAAAAGATTGAACTAAATGAGACAATCAGCATAGAGAGGGCACGGAGATTGGAGACCAGAAACATACAGAGTACATCTTCTCTGTAACTGGCTTCCTCAATGACTTTTTATCACCGTGGGCTAATAGATAATTTATCTGGAGAAAAAGGAAAGATAAGATTGCAAATCCTGGAAAAAAGTCAAATTTGCTACATAAAGTCTAGAAATTCTAACAAACACGCGTTGGATTAGCAAATTAACTCAAGAACCTCATAACTGTTAGCATAATGACTGTCATATCTTGGTACGCATGAACATTGACCAGCAATTGCATATACCGGCGCATTTTCAACTTATAGGGACTTTAGTCAAAGTAATGAGCTGCAGAAATTTAGTTTTCAGACAAATTACATAATTAAGAGAAGATACCTCCTTATATAACTTTATGGCCTCCTCATAGAACTCCTTTTTTGAGTATCCGAACTTCCTTAGCTTAGCGATGGCATATGCACTTTTAAGCTTTAGGATGAAAAATCAGAAAAATAAAATAAAATAAAATTTTGATCTGGGTCAGAGTGTATCAAATGAAAAGCAGTGAGAAGTATATATGAGTGCCATACAAAAAATCACCTCTAAGATGACATCCTGTTTGGTTCTCGTCCAACCACTCCGAGTGAACCATCTGAGAGACAATAAATCAAAATCTGCATAGAAAGGCAAAAGTATCTGCCAGACAACCATAGCCATATGAAAGCAGCAAAAATATTATCCTTTATGTCCTTTTACCTAGTAACACCAACTAATCACCTGACAAAGCATTCTTGTTTAAAGCTTAAACATTTGAAATTATAATTTTAAAAAACAAAGAGATTCAAAACATGACACTCTTCCATAAATATGATTTATGGTACAGCTCAAAATAACCATCTGAACAAGATTCGATTTGCTCAGCCAAGTTCAACTAAAAAACAAGACCTTCAAAAAACCTACCTCTTCCAGAATGGAATCGGTTCTCGTGGGGCGTATGGTTCATAGACAATCCCTGGACTCAACATGGTCACCTGAAAAGCACCCTGCATACCAGACAATGCAATAACAATTCATAATATGACACTTTTTCAGAGAAGCATGGAGTTCTACTGATTCCATTCAGAAAGTTGGATACGCTTTTCCTGACATAAGAACTCCTAATTGCTCATCAAGCTCTTTCCATGAGAAGTTTAATAAAAGTGATTTAATTATTTATTTTTTATGTGAAAGAGGGCTATTCCCATATTGTTTGTAGTGTTGCCTTTCATTTAAATTTATCATATTGTAGGGTTTGGATACTAAGAAGAAATGCATTACAAGTTATGCGAGGTTATAAACCATGATTAAACATTTTACTAAGCAATTATATTTTGTGCTAAATACTAAGCGCACAAAAGAAACGCTGTACTGCCAGAGTAGTGAAAAAGGCAAACATACCATCTGTCGAGCTTGCGGAGGAGCTTTTACTTGTGTTGTCATAAACCTTGCCCAATTCGAGAATATTAAGAACTCGGCATTCTAAAGACAAGACAATAGATCTATTGAATAACATCTCCATGTGAAAATATCAGACAAATCAGCTCTGAAAGGAATAAATCAGAAGCAAAATAGTATCTGTGACCAATGGACATAAAAGCTTAGCTTCCAGGAGTTACCTTTTTTTCCTGAAGAGTCAAGGCACTTGCACGAGTCAAAACAAAAGTACTCTGTCCCTTGTGTGAGAAAGACGAAATACCCCGGCAATTAAACTCAGGAACTAAAATTACAGAGGACAATCACTAGAGCATGTCAGCCAAAATAACATTCTTAAAAAGGATTAAAGGAGGCAATAATTTTGATAACTGGAGGAGAAAAATCACAACCTGGACCTAACATATTCCCACCTACAACATAGATAAAAAAGTACTCAAAGTTGAAATGCAGCACACATACAGATGTACTCTAGACTAGAATTTATAAACACTGGCATTTCTTCTACAGTCTCATCAACTGACAATGCATCTAAAGATGAGTAATGTGCAACCTTCGGAACAATCTATTTTGAAAGACTCTTACATGCCCAACAGACTGCTTACAGGTTTCCTCTATCCGACACTACCATATCAACCCATTCTTCACACAATCAACCGAGTTTTGTTATTGAGCAATGTAAAAACTACAACATTAACAAAAAGAATAAATAGAATAGATCACCGGAAGAAATAGAAACTACCTTTTGGAATCACGCGTGAATAGCCCCTTGAGCTCCCAAGCCTGCAACAGGGGAAGCGTTAAGTTAACAAATTAAAACTTCAGGGTCAACTTCCATAATCAAGATAACGAATTACTTCAATACAATTGTCAATCCTCATTTCCAAACACCACCTCACAACAGTCCTACTGCAGCCCACAAAAAGTGAACAGGTGCCTCATTCTCAGCTAAGACGTGTACAACGAAGGACGCCGTTCTTTCAGTAAATACAAAAAGACTCGATTTTGCTCGTTCTAGAAGAAAACCCATTCTCGCGCACAGAAACCCAAATCAAACCATCCAATTCTTTCGCCAAAGGAAGACGACCCAGTTCAATAAACAGTCTTCCGCATCGTTTCGTCGAGAATCAAGCGAAAAAGCGCGAGACAGATCGAGAAGAAGCGACTCACAGCTGCGAGAGTCCTCGGTTATGCGAGGACCCGAGGAGAGCGCGAAACGTGTGCGGTGCTCGGTACGCCATTTTCGGGTCGTCTTCCTAGTTCGATTCAGATCGGAGACATTGCTCGATCTTGAAGATGTCGCAAGCACGCACGAACGAACGCTCGGCGTCGGGAAGTTGCAGGGCTTTCGGAGGGTTTAAGGAGAGAAGTTCGTGTTACAGCAGTCCGTCCATTTCTGGCCCTTAACTTTTGGGAAATGTATTGAATCGCGGCCCTGAATTTTAATTTTTTCGATTGGGTCCTCTCACTATTTTTTTTTTTTTTTTTTTTTTTCATATTGGTCTTTCTGCTCATGTTGTAAGGAAAACCTGTGACTCTTAAGCTGCCAACCCCCACAACATGAAATGAAATGGAAGTAAAAATCACATGAACAAAAAATCTCAAAATAAGATAAAACAAATCTAGTGAAAGAAGGAAATGGAACCAGAAAAACAGCACGGGAGTGGAGCAAAGGGGAGGTTGCTTTGTTCCTTCGGCATTGGCCGTGATAGTGAGGGGCCAATTTCCCTTATCAAGCTTAGGCAGATATTGCTCACATCTTAACTGCTTAACACTATACCTTGAATCTCCAACATGCCCGACCCGACTTTGGGCCCGTTTGGTTCAACTTTGGAAAAATACCCTTGAGAGAATGCAAATGTTTTTTAGGTAAATGAGTTTTCCAAAATATCACACCGTTTGACAAAACCCAAGTTTGTAATGGGCTTTTGTTATTTTTTTTTTTTTGATCTGAAAAAATCCGGTGGCCGGTGGCCGACTAATCGCTAGCCAACTGCCAGACAGCTAGATCTAGTTGCCTGAGGTCGCGACCTCAAGCGATGCCACCTAGGGGCGTGACCTCAGACGACGGTGACCTCAAGTGACATCGTTGTCTAGGTCGCAAAGGCTAGATCTAGCCACCGGAAGGCCAAATCTGGTCTCCGAACCACCAAATCTGGTGGCCTACAATCGTGGAGGCTAGATCTAGTTGCTAAACCGCCAGATCTAGCAACTTGAGGTCGCGGCCTCAATCGACGTCGCCTGGCGCACGCAAACTAGGTAGTGGTCACCAAGGACGCACAACCCCCAAGCGGCAATGGCGGTGCCTACCAGAGAAGCCCAACTCTCAGCGGGGAAGAAGAAGATGAATAGTGACATGGTGAACAATGAAAATTGCATCTCAAAATATCAATGCTCAAAGCAACTCTTTCCCAGCATTTAGGTTTCAGCATTGGGAATGCTTATATTTAGCAAATGAGCTTTTGAAAATATTTGCCAAACACAAAAAAAATTTCCCCACCCAAAGCCCCTTGCAAAGTTGAACCAAACAAAGCCTTCATCCTCGGTCTTTTATTTTTGGACCGGATCATGAAGTATGTAATTGGATTAGCCACACGTTATTACGCGACAATGCTCACCTGCTCAAAAATCACGTTAGTTACTAGATTCCTCCTTAAGATATCACTAGACACTTATATATATTGGATTGGGAGTGGCTCACCGACATGCGCAACCTAACTTCATCCTTGATCTTTTTTTCAAATCAAATCATGAAGTCTGCCATTAGATCAACCTCATGTTGTTATGCAACAACACTCACCTGCTCAGAAATCACATTAGTCACCAGATTCCTCCTTAAATATCACCAAACACTTGTATATATTGGAAGTGGATCACTAATCAACCATCGGTTCCGATATCATTTGTTGAGAGTGTGCAGTAGAAGTCTAATATCTTTACTAGGGAGATCACCAAGAAAGAATCCAAATCCAAGCCTGTCAATATCCGGTTGGACTCATTTGCACTCAAAATTTGAGCTAATGAGTTATGGGCCAATTATAACAAATTAACTGCTCAACATTACATTAATTCTCTAATGTGTGACGTTTTTAATATAACTCATACATGTATTCTAACAAAATCCAGCCCATTTACACTAGAAAGGCAAATAGACCTAAATCATTCAATTGCAAAGTGATGGCCTCTCTCTCTCTCTCTCTCTCTCTCTCTCTCTCTCTCTCTCTCTCTCTCTCTCTCTCTCTCTCTCTCTCTCTCTCTCTCTCTCTCTCTCTCTCTAGGTAGGATACAGTGGTCATAATTAAGTATTTCATACATTTTTGTTTTTGGTGTATTAAAGAACTTTTTTTAGTATATTCATAAATATTTCTACAACGTTTTGCATATTTTGTGTAAAAGTATTTTACCAATAGTAAGAAAAAAGACAAATTCTTTAACATAGTAAAAAAAAAAAAAAAAAAAAAAAAAAAAAAACTTAAAAGTCTCTTTTTCATTATTGCTCTTAAGTTATCCATTCTTATCTTTTTTACCTCAAAAGCTCACTTTCTTGGTGGATTTTTTATTTTTAATTTCATTAGCCTAAAATATATATTTACTGAATATATTAATCCTCACTATTAGTGAGATATTTTTACACAAAGCATATAAGACGTTATGAAAATATCTAAGAATACACTAAAATATTATGCATAATAAGATATCTTATTATCTTTTCATAAACACTTTAGAGATGATGTTAATTTTTGTCAATAAAAATGAATGAGATTTCATTGACATTTTTTGCAAAAATATTGTTATTTTATGCCATTTTTTGCTCATTTAATTTCATCTTTCAAGTTTCGCGCTGGAGAATGTAATAATGATTTTATTTTGGAAATCTTCAAAGGAATTTTTTTTTTTATTTACCTGATTATATATAAGAACACAGATAAGATGGGATTTGATGGTGATATGCACAACAAAAGTGAAAATTTACAAATAAATGATCATGCTAAAAACTTGTCTATGTTAAAGTTATTTCGAGATTCTACTAGACAATTCATCCATTAATTTGATGGACTACATAGAAAAGAACGAGGTTTTAGGAAATTTCTCTTTTCGATGAAACTAATTTTTATGGAAGTAAAATGTAACAATTAATAAATGTAGTGCCTTTAAATATATGTGGGATTTTTGTCTTTTTGGTAACTAAATCCTACATAAAAGCAGAAAAACCAAAAATAAAAGGGAAATATATAGTGAGGGAAATTTTGTCTTTATGGTAAAAATGGACTGATTTTTATGAAAGTAAATCTGACAGTTAAAAAAAAAAAAAATCTAGTGCCTTTTAATATGTACATGGGGATTTTATCTTTTTGGTAACTAAATCCTATAGAGAAGTAGAAAAAATAAAAATAAAAAGAAGGTAAATAAATTTTCGAGTTTAGTGGTAAAATGAAAAATGTTCTTATCTTTGATTTTCCTTTCCTTTAAGGCACGAATTTTACCATTAATGGAATGAACATAAGACACGGGAGCAAAGGCAATCAATCAGCAGCAGCCTTTATCCTCGTACAGACAACGAAGCGTCGCCCGGTCCCGATCGCTGTGTCCTCTTGTCTGTCACCACCGCAGAACGACCGTCACGCCCCCGTTGTCATCCCTTCAACATCTCTCTCTCTCTCTCTCCGCCATAATTCATACTCACCGTACGCGCTCTGGCACCCGCAAAGGATCGACACCATCGTCGAGAAATGGAGCCCGTGGTGATCCATTCGTGGTCTGCTCCCAGGTCGCTCAGCACCGGCCTCATGTACTCCTTTGCCCAGGTGGGTCCTTCGCCTCTCCCTCTGTTTTTGCTCCTACCTTCGTAAAGCGCCGTGCTCTGTTGTTGTTGTTGTTGGGGTCACTGTTGTCGGGTCGCTCGTGCGCGAGCTGGAACGTTGTTCTTTTGGGCTGAGATATTGATTACGCGTCGGTTGATTGATCGTTCGAACGTTACACATCTCGCGTGGCGTCGGCAGTTGGCTGCGGAAATGGTGTGCGTGTCATTCCTTCGCGTGTTTTGTCGGTGACGGTTTTGCGTTTGATGCGGTCCTCTGTATGTATGGTCATTTCTGTGCTCTCAGAGCTGTAGCGTCATTTTTTTTTATCTTTTGCTTTTAATTGCTTTTATCACGTACAAAAAGGAACCGAAGGAAAAATACTTTCACCGTTTACGAAATATTTAGACATTATTAATTAAAACATTTTGCACTGACTAATTATTTCAAGCTATATAAGTGATATTCACTTTCTATGAAACAAATTGAGCCTTAGGTACAAAATGTAAGGTTTTTATGATGGATGATGAATCCAACATATAGCTTGGAGATTCAGTGGGACTGGCTCACAAATATGGGTAAACACTCACACGTGTGTTATAAATTGCTGTATGTATGAGGTGTCGGTAGCTGTCGTGCTGGCAGTCGAGTTCATTGGAGGAGAGCCATTACACCATGAAAATCGATAATCAGGTTTAATAATTTTAAGAGAGTTGTCATAATAAAGAACAGAAGAAGGCTTGCATAGGACCTGCTTCTCAGTTTGTCTTCAAGCATTTGTTATTGACTGCAATATAGCAGTGTATCTCTTAAGTTGATGCAGGTGCTTACATCTCGAGGGAGTGGTTCAGGTTTGAATGTTGTCTTAGCAGTCATTTATTTTGGCCTGATCTTTATTAAATTGATGAACATTGACGCTTTTCATTGAGGTTCTGGAAAGGGCAACATTCATTTTAGCCAGCATTAGCATTTTGATTAGTTCTTTTGCTGGAAGATATATGGATGCTATCGTAATCAGAGTCAGGAGAAGAGTATGCTTCGTAGTTTACATCTTAAAGTAATCTCTAAGATGATTTCAGAAGATACAGCTGCAGCTTTTAGATGGAGGTTGACATTATAACTTGAAAATTACATATTTTTGTTGGATGAATCTCCTGTGTATGTGATTGTTGTGTGGTAAAATAGTTTTTTGTTCATTAGGAGAAATGTGGTGGAGCAAAACTTTTATTCTAAGCACTTTTACATGAAAGGTTTTGCGATTTAAAGGAAAATAAATTAGAAGTTTTGGAGTGTCTTAGCTTTGGCTATGATCTTCTGTTCCTGCTTTTCTGTTATTACAGAAGTGGAGAACAAATCCACTAAGGAAGAACTATCCTGCTATGTATATGGTCATTATGGGTCAGAATGCTGTTGCCTAATTGATTCTCCACTAACTTGCTTAAATACATGTGCTTTTCCTCAGAGGGATGACATGGAAGTGCTTGATGAACCTCTTTATGCAAATTTCCTTCGGGTGACAGGTGCAGATAGGCCTTACCGGGAGGATCTTCTGTCCAAAATGGTATGTTCAATGAAGTAGTATAACACTGGCACAGTTCTCAAGTGTTGCCATAGATATGTTACTGAAGCTTGATATTGTTCTCTACTTGTTCTTGGTGAGTTCGACATAACCATCATGTTGATTGTGTCAAATAGCCTATGGATTATGTTGATCCTTTCTTTATCATGATGATATGTGCTGTTCTCATAATAAGCTAATGAAACCCATACTGGCTGGATGTTCTGCCTGTTACTGTTTCATTGAAATGATAATTCACTGAAGAACTCTCCCTAGTTGACTAGATTGCTCTATCATGAGAGAGAGGGGTGTTAGACTTTTAACTACTTTAACTCAAGTTACAGAGAACCATTTATGGTTTTGCTACTAACATTACCTGTTCTCTAATTAAGTTGCTGTCACTGCATGCTCTACTGAAAATTTTCAACTTGCATGCTTTTTACTTGAGTGATATTGTTTTCATTACTCGTGTTTTCAATTGACAATCTCAAGCATTTAAATTGAACAGGAGTCTGATGGCAACAAAGTTGTAAAAGATATCATATATGGTCCTGGGAGCAAGAGATACCGTTACTGTAAGGTATAAGTTCACATGCCCAACATGCAGGATAAGTCATGTTTTCAATTTATATGGTCTTCACTCTTTAGTACTTCGAGCTAATGCTATATGAACATAAACTTTTTTGAGATAGAATAGTGGAAATGCAACGTGTGATCTTGTTCATTGTTGCCTTACAAGATCCATAGTGCAGATTATGCTTTTGCTTAGTGTGGTTCTTCTGGCTTGAGATTGATGTACTTTTTCCATCTCATCGTACTTCCTAATTTTGGTCTCTTACCTAATCATTTGAGAAAGGAAGATTGAGAAATAACTGATATGTCTTCAAGTTTTAATCAATAAAAAAAAACAGTCAAACATGTCATAATCATGGGACCAATTCATTTAGATTTGGACCAATGTTTTGACTTCTCCTGTTTGTCTTATTTCAACAGCATATTGCAAAGCAACGGGTGCCTGGTATTGGAAATGATCTGATGAAGAAAGGAAAGCATTTCATATTGATTCGTAATCCGATGGATATATTGGTAAAGTACCTCATGAATATTCTTCATGTGTCGTGAGCACATGAAATGCAAGTCACACATACCTCCCATGATGGAGTAAAATCTTTTTCAATTGGTGCAAGTCTCATTTACAGAGCTTCAGGGAATAGTTGGGGCATGTGGAAAAAGCTCTATTCTAAGCCATAAATGAATAAGATGTTATTAACAAAACGGAAAAATATGGTATTTCTTTAATGGGACGTGCTAGCTTGCAAGTGTTCCACTTGAAAAGTGCAGACCCAACTTTCTATTATCTTTGCCAAAGAAGATTTAGATCCTGCTACTATTCTAATCCCTATCTTTTTCAGAGAAAAGGAAAGGGATAAAGACATGCTTGCAAGTACTATCTATGAAAAATTGTTACTTTTACAATCAACCTTGATCACCTGGTTCCCTGAAGAATAAGTTCAACAAAAACTATGGGGAACACTTTCAGACACAATATTTTGAATTTACGGGGAAAATTCTATGTGTCGTTTGAATATGCAAATAATAATCTCATAAGGTTTTGTCTCTTCTTCGTAAGGTTTCAAAAAAGTTGTGCTAGACCTTTTTGCTCTCAAACCTGTAAGATTGTGAATTCCTCCCTGCAGTATCCCTGCATACCAAAAAGGGCTAAAACCAAACGCACATGCTTCAGCCCTTAGATTTTTTTTGCCAAAGAGAATGATCAATGGAAAGCTCAGCGAAAGAATCTTCCCCTCTCAAAGTTTGTGCTAGACTGACGTCTTTCTGCTATTTTGATGCTCACATGCACACATATTATGTCATACTTTCTCATCCTCATAAGAACCTCATCCCCTGGGCCTGTCTATTATTCTCTTGCTGGCTCACTCAGGTTCTTCTGAGGCTCCATTATCCACAATTATTGTCACTACTGTTTCCCAAAATAATTAGATTGACAGATTGATGTAATTGACAATCTTTTTGACCTTGCTTCCCATCCCATCAGTCAAATGGCTATACTGGTTGATGATAATTGGTGTAGTTAATGCATGCAGTTGAAGGTATTAGAAATTCCTGTTTGCCTTTTCCACATGTTGATCCGTTTGCCATAACATTGTTTGGTCTGAAACTTCATGTGGTGAAATTATTAGTTATGTCTGTTTACCTTTTCCACATGTTGCTCTGTCAACCATAACATTGTTTGGTTTGAAATCTTGTGTCAGCCATCCTTTGAAAAGGTCGTCCGTCCATCATTTCTCGAGTTAGGCCTGGCAGAGTTAGTCTCCATATACAGTGAGCTCTGCGAGCTGGGGAATCCCCCAGCAATTATTGATGTAGCAGATCTGCAACAGGATCCTGAGGTAGTAGCTGTACTTTGTTATTGGATTGTGCTTGTGCAATCATAGACAATGAATTGCATTCCCTGCATGTCATGTATTTCCAGTGATTGGTGGATCACTCTAGTTTACAAAGTTATGGTCTCTTGCATGGGTGTGTGATGTTTTCTGTTGAGTTGAGCATATATGCCCATAAAGATCACCATTGTCTTGGCCATTGAAGCACTTTTTCATTGTTGGATCGATCCCATGTAGACATTCTTTTAAATAAAGCACGTCAAAGGAACAGCTTAGGAACCAAACTCATGATTTTAGACTGTACCTTTGGCCTTGTTCAGGTCTTAGGTCGTAAACTTTGAGGATGTAAAATGTAAAGACATTGATATCCGTAATAACGAGTTATGGGCTTTCTTATGTAAAGGAAATTGGATATAAAGTGATTAGGTGTGATATAGAAGGTCAGGGTATTCATATTACAGTCTGGAGTTGAGATGATTCCTTGCATTGTGCGATTGATTCTGAGCACATTTTTTTCTGGGACCATCTAGATGTTTGCATTGCTTTTTATTAAACATATTACCCTCCAGTGTAATTTGCATGTTTCCTCTCATAATTTTGTAGCTCTTTTTCTCTTTCCCCTCTTCAATTCTAATTATTTGTTGGGCATCTGAATTTCTGTAGCCTATGTTACATAGCCTCTTAATGGTTGTCTATTCATTTTGCAGGCTACTTTGGGTAGACTTTGTGAAGACCTAGATATTCCTGTTCAGACTGCTATGCTCAAGTATGCTGATGGTGTAATTATATAGTATTTAGTTACCTTTTGTTCTTAATTAATCTTGAGTCTTACTTAAAATTCATTTTAGGAAAATTCATCATTTTCCATTTCCATTTTCTTTTGAAGAGATACTAACCTGAGAATTTTCAGATGGGAAGCTGGTCCAAAGGCTATAGATGGCTTATGGGCTCCATGGTGGTACAAAAGTGTACACAAGTCTACATGCTTTGATCCACCTAAAAAGTATCCCTTGGTATGCAGTTGGGGGTTTTTAAATTTTTGTTCCTTATGATACCGGAAAACAGCTGCATCTCTCATATGATCACTTCAGGGATCAATAAACATAATCGCAGTTCCAACTTGTTTGGTCTGGCTTTGTATCCATATTTATTTAAGTTCTCTAGAGCAAATATGTTTCATTTATTTCTCTTGTGCTTCACAATCTTGTGCTCAATCAACATACGTATTAAGGAACGTGACTGACAGCCCATGTAAACCTGCAGCATTCCATTCTTAAGGCAAAGCATTAAGTTTCATTAATCAACCTCTGATCTCTTTCTTGAAGTACAGTGGCTTCCTGAACAAAATCTTTGGCTTGAACGGACAGCATATATTGCTGTCCAGCATGCGACTAATTATCTTGATGAAAGTGTACAGCCAAGTCTTTTCTCTTCTTTTGTAGTCAGAATCCTACAAAATATATGGTTTTCAACAAAAATCGCTATTACTTATGGTTGAGGTTGCTCTCTTGGGCCCTTTTAGAAATTGGATGACAGAAATCATGTAGCTCAGCGATTCATTTTTTATTTTCCATCTAGAAACACCTCTCCATCGTCTTTTTCATAGCTTGTTCATATTTAGTTGTACATGTTGCGACAGGTTGTACTAATCATACTTGTGATTATTTCAGCAATTCCCGATGTCCCTCTATTGCTTGCTGGAGCAAAGTTTACCATTTTACAACCTGCTCAAATGCCAAGTGAGGCAAAGATCATCACAGCCCACCCCTGAGCTTCCAGTACCAGCCAATGAAAAGCTACTTGCTTGGGTTGGTGATGAGATCCTCCCCCGTGACAGTGCAAAGGTTATATGGAATGTTAATTTGCTGTTAGTAAGCTAAAAATTTGTCTTGTTTAACAAAATTGTCTATGTTCTGATGCTTGCATTGTAAATATGTCAGGTTTCTGTCTTTGATTCAGTAGTCCAAGGAGGTGATTCAGTGTGGGAAGGTCTTCGAGTTTACGATGGGAAGATTTTTAAACTTGAAGAACACTTGGATAGGTCTGTACAAGAATCCCTAGGAAATCATTTTTCCAATGTGTACTCCTGCTGGTTAAGTTGTTTGCAATAAAAAGTACATCTATATAGTTATTAGACGAGTAGAGAAGGATGCCGTTCATAGTCTCTCGCATTACATTTTGTGAATACCAGACTTTAGTTATACTGTCTACAGGCTAATGAACAAGTTCCCAATATGAAAGGCGTGTCATGGACCCTAATGTCTGTCAACGCCCCCACACACCCCCCTCCTTTTTCTCTGTCTCTCCATTAATTTCTATGCGTGCCTGTCTTGCTCTGTGTCTTTGTAAATGTGAAATTAGAAATGTCAATTTGAGGGATAATGGTTTAGTGTGTAACAGCTGCATTTATGTATTTACTTGCTCTTATATTAGGTTGTTTGACTCAGCCAAAGCTCTGGCTTTTAGCAATGTTCCGACACGTGAACAGGTAAGGGTTTGAAGGACAAGCAAATTCTTTTGTCATTTTGCTTGGAGGATTTTATTTGCTTACATAAGCCAGTTTACAAGCATTGATGGAGACAGGTCTATCTTTATTAATCAGCCCGCATTTTTCTAGTCTATTTATATGTTAACTGAATGCCTATTATAGGTTAAGGATGCGATCTTCAAGACTCTTATCACGAACGGGATGTTTGATAATGCACACATTCGTTTGTCTCTAACGCGTGGCAAGAAGGTTCTCTCTCTCTCTCTCTCTCTCTCTCTCTCTCTCTCTCTCTCTGCGTCACACGTGCGCACACACACACACTGCATGCATGAAGAAGTGCACAGACACTACAGTCTGGTTGTCATTGTTATTGTTTAGCTGATGAAATGGAGGTCTGAAACCCTTATTGACGTAAATTTATATTGGGATGAACAAGTGTATGCATTCACATCCTAATATTCCTTGCTGCTCATAATTACATTCACTTGTCTATCTTGAATGTCATGAACATTTTTTGTTGACTTTTCAGGGCATTGACTTTTTCAGATTATTTTGATTTTGTCAGGTTACTTCTGGCATGAGTCCTGCATTCAATCTTTATGGTTGTACGTTAATAGGTAACATCAACTGCTCATGCTTTTGCTCTAAGTTAAAGCGTAATTGCTGTTTTTCATTTGAAGTTGTTTCACACAAGCATGAACTGCTTATTGCTGGTTATGTTGTTTTCTCATTTCTTTGTGCATCTGTCTGTCCACATATCTTTAACATAATCATTGGTCCACCTCTTTCTGCGGTTGCTTCCAAGTTTTCACAAGCTATTTTTGTTATCTTCACCATCAATTCACCATCGCTGAGTTGATTCTGGTTAAGGTGATTGCTTTAGCTGTTTTTAGTTCTCTGTTTTCTAATTGTGAGGCTGCTAAGTGAAAACTCTCACCTTGTCACAGGCAAACAAGCAAATTTTAGCCATACTAAGTTTGGTATTTGCAGCACATTTTGTTCTTTTGTACTAATCTAGTTTTCTTGTTTTCTGTTTATATTGTTGCTTCCGGCCTGTATGCTAGTATAATACTGTGGCTTTTTTTTTTTTTTTTTTTTAATTCGCAAGTTTGACTTTCTAAAGAGAGATTGCAAGGTGAAAAAGGTTTCAATGCTGGTCACTGTGGCAAAACCCTAATGCCTTTTAAATTTCGCTTTCCTTTTCCTTTCTATTCTACTCTCTATACATTCTGATGCTGCGTTCCTGCTTTCTGATAATTCAGTGCTCCCTGAATGGAAACCCCCTGTATATGATAATACACATGGAATTACTCTGGTAACAGCCACAACACGACGCAACTCACCCAATGTAAGATACATTAGTAAATGATATAGAATTATTTTGGATGAGTTTATTGTTTTCATCTATTGGAATTGGTAAAATATTATCACTTTGTTCCTGTTTAAGTCATTGGAGGAAGCGGAGTGCCTGTATTTCCTTTTGGAGGGTAATATTAGATTGTAGGAGATATCTGTATATCTAACATTCAGTAGGTTTAAAAAGTCTACTGATTCTTGTGCGGTACAGTTTTATATAAAATCTAAGTCTGGTATGAGATTTGAGGGTCTTGATCACGAATCATCTCCACAATTAGGGTCCTAATCATACACCTAGATTATTTCTTGTATGTTGACTTTCCAAGAAAGTGGAAATGACAAAAGAATTATGCTTTTTCTTCTATTGTCCATTTAAATTCAGTGAATGAGCCCTTGAAAGTTACTGGTAACAGAACTCCTTTTACACCACTGGATTGGGTAAAACCTTAAAAGAGTTTCGATTTTTATTAAGCCTTGTTTGTGAAGAGAGTATTGATAATCTGCCTCAAATGCTGTCTATCAGATCATTGTCCTGTCTTTATGTTCATAAGAGCATCAACTTTGTCTCTTCCCACAAAAAAAGTTTATGCGAATTTTGCAGCTTATTAATATTCATTTGCTAATTTAAAATGGTGACAAAAATGCATAGCAAGAGTATCTTTTTCCCCAGAAAACTATTATTAAAGAAGCATGTCCAAACTTTTTTTTTTTTATTTTTTTGCAATGTCACGGAGAATTGCTCAATTGAAAGTGTCACATTTACTTAAAGGAAACACAGTTCTCATCATCCTAAGAAATCTACCCTTGGAAGGTGAGGTCGTTCTCTGAAATGTCAAGGCTTCTTCCTTTTAGATGATATTCTCCCTCCCCCTTACCCTCAACCAATGAAGAGTACCATCACAAATGCCATCAACTTGTAAGCACCAAAGCAGCTGCTGTTAATAGGAGTTTGTTTGCCACCTCCTGAAAATTTCTGTTTTTGGTAGAAATGACCATCACCTAAGCACAAACAGCTTCACTGCCATCATCATCATCATCATCCCTTGAGGGTGGTGCCACTCAGTGGACTATGCTCAGTCATACTGTGGTCATTATGCATTTAAGATGCTCTAATACATTTTTAGAAGCAATTTTTATGTGCACCAAGCATTGAAGACCGGTTCCCTTTACCTTTAATTCATGTTCAGGCTTCTTCCACTGAGAAACCTTTTGCAGGAAAGCAGTCTAACGAGATTGTGTTGTTATGATGCCATTCATGGCATTTAGATGCCTCATAAATGTTTTGTTGAATTCATGATAGTGATGTAGGGTAGGCTGTACATTTAGGAATTCCAGTTTGACAAGTGTGAGTTAACATGTTATATTTAACAAAAAGACGATAGCACGTTCTTCACCTCTCATCCTTTCATCTTTGTCATTGATTTTGATCGGCTGTTTTTATTTCAGAACTTGGATTCCAAGATTCACCACAACAATCTTCTGAATAACATACTTGCGAAGGTAATGTTACTTTTCACAACATAAACTGGATTTTCATTACATGATAACTTTTTACTGGAAGATGGCCTGGTGAACTTTTCTGTAGCGTTAATAAAATTGATCTTCTTTGTCCCATGAACCTGAAGTCCATGCTTCACCCTATACCAGTTTCATCTTTGACAGTGAATATGTTCTTGGGTGGTTTTCTTTGGTGATATCATATAGTCATCATTTCTTTCTGTTGACAATCTTTGCCCCATAGAGTGGGGATTGATGAGCATGTCAATCGTGCTCTATTCCCATAAAAGAACTCTGTGCAGCCCGTGTTTCTCAAGCAGGTGCTAGTTCTTCTGATGGACATGGTGATACGATTTGAATAGTGAAAATGATGCAGGTAGAAGGAAACAATGCAAATGCAGATGACGCAATCATGCTCGACAAGGATGGTTATGTGTCAGAAACCAATGCTACTAACATTGTAAGCTTATTCTATTGCAAGCAAGTGGTGTTCAGGTTGCAACCCTGAAGGCTTATTAGAGTCCTAAAAAATTTATGGAGCTGCTTTCATCAGCAACAAAGGCAATGTCTCCAGTTCTGCTTGTTTTATACCATGAGTTACTGACTGGAAAGCCCTTTTCCTGTTGTAATGCAGTTTTTGGTGAAGAAAGGACGTGTTTTGACGCCTCATGCTGATTATTGCCTTCCTGGCATTACTCGAGCAACTGTAAGTCTTAAGAACCTTTTTTTAGGTAAAAGTTCTGTAGAGTGGTCCAGAATTGTGGAAACTTAGAAAAGAAAAGTGTAAAAGAAAAAAATTAAGTGCAGAAGTGAATAAATCATCATCTTATTGTGGAATTATAAGCTGGTTTACTCTTCAAGATCCTGGAACTAATGAAATGGTTGACAGGATTATTTTTGATCCAGTAAATGCACTCTATTGTTGATAAGGGCTTCAGGGTAGACTTTTGCATAAGTATCTCAATACTTTTTCTGCTTAAGTTACATGCTGCATTAGGTATATTATAAGCAGGCAGAGCCCTTATGATCTCAGCATCAACATGTAGGTCATTTCTGGTTAGCTTTATGTTTTCCTTTCTATTTAACCCTCCCAAATTGATGAATATATTGAACAAATGACTCTGTTTCCTTGCATTCCCAAAAGACGGCTTTGTTTGTTGAAGCATTTATACCAAGCCCTTTATTGATGTTGCAGGTCATGGACCTAGTTATTAAGGAGAATCTGATCTTAGAGGAACGGAGAATTAGCTTATCAGAATTCCACACAGCTGATGAGGTTTGCATCTCTCTTTTTGAATTTTAATTGGACTTTATTGCTTAAATAGTAAGGATGTGCTCCACCACTTTTAGGAGAACATTTCTTGGGTTGTTAATATGCTGAGATATCTTGTCAATGATAATTTTGAACGCCATAAGGTACATGACACGTTTGAATTCAAGTATGTTAGATTTATCACTTGGAAACATGTTTGTGTAGTGTAAAATGCCTGGGGAAGATGCCCTCCCTACTTGCAATAGATGAACCAGAAGATTTTAGAAGCTATGCATGGAATTTTGGAGCATGTGAAAACATATATCACTGCTTGAAGTGTTAAGATTGAACCACTTAAATACCTCACGCCTTTGTGCCAAAGTTTCTAACTAATGTAATATGACATTTACAACCCTCTTAATGATAGTCTTGGCTTCAGATCCCTGTTTCTTTCTTTCTTCTTCTTCTTCTTTTTTTTTCCTTTTATTTTCTGAACAAATCAAGTTCCTGCATCGTTCTAGCTTGTGCTTTTCATCCTTAGTCTTGCAACCAATTGCAGGTATGGACAACGGGAACCATGGGAGAACTTAGTCCAGTAAGTCCCCAATACCTCTGATAATCCTGTGGTTAATCGTGACTAAAGTGCTGTTTGGATGTCTATAAAGTATGAACATTATGCCTTTTTGATGGTGCTTGGCACTGTTACTGTTACATTGTTCTGCCCTATGTTCATATAATTGGTTTGGAAAATAGCTTTCTTATGAGCTGATCAACATGGGTAGCCTTCTACATGTAATTTGCTCTTTATCCAGATAAAATTTGAATCCTGGGGATCAACTAGCAGAAGTCCCTCGTATGTCATCTTAGATACGTTGACCATCTAATGGGTCTGGCCTGGTAGCACTTGTCCTCTATGCCATCTTTTAGTTTCTGCTTGTTGCATTCAATCTCAATTTGAGGAAATGACCTGAGTGCAATGAGCTTAGCATTCGTACTGTGTGACTGGGCAATGAATTGGTTGGATATCATCGGTGAGCCAGTTTTACTTGTGTTCATGTAAGTTGCGATGAGTTAGCCCTAGTGTTGACCCTTCCAAGTGAATTTGTCTGATTACTGAAGATGGCTTTGTTAAGCAACTGTGATAATGACAATATAAAGTATAACAAGCAAAGTTCATAAGGAGTGAATTTAGTCACTGCTACTGTTTTTATGCTGCAAAATATTTGTGGCAGAAAAGCTGTAAATAATCCATTTACAGTAATTATGCTTCATGGTGCGTTCTGCGATATTGCTTATTTAAAGTTGTGATTCACTCAGTTAACTAGGATTTCATTTTTCGTCTTGAGGTGCTGATCCTACTAAAAGTTTGATGGCCAAGAATTGTTTCTGCTCGACATCTATAGTAATACCTGTTTAATAATGCCTACCAGGTTGTCAAGATTGATGGACGGATAATTGGGGATGGAAAAGTAGGTCCAGTGACTCGAAGATTACAGGGTGCGTACAAAAATCTGACAGGAGAATCTGGAGTGCCTATACCAACTTCCAACGAGTTGTAATTGTCCCATTATAGAAAGATACTGCACCATCACTGGAATAAACAGGTGCAAATCATATCTTTCTAGAATTGAACTGTTTTGAGTTTACTAGGAATTTTCAACCTGACCTCTGTAAAATAGGTCAACAAAACTTCTCTGATTCTTGTTTATTTCCCGCAGATGGTCCTTGCTGCTGTGTGTGTTGAGGGAATTGAATGAGAGGGACCTGTGAAACTAGATGCGGAAGGCAATCAGGTCATGAGGAATGCCTATCCATATGTATGACAGTAATGTGGTGTTTCAAGTTCTCCTGCGTAAAGACGATGTGCAATCAGGTCATTGTGTGTTCAAACACAGATGTAAAACATCTGTAATTGCTACAAAGCTTTTGCTTCTTCAATAAAATGAAGACACCCCTCATTGTGTTCGATTGAAATGTGTGGAAACCAAGCCAATTGATAATCTATTTTATCTTCAAGTCTGAGTACTTAGAAAGTTGTAAGCGATTGGTTACTTGGGGCACAGGGTGTTGAAGAAAGGTGAATAATCAAGCTGGACTTAAAGATGATCTCTCTCTCTCTCTCTCTCTCTCTCTCTCTCTCTCTCCCCTCTGTGCACGAAGATATTCACTTCCTGTTGTTTATCTGTAGAACATGTCTTGGATCAAACTATCCGCACGTTACATGCTTCCTCTGAATGCAAATCGGGCAGAGGCAGACCCAATCATTTGTGTCCTCCAGAGAAAATTGTTAAGTTAGAAAAGCTAATTTGCCCAAAACTATGATCCTCAAATTCATATTGATTGAAGGAGTTGATGTAGCCTTCTGTCTCTCAAATCTCACCACTCTCCCCGTTCTTCAAGGGAAATAGGGAAAGTCATCATTTAGTGAAGTGGTACTGTAGTCTCATTTGCTTTTAGGTAGAGAATGTCAGCTGTTCCAAATAATAAGCCAAACATGAATATGCCATGGCAACATATCCTGTCTGTTGAAGATTCAAGATACTCCTTCAGATTGAAGGTCTGCATGAACTTCGAAGGATTTTAGGATGGCAGATGTTGCTGGAGATTACGTTTTTATCGTAAAAGCGATTGATTAGTGTTGGTCATGATTGCAGGATAGCGTGATTTACATTCCATAGGTTGAAAGACATATCAATGTGAAGGGCAAGCCTCCTCTAAACGGTAACCAAGAGGAACACTTCAAGAGACAACAGAAAATCGTGTGCAAATTGACATCAGTTGCCAGTTGCCAGTTGCTGCAACTTGGTACAGACCGGGATTCTAGAAGATCCGCATCTCATCTCATCATTCACTAAATATTGAATCGAGAGAGAGCGAGCGAGAGAGAGAGAGAGAGAGAGAGAGAGAGAGACTAAAACATGAATCATCTTCAGGGTTCTGAGGATCAAAGAGAGACCCTCACTCTTGAATGCTGCTTAGAATCTGATTCGCAGCTGCGGCAATTTCATCCCCTGAAGTCATCTGGCAACCATCTTCAACCTGCAAATTCAAGGTTCAAATTCACACCCCTCAGATTCCAAATCATGAATCTTCCAAAATCTAAAGAACCATGTTCCAGATCTGTCGTCTATTTACTGCTATTGTTTATCACTTCCCCTCTAACTTCCTTTCTCATCGAGTCCTCCAATGCTCAATGTATGTACAATTTTGCCCTAGCGCCACCTTGCCTGTCGTAACTAACACCCTAAAATGTCCGTATGGTTTTATCGCCATGACAAAATTTGGACAAGTTACCAATGGCATAGCACCGACTTGGCACCACATCAAGCGACACATGAAAGAACATCTTAAGGTAGAAAAACCAGAAGAAAAAATAATTGAAATCGTACCTTGAGAGTGAGACAATAGAGAACGAAGGGTTCAGCTGTGGTGACATTGAGGTGTAGCACAGTGAGTCCCACACTCTGTAACCCAGAAACCAACCTCAACAGCTGCTTGGGTCTTCTCTTTGACCTTACCTTGAGATTTGCATGGGTCTCCACCATGGTCACTTCAATGTCAGCGATTGCAGACTGAGTGAGGCTCGTCCACTCGTTCATGGGCACTGAGTCATTTCCTTGACCCGGGCTTGCCGAGTACTGTGGACAGGTGAAGAATTCAGAGAAAGGAGGGGAGGAGATGTCATCTTCACATTTTGAACTTTGTCCTTCCATTTCTTTGTGAGCACCAAGCTGCTGCAATTGTTGCTCTAGCTGTTTAACGTAATTGATGGCGCCGCCTATAATTGATGCTTGATCAACCTGATCAATTTTACAGCGCCAATACTTCAAGTCGAATTAACGTAAAAGGAGATCGAATGTGAAAGAAGCATAAGAAAGTCGCTTTCACCAACATGATGGTCTACTTGAATTTTGATTTTGAATAAGCATCCTTTTAAGAAATGTGCTTGTTTGACTTTACAAAATATGGTAATAGTATCTCTAGAGAAAAAGAGTAGAATGATGCTGGATTCAAAGAGTTATGCTGCCCACTGCCAGTGAATTGTCCAAAAGCAATGTGCAATTTCCGCTTGACTTCACTTAAATGAGTGAACTTTATGTTAGTGATGACTGTGCCACATGAAGTTTCCCTAAAAAGCGCTGGCAAGCAAATGGAAGAGAGAGAAAGAGAGAGAGAGATTGTTTACCTTTTGGACATGAGAGTCAGGCATGAGAGAACGCAAAACAGAGAGGTGCTCATTCATCTGCTTTCTTCTATTCCTCTCGGTGGCAATGTGAGCCATCCTCTGACTCTCCATCTCTTTCTTGTTCTTCCTCCTCTTGTACCGACACCGCTTTGGCCGGTCGATCAAAGCCTTTGATGATACATTTGACTGATGATTCCACCCACTACATTCGTGGTCTTCTGTTTGGATCTCCGGAGTACTAAGGAAATGGCTGTTCTCACACTGCTCTTGATCACCAAAGTCAAAGCTCCAACACTCTCCCAACAAGCTTTGGACTTCTTTGCAATTATAATAATTAAAGGGGTCATCTGGAAAGACCACAGCTTCAAGTGCCATCTCCCTCCCTCTCTCCCTCTCTCTCTCCAAATCAAGGCAATGTCAAAAAGCTGATAGATTAGTTTAATGTGGGGGAGATCTAAAGAGAAAAGTGCCCTACCCTTTTGCTTTTGGATGGGCGAGGTTTGAAGCTTTTTAAAGACCGCGTTAATGAGTTATCTTTTCATATTTTTTCTTCTATTTCTTGTACAGCGAATTGCACGTGAAATATAGACATGAGCCTACCCGAAAGATAAAAAATAAAGACAAAGGGTCATAAGATTTTGTTTCTCCTACATACCTTAGGATTAGAAGGCACGGACAAGGTTTTTCAAGGAACATGTTCCTGGCCCTGTCAGAGTTAGGGGTCTCATAAATGACTCATTAGCTCAACAAATGTTCAATTCTTTTGCCATGTTAAATAAAGAAAATGACAGCACAGAATAATGATACTAGTGTCACCATGAGCTCATAGCGG
Organism: Eucalyptus fibrosa; assembly: GCA_017140475.1. Taxonomy (NCBI): domain Eukaryota; kingdom Viridiplantae; phylum Streptophyta; class Magnoliopsida; order Myrtales; family Myrtaceae; genus Eucalyptus; species Eucalyptus fibrosa. The sequence continues at coordinate 60,511,323 of CM029507.1, read as the reverse complement.
ATGTTGAACAATATGTTTAAAATCATGTAACATATTTCAATTTACTTAGAATTATAATCATTCTTTGCGAAATTCCACCAAATCCTTTTTTTTCTTGTGAGACATCAATCACCAATGCCCCAAATTTGTACCACCCAAAAACACCTTCCATCACAGTCTTGTCCATAATGGCCATTGAAAGTCCAACATGAAAACATGCATAGACAACACCACACAAGATTTATAACAATCATTATGGGCAGAAGTCGAAGGTATTTTTAGGTCATTGATAAAAGTTTGGGGATATTGGTGAGCCAAAAAAAAAATATAGTGTAATGATGTTATTTTGATGAAAGGTAAACAATATTTGAAAGAATAAAATCTCCAAACAGTTGTCACATTGGTAGCCACATTATTGAAAGTGCATTCTTTTGTGGAGAACAGGGTTGTCAATATGGGGAGAAATGTGTACCTTGTTCAACAATTACAACAATTCATTCAAACGATTCTTGGTAAAACATTATGCCTCTCTGTAAAGACCAAGAAATGTTCACTTATCCAAGAGGAGTTGTATGCATACATAGGACAAAGACTTCACTATTCTAATTCCGAAAGCTAGAACAAGGGAAAATTAAACGTCTGAATAAAGTATTACATCACGCTTTGATCTTCATTTGAAGACACCTTTTCCCTTTTGTGGGGTCTCAATCCCTTTAATTATATTTTATGTCTTCAATCTGAGGTAGGCTTATTCGTGTAATAAGGACAGGCAGTCGGATGGTTCCAATGAATCAAACCCTCTTATGTCCACTTCAGGAGCAATGAAATTCAGCCCTGGAAAGCAGAAAAAAGGTTCTCATTTAAGATGCGCAAGGACAAAAAGAGAGGCAGGATCATCTTCCCTTAAGCTAAATCCAACCCCTTTTTGTCTGTCGCTAGCAAAGGAAAACCTGCATTGGGGGTAAGAGTATAGTTTTATAGCATTCCATCCGTCTGATGATAAGGCGGTTTGTCCGGATCCATGATGTATCTTTGCCCAAACAAGTATTTTTGCGCCACTTAGTCCCGTATTTGGCACTTGCCTACTATTTGCATAGAAGCTGACCTTGATAATAAGTTAGGAAAGCTACAACTTGGAGGACTGAAGCTCTCATCTAAACCGCCAAACTGCCAACTAAACAAAACCAAACCTCAAGTGCCCAGTAGACTCCTATAAGGAAGCCTAATGCAGCCTTAATGCAGGCACGGCAATTGCTTGGTTGCATTTTCGATGAAATCTTGGCTGAAAAAGAGACTTCGCCACAGCATAATCTAGCAAATCTGTAATTCTTGCAAAAAAGGACGAAATCTTTAAGCCAATACATTGTCAAGCAGAAGGGAGACTGAGCACGGCCAGGAGGTCTCTTGCAATGCACGTGCACAGATCTGCAAGGATATCAAAACACGAGGGGAGAGTATCCACTGCCCAGAACAGCATTCATCCATGACCACACGCACATGGAAAGAATTTTTTTTTTTTTTTTAAATGAGTATAGATACAAACAGTTACATGTTAAACGTGTATAATTTTCCAAACCTGTTTGAGTAGAAATAGTTATTTTGATGAATAAATTTATCTTTTCTCTTTCCTTCTTTTCTTTTTCTTTTGTCATCATCAGGCTAAACAAGGACATGCAAGCTTTGCAGATTCCCATCAGAGCCGAAACAGCGGCGCAACAAAAACCGCTTACTTGAGAACAGCGGAGAGAGCATCGACAAGAACACCGCGGAATCTTTGTGAGGCCAAAAGATCTTTCCTTGGACCTTTTTTTTACCTGTCCCTCTTTTTCCTCTCTCCTTCTGAAGGGTTTTTTTTAGGGTTTGCATGAACTCGTGGTCTGGAATCCGCCACGTCGGATTACGGATTCTCCCAACGTGCGAGCTCGAGAGAGGTTTTGCGATTGTCTCGACTAGGAAATTGGCACGAGATGCCGTTTCTGTTGCCCTTTTTCTTTTCTTGTCAAATAATTTTGGAAAAAATCTTTTTCGATTTGGTGGGACAAGTAGACCTAGGATATTAGGTGAAACAATGGAAAGAACTTGTTGTTTTGGTTTGAACTGGGGTAATTGGTTTCAGGTTGATTCTTGATCAAGAACCAAAATCCTATCGTGTGGGGATCGTTTCGGCTCTTTTGAAACCGAAAATTCAATCATAACCATAGAGAAATTGGATTAGACTGGTATTGTCGAATTTTTCCCTTGTCGGGACCATTGAAGTACTTCATATCTTATTGGGCCATCTAGGATTGAGCATCCTATAGGACTTCTATTTTTTTTTTCAAATAAGATGAAAACAGGATTAAAAACCTAGTTATAATTCAAAATAATTGACCTGAGAAACGAACCGATCTACGTCCAACCCATGCATTATTACTCATGAACTTATTTGACTTAACAGTTTAATATTTGCTTTGAGCCAATTCCTGAGTTGAATCGAGATCAACGATGCTTGCCCTAATTGCATATGGTTCTCGAGGTTTAATTTCGCTTGGCAAATGCATCGAATTTTTCTTCACCTATAGTTTATTCACTTTGCATGTCTAGTCCGTAGGATGCCTAGGTAGCCAAATAGGATTCCGTGGGAAGAATGATCAGAGGGCAGCGGCTAAAATGCGTGAATAGAAAGAAAAGGAGCCTTCTTGGGCATTTGGTGAACGCAATTAAAGCCCAATAATCAGTCTGTTAATGGCTCACAAAAATAAAAATTATTTGAAATAATTACACTTCAATTGAGTTTATTATCAATTTAACTCTAGATAATTGTCCATAAAATTCTACATCTATTTTATGGTGGCTAATTTAATTATAAATATTTTAATTGTATCAATTCAGTTAAACATTTCAATTGTATTTTAATTCTACATTTTTTAATGATTTAACAAGTTATCAATTTAGTCATTCTACCAAATTTCCAAATAGTTAATCGATGTAAACAATTTTAAAAAATTCTAAATTTTTATTAATTTTTTATTGATTTTTTTTTGTCTTTTTTTTTTCCTCTTTTTACACACAAGCCATTAGCCACTGACTAAGAACTAGGTGACATCACTAGCCCCTAGGCAAGGGCCCACGACCCCCATCGGCCCCTGGGCGATGGTTTTAGGGCCACAAACCCTCGCCGGTGGTGGGCAAGGTTTGTGCCCATTATTAGGGGTGTGCAAAAGAACTAGGACTTGTCTAGACCGCCCGCAACCGGACCAAAATGGCTCGAAACCGGTGGTTCTTAGGGAATTGGTCAGATTCTTGGTTCCAATTTATGGAAACCGGTGGGTACCAGTTCGATTTCTCATTCCATGGGCAGATCCGCCCACCCGTCCACCTGAACCAAACTGGTTATATTATAATAATATATTAATTTTTAATATTAAAAAATAAAATTAACAAATTAAAATTTTATGGCTCCTATCACTATCTTATCTCAATTTACTACTCTCCTACTTCATCTTGTCTCTCTTAGTTCAAAATCTCCCCAAGCTCCCTCTTTTTCTCCAATTCACCACCGGATCTACTTATCTCCCTTCAAATCCTAGTCCAAACTCGGCGAAATAGTGAGTTGATTCTTTCCCCACCTCGAACTTGAACTTTCTCTCCATGTCGTGGCCATCCTCGTCGCCACCTTTACATTCATTGTCACTATTGTCCTCTTTGTTGTTGGGCTTGTCCCACTTCTACCTCCCCTCTTCCTCCTCCCCCTCCTTAGGCCTCCCCCCATTGTCCTCATTTTTGGGGATAAGGGCAAACTCCAGGTCTAATAATGGTTCATCGTACCCGTTGTCCTCCCCATTGTCAGTCTTGAGGGAGGAGCGGGAGACAATAAAGTCGTGGCAAAGATGGTGGTGGTGGTCAGGACGGAAGCGATGCGAGGGTCGCGACCGCCGTTGCCATGGCACTAGTACTTGAGAAGAATAGAGCTATCATAGTCGGGAGAGCCAGAATAAGTAGATGTGAGGAGGGAGAAAAGGGGAAGGTGAGGAGGTTGAACCGGATCTATGGATCCACTCGGGAACCGGACCGGACTGGCGGTCTAATTCTTGGGTGGATCCATGCAACCAATGGGCGGTTCTCGGTTCTAATTTTTCGAAACTAGTTCTTAGTGGGCAGTTCTTGATTATAGGTCAGGAACTACCCACCCAAACCATGCACACCCCTACCCATTGCTATGGCCCACTCACGACACCTTTATTGACCACAGTGAAGGTCTGCGAGCCCTCGCATGCAGCCTATGAGGACTTTGTGGCCTTGCCTAATGCCAGCAGGAGTCACCGATCCTTACTCAACCTCGTCTAAAAAGAGGGAAAAATAAAATAAAAAATAAAAATCAATAAAGAAATATTTGAAGAAAAAGTTAAAAAGTTGTCCACGTCCACATCGGTTGCACCATGTAGGATGACCAACAATAAGTTGATCGTTGTGTTAGAGTCGAAAGGATTAAATTGGCAATTCATTAAAATCTAGGATTATTTGGCAAAACGTTAAAATGTATATGACTAAATTGGCATGATTAAAATGTTTAAAATCAAAGTGATAATTTGTTAAAAGGTTTAGAATTGAAATGACCGTTGTATATTAAGTTTAGGATTTTTTTTTTAATTTTATGAAGATTGGTAGTTCGATTCCTATCTTTGGGACTTGAGATTTGACAAAAAGCTCTCAATATTGAAAAATAAAATTATAGGAAATTGTGTTTGACAAATTACATTCATCACATGTATGATGATTACAAATTTCCAACTGATATAGTTAATTATCGATTTTATCCCTATTTGCCTCGACGAGGCTTAGAGAGATTTATTTATTTTTAATCACGTTTAAAGTTTCCAAGTTACTTTCCCAAGAAGTTTTTGACATCTTTTTTTTGTCTAATGTTACTGTAAATTTCAAAATGGGAGAGGGTCTATTTGTCCATGTAAACTGTACATTTGCTTGTTGGGTCAATGTAATAGAAGTCTTAGACATATTGATTGAGAACATCGCCAACAACGATCTCATGTCTGAACCTATCGTCATCTTTACGTGTGCCCCTTAACAAATCTCCTTCCTCGCGTGTGAACCACCTACATTTGAATCGCTCCCCCTTCGTCCAAATATCCTTTTGCACTTACATCATCTCAACTTGAGAATCTCCACCTCAATCCTCTTGACCCAACAAAGCTTGGGGAAGCTAGGGAATACCATATACCATCCGGTTAGGGAAATAAATTAGAATTTTGCTTTTTGAGAACCAATACACATTCGAGAGTGGGCTGCTAATTGACTATCAGTTTCAATATTGCTTGTTGGGTGGACAAGGCAAAAACCCAATACCTTTAAATAGGAAGATCACCAAGGAAGAATCGAGTCCAATTTCATTTGTATACTTAATTAGACTCACATTTATTCAAAAGTTCAATCAATATGTTACGAGTCGATTTAGATATATTAATTACTTCACTTTACATCACATTTTCAATTTGAATTTGTTTCGCCTAAGCCTTCACATATACACCCAGCATTTTTTACCAAGTATCAAACATCCATTTTTTTTTTTGGTCGTAATAAAACATCCAAATTGAAAATAAGAAAAGCACAATAAAATAAATGGGTCATTTCTTTTTGCTAGTAGAAATCAAACTTTGAACATATTGATTATTTTACTAAGAGATAAGCAAGTGTAATCAAGTTCTAAAATTTTCATAAAGTATATTTAAATCCTAAAACTTATCATGAAAATGTGACTTATTTATTAAAACTTTTAAAATATGTAATTAAGTTTTAAAACTTATCAAATTGATTTAGTTAAGTATTCTTTTTTTTTTGGCATCCAAGAATTACCATATAAATACAAATGACGACATGACATAAACCTAAAGCGAACTGAGCCACCACCATAGCCCAACCACAAATGAGTCACGCAACAAGGATGCAGGGTTTCAACCCCTTCCTCCGGATAAGAGAATAAAGTTCTAGCCATCGCGATCATCGCGATGGTGGTTTGATCGAGTCTTTTTATTAATTATATTCTTCAAAAGTTTCTAAACTTAATTGTACTTTCATAATAACTTTTTAAACTTTGAGTGCATTTATCCATTTTACTAACTTCGTAAAATCAATCATTATAGTTGAAAAAAAGAGGAGAAAGCCAACCTAAAGAAGATCGTCGGCTAAAACAAAACTATAAAAGAACTCTCAAGTCCCATCAGATGTTGATAACAATGATGTGCAAGTCGCATCACACGTGAAGCTTTTAGCAGCAGTTCCCTATCTAATTAATTAAGATTTCGGGGAGCAATTATGGGCCTTGGGCCCATCTCAGCTGGTTTCGGAAAAACTTCCCGTTTCCATCCACAGGAATTGGTGATGATGGGACGCTCCTGCTGGTAAAAAGTGAAGGTTGGTGGGCAATAGAAATTGATAAAACGTTCATCGACCGATTTACCGATTGCACAAAGTATGATAATGACATCGATGGTGGTTGCTCTGAATCTAAACTAATTTCCAAATCGAACCCTAGTGAAAACTTTATGTTTTCCTGGGGATAGCATCAAGCGCTGAGGGTCTACAATGGATTAACTGGTTGTAATTGTATATCTAGACATCATCTTGTCTCTTTCGCATGAAGCGATTCAACAATTTGCTAACGCCACTCTCTATCACATTATTCGGGCTAGAAATATCTTGGTACATGAGCAGTCCTTCGTGTGGGATTCTTGTGTCTTGTTGAGAGAACAAAAAGTCTCCGATGAACATGTCAGATTGTCCACATGGTAGTCACCATCTCCTAATTTCATCAGCTCGGTAGGTAACCGTCCTGACCGTCACTGAGATAAAATATTGTCGATCACTAGTGATGCTATGTTGACGATTACGTGAACTCATACCCTTAAGTCGGATTAGCTTGTGGAGAGGTATCTGTCTATTCGCGGATCATAATGAACAGTTTCAGCTGGAACGTGTTCGCGGAGAAGTCAATGGATGGCTTGTCGACATAATGGGATTCTGCATAGCACCGATTCCTTAATCTTCACGGCATCTGAAGTTTGTAAGGGCCATAGGTTCTTGAAGAGTGGGCCTGAAATCATGGGCTGCTCGTCAAAAGTTCTGAACTCAACTCACAAGTCTCTGGCGAAACATTTATGGGGACGATGAAAAATCTCAATTCGGCCCTCGACCCGGGATTTTCTGTGTCCTAGGAGTCGACCAAAGCTGCTCCCAACTTGATGATGCGCTCTTCGAAATGTAACTCTTGTCATAAATATGTTGATTGTCCTCTCGCTATTCCTTTGGGAATGTGCATGCAACTGGGAGCTTTAACTGTGAGACAATTTCGGCATATTGGGGAAGAATTTGAAGTGATACGGGTTAATCCAGAGGCTAAATTGACAGTAATTTGGATACCACGGCTGAGTCGGACCCCTTTTCGTCCATTTTGGAGGGAATAATGACATTGTCTGATTAATAAGACGGCGGTGGCTAGTAAAAACCTCCATGCCAAAGGATAAGATGATCCATCTCCTCCTCCATTTTCTTTTCTTTTCTTTTTTTCCTTTTTTTTTTCACCTGAAAATTACTTTGCAAAATATACACTTCCAAGCACGTTTGCGTGTGTTTACTCAAGGATACTTGGGGAAATGACTTTTTTGAACCAAACGGGCCCTTTTTTTTTTTTGGATACCATGGCTGAGTCGGACCTTGTTTTCGTCCATTTCGGAGGGAACAATGACATTGTCTAATTAATAAGACGGTGGTGACTAGTAAAAACCTCCATGCCAAAGGATAAGATGTGCGTGTGTGTGTGGTGTTTTTTTTTTTTTTTTTTGGGGGGGAGGAGGTGGTAGGGTAAAAGGATAAGTTGTGAATTAGTTTATGATTCATTGCACTTCTGGAAACACTAGTTCATCTTCCGGCGCAATCTAAGGAGTGTTTGGAGCTGGAGTAAGATCAATTTATTTGATAAAGAGAGGTGCTAAGTGCAAATAAGGCTAGGTAGGATACGGGTGTGCTTATCAAAAGGTCCAAGTCCGAATAAGGCTTTCTCATATCTTAGTCTGGCCCAGTGTAATCGTAAAATAAATGAAGTGGCGAATCAGATTGTCAAAGCTCAAAACAAAATGTCCTTCCTCCAAATTGGGTTTTAGACCCCCATGCGCATGCAGAAGCCCTTTGGGCTCTTATATGTTCCGAAACTTCTATTATGTATATCACAACTTAATCATGTTGAACGAGAAATATCTTTGTAACAAAAAAAAAAAACAAAATAGTTTATGATTCTTGCATGCCGAAGGTTCTTGCTCCCACTCTATTGAAATAAAGTAATACATAATTGACACGGTTGGTTAGGACACGAGAAGATTTCTAGTCTAAAATATAAAGGTTACTTATTTAAGTCTTACCAATCTTGTGCAAACCGCTCTATATCAGGATTAATTGCAAAGACCTGGATTTAACCGGTTTATGGGGAAATTTGTAGGGTGTTCTATGGGTCTTCAAGTAGAAGGGTCTCGATGCTCGTGTTTGTGAATTATCAAATAGAAGTTAAGTATGCCCTCTTTCTGGAAAACATGGAAAAGCGTTAGAAAAGTCATAAACTTTTTACAATTGTGCAAATTTAGTCCCAAACCTTTTGATTTAGTATCAATTTAGTCATTTCAGGCTAATTTTGACTCGACTTAGCTAACTAGGCATTGGTTGGCTGACGTGGTACAATCGACACCGACGTAAACAAAATTTAATAATATTTTAATATTTTAATATATATATATATATTATTTTTTTTTAATTTTCTTTTCCTCCCCTTTTCTCTAGTCGATCGCTAGGTCCGGTGACCAACCAAAGGCAATGCTCGGTGAGGCTCGAGCCCTTGTTAGAGGTTGTGAGGGTTGCTTGTCGACCATGGGGGAGGCTAGCTCGAGCTTGTGTAGGCCATGAGGGCGGCCTCACTTTGCTAGCCACGGGCGAGGCCCAACCTCGCTAGATCCAACGAGGTCACGCCTTGCTTGGCCTTTGGCGAGGGCTCAAGCCCTCACGGCGCGACCTCGTGGCCCTTAGCAAGGACTTGAGCCTCGCTAATGGCCAGTGAGCCTTGCTAGAGGTTGGCAAGGTGAAGGTTGCCGAGGCCCCACAATCGGCTAGAGGAAGCAAGAGTAGAAGGAAAAAAGAAAATGAAAATGAAAAATTAAAAATTTCTCCAAAAATATTTAAATATTATTAAAAATTATCAATGTCAAGACTGCTCGTACTATGTTAGCCGACCAGTGCCCAATTAACAAAATCCGGTTAAAATTAATTGAAAAGACTGAATTGTCACTAAATTAAAAGGTTTATGACTAAATTGGCATCACTAAAAAATTTAAGATTAAATTGGTAAAAATATAAAAGGTTTAGGACTTTTTGACATTTTCCCCATGGAAAACATATATTGTCTTTCTTATATTTTTTTTTTCCTTTTTAACCAATAATTAGTTAGCTTAGATGTCAAAGGAGTTTATCTTTCTTCTTCCAAAACATGTTGAGAGCACTTAGGCTCCGTTCGTTTTGCGAAAATAATTTTCAGAAAAATATTTTCCGCATTCATTAAAATGAATTCTTTGGGGAAAATGTTTTCTATGAAAGGAAAAAAGTCTTCTAAATTAAGGAAAATATTTTCCACTTTAAAAAGTGAAAAATATTTTCCTCACTTGATCTCTCTTATCTCACATCTCTACAAATCCTCCCTTCCTCCTCCTTTTTCTTCTTTTCCTTTTTGTTTGAATTATTTTTTAATTTCATTTTTCTTTTTTAATTCGAATTATTTTTAGGGTCCGTTCATTTCACGGAAATAGACAATTTCTAAAAATATTTTTCCAGAAATTATTTTCCAGGAAAATGACAATATTTTTTTTATTTGGCTAAAATTGAAAATATTTTAGAAAATATTTTCCAAGATTCGCAAAGAAAATATTTTCCGCTCCCCTAGATTGGCGAGCATGAGCGTCGAGCTCGAGGCTCGCCAAATTGACAAGCACGAGTTTGAGATTGATGAGCTTGAGATTCACCTAATTCAACAACTAGCCAAAAAGGAAGAAGTTGGGAAACAAATAAAAGAAAAATAAAGAAAATAAAAGTAAAAAAAATTCAAATTAAAAAAAAATAATTCGAATAAAAAAAGAAAAGAAGAAGAAGAAATGAAAAGAAGAAGTGAGGATTTGTAGAAGTGTGAGATAAAAAATTAAGTGAGAAAAATGTTTTCCACTTTTCAAAAGTGAAAAACATTTTCTCCTACTTTAAAAGATTTTTTTTTTCTTTTGATGGAAAACATTTTCCCTAAGGAATTCATTTTCCATGAAATGAACGTCGGAAAATCTGGAAAACGTTTTCCCGGAAATTATTTTCCACAAAATGAATGGAGCCTTAATTTCCTTTTTCTTTTATTTTTATTTTTATTTTTTGTTCTTTTTTTTTCTTTGTTTCCCATTTTCTTCTTTCTTGGCTAGTCATCAGCCATTGCCAGGCAAACCTCAAGCTCGTCGATCTCAAGCTCATGCTCTGCACTCTTACTTATCATTTTCTTTATTTATTCTACCATGCAGTTGTACATTACTTAAGTAAATGGCTCTACATGTTTTGCTTATTTTTCTTTTGTTTATTAGAATACAAAAGATGCAGGGGATAACAGGCCACTCAATTGGAAAATTCTCATGAGAGTTGTACATGCTTTGCTTCTTTTCTCTTTTACTTCTTTTTAAAATCCATACAAACATTTTTTAGAGTAGATTAGCATTTGAGGACAATGAGGGAACAAAGATATGAAGTAAGTTTGCTTGAATTTAAAGGTAAGTTCATATTTAATGGATTTATAGGTCGTAAGTGATGCATGCCTAAGTGGTGAAATCTTAAAAAATATTTTCCATACTAAACACCAGAAAATATTTTCCAAAACATTTTTAGGTTTTAGTTGAATACCATAAAATATTGTTATTTTCCTGGAAAATGACTTTTCCTAGAAAATATTTTCCGAAAATATTTTCCAGAAATTCCACAAAACAAACTGACCCTAAAAGTAAATTCCGAATGCACAAAGCCGTGGGGGAGTTCGCCTTGAGATCATTCATAGAGGTGGACCGAGAAACGCAAAACTTAGTCTGGACGTCATCTAACTGTTACCCAAATAATGAGTTTTCAAGCCCTCTCATATTCTCTCTCTCTCTCTCTCTCTCTCTCTCTCTCTCTATATATATATATATATGCCTAGTCAAGGTCAATGAACCGGTTTGAGATGTGGGCTTTGGGCGGAACCTGTTTTGACTTTCAAATTGAATCTTCCCCCATCAATATTTTGAGCTTCCTTGGACTTCAAGCCTTTGGTAGGTGACCGAATTCAAAAAGGCAACATGGACATTCCTCTTTACTTTTTTCCCTTTTTTTTTACTTATCGTATTTATCAAGTTCACGTAGTCAATGCGAATGTGGTAATGGGTGACCGCACGACCCGAGGAACGGGGCATTTGTTATTTCGAGTGGTTTGTTGGGTACTCTTCGTGGAAACTGGCTTGGCCTTTTGCGTCAATGAGGAGAAAAGCCATATTGACTATGATAATATATTTAGGATTGTGTTTTTTGTCCCCAAAGTATAATATGTTAGAGAATGGTGACTAGATGACGAAATTATGAAGTGTATAATTGTTTCAAACCATGATATAACGAACTAACATAAAAAAAATTGAACTCAAGACCTTTTCTTGCAACGTTGTAATGACAATTGAGATACTAAAAGGGTTGCTCACGAGAGTCTTCTAAAGTTTTGGTATCATGTTGGATTGAACGTGCTGCCATTTTTTTAACTACTTTGATCTGTTAGAGAATGATAGACATTATGCTTGACATCATAAAGTAAGGACAATCAAATGCAACATGGGCCATTGAGATTTGAAAGTTTGAACTATGGCTGTTGGATTACATGATATTTCATAGAGAAGTTTTTGAGGGAAAAAAATGTATCTAAGATCCCCTCAAGTCATTGAAATTTAGGTTCCTCCACGTCAAGACTAATAATGAAATGAATTTACCATTCTCTTTCACTTTCCTTTTTCTTCTTTCGCTTTTCAGCAATGAACAATAAACCTAACTTCACATCGCGCACAAAGTTGATTTCGTCACTGCCTCCATCGCCACAGTTGCCACCAACTCACCAACCCTTTGCCTCTAGCCGCCATTACTATCATCGACCCGGCAGCTTTCATTTAATTAATCCGAGATTAACAAAGACAACTAAGATGAGGTTGAGATATCTGTCAACTTGAGCTGTACGAGGCATAATTGACTCACTTTTCTATCCTTTGACATTATTGATAACATCTCATGACGATAACACATTCGATTGCCATGACAGCCTATGCATGGTTCCTTCAATTTTCATTTACGCCTTGCCTGTAGAAAAGCTACATTGTCTCTCTAGTAGTAAAGACTTCTTCATTTCGATGCCATATAGGTTTCTTGTTTATTTTCTTCAAAAGAAGTCGATCTGAAAGGAACTTTTCCCGATGTTGCCGATAAGATATCGAGTTGGAGGATCACGATGTTGTTAAAGGCAAGATGAAAGTGAACCGTTGACTGGATCACAACAGAGTTACCTACAATCACGGTCCGTCGATGGAGGAGATCAGCCTAGCGTCTTCGACCGGGTCACGTATCATTCCTCTTGCGGTCTTCTGCTATGCAATACATTATTCCACGCACAGTTGTAACTACTTTGTACAATCTTGGACTGGCTCCCTTCAATATAATAAATCCTTTTGTCCACCTAAATAATATTTTTGTACATCCAATGTTGAAAGTACATACTAAAATGGCTTATGGTGCTGACGATAAGCTGGCTATTCATGTTTGAAAGAGAAATAAAATAAGCGATAAGCACCCCTTGATAAGGGGCAAGGCATAAAGCATTCTTAAAATAAAGAATTTGGATACACGAACCCGAATGACATAGGGCAAATCCATAACACAGGTGCTATTGTATTGTTAGGAAGAAAGATGCAACGGCAATGAAAAGTCTCACTTGGTAACTATTAAAGGATCCTTTTTGTCATAGCGAATGGAATCTACATGGTCAATACTTTACCCATCTCTATGTAGTCAGATCTCTATGCTTGTGGCTTTAATTATAAAATATAAATAAATAAATAAAACGGCAATGAAAAGTAAAACTATTATCCTTTTTATCATAGCGAATGGAATCTACATGGTGAAGACTTTACCCATCTCTATGCTTGTGGCTTTAATTATAAAAAGTATTCTAGGCAAAATACAAAATCGGATTAACATGAACTTTCTTCTCTATTAATGATTTGAAATTTCTAGTGTAGTTATCCAAATAAAAACTGTATGCACGTCTTAACCCGGCCTAGAGTATAATAATTTACACCATCAATTTACCATAAAGAAGTCGTTAATCTTTTCGAATCTTGCTTATGAGAGTTAAGCCTTCACTACCGATTAATTACCTGATTCCAAAAGTTTAACAGATGAAACTCCTCTTCGTAGTCCTAGCGATAGATTTAAAGTACCAAAAAAAAAAAAATTGTCACTTTGGTTTTCTGTCTTCTGTTTTTTTCTTCTTCTTTTTCCTTTTTAAACTCTATGGCGTCCCCATTTTCCTAGCAGTGAGCCATCGGCATATCGTGCGGAACAAATCCCTATTAGGTATTTTCTTTGGGAAGGAATTATGTATAAGAGTTAACCCACGATCTGTACTTTCCTTTTGGTTTCTTGCTATACTAGTACCATGGTCGTATAAGGCATCGACTACTTTATTTGCATTCAGACGCAGCTCTTATCATATATCTTTTGTATCGATGGTTTCATTCCAACTACCCAAAAGGTTGACCCAAGATTTGCATGTGAAGTCTTCCTAATTTTTCGAACACACCAACTTTCCCAAAAGCAGAAAAGTTTGGGAGAGGACCAGGAAAATTAGGTATTGCTATGTGGATGATTTCATCGATTGAAAAAGAGGAATCTACCCGGAAGAGACTGTCTAAATTAATGGGATGGTGGGAGGCTTAATCGGCCTATGCTTTACCATCGATCAAACATTGATTGTAGCACCTAGGTTGCAGACATTCAACCAATGCAGTTCATCAGCTGAAATTTCAGAACACCACCCACGCAAGCCAAATCAAGATCGCCCACCACAGGCCAAGGGCAACTCAAGAAAACTCTTTCAAAGAGGAAGAAAACTGGACCATCGAGAACAAGAAAGAGAAAGAGAGAATGTTGTTTTTCAAGTGAATTTGTCATCAATGAGGGGGGCTCATCTAGCGACCACGACGGCGAAGGTGGTCCATAGCAGCGACTACGACTCGATGTTTTGAACGTGGTAAAGTCCAACGCCCTACATCGTCTCCGATGTTTTGAGTGATCCATAGGGCGTCTACTTGTCGAATCGTGGTGGATTAGAGAATCCACCTACTTCTAGATGGTTTCATCTTGTAGACCTTTGAGGATACTTCCATATTCGCATAGTCAGCCATTAATGTTGACTTAAATTTCTTGAAGGGAAGTATTTATTTATTTATTTATTTTGTGCTTTATAAATGGCCTATGGAGTTTTCAAATTCTTTCTTATCATGGGAAAGGATTCCAAGATAGCTTTTGTTCGAAATAGAGAGAACGAAAGGTGATGACAGAAATATGTACAAAAATCTAATATTTAGAAGGATATATAATGGGACATGCAGTATCGAGTGATTATTTAATTCATGAACTTATTTAATTACTCGAATCTTAATAATTCAAGTTGTCGATATGTTGCACAGGACTCGGAGTCAGTATAGAAGTACTATATACAATGAAATTGCCAAATTTGACCGCAAGGAGGCTTGCCTTGCAGACACAACTTGGCATTTCAAATCCACATAACTTTCAACTCTGATATCATTTATCATCTAATGAGATGATTGCAATTGCGTCACCAAGTCTTAAATTTTATGTGTACAAGATACAATCAAGCCCTAAATTTTTGAATCGATTAATCCTAAACACTTTATAAAAAATGTAATAAAATCCTAAATTTGGTATTGAAATATTCAATTTAAGGGCAAGGTAATTTTTAAGTGACATGTAAGCAATTTTAGGTGTTGTTGATCACAAGGTCTTGATTGTGCTTTTAACAATCGGTGTAGAACTTAATTGATCTGCATATAAAGTTTGCGATTTTCGGAAAGGTAGATAATTGCCATGCAAGACAACAATCGTAGAGCTCCATAGGATATATGCATCCATTCCAAAATCATCCTCAACACAAAAACTAAGAGCTTCCTCCCAGCAATGTGCGATCATTCATTTCTTTTTGCAATCGGTATAGTTATAAGTCTTAAAATGTCGTTTTAAAATACATTATTTCTCATGTTACCAACTACAACTTGTTCCAACAAAAGAAAAAAAGTATCAACTTGTTTGAAAAATCGCATGTGAACAGCTTATTATAAAAAAATAAAAAATAATGAAAAATCTCTTTCTTGAAATAAATGCCGCATATTGATTAGAAAAGGACTATATGAATAGACCCAATAAATTTGGAATTTTCAAGCTTTTAGACTTTCTAATGTCACCCAAATCCTGATCGTTGCATTAAGCTGAATATTTAACCCACGAAAAAGTTAAAAAAATAATAAATAAATTAGAGAGGTAGCGGTGATCACAAGTCTGAAAAAGCACCCGATCCTTACTTTGAAAAAAACGACGAATTATTTTAAAAAGGCCACCTCCAAATTTCTCCATCCTTTGGAACCTTCTGCAGCTTCCTTCCCGGAACCCACGTGGCACATCATTACTGACCATCCCTCCTTTACATCACTACATACGAAATTCAGACGAAGCTGTTCCCGGGCCCCACCACCCCCCCAAAATTTCCACATTCTCTCTCTCTCTCTCTCTCGTTTATCGTTTAACACGCCTTCCTCTCTCTCTCTCTCTCTACCTCTCTCTCGTTTATAAGCTCCCGCAAGATACTCGCACAGACCATCCCCAACTCTCTCTCTCTCTCTCTCTCTCTCTCTCTGCGCCACCGAACGCCGCCGTGGACCGCCGTAGTCTCTCCGAGCCAAGTAAGCACTCACTCCGACTGACCACCTACGTTCCGGTCACAAGATGAGCTCCTCCGGGAATCTGTCCCCCTCGCGGTCGTCCCTCGCGCTCCTGCTCCTGCTGTGGTCATGCGCTTCTTCCGCGCCGTTCGCCGCCGCCCAGCCGGGCGTCAACACTCCGCCCGACGGCCAGAACCCGTACAACTACACGCGCTTCAGCCCCTCCATGGCGGTGATCATCGTCGTCCTCATCGCCGCCCTCTTCTTCATGGCCTTCTTCTCCATCTACATCCGCCACTGCTCCGAAGCCAACTCCGTCAGCATCCGCACCGGTGGCGGGGTGGTCGGGACGGGCCGGTCCCGGCGCGGCGGCGCCTCCCGCGGCCTCGACCCGGCCGTCATCGCGACCTTCCCGACGCTCGTCTACGCCGACGTGAAGGGCCTCAAGATCGGGAAGGGCGCGCTGGAGTGCGCGGTGTGCCTGAACGAGTTCCAGGACGACGAGACGCTCCGGCTGATCCCGAAGTGCGACCACGTGTTCCACCCGGACTGCGTCGACGCGTGGCTGGCCTCTCACACGACCTGCCCGGTGTGCCGCGCGAATTTGGTGCCGCAGCCCGGCGAGGGTCCGTTCGAGCTACCTGAGTTGACTCGCCGGTCGGAGCTCCCCGGAGAAGACGAAGAGAATCAGAATCGGGACGGGGATCTGGAGCGAGCGATCGCAACGTTGGAGCGCGAAGACGCGGACGAAGTCGAAGTCGAAGTCGCGGTGGACCGTCAAGCGGCCGAGCCGCCACCCGAAGCGGCGGATCCGAGCAAGGCGCTGAACCGGAACCGTACGCGCGGCGGGTCGCGATCCAGCAGGATGGCGTGGAGGCTCCTCTTCCCGCGGTCTCACTCGACCGGGCACTCGCTGGTCCACCCGGGGGAAGACACGGAACGGTTCAAGCTGAGGTTGCCGGCCGAGGTGAGGAAGCAGATCATGAACCGGCAGCTGAACCGGGCGATGAGCATGGTGGTGTTGCCCCGGGAAAGCAGCTCGCGGCGGGGCTATCGGGCCGGAGCTGGAGAAGGGAGCAGTAGGTTCGGCAGGCACTTCAGCTTCCGGCGGTTGGACCGGTCGGAGCCTGGAGCTAGATCGGACCGGTGGTTCTTCGGGAGAGTCCCGCCTCTGTTCTCGAGAGCATCGTCATTGAGGTCGCCAAGGGTGGCGGCAGCCAGTGACGACGGAGGAAGCGTGGGTTCTCGGCGGAGCAGGATGGAGGCCGCTGAATCGAGCGGTGCACCGCTTCGCCCGCCGGTTTAATTGCCACTGAGCTCCATTCTTTTTCCCGCTACCGGAGCTGCACCGTTGACGGCTTTGTCAACTTTGTAAAATGCCGATTCTTTAGTTTTTTTTTTTTTCGTTTTTATATTTTCATTTCTTTATTTTCCTTTTTTATGTTCTTTACATAGTGCCCGAGAGGTATGGCTAACTGCCAAGTTAATGAAAAGAAGACTAGGGTTCTCCTGTAAACATGTGACATTGATACAATTGAGCTGAAGCTAAGCTTGAACTAGTCTAGTTTTTGAGTTACAACCTTTTTATGGATGTTTATGACGAGATTATGTTTGGTGTCGCATCAAGATACTTTGGAAATCACTAATTCGATTATGGTTTTGGCGTAATTAATTGAACAATTATGGTGGACCGATGAAAGAAACTATTCTGGCTTCATTCTTGAAAGAATATTGACACTAACACGTTGCTAGCACATATTAAGGTCATATGTCAACCTTCTTTTGCCTATGGAAAATTATCCAAAATATCATAAATATATTGTATGGCATCTAATATAGTTTTATATTCATTTGGCCAATTTCATCCTAAGTTTTTTGACGATTTGTTAAAGTGGTCTTTTTGATCAATTTTGGCTGAAAATTATTAACATGATAGTCTATTCAGCATCTGTCATCTTATGTGGATGATTTTTATCATTTTTTTTTTCTAATCTTATGTGGGTGGCTGAGGTTGTGAAGCCCCTAGAAATTGGTGAGGGCAATCCTTGCTTGTGGTAGCGACTAGCTTGGTAATAGGAAAAGAAATATTAAAAAAAGAATAAAAACTCTGAAATTTTAAAAATATTATCAAATATTATCCACATTAATACTAATGGTGTCATGTAAGACGATTGACGTTTTGATCGAAATGATTATATTGCCAATCGTTAAAAATTTAAAATTAAGTTTACAAGATCGAAAAATTTATGATTAAATTAGTCATCATAAAACTTTTTGAACAATTATCCCTCCTCTCCTTGACCGTGCTGCATTATGTATTTCACAATACTACTCTTACATAAAATTATGCTTTTTATTTGTGGCCATATAGTGGGCATCCAGCTTCGTTTAGTCTCTTCAAAGCTTTTCCCAAATAGTTCAAAGAGAATCGGAGAAGATAGACCGAGTCTTGGCCGCGGTGTTGAACGAGTCAAGAGGCATCAGTCGTTCGGACAACATGTAGATGACGGAGAGATCTTGATTTTTCGTCTTCAACTTTGGACTATTCTCCGGATTCCTCTGCCTTTCTTTCTCTGAAATTTCACGGATGCATTAATTTCATTATTTTCCCATTCGTTGAGTAAAGTCAAACTTCTCCTGGTACCACTGTTCTTATTATATCTATATCGCAATATCCATCATTTTATAATTGTCTTTCTCGCCGGGATCGATGTTCCTATGAGATATCGTTTTGGGACCATTTGCAATTTATTGCAAGATTTAACGAGGCGGCCAGACCAAGGTGCATTTAATTGAATTCGGCCATGATGTGACCAAAGGTACGTAGCTTTCAATTCTTTTGACTCTTTCATGCCTACTATTCAAACGATGTCGAAGTTTCGTAGCGGCACCGACGGCTTCTTGAGGTACAGCTATAAAGATTACTGCCGTGCCAATCTCTAGGATGAAAAGTGGAGAGGCGGCCACATACACCACAAGATGGTTTGCTCGTTCTCTTTTTTCCTAAGGAAAATTGCTCCCAAATTTTTGATAAGATTATAGAGACTCTATCTAGGGTTTCTAAGGTTATAGGGGTTTTGGTTTTCTATAAGGAGTTCGTAACATTTCGTGCCGTGTCCCTTTCTTTGTACAACCCGTTAAGTAACATTCAGGATCTACCATCAGTCTAAGACCGTTTTCCTCATCAAGAAATGATCAAATTAAAATTCCGAGCCTTCATGGGTATCAAAACATGTAGAGTTTAATTGAGTTAAAATTTTGAAATCTGAAATATTGTCCAATGACAAAAACATCATTGGGACCCTTTTGTGAGGAGAAGATAAATGTGATGGTGTGAAAAGAATCGGTACTCAATTTGCTGGGGCTGCTTCCATCTACCTTTCGATGGAGTTTTCACTGCTGTCACCATCATCGCTCAACTGCACATGGACAAGTCTCCATTGACCTTCAAGAAAATTCACTCAGCTATCTTTCATTTTCTATGTTCTTTATTACCTTCACTATTAGTTTAATGGAAAGGCAAGTTAACTCTCCATTTCCATCATCTAGTCCTTCCAAGTGAAACGATGTCATTTTGAAAGTTTCTTCGTTGCACGACTTTTATGAGTTATAATATTGAAAGTACAAACAAATACTTTCACTCTATTTATTTGGTGAAAAATAAATGATGTAAAATATATTTTCCTAAAAATGATATATTGTGCCACTTAAAATAATTCGACAATAAAAAATATTTTCATTATGACAATAATTTATACTCGAATATTTTAGTTGACAACGGATTTATTTTTCGTTTATTCGTTTTTGTAAGTGATACAAATGGCTATTTTTAAAGAAAATAGATTTCAAATTAATCGTTTTATAAAACAAACAGTGTCATCTAAGTATATCTAAACAACCAAGTTTTCCCTTCTAAGCTAAGAAAGTTTCAGTATAATTTGTTGATGGAAAATGCATGTGAAAAGTACATCCCGGATGAGGAAGTACTTTATGCATCTGCATAATCTTTGTTGCTAACGTGATATATAAGTAACACTAGTTAATCATATTTTATGGGAACAAATTCACAGCTGTGCTCCTTTTTATCAGCCAACTAAATATTTCAAACGTGCCCTTTTTCATTTATTTACTCATTGATTTCCAGGGCTTTTCTCTTTATCTTTTTGTACCCGACAGTAGTGGTACTGAGAATATGATTCAAGTGCTTTTCTTGCTAGTTCGGACCAACGAACGAATCCCATCACAATAATAATCCTCAAAACAAGTGTGGCCTAAATCTTTGTGTGGTCTGTATTGATTGCATGTGACCCTTTTATGAAAGATAAGGCGCCCACCATTCTTGACTTGAGGGGCACGCCAATTTTGGATTTATTCATTGCCATTTTTTTTTTGTTTATTTATAAATTTGAGAAGTTCATTTTAAATTTGTCCTTAGTTGTGGAACAGCAATACTCATTCAGTCTCCCCGCTTTGAAATTCATCTTGCCGAAATCGATTTTGAAGCTTACTTTAAAAGGATCTGTTCTTGATTGTTCTACCATGAGATGGTCCCCTATCTGTTATTGCATGCACTTCATGTAAAGTAGGTGACTTCTTTTAAGTTTAGTCTGAATCCTCAGAGGTAGTTTCACATGCTAGCAATTTTTAGGTAGATCTTATATTTGTGGGTCGGATGAGAGAAAATCTTTGTAGAGTGGGGTTCTTATGTGATTTAACGGCTACAAAATGTAACTTTTACTTTTTCTATTATACTAGACAAAAAAAAAAAAAAAAAAAGTTTTTGTATGACAAGTATATAAAGTGACCGAACTACAATAGGTTTGACAGTTTGAGTTGGAACCATACATAAGAGTCATCTTATTTATACAACTAAAAGAACAAAGAAAAGAAAAGGAGAGTCATCTTATTAGCATGCATGTAATGTTTTAGGGAAAATTGTCAAAAAGTCAAAATTTCTTTTTTTTGTTCCTGAAAAAAAAGGAACAGAAACGCGTTTGGGTGCGTTTCTGTTCCTTTTTTTTTTTGTTAAACAAAAAGGGAACAGAAATAAGAAACAAAAATTCTTGTTTTATTTTACGAAAACATGTTTGAGAACAAAAAAAAAAACAAAATTGTCTTCTCCTTTGCGAGCCTCTCCTCCTCGCAAGCATCTCCACCGTCGTCTTCTCCGGCGCCTCCCACTCTCCGGCCGACAACCGCCTGTCTCGAGACCATTCGGCTTCTCCACCGTCGTCTTCTCCGGTCAGCCGACGCCGCCGCGAGCGTGGGCTCGGCCGTGGGGTCTCGAGCGGCGGATGTCTAGGAGCGAAGCGGCAAGGACGGCCGGTCGAGTCGTGGGCCGGCACGGGGTCGACGGTCGAGTGGATCTCGAAGTCGTGGGTCATGGAGCGGTGAGATTTGATGCGGTGGTGGTGAACGGAGGCTTGAGACCTACAGATGCATCAATCGGGCGTGAGGCGGAGGGGCGGTCGCCGATGTGGTGGAGGGAGACGACGGTGTGGCTCTAGGTCACTGTCGGCCCGGCGCGGCGAGGCCGACCTCGCGCCTGGCTGGGCGAGCTCGATCTCGCCCAGATCCGGCGAGGCCGAGCTCGCCCGGCGGCCAGCCCGGCGAGGCCGAGCCTCACCGGGGCCGGCAAGCCTCGCCGTTCTTTGGCGAGGCCACCGGCTTCTTCGTCGGCCGGCGGGCCGGCCATGGCCGAGCCGGCGACCGGCCAAAAGAATAAAAAAAGAAAAAGGAAAAAGAAAATAGAAAAAAAGGAAAAATAAATAAGAAAAATAAGAAAGAAAATAGAAAATAAAAATAAAAATAAAAATATTAAAAAATTAAAAGAAATAAAAAAAATTATATAAACTTACCAAACGTGTTTCTATTCTTTTTATATTTCTGGAACATATTTACCAAACGCTTTTTTTGTTCAAAAATTGTTCCCTAGAACAGAAACATTTTTTTATTTATTTATGTTAAAACAATTTTTAAACGAAACGTTACCAAACACACCCTTATTAGCATGCATGTAATGTTTTAGGGAAAATTGTCAAAAAAGTCCTAAATATATTTAATCGTAACCAATTCAGCTCACAAACATTTCAATTATGCCAATTAGTCATAAACATTTTGAGAATTTACCAATTTAATCCTAACCCTTTTAAGAAATTAACAATATAGTCATTTTCGACTAACTTTGAATGGATCATTGACATGGCAGTTCAATCTATGCCCACTATCCTACATGATGCAACTGATATGGAATAGTCCGTGTTGACATGGATACTTTTTTTTTTTTTAAATATTTTGAATTTTTTACTAACTATCTTCTTTTCTTGTTTTTTCTTTTTACTTTTTATCTTCATAAGGTTGGCAAGGTCACGGGCCACTAAGCAAGACCATTAGGCAAGGGTTGGCAATCCTCGCTAATCTTTGGGTGAGGACCACAAAGCCCTCGCTAGTCACAGGCAAGGACTTAGGCAAGCGTTTGGGACACCCTCATTGCCCATAGTTGCCAAATCTAGCAAAAGCCACAACACAATGAAGGCAAGTCAAAGTCGTGATGCCCTTGCTGTGGCCTACGAACACGTTGGTCCTGCAAAGAAAAAAGGAGAAAGAAAAAATGAAAAAAATAAATAAAAGATAATAAAAATTAAAAATAAATAAATAATAGTCCATGTAAGCAATATCTACATTGCTTGGGATGGCCAACATTGACTGGACTACCATATTAGCCATTTCTAATCAAAATTAGTTGAAAAGACTATCGGCAATTTATTAAAATACTTAAAATTAAATTAATAAATTATCAAAATGTTTACGACTAAATTGGCATGTGATCACCAAATAATAGGTTTAAAACTAAACTAGCACTATTGAAAGGTTTATAACTGAATTGGTTAGTGAACAATAGACTTAGTTATTTTTGGACAATTTTCCCAAAATTTTGGATGGGAGAGAATGTAGCAATTTATAGGAGTAAAATGTCTATGATTTTCTAGCCTGAGTTAAGTACAAATTTAATTTTTTAAGTTTTATTATTGGTAAGATTCAATCCTCTAACTTTTATTTTGTGTAATCAAGTCATCTATATTTCTTGACTTGTGCGATTTGGCCATCTAACTTTTATGCACGCAACCAAGTAATGCAACTTTTTTTTGTTTATTTGTGCAATCAAGTGTTTCTCTTACACATCTTAATTAATACCGTCAAATTAGGGTTTCTTTCTTCTAATCTCCCAATTTCTTTTCTGTTGCTAACTTGCTATGATGCTCATTTGGTGCCACATTAGTAACGGTTCCATGTTCCACCACATCAACAATGCCTCCTCATTAATCACTTTGGTGAAAGTACAGCTTCCCTTTTATATGACTTATCAATTAGTGGTAGCCAACGCATCATGAATTAATATCCACAGAAAGATTACCTGTTGTGGGGGAGGAGGAAATTGTTGTCCGTAGGGCTGCTCCATAATTTGTGAAGAATGGTGTTTGAGGATGAAGCAGCATCCTGGCCTTGCTCTGCTGTGATCCGCCGTGTAATAGGATGACCGCTCTCGTTGCGTGGTTGAGCCGAGAGGGATGGTGAGTTTTTCATCAATAATCTGCTAGTCGAAATTTGCATGGAGGATGCCTTCATTCCACAAGTCCATAAGCCACATGTCCTCCCGAATTTCAACAGTAGATCCATTTGCAAATCTACGCAGAATATGAGGAAGCTAACAAGTTTCTTCCCACCCAGGGGACTCCTTTATCCCCAAGAACGTCTGTTTACCCAGTGCTGCTGCTGTAAAACATAGCTGGGGTGATGAACTGCTTTTAACAACTTGACTCCATGGAGAATTAGCATCGGTGAATAGCCGCCTCCAAGGCTGTTTAGCTAGCATGGCATCGTTGAAGGATACGAGTTGCCTACTCCACATCTAACGAGAACCTCTTTCCCTGCGCTGCTCGACATTTTCTCCTTCCAACCCTCAAATTTCGAGCCGTCCCTTGCAAGCAGCTAAGAATACGTTTCTCTCTTTGATTGACCTTAACAAAACAGACTTCCCCAAGCGCTTTCTTATGCTTTGCAAAGATAGTTTTAACTGTTCAGCGCATGTCTAAGGAACAAAGATCCTTAGATTTATTCATGTTGATAGCTTGACTCGATGCTTGGCAATTTCGCAGATCATGACGTTCTGTGGTTGTTCCTTAAGAGAAAAGATCGATTCGTTGGCCATTGGCAAGGAGGTGAGAGAGTGTAGGGCTGTCATGGGATAGTTTCGGTGCCTTTTAGATCATCACCATTGACAGCCTTAGAAATCAAAATGGCTAACATGTTTGGAATGAGAGCATCGCGATGCATTGCATTACCCAACGGACCCATTTACCATTAAAGCCCGTCTGTTTTAAACACACCTCCAGAAAATCTCACTCCATTCTGTCGTATTTGCGCACGTCAAGCTCGAGCATTCCTTCAAAAAAATTTCTATCATTTCCGCTTCCTCGAGTAAGGGAACACTGCTTGCGCAACAAAACTTCTTGAATTTCACGGCCCTTAAGAAAAGCACTCCGCATCGAGGAAATGATGCTTATTCGCTAGGGATTTCAATTGATTAGCCAAAATTTCAAAATAGATTTTATACATAAACTCGCGCATGCTAATGGGGCGAAGTTGGGAAAAGTTTTCTGGGTTAAGAGATTTGGGACGTGTGTTATGTGCGTATAATGAAGGACTGGGACAAGAGAACCAAATAGAAGCAGCTGTTATATCACCAAAACACGACTTCTCCGATTGGCGATCAATTCTATAGAAAAAAATAAATAAATAAACCGTTCAAGCCATCCAGCCAAGGGCTTTGATACTCCTGCAAAAACTACAACTTTGACCTTGGAGAAAAAACTGGGTACCACTATTGTGCCAATGCATGAAATAACGAGTCCATTGAGCTTATAGCACGTGCAGCAAGTGCGATCCACTGTTAGAGGAAATTTCGAACCTCACGGGTGACCTCTCTCCTATTCCAGATATACTCATGCTCTCTCTGTCTTCGCACTCGACCCCTGCTCTCTACTTCCTCTTGACTCTGTCCCCTCTCTCTCTCCCTCTAACTCACGACTGAGCCCTCATTCAAAGAACGGCGGAGGCAACCTTTCGAGGTGGAGGTGGTCCCTGTAAAGGGGCTTCCTTTTGATAACTGCTTGATCAAGACACCGGGTGTAAATCAGCGATTTGAGCAAGGAGATATGATCAGGTTGTCGTCTTTGACCAGTAGTTGCACCGAGTGTTTTTGTTCCCTTTCTTTGATCACTTAATCCTAGAAAGCACCTCGATACAACTCCTCTTACCTCCATAGAGAGCTTAAATTTCCTGGTTTAACATCTCTATCTCATGACTTTTCATACTGATCGTGGCCAACACGAGGAAGAACAACCAGCCCCGGCTTTTAATGTGTCGATACCCACACGTGATGTCTGGACTTTTTTTTTTTTTTTTTTTTTTTTTTTTTTTTTGGTAAAGGTGATGTCTGGACCTTTTTCTTGCTCCATTTCGTCAGATTCTGGCTGCGTTAGTCAGTTGGAAGGTTATTCTGTCTTGTCTAATCTGCTTATTTTCCCATCCCCACAGTAGCGCATTCTGGGTCTTTGGCCCAAAAGTCATCAAATTGAAATAATTTTATTCATCATGGGCTCAAAGGGCTATGATCCAACCCAGATGCAGGAAAGGCCCACCCCTTCCCATTAGAGAACTTAATCCTTCGATCAAAATTAGTTATGACTTGGTCAATTCTTTCTTAAGTTTTTGTCTCGCCATTGCGATTGTTTGACCAAGTGAATTTGCAACCCTTCTACTCAATATCCATTTATGCACAATTCCTTGAAGGAGTGAATTTGGTAATGTTCCACAAATGTCGAACGGATGAATAATTTTGTTGAAGTTCTCAATACGAACCTACGGTAAAGACTTCCCACTGCAAATGTGTCTAATCCGGTCCTATAAGCCAACTCATTTGTGGTATCCTGGTGAAGTATAGATGAAAGTAATCCTAATCAAACCTTCCCAGCCATTGCCATAGACGACGGCATCAATTAAATTATCCGAAGATAGCTGAACAAACGCATACATCCAAAACATCACCCCCTAAAAGAGCTAAACACCTAGGATCTCTAATCACCTAGTTTTTGAAGTTCAAGCACCTATAAATACTAATCACTTTGTTACAAAGGTCGTTTAGTCTCCACGAGAAACGTTGTGTTGGGTCTTTCTCTTAGATGCTTCCGTTTCAGCTTGTGCTGGAACGGAAGCATCTAAGAGGGCAGATTCATCTAAGCTATAAGCTTTGAAGTTAAGGAACTATAAGGTTAAGGTTTAACAATGCTTCTTCTTCTTCCCATTCCCATTTTTAAGCTCCACAGGTTCTCTCTCCGGGCTAATTTTGAGTGGCCCCTTCTTGTCCAGAATTGGGCTTGAAGAGGGGTTCAACCACAAATTGGACTCAACTTGGGCTTCCAAAATGGATTTTCTTAATTAGAGTTCAAGACCTTACCGCGATCCAAGTAGACGGGAATTTGTCCGAATCAGTGAAAATTTCTCTGCCAATGGATCAAGCTGAGTTGTCCTGACCCAGGTCGCAGCATCCAGGGGTCGCTTAGGACTGATGCAAACGTACCTCTCCACCAGTGCCCTTCTCCTTCCTCAGGACACTCTCCCCTCAAGTCCTCCCCGGGTAAGGTGAAGCTTGAACATTCAATCGATAGGGAACGATTTGCATATCATTGGTTTCCAAAGCAATTTCGGCCTCTTCTTCAACTAGAGCAGCTTCACCGTAAGAAACATCCAGGTTGGACAACTTTTTCAGCCCTCATCCAACGTCCAAATACATGATAATCGTCAGGGTCAAAATTCTAAGGGGACTATTTGCACAATACTTAAGGTAAGGGCCAATCTTCCCGCTATTATAATAAATATACGGGAGTCATTTATACTTCACGTCAATCCATACTTAGCAATCATCATGGCTCGTGAAGAGTCCTGAGAAAAGAGCTTAGTTCAACTTCAAATTGACCTTAATGCGGGGAAACTCAGACACACCAAAATTTTTTAGTGGTCCCAATCGATATCAAGAACTTCTCCACGTTCTGTCGCATGGATTGCATCCTCTTGAGAGCCGCTCATAAGGATACAAACTGGGGAAGGAAACATACCAACGAGGAGGCGTTTTGGCCCTTTTGGGTTCTCCTATTCGAGTTCGAAAGGCTAAGATGTTATGCATCGAGTTGTAAAACGTCCGTCTCCTCCATTTTCCAGGCTTTGTTCATTGTGACTTCAAAAAGCAGAAGGTTTGATGTGAGGGTTGTTAAACATTTGCCTATAAGCGTATCTTTGCCCTCTTCAATCTTGGAATCAGGAATTAACATTATCCATCTTCGGGACAGGTCGATGGCCCCCAAGATTACCCATTTTCTCGCAGAGGCTAGCCAAACGATGCTGCAAACGGTATGCGAGACGAGAACGAATCTAGAGGAAGAATGGCAAGGTCAACCAATAAAAAAGGTTCTTAATTGAATTCCAATCCTTCTTACTTATTAACATATATCCTGTTGGAATTTTTTTTTCTCATTTTAGAAGTATGCTACATTTCACAGAATAAATAGAAGCATATTTAACTTCATAGATAGATTTATGACTAACTTAGTAACCTTTGAAATTGGACAGTAGCTTTCGACAGTTTTTCCCTACATTGTGAATCCTTGACTTTGTAGATTATTAACACATTTGAAATTCTTTCATGAAAAGTCTTTCATAATATATCGACAGTGTGCATGCCATCCGGATAGTTATTACCAAAAAGAGGTAGACTAATAGTAGAGTTCAATCATTTCATCTATACCAAAGAGAATTTTAGCAACATTGGTTCAGGAAGGCTACCATTTTTAGACTGTCATTGAGGTAGAGAGAGAGAGAGATAGAGAGACTTTTTCGTCTCTTTATGTTTCTAATTTTAAAAAGAGAATTTCTTATTTATCGACTTACAAATTTAATTATCGTTTCTTTTTAACTTCTCTCTAGTTTTGATTGAATGCGGAGATTAGTTCTTACATTTTATGAGTATCAATAATCAATGCTTGACGATAGCATAAATGAAGTAAATTCTCACATTAACCACCGATTGGAGGCATGGTTGGTACAAATACGGAAATATTTTTGATAGACGCAAATTGCGCAACCCCAAGATCTCCATAACCAAAACAAGAACATGCATAATTGAGTAGAAAGATTAACGCACCTGGATCCATCGAACATAAAGCGGAAGCAGAAAAGGGATTACCCACATATAAAGGGGATCCACGCATCAAGTCCTTCTCCTCTATTGCCCTCCGTATCACTGGCTCAATGAGGCGGCCCCCCTCACGTTTAGCGTTAGGTAAACGCCCCTTAGGTGATGATACATGTGAGAATTAGGGTTAGAGGAGAGACTTGAGCACTATTTATAGAGCTTGGCCCCTCATTACGGGCCAGGCTCAACTCGCCCACACTAGCCAAAGTTTGTATTAGACTAATTAAGAAACCTTCTATCTCTTTTAGACCAACCCCGTTTTACGGTAATCGTAAAACAGTAAATTACAATATCAATTAATTTAGTCCACATTAGGAAAACTCTTACATTCTCCCACTTGGACTATATTAATTGAAATCGTACCGTATGTGCGCACATTTGGTCCAGATAATTCTTAATAGTCAATCCTATCCCATAAAGTCTTAAACATCGAATCATGGCGGTAACTCGCGTGTATACACACAGCCTTCCATGGTCACGAATGTTCTCAACTTTATTGATATGGATTCAATATGGTAGTGTGTCAAATGGATAACGTCTCTCATAGAGAGATCCCATTTGTCAGTCACCATTCTCTTACCTTAGGTGTCACAAAAAACTTGTGCCACAAGAGAATGCTTTATGGTTCTAATGAACCCACATATGTCTTGTCCTTATGGTTAACCTTTCTTTATGTATCACAGGACATATGCACAAGGCTAATAACCGGATGCCCGGATGCCCCTAGCCTTCACTCAAGGTTTATACAATCCCTTGAAACTTTATCAATATGTATTCAACATAATAACAATACATTCAAAAATATTTTATTGAATGCAAAAGTTGATACATATCAAATCGTTACTAAGTGTAACGAACCACGATGTGAACTTTATCGAGTAAAGCCAAAATAGCTCCCACTAAACAACAAGATCCGAAGATACTCCTAAGCCCATGTTAACGATATGTTACTAAAATACACATGGGCGTAGGCCTTTAGTTAGTGGATCTCGCAACCACATCATCTCGTGAAAATATGTTATATTATAAGTCACATTTCTGTACCGTTTCTTTATGGTCAAAAAATATCTTACCACTATATATTTAGACCCCTTGAGACCTCTCGTAGTAAATAAATAATACTACAAATTTGTTATCTCAATACAACCGTATGGGTCTATCCATAAAGTTAACACGATCAATTCCGTCATGAGGTTTTGGAGCCTAAAAGCCCAAGTAACAGCCTAAAAGAATGTTACTAACACTGCTTACATAACAGAAGATGACATAAGACTTTATTTACCGCACTTACTGCTAACATATGTATTATGTTATTGATTGCATGTCATCAGAACAGCCAGCAAAGTTTACATCTAAATACCCTACTAACTGCAAGAATTGAACATGGCTATAAATTAGCATATAATCCCTTGTCTTCTTTAAGTACCTTAAAATCTTCTTGACAGCAACCCAGTGATCATGTCCTGGATTTGACCGATATCTGTCTAGAAGTCCCGTCACAAAGACAACATTTAGTCTAGTGCAAATTCGAGCATGCATTATACTTTTAAGTGCACTAACACAAGGTACATCATTTAATTAGATTTTCTCAATATCTAAATAAGGACAATGTGATAGATTTAGTCTATCACCCTTAACAACAGGAGCAATTCCTGGCTTGCAATGATGTATATTGAATATTTCCAATATACAATCAGCAAATGTCCTCCGAGAAAATCTAATATAATACGGCAAAAACAATCCTTACAGACCTCAGTACAAAGGATATAAGATGTCTCAAGGTCACAATTTGTAAGCAAAACATGAGAAAAAAAAATAAATTTCCTCCCACTGACCTTGCAGTATATTGAATTACTTTGTTCTCAATGGAACAAAATAATAACACTATGAAACTTTAATAATATTGTCTGGAAACTTGCTTAAGACCATAAATTAGAACTTTTCAGTCTACACACAAGTTTACTTGAATCTGCTGTAAAATCATCCAGTTGCACAATATAGATTTTGTATCTATTTGGCGTAACTTTATATCAAAATAAATTATTAATGCCACGTTCACTCTGAAAGAACATTTAAAGAAATAATTATTTCTTCACTATAAACAATCCACCCCTCTTTCAGAGTTAAAACGTTAGTTACAAATTTGGCTTTAAATTCCACAATCTTTGTTTGAAATTCTTTTAGTTTTGTACGCCAATTTGCAACTAATAAACTTGTGATCTTTAGACAAGTCAGTAAGTTTCCAAACATGTTTCATAGATTGTATATCGCCTTTTATGGCATTTAATCACATACTTAATTGAGAATAAGAAACGACATTTATTAATATGTCATTACATCAACCATATAGTGGATATTGTAATCATACTCTCACAAATAGACTATATAGTCTGATGGTATAACTGATCGTCTTTCCTTAACAAATCTCCTTAATAAAGCTGCAACCACTTCATTCTGCACTTGAGAGTAATAAAGCTGCAACCACTTCATTCTGCACTTGAGAGGTTTAAGAAATTTCATTATAAACTATATCAAGAATAGTACCTTGAACCTCAACAAGTTTAGTCTATGGTACAGGAGATTCCATAATTATCTATATAGGTAAAGACAAAAACACAGTAACCTCCATCATACTATTATCTTTAATAATCTGAGCTATCCTCTACAATTACGTCAATATTTAGAAACTTTAGAGTATGTGATTCCATAATTCTTGTACCTTCTTTAGGGTCATAAAATCAATACCCCTTTTGTATATGAAAAAATTGATTTCATAATATCAGCCCACAAAAGACCAGATAAATTAGTCTTACTAATCATACTCATCACCATGTTCAATATGGTGCATTTATGCCTTTCACCCAAGTCTTTTTGTCAGAATTTTCAGGTATAGTAATTAAACTACCACCCCAGAATCTACCAAGTATTTGACAAATGACCCTTTAAGCTATTTCGCATTGTCATACTTGCCAAAATACTTATTGCCATTGTTAAACCCGACAACCTTTTTAATCATATACGATATGTATATGTCATTAGGATTTAAACACAATTTTTTGCAGATGTATCCTAATTTCAATATCAGACAAGACATAATTTCAAGCAACTAAGGCTTCCTTCATCTTATAGCAGTGCAATCCGCAGGCAAACTTCTTTTCAAGTGTTCTAGAATGGAACGCTTCATGGACAATAAGCAAATTCAATTGCTCTTTTCTCAAGCAACAAATCATATGTCCACAACTTAAAATTTGAAGCAGTAAAAAACCTCAATGATGACGGAATTTCCATTTACAGAAAAGGTGACTGAAAAACAAGCAGTATATAATTAGCATCATGTGAGCATTGTGTAACTTGACGTACAAGTACACATCCAGAGAGTTACATGCAAAATCACATAATCACCTTTGGGCAGAATACATGACACGCAATTGTACACTCCCCACATGATAAGGGTTATGAGAATATGTTCCAATTCTTCATGAATTCATCACCTTTGGGCATATGAATCACTAGAATCAGTCACTCCTCCACCACACTATCATGTATCCCTCCATGAACTAATACACAATCACCTCCTTTGGGAGTATGATTATGCATTAGACCAGGAGACATCCCAATCATCATACGAGACCGAAATTTCTCAAACCCAATCAAGCGTGCCACTTTGGCGGTCACTACTCAATTGAATCATTGAAATTCTCTCATACCAGGGATATAAGCTTTACTCCTCACATACACCATATATATGTGATTTTAACTTTAATGATAGGGGCATCATATCACCAAAATCACATATCATGCTAATTATATTGCTTTATTCATATATATATATATATATATATAGCGAACCTGAAAGACAGATTCCAATGAGATCATTGATCACAGTAACACAAGAAACTTCTCATAACAGAGAATAAAACATCTCTTATACACCACAATTACATATTACCAGAACAACATAAAAAGAATGCTGATTTATAATATCTTTCACAAATTAACATCAATAGTAATATAGGGTGCACTAAATCGACAAGCTTGATAGCTGATCCATTATCACTCATGAATTCATAAGGCAAAAATGACTCCAAGGCCAACAATTGATTTATTAATCAATTTTAGGTAACAAATATCATTACTTCAACTAGTGGCCTATTAATTGAGTCAAACCAGAGAACCAAATATCTAAAATTTAACAGTAGATACTATTGCTCTGCATAAATATTGTCATACTCCTTAACCATAAAAAATATTCAACTTGATAGACATTAACAAGTGACCGGATGAGTTCATGTACAATATGCAGTAACTTAATTGACATGCATTACCCACATTCAACAGATGTGTTAATCAGTACATCAGTTTGGTCACGAGTCCTTAAGTCGTCTATCATTCAAAAATTACCAGTGTGTAAAGGAGTATACTCGAGTAACAAAAGTTTCATAATCTTTATTGTTTCTCATCAGCTCAATACATAACTCAAATACAATCTCATATAAATTGTATCGCATTAAGCCAGCTTCAGTTCATAATAAAGTTTGATTTTTATTGATGAATCACACCTTTTTATTATGTGATAACATACCTATAACCCAACACTTATATTTCCAAAATCACAGAAAATATAAGAAAAATACGCAAAAGTACACTAAAAATACACGTATTTAGGGTTCCGTATGTATTTTCACATCCATAAAACTATCAAAGATATAAAATAAATATACCACGAGATAGGAAATCACCATACGAGTCCAACGCCGCGAAACACGCGCCGATCCGACACTACACGCGCCCTCACGCGCCGCCTGAGTGCGCGGCGCGTGGAGCTCACGCGCGGCGCGCGTTCTACGCCCAGGCGGCGCATGGCCGCGCGTGGGAGCGCGTGCGGCCTCCCCCGGCGACGCGCCGCCAACCTTCTTGCTCGTCTCGTCGAGCCCAGTCCGAATTTGTGATTTAATTTTATTTTTATTGAATAAAAAGTCTCGAAAATCACAAATTAGGGCATGATCAGTACCAATTAGGGCTAATCCATAAAAATTAGGGTAGATCCGTACAAATTAGGGTAAATTCGTACAAATTATGGCAAAACCAATTGTGTTCGAGTTCTAAGATTATGGTTGCTCTGATACCACATGATAGACGCAAATTGCGCAACCCCAAGATCTCCATAACCAAAACAAGAACATGCATAATTGAGTAGAAAGATTAACGCACCTGGATCCATCGAACATAAAGCGGAAGCAGAAAAAGGGATTACCCACATATAAAGGGGATCCACGCATCAAGTCCTTCTCCTCTATTGCCCTCCGTATCACTGGCTCAATGAGGCGGCCCCCTCACGTTTAGCGTTAGGTAAACGCCCCTTAGGTGATGATACATGTGAGAATTAGGGTTAGAGGAGAGACTTGAGCACTATTTATAGAGTTTCCAGCCAGTCCCCCTCATTACGGGCCAGGCTCAACTCGGCCCACACTAGCCAGCCCATATTAGACTAATTAAGAAACCTTCTATCTCTCTTTAGACCAACCCTGTTTTACGGTAATCGTAAAAACAGTAAATTACAATATCAATTAATTTAGTCCACATTAGGAAAACTCTTACAATTTTAAGATAATTTGGGTGCATGTGAGCTCAATTTACATGAACTCATGATTTTGGTAGCCCTACGTGAAACTCTTATTATCTAAGGATTGAGATGTATTGAGCTCTATGCATTCAAGAATGTCTCGCAAAATATAAGCATCGCACATTTTAACTTCAGCTACATTATCGATGTTTATCATTTACAACTCACCAATCAAAAACAAGTTTGATTGAAGTTTCTTCCAATAAGGAAAGATCATACATCTAGAGGGCGAGGTCGACGGGATAAAGAAGATGTGCATTGGAGTGCATCAAGTCAATAACTTTGAATATTGTATCAAACCTGTTGTATTTGTAGTCGTTAAGAAAGCGTGTGCACTCCACCCAGAAAGTATTAAACAATAAACATGTTGTGCTCGTAGTCGTTAAGAAAGCGTGTGCACTCCGCCCAGAGAGTATGTGCTCTCCATCGTTCCTTTTCATCTGTTTATCTTCATCTTTTTTATGCAGCAGGTAGGCATCCTCTCCACTTTCGGGGAAGGGGCAAAGTCCGAGTAAAAGAAAAATAAAGAGATAAAGAGCGCAGAAAAGAGAGCACTCAGGGAGAAAAAGAAAAAAGAGTGTAAAATAAAGGAGAGAGAGAGAGCACTGGGGAAGCATCGACTCCTCCTTTGGCGTCCTCGAACAAATTAAAGTAGATAACAGCAATGCCGCTTCAGTCTCCCACTAATAAAATTCTTCTTCCACAAATCAATTTTAAAGATTAATTTAAAATGCTCAGACTGTTCTACCGTGAGATGGTCCCCAATGTATTATTGCTTTTCTAAAACACATCATGAACTTCGTGTGAAGTAGGCGACTTCTTTAGTCTAAATAATATAAAGTAGTTTAATGTGCAGACAAATTCTAGGAAGACCTCATCTTTGTGGATTGGATTAGAAAAACTCGTCGTAAAGTGGGGTAACCATGTCATTTGACGGCTTACAACAAAGACATGACTTGTGTATATATATAGCGTTGCATATTTTTAGTGTTGAAAGTTGCTGACCGAAGATAGATTTGGCATTGGGATTTATGCAAACGAATTGCCCTCCAAATAATGTCAGGCAAGGATGGATCTAGAGCAAGAACGTTGGGGGGGGGGGGGGCGGCGAGGGGAATATCATCAACTAATCAATATATATATTTTTTCTTTGCAAGAGTGTAATAGAGGATGTTGTTAAGAAATTTGAAGTTCATTCTTTTTAATCATAAACATATATCATGTTAGAAAATTTTGGTTTCTTATCATTCTATAAAGATGACGTATTTCACAAAATAAATAGCAAAGGATATTTAACTTTAAATAGATTGATGACTATTTAGTAATCTTTTAAACAGGACAATAGCTCTCGCACATTTTTTCCCCACATCACTAGTTCTTGACTTTTGAGATTATTAACACATCGAATTTTTGCATAATGTATCAATAGTATATATGTTTTTAGTGGATGGTTAATATTACGTAGAGATTCATTCCATTTCTCAACCATCTATACCAAAGCATTACTTCTCAAGTTTGGAAATAAATTACTCATCATTTATAATATTTCACAATTAGAAGCATAATTGTTGCAAAATATAGTTCTTTCATACGGAAGATTTTTGTGCTAGAAGTTTGCAACAATCGTTCCTCCTTAAACATTGGAATGTAAAGAAATTGGAAAATTTTGGTGGGGCCAAGATTTATGGGGGTGAATACGTAAATTTTTTAAAAATAATTGGACCTTACCATATTTCTGGGAAATTGGGCAGTTGGGCCCCCCTTCAACCTTTCTCTAAGGCCCTGTTTGGTTCAAAGATTTGGAATGCTTTCATTTGGACTATAAAGTCTCTTGGCCAAATGCAAAGGTGTATGGTTCGTTTTTTGGGTGACTTTGGTGAGATGCAATTGCATCTCCAAGTGGCTCTAAGGGACTTTAGCTGAATGCAAGGATTGAGGTGCTTTGGGAAGTTGCATTTTGGGAATGCAAGTAGCTCGGTTACTGTTCATCTTCTCCAACCTCTCCAAGCTGTTGATCGGAGGCCGACGACCATCGGTGAAGGGATGGCGCGTGCCGGCAATTGCCGCTTGAGGGTCGCCTGCCGAGGGTCGCCTGACCTTGGCGACTGTTGCCAGACCTCAGGCGACGCCCAAATCTCGCGACCTAGGCGTTGGCTACCTGGATCGCGCGACTCAGGCGATCGCCTGAGGTCGCGTGACCATAGGCGATGGCTGCCTAAGGTCAAGCGACCCAGGTGATGGTCGCCTGGGTCACGCGCAACCATCGCCTAGTCGTTTGGGTTGCTCGACCCCAGGCGACGGCTACTTGAGGTCGCGTGACCCAAGCGGCCAGATTTGGTCATCTGGCTGCTAGCACGACCCCGGTGACCGTCACCTGAGGTCGCACGACCTAGGCGACGGTCGCTTGGGTTGCGTGCGGCCGTCCCCTGGTCGCCTGGGTTGCACAACCCCAAGTGACGACCGCCTAAGGTTGCGCAACCTAGGCGGCCAAATCTAGCCATCCGGCCACCAACGCGACCCAGTAGCGTATCCGGCCATCTAGCCGCCGGATCCGACGTTCCGGCCATCGGATCTAGCGGCCCGGTGGCCGTACTTCAAAAAAAGAAAATATGATTTTTTTGTTTTTTTTTTTTTAATTTAATAAAAGTCATTTACAAATGTAAATTTTATCAAATGGTATTTTGGCCAAAGTTGTATCTCAATGCAAATTTTACTAAACGATATTTGCATTTTGAAAAACCTCATTTACCCAAAGGTATTTGTATTTTGGCAAATACATTCCCTAAAAGCCGAACCAAACGGGCCCTAAATCCACATATGTTGCCGGACACTTGGGATGGGCGGGAGAAGAAGAAGAAAAATAGAGAGAACTATCGGTAATGGGGCCCAAGCCACCTCTCGGTCTCGTCGAGAGCCAATTGGCAAACATACTGAGAAGATATGCCTTCTTACAGCACAAAAAGATGTGGATAAAGAAAGGAAAAGATTGGATGGAGAGCACATGCTTTCTGAATGATTCCCAATACAAATGTTTACTGGACGAGTCTTCTTAGGCGGGTGTCTATTGATCAATCCAATAATTTAAGTTATTGACTAGGAGCACTAGTCAGTGTAGTTAAATTCACCTATTGAATGTTTACTTATTTATTTCTTTCACTTTAAGCAAGCGGATATAATATGACTCTGCATATGTCCATTCATTATTAAATAGAATTCATAAAAATTGTAAAGGTCGTATATACTTCCTTCAACTTATGAATATATCCATAAATGTTTATGTATACGTATTCGATTTTACCATTAAGCAATAATGAGGTTCCAGATTATTTGAAAAACATATAAATCGCTTGGTGCTTCTTTAACTATGTTGATAACATTACACAAATAAAGAGATGCAATTAACTACTGTATAAATGTTTTAATATATTGACATATCACATAGCAATTCCATATTAAAAAAAAATTAAATTATTGTTTGTCTTAATTGTTCTGGATATCTCAATCTCAAAAACCGATTCTTTATCCAATTTTTTCTCCGTCCTATTATATTCTCACATTTAAAATGCACGCCCACTCGGGCACCGCCTTAGCTGGCCCAAGCCGCGGGCTTGGTCTTTGCTCGAGTCGCTGCTTCTCAACCGGCGTCCTCGCCGCCGGTGTCCTTGGAACAGCGACGGAGGCAATGGAACAAATGAACGGCCAACACTCAGGGAATCCGGCACCGCAGGAATGCCACTGGGGAGCATGACAAGCCCGGACGACTTAGCTCTGCCCAAAACAGGGAAATAAAACCCAGATCTCATCGTGGGATTTTGTCAAACGGCTCAAGTGCGCTACCGAAACGAGAGATCCCTGGCCCTAACAGGGTCGGAACCTGCGAGGGCACTCTTGTCGATGACCCAGAATACGCATGATGCCGTGAAGAGGGGCGGCCAATGGCTGGAGCTCGCGTGAGTTGGGTGGCCGCAAGCTCCAGTTCCCATCTAATAAGGAAAAATTTTGATTAGTGAGCAATATTTACATGAGATCCCCATAAGATTTCCCTCTTCTCGTTTACAAATGTGTGGAAAGAGACTAATATTTTTTTTCTTCGGCTTTGTCTCGTGCAAGACAACAATTACAAATTGATATATTTACAACAATTGGAAGATAAAACTTGAGACTATTACACCTGTCAACTATCACGCATAATTTAACTAAGTAATTTGACAGTAAATTTTAACGAAAATTAATTGAGGATAAATTTATCACAAATGTAACAGTTTGAATATTTTTTATTTATTTTATTTTTAGAAATAAATTTATTATTAGTATATCAATTTTGAATTCTATCATGATGGTAAAAAAAATTGAAAAGCATTATGTCAAGTAAGAGAGAGAGAAGGGACCACATGCTTGTCAGTAAATTTAGGAAGGACATTCCTCCTGTTCATGTCGCGCATTGGTTGGCCCGTGGATCAACAACAGGGGTGCCAGTCGATCAATTTAATTTAAGATCGTCATCTACGAATTGGTACCCAGCTCTCCTCTCGTCTCTCACTTTCTGCTATCTCTCACGTTTGGCCTCTCTCTTGCGGAACAAATCAAAGGCTATCATTGATTGACTGGTCCTCACTCGCTTTCTTTGTTCATTTCCCTCTTGAAAGTTCTCGGCAAGGCTTGTTTAGGGTCTTCTCTCTCCAACCTCACGCCTCTCTTCGCATCTCGGCTCGTGGGAGGTAATTACTTTTTCATCTCTCATTTGCATACGTCGCTTTGTTATTGGAATAACCAGCTGAGCTAAGTGTGTTTTGGTCTCTTTTTGTCTATTAGGGATGTTAGGTGATTGGTAACCATTTTATTCTCAAAAACAATTTCTACTTAGAAATAATTTTTCTTATTCCATTCTAAGGATGGATTTCTGAGTATTTGAAAACATTTTAGTAAGTGTCCAATATTTATATTCCCAGAATAAAAATACATTTGATACAACCCTCAAATTCTTTTGTGCCATAATATTTTTTTAATTTTTAAATAATATTATTACATTTTTCTTTTCTTTTTTCCTTTATTTCTTCTTCCTCCTTTACTTGGTCTTTAGCATTGGCCATAGCCGGCAATCGATTAGACAAGGGCCAATGACCTCGCTGTGGCTAAGCAAGGTTGAGCTCGCCCAACCACCAACGAGGCTTGGCCTTACCTTGGTCGTGGGACACCGACCTCACAAAGTGATCTGATGAGGCCTGGTGGCTAAGCAAGCTTGGCCTTGCCCAATACATGGTAAGACTCGGGTTGACGAGACTTCTCACTGGAGAGGTCGTCAATCCCTCGTCTAATTAATTACCGACTATGACCGAGGTCAACGATTAGTTAAAGGAAGAAGAAGAGGAAAAAGAAGAAGAAGAAAATAAAAAGAGAAAAAAAGAAAAGACTTGATCTTGAAGTTGTTATTGGAAACGAAGAACCAATTTTATCTTCTTCTTTTCTTTTCTTTTTAAATTTATTGATTTTTTTTTTAAAATCTTGTTTACGAGAATAAAAAAGTTATCAAATAAATTTAGATTTTTTTGGTTTCAAAACACAAAAGAATAGAATTAGACACTGTTTAATATATTACCAAATAGACCATGAATAGCATAGGAGAGTCTTCTATTCTCTTTTTGGAATTGCTGTTGTCTATTAAAAAGATATTGCATGCAAAATTGCCAAAATTCATGAATATAAATTAATGGAAGGATATTATTAAATATTTTCATATTTTGAATAAATTAAAAGTTCATAAATTATATTATACATAAAGTCAAAATTCATAGATTATATTAAATAAATAAAATTTAAAGATTTTATTGCATATTAATCTAAAATTCAGAAGTGATTTCCTTTGAGGCAACATCCTGAAAGTATTACTGGGAATGCGAAATCTCAACTTCTCGCTGACACCAGCTTTCCTTTTTGAAAAAAAATTGACAATGTTACATCTAGGGATGTGCATGGTCCGGGCAGGCGGTTCCCAACCTAGAATCGGAAACCGCCAGCTAAGGACCGGTTCCGAAAAATTGGAATTGGGATCCACCCATTTATTGCGTGGATCCACCCGGGAATTGGACCGCCGGTCCGGTCCGATTTCCGGGTGGATCCATGGAACTAATTTTGACGCGAAATTTTTTTGGTTTTCAACATAAAACAATTACGTGACATCAAAGCAAGCCAAAGAAAGAAAAATCAAATTTAAGTACGTGGAACAAAGATTCATTTGTTGCAATTATAAATGTCTCTCATAGATAAAAAAAAAAAAAAAACGCGAACAGATGGAATACAACATTCTCCCATTTCCTACTTGCAAATAACCATAGATGGTTAAATTTTCTTTGACCAAAGGTAAAGGTTCATATAGAGTGAGATGAGATGTAGGGTTTCTTTTAGTAATTTTTTTTAATATTAAAAAGGTTCCGGTCCAGTCCGGGTGGGTGGGCGGGCGGATCCACCCACGGAACTGGGAATCGGACCGGTACCCACCGGTTCCAATTTATTGGAACTGGGAACCGGACCGGTTCCCTCAAGACCCGCCTGTTCCGGGCGGTTTCGGTCCGGTTTCGGGCGGTCCAGGCGGATCTCGGGTATTTTGCACACCCCTAATTACACCGTGTAAAGAGAGAGAAGAGGGAGAGAGAGAGAGAGGGACGACCGCACGCGTGTCGGTAAAAAGTAAGGACGTTCCTCCGAGATTCACGTCATGCCATTGTTGACCTGTCAATCAGCAATAGGGATGTCCATCTATTGATAATTCCAAGGCAGTCGTTGTCTACCTATGTAGACCGACACGCGACACGATATAATATGATATATCGGACATTATTTCTAAAAAATATAAGATTTCGACACGTTAAACACGTTATATATTAAATGAATAGTTTTATTTTTAATTAATTTGATTCAAATTTATAAATAATTAATTAAAAAAGCCTACAATGAATTTATATTAATAATTTTAATAAATTAACAAAAGTTATTGATGAAACCAATAACTAAAATTAATTAATCAAATTATTTAAATGAATTCATAATTTTCTACGATGATCAAAATTTATAATCATTTAATATTCAATACTTTTATTTTTCGAAATTATTTTTTAATTTAATTTAATTATTTTTATAATTAAATAAAAAGTCCCATCGGGGTCTACCCCCAACCCCCACTCCCTCTTTTCCCTCGTCTCTCACTCCCAAATTTTTTTCACTTTTCTTTCCCTCCCCCACTGTGAAGCTATCACTTCCCCTCCCTCCAGGCTCCAACACGCGAAGTTCCTTTTTTATTCTTCTAATTTCCTTATCAAAACCTTAGCAGCGCCCTCCTTCTCCTCCTCCTCGCACGACCCCCTTCCTCTCCTCTTCCTTTCAATCTCTGCTTGCTCTCGGTCCTCATCACAATCGTTCACAGCCTCACCTCCAGCCCTTCCTCCCTCGTAGCTGCAACCTCGTCGCCGATCCACCACAGCATCACAGAGTGGCAACCCTCGCCTCAATCTCTGCTCTTTCTCTGGCCGTCTCTCACCGTCACGGGCTCGCCGTCGCTCGCGGCCTCGTCTCTACTCCCTCGCCCTCACCTCCCCCCTCCATCGTGGTACTCGCGTTCTCTCTCTCTCTCTCCCCTTGTATTTCTCACCTGATCTTTCCCATTCGGCCTCCGTCCCAGGACACTTTGAGCCCATCGTCTGCTTAATGCCGATCGGTCCTCACCCGCTTCCTTTGATCTATTCCTTCTGGAAAGTTCTCACCTAGGATTGTTCACGTTCTTCTCTTTTCGATCTTGCAACTCTCTTTGCATCTCAGCTCGCATAAGGTAATCGCCTTCTCATCTCTCATCAGCATGCCGTTTCCTTTGATTCTTTGCCTTGTTCTGTGGGATGATGGGCTGAATTAGTAGTGTGATTTGAGCTCGTTTTAGTCTGTTGGGGATGTGGGTGGCTGCTATGACGTGGTGTACGGTCCCGTTTGATTCAATATTTTCAAGGGACTTGGAAAAAAATTAGGCGTTTGATAAGCATTTTTGGAAGTCTATTAGCCAAACATGGAATGCTGAAAGCCCCAGACTTATTTGGGCTTTCGGTATTTGGAGATGTGAGTTCAATTTAACTATTTATCCCTTGGCTTTTTTTCCTTTTACCGAGGGTTCAGTTCACCCATACCCCAACCGTCGGCGGCCATATCTAGGCTCACGCGACCCAGGTAGGCGCCACTTGAGGTCGGGGGAGCTCAAGCGATGCCGCCTGAGGTTGGGGGAACCCAAGAGAGGCTAGCCTGGGTCGTGCGACCTCAGGCAGCCTTGCTGGCGGCCAGATCTGGTCGCCGGTGGTTGGCCCGCCATTGATCAAAGGCAGAGTTTCGTTGGATTTGATTTTCACTTTTTTTAAAAAATAATAAAAGCCCTTTGCATATATTGGGTTTATCAAATGGTATTTACCTTAAAGTCATTTTTCAATGCATTTTAAATTTTAATTTGCTAAACATTCAAGCATTTTAGAAAACCACTTTAATCCAAAAGTATTTGTATTTTGCCAAAGGCATTTCATTAAACCCGAACCAACGGCCCTATGTCACCGGCTTGTAATTGACTTTCGATGTGACAAATCCTATGGCCTCTCTGTCTGTTTGTTCGTTTGTATCGTAATTCAGTGTCCGCTTCCGTCGAAAAGGAAAGCCTCCGCTAGCGAAAGCATTTTTTTTCTCTAAATTTTGGAGGCAATTACTAATCATTTGTCATATTTCACAAGGAAGCATGATTGTTGCAAAACTTAGTTCTTACATTTGGAAGATTTTGCTTCGTAAAAGTTTCTAACAATAATTCCATAAACTTTGGAATGTGCAGAAATGAGAAGATTTATGGATGAAATTGAAAAGTTTTATTAATAATTGGGTTTGAGCATACTTTCGGAAAGTGGGCTGGGTCGGGCCACCCTTCAGCCCCATTTACATCCACCCCCGGGGAAAATACAATATTGAGAGAGCTAATGAGTGAAGGTCACGGAAATGAGGAGAAGAAGAAAAATAGAGAAAGGTCCATCTGTAATGGGGACGAGGAAAGAGACCCGGATGACGCTTTTAGCCAGAATAGTTTCAGGAAGGCTACTATTGCGATGACGGCAGAAATGACAGTATTTGCACATGCTTTCTATTAGATGCTTACATTGAACCCCTAATTAAAAGCATGGTTGCAATTATGAAACAAATTCGTATATGGTTTATGTGCAGTGCATGTGAGCCCAATATCCGTATCCTTGATATTAATTAGTCTCATGTGAAATCCACGTTATCTAAGGGTTGGAATGTATTGGGCTCATGTGCACAGAATATGGACATCACCCATAGATGTCTATATTTTGTAACCCACTAATTGAGGACGTTGTCTATGGAAATTTCTTCCAATTTGGAAAGTGCACGGTGTCAAGAAATTAAAATTAGCCATTTTCTTCTTATCCTTGCACAGACAAGAAGAAAATGGAAATAGAAGATAGTCGTGGCACAGCACCGATGCTCCCAAGTGAATAACTTAATATTGGAATAATTAATAAACACCCGCCTAGGGAGACTCGTTCACTAATTATTTAAAATTCGCATCGTTCAGAAAGCATGTGCTCTCCATCCTGCCTTTTCATTTGTTCATCTGTCTTCTTGTACTGCAGGAAGGCATCCTCTCTTCATTTTTGCTCATCAGAGTTCCAAGGAGAAAGGGTGAAGTCAGACAAAGGCAAACAGGGATGCACCGATTCGTTTCAAGTCGTTCCGTTGCGGTGCTTGTTGCTCCGACTCTTCTCTTCATGTTTGCATTCTATCATCTCAAGAAGAAGAAAAAGAGCGCAGAAAAAGAGAGCACTGAGGGACAGTCTGCTCCTTTGCTCATCTCTCCGATACCTACCGGAGGAGGCACTGATCAATATGACGTATTCTTGAGCTTTAGAGGCTTAGATACCCGCAAGAGTTTCGCTGATCACCTCTACCATAATCTGGTCAAAGCAGGGATTGTACCGATTTGCGTGTTCAGGGACAATAATAGCATCCCAATTGGCAAGGAATTTGGTTCACAGATTCTCAATGCCATCACACAGTCTAAAATTTCGATCCCCATCATCTCTGAAAATTATGCTTCAAGCAAATGGTGTCTCCGTGAGCTCATTCATATGATGCACTGCAAAAATAGCATGTCACATATGGTGTTGCCTATTTTTTATAAAGTGG
The DNA here is from genome assembly GCA_017140475.1 of Eucalyptus fibrosa. NCBI lineage: Eukaryota > Viridiplantae > Streptophyta > Magnoliopsida > Myrtales > Myrtaceae > Eucalyptus > Eucalyptus fibrosa. The sequence continues at coordinate 60,467,126 of CM029507.1, read as the reverse complement.
ACCCATCGGATGTGCGGAATTTGAAAGGAAATTTTGGAAAGGCCTTCCGTTCGCAAAAGGAGCAGTTTGATGAGAAGGATATTAGGGAAGGGCAACAAGCACTTTCGCAAGTGAGTTACTTAAGTGGATGGGAATCTGAGCAAATTGCAAACGGGTACTTCACTTCCCCTGAACTTCTTTTTATTTTTTTACAAGTATTGTTATACCCGCAAAACCAATGTAACAGAAGAACTGCTTCCACTATGGCACCTATAATTTCATACGGTGTTCCCTAAACGTCGGCAAAATGTCCCAACGAACAACCATAGTGCCCCAAAGACGACAAACACCAGTATTCCCCAAGAAGCATTCTGAAAACTAAACGAACAACAACCAAAATCAAAGTATCCCATAGTGCCCGAGAATTTTACAATAGTCTCCAGTCCAAAGCCATAAACAAAGAAATGACAACCCCTCCAACAAATATTATTGATCATGAAAGAGTATGCCTACAGAGGACTATAATGCTCAGCTATCCAAAGCCTGATTACCACTATATAAAATCGACCTAAGGATCAGACATTTCGCATTAACCTTGTCTAGGCTCATAATCTTTTCTTGTTTTTGTTGCTTAACAGGCATGAGGCAGAATTGGTAAAACTCGTGGTCCAAACTGTTGTAAGCGAGTTATGGAAAGATTTTCAGCTAGATGTTCCGAAGCAACTAGTTGCACTTGATGGTCATGTGAAGGAAATTATGTTTTGGATAGACAGTCCTTCCGTTAATGCTCGAATGATTGGAATTTATGGTATGGGCGGAATAGGCAAGACAACTCTTGCCAAGTGCATCTACAATCAACTCTCGTATAAATTTCTATATGTCAGCTTCATTCCAGATATTCGAGAAACTATCCAACACCATCGTATTGAGGATCTACAAAGTCAACTAATAACTGATATACTACGGATCAAATATCAAGTGTCTAAAGTTGATGATGGAATTAATATAATCAAATCTAGATTCAAAGGAAAAAAGGTTCTCATTTTTCTAGATGATATAGATCACAAGGATCAATTAAATGCTTTGGCCAGAGAACGTAATTGGTTTACTTCAGGAAGTATTATCGTTGTTACAACTAGAAATAAAGCTATCCTTGATCAATCTGAATTTGAGGTAGACAAGAAGTATGAATTGAATGAAATAGACGAGAAGCATTCTTTGCTTTTATTTAATAGACATGCATTTCGTATGGACCATCCTTTGAGGAACTTTGAGGATATCTCTAATGATATTATATCTACCATGGGTGGGCTTCCCTTGGCTCTTGAGGTCATAGGTTCATACTTATATGGAAAAACAAATCGCAATGTATGGGATGATCTATTGAAGCAATTAAAAGAACAGCCACATAGAGATGTGCAAAAGATCTTGAAAATAAGTTATGATGCATTAGATGATGGACATAAGGAGATTTTTCTTGAAATTGCATGTTTCCTTATTGAAAAAGAGAGCAAATTCGCTATTTACATGTGGAACGACTGTGGATTGTATGCGAGTCAAGGAATTGAAGAGTTGAAGCTGAGGTGTTTAGTAAAAATTGGAGATGATGGTAAGTTAAGGATGCATGATCAATTAAGAGATCTTGGGAGGAGCATCATTTATCAAGAACAACTGCTTGAGGGATGTAGCAAAATAGGCGTCAATAAGGAAGCCTCCGAAGTCCTAATGGAGAAAAAGGTAACACATGGCACTCTTTTTTCTTTCCCTCTTCCTCATATTTTTTATATATCTAATCTGGTCTATCCCAATCTTGATTCCGGTATGAACTGATGCTCCTATTATTTAACATCCATTCATGTCCACCATAGATCAATTGTGACAGCTCATTGGATTATAAATATTCCAAGGATGAAAAGATCATACTATTTAGTTCATTGAGAAAAATTACACCTTTCAAAATTCTGATTTACAAACAATTTAAGATCCTTTAACTATGGTTCTACACACACACACACACAAAAATGATCGTTTACATGGAGCATGTAATTTTCATATATAGTTGAAATGATTGATAATTTAAAAGACTACAATAATAAATAAAGTCGAATTATAAACATCTTAGATAAACAATCAATAGATAATATGTGCCAAATAAAGTGATTAATAATTAAGGAAAACAGTAGCATTTATTAAAAAAATTCATACTTGTCAACCGAACGTATCGTGGTGTCCCTCTACCAGTTTATTGTCTCTTTTCATTCCTCTTTCCTCTTAATAGATACAATGGCAAAAATCCACAGTGGGTGATGGTTTGGTTGTTCTTGCTCTTACCACATTGCATGCGTGATAGAATATTTCGTGACCCTGCAACGGGATTGGAGACTTTAAATTATTATGTTTTATTACACTTTAGACTCCATTTATTTAGCAAAAATATTTTCTGAAAAAATATTTTTCTTATTTTTTGGCATTTGAATCACTTAGGAAAATGAATTAATGAGAAACATTTTCCTAGTCTCTATGCTTAAATTTAGAAACATGATTCTCTTTAAAATATCAGAAATCATCCTCCAAAATATGACTATATATCAACGTTTCGACTAGAAACTCTACATTTGGGCAAAGGAACCAATGCTTGCTCCCAAGCCCTTGACAATGGGACCTCGACCAAGCCTGGCTCTAAAGAAGTTGAGGCCAAAACCTCGGTGCTTAGGTCTTGGTCCAAAGAGGTTGGGCTTGGGACACCAGGTACCAATGGCCGGGCATAAGACTTTAGTATAGTTGCCGGACTCCTCGGTGCCTCAGCTCGAGCCCACAAATGTTGGGCCCGAGACGACGGTGCTCGTGCCCAAATCTCTAATACTTGGGCTTGGGTCCATTGAGGCCGAGCCTCGATTCATAGCGCCTAGGCTCAAGACCTTGCACTTGGGATCAAGCCCATCAAGGCTAGGACTATGATTGGTATCAATGCCGGAGTTCCTTTACCCAGGCCATGTCCATCAAGGCCATGCCTGTTTCCATTGAGGTTAGGATTAGGACCTCGGTGCCTGGGCCCAAGCCCGTGTCCTTGATACCCAGGCTTGTGTTCATCGAGGCCAAGCTCAAGATGGTGTCGTTGACTAGATCCACGATGCCCATGCTACGGTCCTTGGTGCTTGAGCTCGGGTCCTAAGTCCATTGAGGTTGGGTTCGAGATAGTGGCATTTGTTTTGGGTCAATCAAGGCCAGGCTTGAAACTGCGGCCCCCATGCCCATCAAGCCTGCACCCATCAAGATCAAGCTCGAGCCCAGGTCCTTGACCCCTTTACCTGAATTTATTGAGGCTGTGATCATGACCCCAGAGCCTATGCCTCGGCCACCGTTGCCAAGGTCCATTGAGGCCAAGCTTGGTCTCCAATGCCTAGGTCGGGGTCCATCGAGGTTGGACTAGGGACCTTGGTGCCGCGTCATTAGTGCCTGAATAATATATGTCTACTTAGGAAATTCAAATCAGATTTTCCTTATCAAATGACGGAAAATATTTTCTAATTCATTTTTAGGTTTCAACGAACACAAAAAAATATTATCATTTTTTTTAAAAATAACTTATTGAAAAACAATTTCTGTAAATATCTGCAATACAAATAGAGCTTTAGAGTGATACTTTTTCTTAATGCCGAGAGCAAGAAGACCTTATGTATAATCTACAATTTTTTTTTCTTTCTGTTTGGTGGTAGAAAGTGACCGCTAGGAGTTCCCAAGCTCAAGCAGTAAAGGTCATTTGGGCAGAGTCCAAGATTTAGAGCTGATCATGGCTTCTGTCTTAGGTTTTTGAAGCAAGAAGCATTTTTCTTTTTCTATTCATTTAAAAATATTGTTGAAATTTCAAAAGATTATCAGATAAACAACACTTAAAAAAATTAAAAGCCAATCTGAACACTGAATAGATTCATTTGATATATATAGGGAACTAAAAGGATCCAAGCAGTTCGTCCTGACGACTATTATGGTTACCGATTTTTGGATGGTGGGACCGCTGACCATCTCCAGACATATACAAATGAGCAGTTGAAAAACATACGAAGCTCAAGGTTCCTTCAAATGAGAGGGGAAGGTTTAAGCAGAGTCTATAATGAACTGTCTTTTAAATTACGATGGCTTCATTGGTTTGATATTGAACAAAGCCTGTCTTTTTCGGCAACCAATTTGTATATACCGAAATTAGTTGTGCTGCAATTGTCACACAGCTCGATCACAGAGGATTCTACAAAATGGAGTTCACGCATGGTAAGATGGAAAAAAATAACATCCCTTGTGGTTTTTTTTTTTCGCCAATCCACTCATGTTTTGATAGCCTTTTCTCCTTCGTATAGATTGCAAAGGGGCTGAAAGTTCTCGAACTTGAAAGTTGCAATAATTTAATAAGTACTCCTGATCTCTCGGCTTTCACACAATTGGAGATTCTAATCTTAAGACAATGTTACAAACTGAAGAAAGTTCACCCTTCTATTGGCAAGGTCAAGAGCCTCATTTCGCTGGACTTGAGTGGATGTAAAAGTCTCATGGTGCTACCAAGAGAAATGGGCGAATTAGAAGAACTAAAAGAACTTATTTTGGATGAAGCTATTATTGAAGACATTCCTTCATCAATTGGTTCTCTAAGGAAGCTGGAGATACTGAGTGCCTCTTGTTGTTCCTCTTTGACGCAAATTCCTAGTTCAATTGGAAATCTTTGTTCTCTTCAACACATTAACCTAGGGGGTTGTCAGTCATTGAGAGAAATCCCAAGCTCAATTGGAAACCCTTCTTCTCTCCAACAAATTAACCTAAGGGGCTGTCTGTCATTGAGAGAAATCCCTAACTCAATTGGGGATTTACAGAATTTGCAACATCTAGACATTAGTAGTTGTGGGATTGAAAAGTTACCCAGTGTTATTGGAAGGTTGAAAAAACTACAGAGTCTAAGTCTTGGATTTCGCACTAATGTAAAAGGTGAAATTCCAAGTGAAATTGGTGACTTGTCTTCACTCAAGATTCTCAAAATCTACTGTGAACATATTTCTTACCTACCAGAAAGCGTTCGGAATCTTTCTTCTCTCCAACACCTTAGCCTACAGTACTGTTATGGGCTTTGTGAGCTACCAGAGCTTCCTTCCGGCTTAACATATTTGGCACTCTCTTGTCGAAGCCCTAGGTTGCCACAGCTTGAGAGATTGAAGTACTTGGAAGAGTTGACAATAGATTGTAGTTCCATTGAAACATTGGACATTTCACAATTAAACCGTTTGAAACAATTACATGCTACGTATTGCCATAATTTAGTTGAAATTCAAGGCCATTATGATTTGAAGTTCTTAGAGGAGATAAGTATATTTTGCTGCATATCCATGGAAAGGCTGATTCTTCCAAAATTGCACTGTCTAAAGCGATTACAAACTATCTACTGTGACAATCTAGTTGAAATTCGAGGTCTTGATAAGGCAGAGTTCCTAGAGGTGTTGGATATCTCTTATTGTGGATCTATTAAAAGATTACCGGACCTATCATGCTTTGAGACCTTGGAAAAGTTGAACATCAATGGCTGTCGTAATCTCCATAGTCTAAAATCTCTTGAGAAATTCTTGTCTTGCCGAAGCATATGCATAACAGGTTGCCAATCCCTAGAAGAACTACCAAATTTGTCTAAATTTAAAATTTTAGAGAATTTCACGATGACTTGTGTGCTTGGTGTTACTAAGATTCCTGGGGTTGAGGAATCAAGATCTCTCACACACATAGATATCTCAGGATGTAGATCGATAAAGGCTTTGCCAGATTTGTCAGGATGTGAGAAGTTACAATCTTTAGTGGTACGAGGCTGCAAAAAGCTTACTCAGTTTCAGGGACTTGAAAAGTTGAATTTAATTTATTTGGATATTTCAGAGTGCACTGTACCAATGCCGAAATTATCAGGAACACGCATCGTTACAAATAAAGAAGGAGAGGGATATGTTGTTCGTGATATAAATATTATATTGCGGTGATAATTATATGACAAATCTTATAATCATATTACAATAGTGAGACAAGTCGAAGTTTCTTTAACAGAGGTAAAAAAAGCAGTGCAGTATCATTTTTCTTCCAAGATTCACCATCTTCTTTTGAAAAGAAGGTTTTCGTTGACAGGGTTATGCACTTTCCTATATTCCTAGTCATAAATAGTTGAAGGAGTGGAGGGGTTGTTCGTAGAAGCTGACATGATGCTTAAGCAAAAATCAACATGTAGATCCACATATGGGTCTAGGTACCTTAGAAGGCATTGGTCATCTGGTATGATTCTTCATCCTTTAATAACGAATTGTGTGAGCAAATTGAGTGATACTTTTCTCGAAGCTATAATTTTTAAGAATAGTTTGCTCAACACTGAGTATCTATCTGATCTAGATTTGCCTAAATATGCTTGTTGTTGATTGCATTGTAGCAATGATTTTTTATTTAAAATCAATAGGTAGTTTTGGCAGACTGCAAACAGATTAGTGGCTTGTGAGGCAACAGGAGAAGATATCAACATAGGTGAACAAGAATTACCCGGTAATTTACAGTTTGATTTTTGGTAAACCCAGGATTCGAACTCTTCATCTAGAAGCAATGATCTTCAGCTACTCAATATCGTGAACTGCGCTGCAAAGTCCAATTTTAGCTAATTCTGAAGTTAATATTCTTAATTGATAAAATCCTTGGACATTTTGAATTCCTTTTTGAGTTATCTTGTGTCAAATTTGATTGATGACAGATAACATGTTTAGAACAAACATCTTTCGTTCTTCCGCGATGATCGAAAACCCTGTCAAGTTTCTTATTGTTCCCTCGATGTTCCTCTTGAACCTTCCAAGACGAGCATTATTCCCAGTAAGTATGAGAAACTTAGCTAAAATAAACATCATGGTTCGAGTTTTTCTGGTTGTCGATTAATAAAATTGAAAAGTAGTTTTGGCTAGTTTGTCGTATATGATTGTAGACCAGCTTTTTATAATCAGTAGTCGGAACTGTTGTTTTTCAAGATTACGAAGCAAGGTAAACTGGCGCTGCTTTTGTGACAGGTCTGGTGGTCTATGTAATGAAAGGCTTACTTTTGGACTTCAATTAAATAGAGCTGTATGGATGAATTTTTGCATAATTGGGACAATTGTTTGCCCATTCTGTGAAACAAGTTGGGGCGAGGAGCACAAGAGTTTACTCACTAGTTTGCATCCCAGTTGATCCTATTATTGTGATGGAATCATTTTATCACATGATTGATCTGGGTCTTGCTAACTTCGCTGAAGAATTTCAAATTCCATTCCGGAGACCAATCAAAATGACGGGGGGATTTTGCCGAGGAATCATCAACAACGGTTCAGTCTTGCATGCAAACCTTGAAGAGGCTTGTGGGTCAATTGGAGTATCTACTGGAGGTTTTGATGCTTGTGAAGATCCAAACACTTAATCGGGTCTCAACAGCACAGACGGGAATGACAGTGAAGGTAGGTTTTTCATCCTCATTAGGTTCTACTTGTTAATCTTATATGTATCTGCTGATTTATTCTGTATGGTAGCCTGATGCAGAGTTGTTTGATGCTGTTACGTTTTGATGATATCACTCTCAAACAATGAGGCTCTGCACAGGGAGGTAAGATTGCCAGTCGTACCATAACTACAAGGGACTAACTTGTCTGCTTATATTATATGAGCGGTGGGATTTCACCTGAAAATTAGTATACAAGGATGCATGATGACAATCTCATCCGTTTTCTATAAGTCTATTATTGTGGTAATATTCTTTGAATGTTGCTGCATAGGTTTCAGATTTGATAAGCTCAGTTCTCATGTATGCAGCATCGAGTTTGTAAAGTTGAATTCTGCCTCAAAGCAATAATGTTCTGGATTGCTGATTTTGCTAATTGCGTATTGTGAAATAACCAAGTAACAAGTACAGCTTTCTGTTCTGTAGTTTAGGCAATTCAGCATTACAGCATTATCTTATTAACATCAGCTCTGTTCCTAAACACAAACAAGGAAAGCATTGCTAATTGCTTACTTCTCCCACGTTTGTTGTTTGCTTTTTCATCGGCTAGCTAATGAAGTCTCTGTTGATTGTGGTCCAGCTACAACAATTAGAGACATCAGGAATGTGTGGCAAGATATGTCCCCAGATTTTGGTGTTGGGGCAAATGATGTTTATGCATTTGTACCTTATCTTTCATGGGGTAAATTGTGATGCTATATGATCTCAAATATCTCATTTATTGATAATTAGTTGATCCTATCCTTCTTGTGTAGATTCTAGCTGCATTTCATGAAATTCAAAGGAAGTTCCTAAACACCAAAGGATGGAGAAGAGGGCAGGAATAAGCAATGTCATCAGACATTACGGAAAAGCATTCCAAAATTTTGTGCTATTGGCATTTATCGTGTGCTCCGTGTTATCAACACTCTTGATAGGATTCCTGATATTGAGCGACCTCCTCAGTAGTGTAGTAGTCCTTTGCAAGGTTGGACATCGTGCTATTCTTTAGCAAAGGCTGAAGCTCAAAATGCTTGCAGGAAGACCACATGTGCAGGTGGTTCTGTACGTGAAGTTGAGCATAAAATAAAATTTGTTAACAAGATTAACATTTAGATGTCCACTTCAAGCTATAATTTTGTGACTGCAAGAAAAACCTTTTTTCATGGGAAAGGCAAATGTCTTGGAATCAGCAAAAAATCTGTCAAATGAAGCCAAGAGTTTGGTTGAATGTTTTCCAAGAAGATGGTAGTTTCTTATTTGGAAGAATTCTGAACATGAAATAGAAGTTTTCATTAGTGTACAATCATCGCCCTTGTCTGGTTACCTCAGAAAATTCATAAATTGGCATTTTGCACTCTCTCTCTCCCCCCTCAAGCTTCTCTCATGGCAGAGCAGTGACGGTAGCTCAGAGTCCTCTTTCGAAAGCTTAGTGACTTTGCATGACTACAACTATAGGTCCTCCATTTCTCTGCTCTGACCTGCTTCCTCTCGATCACGGTTCTCTGCTGTGACTTCACGTCTCTAACTGTCACTGTTTCATATTTCCTCTGCTTCAACTTGATTTGCAGGTTTTTCACCTTTCACTTCTCATTAGCTCATATTTCTAGAAATCATAGTTCATTTCTAGAATTTGCAAGCCAAGTACCGTACCTTTTATTGGCTTCTCGTGTTTTGCATGGTTTCTTTGAAGCTGGGGTGTGCCACTGAAATTGTCTTTCTTGCATATGGTGTGATGTCTGCAATGACCAGAAGCGCTGAATCATGGCCATAGCTATTAGAAATCAGAATAGGCTCACTATTCACTTATGGACTTGCACAAGTTGCAACCCTGAATCTTCTGTGTGGGTTACTCGTCAGTGCAGTTCCTTGGTCTTATTTACTAAACCTGTCTTTAAAATGTGAAACCCACTGTGGTCTCTGGTACTAACATAAGTGAAACGACAGTTCATTCTCTTCAACATTTTCAATAACAAATATAGTTATATTGCTAATTAAGATAGAGATATGACGTTCTTTTCCTTTCATGCTTGTCCTTATCATAATGACATGCTGTTTTGCCAAGGAGAATAATTGTTGTTAAGGCCTGTGAGGGCTTATGTAGGCTACTTCTTGCATTTTACAAGTCATGTACATTGTAGTATAAAGAATGACTTCTGTATGAGTTAGAAGGTAATAGGTCCTCTACTGTACAATGGCTTTCTCTTTAATTACTTGTGTAAGACACGATATAATGAATAGTAAAAGGGGAACTTTAGATCCTTGACTTTACTCCTTGTGAGTCGAATTTGGAGCATGTTGCTCTCAGACTGATTAATTCTCCAATGATAGGTTTATAGTCACGGCCAAGAGGAAAATGATAGGTTTATAGTGATCATTCTGCTGATCACTTCAAGATTTTTTCTACATCATGTCAAGCACCTGCTGTTGCACTCAGACTGGCCGTAGAATGTTTTTTATCAACATCTATATATAATCAGAAAATCCTTTCTTCTACCACCATATTGTTGAGCGCAATATTCTCCTAACCCTTTGTTCTGTGATTTCCTTTAAAGGTTCATCCTGGATGATCTATCTAGATCTAGATAAGGTATCTGTTGGAAGTGAACATGAGTTCTTTTCCTTGTAGATAAGGCATCTTCTTGACTAATTGAGATAGATACACATTATCCCAATTTATCAGTCAATCCTTCTAATCTTATTTCTATTCATTCTGAATAGAACATGCAGAACCACTAGATTCTATCTGCAGAGCCAATTTTCTTTGTGCCAGTCATCGCTGTGGCAACAATGATCAATTCTCATGAGTAGGTGAAGTTATACTTCGCTTTGTTGTCCATCTGTATTTTGGAACAACATTTTCTCTATTCAACCGCATTGTATTTTTCTCCAATGTTGAACTTATCTGTGGAAGTACTTTACTTTTATTTTGTTTTTTGTTTGGTGGACGATGGAAGTAGAAGCAAAATTCGCATTGTTCAGAAGTCTTAATGTTTGTGAGAGACTTCAAGATATATGTTTCGCTGAGCTGAAAAATTAGAAGTTCCAGATGGAGCTTAGTCAGAGATCAACGTTGCTAGCATCATGTTGTCTGGTGGTGGTTCGACTATTAACCTTGAAATGTCGAAAGTCAGATGAATTCTCTCAACTAAAGTCGTTTTTTATCTGCACCTTCATTGATATTGCCGACGATTATAATTATTTTTTGAGGACCTACTGTAGCAGTGGATGACACATTTAGATCATCACCGGAAGAAGATCCGTGACAAGGAAACATGACATTATGTCAGTGCCATGGCTCTTCTTCTCTGATACTTCATTAGTTGAGATGCTTTTGGCTTGTCTCTTTGTTGCATATTAGTTGGATTTCTCCTCTTCTCATTGCGGCAATTATTCCTATTTCCAAGTATAAATGAAGGAAAATGTAAGTTCTGGGTTTTGATGTAATTTATTTACGATGCCTTTCATAGCGGAATGTGATATAACCATTAACTCTTGCTTCTGTGATTACTCCTTTAGAATTACAAAGAAAAGTTCTCACTTTAGTCCCTGACTTCTTTCGATACCAACATTATGGTTATTCATTATATCCATTAGAATCTAATCTAAACCATGCTTATGTAGGTTTGTAGAGTTGCTGCATTAAATTCGTTATTTAGGAGTGCTTCAGACTAATGTTCTTCCTCTCCCTCGCGGTGCCTTGAGCCCACGACCTTGAGATTTGATTCTCTTTCAAGACCAACCACAAGGTCAGTAAGAAGGCTGGTGCTGCAGATAGATACTACTCGAAACAGTGCGGATCCTCATTGCAGTTCGTTGATATAAGTGTTCAGTTCATCCCCGACGAGCATGTATCGGATTTGTTCAAGCCACATTCAAGGCTTTAGGAGACTTTTAATATCTTGATTCGTTTTCTGCTGTTGTTTATTAGGGAAGATCCACTAGAGATTTATTTGGTGGGACATCCTAAATTAACTTGTGGTATTGTTTGCTTTGGTCCATCTCATGTTGAACCTCACGGTTTTGTCCTTGGCGTACAGGCACTTTTGCAAGAGCTCACCATCTTGATAGGACTTTAACCTAGACTTGCTTAACTTTAGAATTTCAAAGTAAAGTTTGCCGTTACATCAAAAGGCGGGAGATAATTTTGGAATTCCAAAGTAAACTTGGTCTCCAAACAACGTCTGAGGGATCGTCGCAGACATGGTGAAATGACTACTGCAATAGCTGTCCCCAATTCTTTCCCCGTCTGCCCTAGGGGTGCATCTATATCTCAACGAAGGAAGGAAATTATGAAGGATCTCAGAGGACGGCTAGACGTCGCTGACGATGGTGTTTAGGACTGGTCTCAAAGGCATTCTCCATGACACGGCCAACGGGCTCTGCGGAACTCTCCCTACTTCTCCTTAATCGCAAGCAAGGCGATGGCAGGCGACTAATCAGGGACTGGTTTTCAAAGCTTTTAGGGATGATTTTGCCCGTTACCCATTCCCCTTTCTCTAGTAGTGTAGTCGCAACTCGAAAAATAGAGAAAAACAATTGGAAGTGTAATCGTGATATAGTTAGCGGGCATCAAGTATAATCTTGAGTCAAATATAAAGAAAATTCAATGTGTAAATCCATCTGTGGTAGTTCGGCCTCAGGGGACTCATCAAGTGACAAAAGGCTGATTGTCAACCGGCAACTGAACAAGGCGATGGGTATGGTGGTGTTACCTAGGGAAGGCAGCTCAGGGAGAGGCTAAATCCGCCGCCGCTGTTAAGAGCATCAATGTTGAGGCCGCCGGGGGTGGCGGCAGCCCGTGATGATGGAGGAAGCTTGAGTTCTCCGCTGAGGGGGATGGAGGTGGCTATATTGAATGGTGGACTGCCTTGCACGCCTGTTTAAATGCCAGTAAGCTCCATTTCTTTTTCCTTATAACGTAGTTGCAACATTGATGGCTTTGTCAATTTGTGAAATGCCGATTCTTTTGTTTTTTTATTTATTTATTTTCGTTTTTTTTATGTATTTTATATTGTTTTTTAATGTTCATTTCGTAGTGCACGTAAGTGGGGTATATGGCCAACTGCCAACTTGGCAGTGCAAAGTTAATGGAAAGAAGTACTAGGATTCTCTTGTACGCATATGAGCATGAGATTGAAGTAGTCCAGTTTTATCGTAATAACCATTTTATTCTTATTTGTCAAAAAATAAAAAACCTATGTTAGATATTACATGAAAATAAATTGAAAATCACGAATGAGGTTATAGTTTTGCTTACCTTGTCTAGTGGACCAATGAAAAAAGACGACTTTAGCTTTATTTTGGAAAGAATATTAACATTAGCACATTATTAGCGCATGATAATTGTAATGGTACATTACACTATAATTGTGAAAAGATCAATTGTTTTCTGTTAAAAAGTAATCGAATCCCCGTCGCACTTAACTTCTTATCAATCAAATGTATTATATTTGACGCTCATTCATGAACAGTTGTGATATAGTAGGATATCCAACAAAAAATACTATCGGAGGACCTCAATCCATATAGTCCGAAATCTTTTTTTTTTTCACTAAGAAGGTTATGAAATATATCTTGAAGTTTTTCTTTGGGATCAAATCATGCAAACTTCGCACCGCGTGAGGACACGAGGGCTCAATTTGTTACGCACTTCTCATTTTTCAGTCTCTCTTTTTTCTTTCAGAGTCTGGCCAATCTCTTGCAGAACCAATCGAGACCATCGTCTACTGATTACTCCTCCCTCGCTTTCATTGTTCTCGTTTAACCTCTTTTGTCAAACTAGAATGGGTGGGCCTGCGAGAGCACATTTCGCCTGAATCCGGGGACCATCTTCTCATGAGATGGTGGCGGGTATGTACGATGGGTGGTAGTAAAACGAGGAGAGAACGAATGACGTGTCACTCGAACATTGGTCAAAGCAATAGGGAAGGGAAGAAAAAGCTTGTGAAGTGGGCTCCACATGCCGGGGTGTACCGCGCTCTGCAAGAGGCCTAGAGCCACGCAAATGGAAAAATCATTGCTATTTTCTCTTTTTCAATAAACACGAATCACTTATAAATACGGTTCAGCCTCATTAAATTTTGTTACCTGAAATCATAACGATCTATTCTGAAATTTTAGCTAATTTATATACGACTTAGCTCACCATATATATATCGGAGCTCACTAAATATGAGTTAAAAGGTAAATTTTTTATCATTTCTAACACCTCTAGCAATGAAAGACCTTCATTTCAATAGCCGGGGAAAGCAAAAGGCTGTCTATCTTGACTTACATTTGATTGGTCACACAATCCCGCTGCAAAGACGACTAACGTAAAAGGCAAGGGTTAATCGGTTAAAAAAGTAAGAGCGCATTTGGTGATATTTCTGTTTTCAAAAATCGTTCTTAAGAACAAAAATAAAAAATAAAAACCATTTCTTTTTTAATAATTTTTGAACAAAAAACACGTTTGATAAGTGTAAAAAAATTATGTTCTTGAAATAAAAAAATAATAGAAACACGTTTGGTTGAATCGCATTCAATTTTTTGTTCCTAGAATAAAAAAATAATAAAAACACGTTTGAATCGTACACAATTTCTATTTCAAATTTTTCAAAAAATGATTTTTTTTTAATAAAGTTTAAACTTGATATTGAATTCTCATTCTCATGAAATGCTTATTAATTTAATTTGGTTAAAGTTACAGACACCTATTGAGATTTAGTTTGGTTAACTTAATGGTGCGAAAGCTTGGTGTCTTCAGATTTGATGTGATCTGTTGTTATTGATGTGCCGGTTATTATGGAGGCCTTCATGAGGTTGCAATTGTGATTGGCACATTCAAAGTGAAGATGTATCTAATAGATCTTGATTTAAAAAGCCTCCGCAAAAGAAAGTTAACAGGTTCACCTTGTGTTTTAGCTTATGCATAGCTAGCATCAGCGTAGCCCTCACCGACATACTTAGCTATAGATGCCTACCAAGCAACGTAACAGGAGCCAAGAGGACCGGTAGCAATAGATTTCCATTCTTCATCATGCTAGTTACCAAAAAATCATATCAGTTGTACCAACTCCTTAATGAATTTCACAAGTCAACAAGATGTCAGCTTTACAGAGAAGAGTTCTTCAACAATAGATGACAGTTTTCTTATGTATCGGTATCGCAATCTTTCAACTGCAATGTGCCAACTCAATTTGTTTTTCTTTCAATCAAGTTTAAAAAACTATCATAAAGTCAGTCAACTAATTTAAATGGAAGCTCCCGATGCGGTTCCTACCTAATGTGATAGGGAGCACCTAAGAAAGCCGAAGATGTCAACCAGGAAAGTTACATCCAGTCAAGAAGCCACCCACTAAAAATAACAGCATCCGCAACCTCTCGCAGCAGCCCAATTGCCACACCAAAAGAAGAAGTTCCCTTGCTTTGTACTTGGGTTCCAAACAAAGCCTACGCTGCTCTTGATGCCACAGAAACAATAAGGATTATACTGTGATTGAGGACCCCGCAAATCCTTTTGTGTGTGCGGCTGATGGGGAGGCGAGTGCTTTGATATCAGAGTATGGTCATTGTCATACAATGTCAGAGAGTTGGTGATGGAAAATCTGATTTCCCTGCACAAAAGAACCATAAGCAAGCGAGCTGTGTTTTTTGCATCATCTAAATCACAATGAGCACGCCCAAGCTAGGTCAAGCCAGCCATCTCAACTGCCTCCTTAAGATTACATCTTAGACCTTCGAAAACTTCATGGAATGGGACTTTTAGGTTAATCCATCTAGTGAAAGGAAGATAGAGAAAATGTCAGAATTAAGCATCAATGAATCTAAGTTTGCATGCTAGTTACATATCATCAACTCACCTATTGAAGTAAGAAGGCTTTCGAATTTTCTTATATCGACACTCAAATTCCAACATCACCCAGCAATCCCAGTTGGACCAGGTAACAACAACGAAATTTGTGTTCTTTAGCCCTTCTTTTCAAGCCATTTCTCATGACTAAGAAGAGCCTCACTCAGAGTAACACCTCAATCTACCTAGACTCACCCCCGAAAAAAAAAAGGAATTTAAAGGCCGTAATAATGAACAGAAAATTGATATGAGAAAGAAGATGCCATAATACATAAGCATGACTGGAATGAGTGAACTCCCTATGTAGGCATGGGCCGTTTCAGTATCTGTGCATGGCAAGCACCAAAAGACAATTGACTCGCCACTTTGGCATGGTTTTTGATGTATCATCAAAACTATACGTAAGGTTCTGCACTGCCTATTGAATTTTAGCCTTATCTAATTATCTACAAATCATTCTAGTAACTTGTAATTCTTCAGCATCATACATAGCCATCTTTACCCTTTTTCCAACTTCTTATAGCATAAGATATGACAGACAGACGTGCACTATTAGCCCTTAACACTTTCAGCTCCACTGTCAATTATTGATTTCATCTAATGTGCTCCTTTACGGATCAATCCACTTCACAAGACCAATAAATGAACTAAATCTATGCCGCATCAGACAACACTCATCAACTTGCACAAGAATCCAGAACTGGCGGCATCCTCCATAACCAGTTCATACTAAATAGATCAATCTTGCTTCCCTCGACGTGCAAATGCACATACTCCAATAGATTACGTGCCAATCATCAGATACCACCTGCCATTAGATGCTCTTTTCAAATGTGTAATTTGTAGAACATCCAAGCACTAAGCAGCCAAGGTTATAGCAGATAGAAAACTCTATGTCCTCTTTCCTATATGCACCAGCAGAAATTCTACATGCTTTCGATATATCAAGGGGGAGACAAATAGAAGACGAAGTGGTGAACCCGACTCTTCACTATGTAGCAAAACTAACTCTAAGCTCTTAGAACATTGGTACAAATAGACATGGAGAAAGGCAATGCAATTTCATCCATGATTACAACAATTTGTCTATCACATCATAATATAATGCATGTTCCCCCATATAAGGCACACATCGTAACCTTCCTCTTAATTGCCAGTAGATTTGAAAGTACATAAAAAGCCATCTATAGCCAACTAAAGATAAAAACTATAAATGATTCTCCTAAAGGAAAAATTAGAGGCTCGTAAAAA
Organism: Eucalyptus fibrosa; assembly: GCA_017140475.1. Classification (NCBI taxonomy): domain Eukaryota; kingdom Viridiplantae; phylum Streptophyta; class Magnoliopsida; order Myrtales; family Myrtaceae; genus Eucalyptus; species Eucalyptus fibrosa. The sequence goes on along the minus strand of CM029507.1, from coordinate 60,450,561 downwards.
AGAAGCAACTCATGGTGAGCCATTCATCTACTGGGTAGAGTGAAAACATTGTCACTCTTGACAGGTTCCAAGATCAATCAACAGAAGCCTCCCTACTGAATCAGGACGAAAAGGTCAGGCTATGTGGAAAAAGACGACGCCCCTCATGGTCCTATCTAGCCACACTAGAAAATAGTTTCCCCAGACAAAATGTCACATAATCATAACAAAGAAAATTTCTTCCATGACAAGGAAAAAATATTCGATACAAAAAAGAAATGAGAAGCTTGCACTACGAGTGGAGGAAAGAGCTGAGTCTGTAACTCACACTAAGACAGTATCCACAAGCTATGTCATTTAATACTAAACATCAATCCTCACAACTCTCCAAAATTTTGCATGTTTCAATTTCACTAGTATCGCATAAGAGAACGATGACCTTTCCTTTTCCATCTTTAAGACTAATAATAGGAAGCTATAGAAGAAATTAGAAGAACAGCCTTTTTTCTTTTGCTAGGTAATCAGGGGGTTAGAAATTCTTGACACTCGCGAACAGGCCAACATGGTAGAAAATATGAGCAACAAACAGCAGAAAATCCATCTTTCCCACACAAAGAAAGAAAGAGAACGAAAATCGAACACGGAATTGAAAAAAGTTTGGTGTATAGCAATGGAAGAATAATCCATGTCCTCATATATATTTTGAAAGTCGCAGAACAGCTCGAGCGATCGTCGCTGCTCTACCGAGCGAGCAGAGCAGATTGAGCGAGCAGCCGTCGCCTAGATCTGCCACAGATCTATCCGAGCAACGCTCGCTCGGGGCTCGAGCATGAGGGCTTGCTCGAGCGAGCGTCTCGCAGATGTGGGCAAGCGCTGGCTCGAGCAAGCTGTTGCGCTGGAGCCCCGAGCAGCCGTCGCCCAGATTTGTGAGGGTTGGCTCTTGCCGAAGCTCTTGTCAAACGGTGAAGGAGGAGCAGCTGGTGAGCACAGAAACTTACCTCGAACCAGAAGCTTCAGCCGGTGAAGGAGCAGCAGCTATCAGCGCCGGAGAGAATGACCAGTTGGGAGGCGCCGAATCGCTCGACGGTGGTGAACTTGTGAGAGACGCCTGAAAAGGGAGAGACTCGCGTAGGGCACGAAAGCGAGAAACACAAAAGAAACAAGTTTTTTTCGTTTTTGTTCTTTTCGGCTCTTCAAGAAGTGTTTCTGGAAAAAAAAAATAGTTTCTTTTTCTCGTTCCAATTTTGTTTAGGGAGCAAAAAAAATAATTTTTGAACAAAAAACGAAAACAAACATATTTTCGTTCTTTTTTTGTTTTCGAAAACAAAAAAAAAAAATAAACTTTTGTTTATAAACAAGAAAAAAGAAGATTATCATGCGGGGCCTAAAATTCCTCACCAGAGACGTGCAATCCACGGCAAGATTGTGCGTATCCCAGCATTAGCTGGCTCATCTTTTGAGGTAAGAGGAAAAATTATTTCCACTACAAGCAGCACAATTCGAGGCTATCGTCTACTAATCAGTCCTCAGTTGTTTTTTTTGTTCATTTCCCTCTTGAAAATTATCGCTGAGGCTTGTTTCAGGTCTTCTCTCTCCGACCTCGCGCTTCTCTTCGCTCCTCAACTAGCGAAGGCAACAGTTTTCTCATCTCTTCTCAGCATGTCGTTTCTGTTAATTCATCACTTTGTTATTGGAATAATTGGTTGAACTAGTGTGTTCCGGGCCCTCTTTTTCCTATTGGGGATACGGGTGGCTGCTGAATTGCTGAGCAGGTTATTTATTTTTTCTCTCTTTCGAATTGTTGTTACCTGTTAATGTAGCATGTCACTAACCTAGATGTGACTTTCGTAAAAGAAGAAAGCTATCTGATCGTTCGTTGCGTCATAATTCAGTGTTTTTAAACTAAAATGAGTTGGCTTGCCAGCTCGCTAGGTAATTCACCTGAGTTTGGGGACCTCTTTTTTATGCATTGTGAGGTTTATCTATATTTGAAGGTCCTAGATCAGTTAAATAAAAAAGAAACAGAAAAAAGAAGTAGGCCAATTCTAGGTTTGACAAGTTCTAATCTCAATTTAAACAATTGAGAACGATTTAGACAAGGTAAGTTCCAAATCTTAGTATGGAATTTATCCATTTTGAAATCAATCACTCTAAAAATATGTATTTCTTAACGAGATTTCATTCGACAATTTTACCTTCCTCTATAGAACCGAATACGTAATATTATGTTTTCCTTGAATTATTGCACCAAGTAATCCTAAAAGTTATATTCCATTTCATCTCAACTCATTTTCTTCCATCAAAGCGGTAAAAATTAACGGAGCCTTCACATGCGGAAAAAAAGTAAACAATAAAAAAGTACAGGGAGGGTTGAACATTTTAAACCATATTGCTACTTTATGCCTGAACTCCAACTCATGATAAATTCAATCCTCACAATATGACACATATCAAAAATCTATAATATGGTTTTTCTTAGGATCTTTAAGGAAATAACGGTGTTTTAAAATTTTATATTCATCTCTTGGTCAATACTAGACAGATGTTGGAGGATGCATCATCGAGAACCTCAAATGTCTTGACTCAGTTAAATCTCCTATCTTGATAAACGAAGGAAAGGCGCATGGCTAGTAATAGTTTATACTGAATCCCACTTGAACATTTTAATGGTATATTATTGCTATAATCATAAAAGATCAGTTATTTTCTATTAAAAAGTAATCGAATCCCGTCGCTCCTAATTTCTTATCAATCAAATGCATTACATTTGATGTTTATTCATAAACAATTGCGATAGAGGAAGATATCATATGAACGGATGATCTCAATCTATATCGTCGAAATTCTTTTGTTTTACTAAGAAGGTTATGAAATTAAAAGAATTAAAATACCTTTTAATTCTTTAAGATGTTCGCCGGGGAAAGTTTCCTCGATAAAGATCTTTCACTGAAGATGATAGAGTTTTGGTTTTATTATTTTTAATGGGTTCTGTGTCGCTCCGGAAAGGAAGTAACTGATCTAGATTACTGGCAAAAGTAAAATGCAGGAATAACAGGAGAAAAATCTAGGTAGAATTGTACGTAAAAGTGTGATAAAGAAAATATAACAGCTTGAAATTGAATAATCATTTGTTGATTTGGCCAAAAGTCCTTTACATTGGTGCATTTTCGGCTATTTATGGTAGTATTCTAAATGTAATTGCTGTTTTGCAATTACTATTTCGATATCTACAACATTTCGGAAGTTTCGACTCTTTATCAATAACCGTCCAGCCTTGTCGATGTTTCCATTAGTATCGTCTATCGTAATCGCTTTCATCTTTATCTCGTTAGTTTTGGCAAGCCCCTTAGGCTGCGTTTGGTCGACCGGATAAAAATCAGGATAGGATATGTTTTATCCTATCCCGTGTTTGGTAGCTGTCTAGGATAGGATAAGGTCGGATATAGACATGATATAAACCGGATAAAAAATCTGAGGGGGAGGGGTAGGATAAGGTCGGATAGGATTTCTTTTGTCCAAAACATAAGACCCTACGCTTTTTTTCTTTCTCCGTCGTTCACCCACAGACGACTCTCTGTTTCCAAAGTATCAACGTTGAAGCCTTCTCCTCAATAGCTCTCCAATTCTCATCAGCTCTCTGATTCTCATCGAAATTTTACGAAAGCCTTCTTTCTCCGCCAAGGTAAGATCCTTGTCCGCTGGCGATCACCATCGGTCACCCTCCCAATTGATTCCCCCCACCGTGATGTTTTCCCCGCTTCGATTGCGCCTGGCCGCCTTTATAGTATGTAGATTAAGGTATAAAAATCCCCTTTGTCGCCTTAAGCTAATTTGAAGAATCGCAGTTATCCTAAAGTTTAAAGACCCAGGATGTGAATTTTCCCATTCATCACCAAGGCCAAGTTGTTCAATTGTAGTAGGTCATTTGCTTCTCGAATCCGCAGGTTATGGATGTATCAGACCTGCTTCATGATTACCTTGCAAATGCCAACTATCAAGTGTTAGAGATTCCTTCAACAAAAACTTCTGACGTGAGTTGTTTTGACTATATTTGCCATTTTTTGGTCTTAACCGTTCATCTGATAATTAACAGGTATTCAGGCGAAGCAATTCTTTTCCTGGATAATGATCTTTAAATTTCATGTTGCAAGAAGTTTGTAACAAAGCAGAGACATGCCGATAATCCAACCAACTCAGGTCATAAGACGGAGTTGAAGCGAAAGAGACTGCATACATCTGGAATGATGTAATTCGCAATTCTCTTCCTTAAATCTCCATTCACTTGTTTATTCTTTTCTACACGAGTGCATTTCCCCTGATAAACATGTATTTGTGTTTTTGACTTTTACATCGACTTGTAAACATGGAGTTTCTGATTAAAATTTCATGTTTAGGACTCCCTGCAAGAATAAGAGTTCAAAAACATCTAGGGAGAAATCATGTCCCACGAACAGTAACGATAATGAATCGGCATCTGACATGAATGCTGAAGAAGAACAGGGATCTCCTCGGGTATGGCTTTGTTGCTAAAGTTCCTTCTCTTATCCTTTGAGCAAGAAGTGTGAGATATTTATTGCTTAGCATGCTTAAATTGTTGCTTCTTGAACCCATCTCTCGTAGTATTTTATGTTTTCTTACTGTCGGACTATCCCAAGTAACAATAACAGCAACAGCAAATGCATTTCCTTTCGCATGGAATTAGATATATGATGCTTTCATTCTGTCATATTTAGAATGTACTCTGTCCAGACATCCATACATTGATGTTTACGAGTGTTTTGCGACTTCTTTCTCTGATTTTAAAAGTCTTTCAGGCTTTTGCAATTAGCGTGGTTGGCTCTGTTAGCTCACTTATACCCTATTTGCTTCTCTTCTCTTGGCTAATAAACCCAAACAAAAGGAATTGCAAGATACTTCTTTATGGTTCTGTTCCATTTTTTAATAGGCCTAGTTGATGCTTTGTTCTCATTTGAATCTGTTACATAGGAACGAAAACTTGGTTTGCCTCAATGAGGTTTGTCCAGGTACTTATACCAGTATTTGCGCTTCCCCTGTTTGCAGGCACAAGAATTTCCACTTGTGAATGTGAATGAAGATGAGTCATTTCAGAAAAATTCTAAATCTCACTGGAGATCCACTGGGAAGAAAATAAAAAATCCCACACTCCCGCTAATTATTGCAGATCAATATACTTCTCGAAGTGCAATGCTTTCTTCACCAAACGATAGATTGAATAAGATATGAGGATATCCGACTTTAAATCTGTAATTCACCAAATAGTAAATTGGATAGGATAGAAGGATATCCGACTATAAATCCGTAGTTCACCAAACAGTTGATGGGATATGAAGAAATCCATGGATTTCTTATCCTATTCTATCATCTTTATCTCGTTAGTTTTGGCAATCCCCTTATTGCATTGTTCGAGATCTTCATTTATCAACCGCTAACATCCCGGCCCATTCTTTATGGATTCCTGTGTTTTGAGCCTGCTTCATTATCTTCGGGTTCCGAAGTTCAATAAGCTAATTCGGGCGCTAACAGAAATATCTTGAAAGTTTTTCTTTGCGATCAAATCGTGCAAACTTTCGCACGGCATGAGGACACGAGGGCTCAAATATGTTGCGCGGAAAGAAGCAATTCAGAAGAGCATCAGAAATCTTCGAAATCGGGAAAGAACTTCCCAAAAAGTAGGTACCCTACCATCACGCCGCGTCCTATCGCAACACCAGCTTTTTCTTAAATATGAACCGACAAAACTTTATACTGGTGCGGGTGGAGAGAGAGAGGGGAGGAGGGGACCACATGCGTGTGGGTGAAGAAGCAAAAGGACGTTTCCTCCCTCGCTTCTCATTTCTCACATTCTCTTCATCTTTCACAGTCGGTCTCTCCCCTGCAGAACCATTTGAGACCATCGCCTACTGCTTACTCCTCACTCGCTTTCATTGTTCTAGTTTACCATCTTTTGTCGAACTAGAATGAGTGGGCTTGGGCCTGCAAGCGCACGTTCCGCCTGAATCCGGGGACCATCTTCTCATGACAAATATCATGTTTGGAAAATTGAAAATGACAAGACCCATATAAGTTTCACATGAGTCCCCTTAGATCTGGTGGTCGGTATGCATGTTGGGTTCGATGAACACCCTCGGTAGACAGTACAACGAGGAGAGAACAAATGACGTGTTGCTCAAGCATTGGTCAAAGCAAATAGGCAAGGGAAGAAAAAGCTTGTGCAATTGTCGTACCACATATGGGCTCCATGTGCCGAGGTGTACCACACTATGCAGGCGGCCCACGAAGAAGGAGCCACGCAAATGGAAAAATCATTACTATTTTCTCTTTTTCAATAAACATGAATCGCTTATGAATATGATTCAGACTCATTAAATTTTGTTACTTTAAATTCATAACGATTTATTCTGAAATTTTAGCTAATCTATTCAGCTCACTAAATATAATTATTTTTTTTTTTTGGAGCTCACTAAATATGAGTTAAAAGGTAAATTTTTGATAATTTCTAACGCCTCTAGCAGTGAAAGACTTTCATTTCAATAGCCAGGGAAAGCAAAAAGCTGTCCATCTTCACTTACATTTGATTGGCCTCATAATCCCGCTAAAAATACGACAAACCTAAAAGGCGTGGGTTAATCGGCTAAAGAAGTAAATTTCCTCATCACAGACGTGCAAATCCACGGCAAGATTGTGCGTGTCCCAGCATAGCTGGTTCATCTTTTGAGGCAAGAGAAAAAGTTATTTCCACTACGAGCAGCATGCAAAGTTGCCAAGCAAACGAGATGATTGTGGGGCTCTTATGGAGGAGCATCATCATGCGAAAACTAGTTTTTTTATCCTGAAACCTTGACTGCAACGTGAACTATTGATTCTTTCGGCTAACGAGGAAGGTGAAGCTCAAGGTCGCCCATCGTCACTTTGATTTGAGTGGCCACGGGTCCAATTACAAAGAGAAGTAACAAAATATCTTTAAAATCTAAATTGAAATAGTCTGGCCTTTCGAGGAAGTTATTCTTTTGGTGGTCTTGGTCAAAAAGGTCAAATTTAAAAATAATAAGTAAAATTGCCCCGTCAAAGGAACGCAATCAACCACAAGATTGCGTCTCCTTTGGGGGCAAGAGAAGAAGTAAAGCTTCATTTAAAGTCCAGGTGACAATGCTTAAAGAGGAGAAACCCATAGGATAAGAACACCACGCCAAACACAAAAAATCACCAAAATAACCAAGACGCTCATTTTTGTTTAAGATACTTGGTTTTGATAGCTCCGAGTTGAGGATTGAAGGTGATCCTTCGATTGTACCGCCTTTCAGGACTCAAACATAACTTGATCTGCTTCAAGGTAACTCCTCTTCAAATACTGAACCCGTCAAAGTTATTTCATCTCTACACTGCTCCTCTAAGTAAGCCCTACCTTCATTATGAGAATATTACATTTGGTATGACAAAGAAAATTTTGATTATTACTCATTGCGTAACAGCCAACACCCTTTAAAGCATATAGAATTTCGAAATTCCCTAACCTTTTTAAAATAATCATCACCTATATTGCTAATTTTTCTTACTATAATTCTCTTATTTAAACAATTGGTACGAACGGTCGGGCATGGTGGAATTGCTAATTTTTCTTACTACACAACTCTCTCTCTCATAATTCTCACTTTCTGTATCTTTTACATTCGGCCTCTCTCTTGCATTGCAGAACAATTCAAGACTATCATCTATTGATTAGTCCTCGCTTGCTTTCTTGGTTCAGTTCCCTCTTGAAAGTTCTCGTTGAGGCTCGTTTCGGGTCTTCTCTCTCCGACCTCGCGCTTCTCTTTGCTTCTCAATTCGCGAAGGTAATTGCTTTTTTTCTCTTCTCAGCGTGTCGTTTCTATTGATTCATCGTTTTGTTATTGGAATAATCGGCTTGAACTAGTGTGTTCCGGGCCCTTTTTTTTTTTTTTTCTATTGGGGATATGGGTGGCTGCTGATTAGCTGAGCAGGTTTTTTTTTTCGAATCGTTGTTTCCTGTTGATGTAGCATGTCACTAGCCCAGATTTGACTTTCGCAAAAGAGGAAAGCTATCTGATCGTTCGTTGCATCGTAATTTAGTGTTGATCTTTCGTTAAACTAGAATGAGTTGGCTTGCCAGCTCGCTAGGTAATTCACCTGAATCTGGGGACCTCTTTTTTATGCATTGTGAGGTTTATCTATATTTGAAGGTCCTAGATCAATTAAATAAAAAAAGAAACAGAAAAAAGAAGTAGGCCAATTCTAGGGTCGACAAGTTCCGATGTCGATTTAAACAATTGAGAAACGATTCTGACAAGGTAAGTTCCAAATTCTTAGTATGAAATCTATCCATCCCGAAACCAATCACCTTAAAAACAAGTATTCTATTAATGAGATTTAACTTGACAATTATATCTCCCTATATAGAACACTCCGAACAAGTAAAATTCTGTTTTCCTCAAATTATTGGACCAGGTAATCCTAAAAAGTATATCCCATTTCACCTTTAACTCATTTTCTCCCTTCAAAGCTGTAAAAAATTGACGAAGTCTGCCCTTGCAAAAAATAGTGAACGAGGAATTAAAAAGTACAGGGAGGTTTGAACATTTTTAACTATATTGCTACTTTTTATCTGATTTCAAACTCATGAGAGTTTCAATCATCACAATGTAAAACATACCAAAAATCTATAGTATGAGTCTTCTTAGGATCTTTTACATGATATCATGTAGTATGAAATATATATTAGATCTTTTGACATAGGCTCATGAAAACAATTAAACAAATTGAACCATACAGGCATATTAGGAGATTCACTTCGCTTTACATCACTCATATCTTACACCTTTTTTGTTACAAAAATTCATGCTTTAAAATGGGATCAAATTTCGACAAAAATAATGGGATTAATTAATCGAATATGACTTGTCACGAATTTAGCCAATAATAGTATTCTACTTCCATTTAATTGGAGAAAAAAAAAAAACAAAACGAAGATATTCTCAAGGTGGGCCCTCCAACGAAAATATGGACACGCGCTCAAGGCCATTTTTCCAAACCTAAGTCCTCCCTGAATTTTCCTCAGCAGCTTCCCTTTACTTTCTTCTTCTCTTCTCCTTCTTCGTCCATCAAAACATTACTTAATTTCTAATCGTTCAGACTTCCGTGGAAAAAGGGCATAGTCTGGGTAAGATAAACAAAGGGATGCACTGTTTCGCTTCTAGTCGTTCCTCTATAGTGTTTGTTGTGCCGATCCTTCTCTCTTTGTATTCAATCATCTAATGAAGGAGAAAAAAAGTGCATAAAAAGATAGCACTGAGTCCGTTTGGTGTTATCTAACAAATTATAGCTCTATCAACAAGGTATTAATCCATTTTCTAAATCTGAAAGTTTGAAGAGAATAACTCGGTGATTCATATCAGTTTATGATAGATTCATGTTACATGAAATTGTTCAAATGAGAGGCCATGTGAAATAAATAAAGGAAATAACTACCATTTGTTTATTTCTATTCACATTTCCAACTTCATTCCGAAATTTGACAATTTCAATTAAAATTAAAATATCAAATCACATTCCTAATCACTAGCTAGTTCCTTTCATCACGTCTTCCCCACATTTCTCATCTCGTTTGAACTCAATTATCCGCTTTCAAATGACTTACCAAATTCTGATTGCCAATAACCAAATAAAAAGGACCAACGCTTAGATGTTTAAATACATGCAATGTGCTTGTCCCCAGAATTAAGTTCATATATCCCAATTTTCAATTAACAGAGTAACATACGTTATTCATGATTGGACCAAGCCAACAAATTTGACTCGACTTAGTGGGTTTTGACTCGACTTAGTGGGTGAGGTCCAAAAGAAGACAATGCAAAGACTAAAAGCATATGCAGAAAAGCATCTTTCGTTATTTATCAATACTTTTATGCAGCAGAAAAGTATATTTAATTTCAACTTCCCCCTCAGGTTGCCATGGACAAAGGGCAGAAGAGTGCAGAGAAGGAGAGTACTAAAGGAATATCCGCTCCTTCTTTCATCCCTCAGATACCCTCAGGAGGAAATAGCAGCCAATACAACGTGTTCTTGAGCTTTAGAGGCTTAGATACCCGCAAGACATTCACCGATCACCTCTACCATAATCTGGTCAACATAGGGACTGTACCATTTGCGTGTTCAGGGACGATAACATCCCAATTGGCAAGGAATTTGGTTCATATATTCTCAATGCCATCACACACTCTAAGATTTCGATCCCCATCATCTCCGAGAATTATGCATCAAGTAAATGGTGTCTTCGCGAGCTCATTCATATTATGGACTGCAACAAGAGCACGTCACATGTTGTGTTGCCCATTTTTTATAAAGTGAACCCATCACATGTTCGGTATCTAAAAGGAAGTTTTGGGGAGGCCTTCCATTCAAGTAAGGAGCATTTTGATGAGAAAGATATCCAGGAAGGGCAGCGAGCACTTAGCGAAGTGAGTTACTTAAATGGTTGGGAATCTGAGAAATTTGCCAACGGGTACTTCACTTCAACCTGAACTTTGTTTATTATTATTTTTTTTTTGGTAATAATTTTTCTTATTCACAAAACTGATGAAAATATGGATGAACTATTCCACCACAAGCTCACAACCCCAAAATGTCCCCATGAACAACCATAATGGCCCAAAGACAGCAAGCACTATACTCCCCAAGATGTCCCTTGAAAATTAAACCAACAACAACTAAAACCAAATTATCCCACGGTGCCCAAGAATTTTACAATTGTCTCAATTACAGAGCAAAAAACAAAGAAACGACAACCCCTTCGGGCCAATAGCATCAATCTCTAAACGACATGTCTACAAAGGACTCAGTTGATAAGGATCGAATGGTTCGCATTGACCATGCCTACGTTCGATTCCCACCGCTAGTAAACTCCCATTGGTAGTCGATCCGAAAGTCAACTATAAGTCCTCAACGTGGGCAGTTGGGACTTGGGAGTCCCTGGCCTTCGAATTGGGAACCCCCCTCCTCCTAAACTTTTTTGTAACCACAAAAAGAAAAAAAAAAATCTACCTCCTGTCCTTAACTCGCGGCAACCTTAAGCCTTCTAACAAACGTTATACTTCCAAAGACTCTTAATGGGCACGTGCACCACCTTATCTATCGGCATAAAAGAAAGGGGAAAAAAATGAAATGACTGCCATGTTCATCTTCCATTGTTATTTTTAATACCGAAACATCTTGTATGTTAATTCGCTCCATCCATCCTTAGCATTTGTGTAGGTGTCTTTAATATTAGATTAAGCATATTTACAAAGTTATCATGAGTTTTGTTGTTTGATAGGCATGAAGGAGAATTAGTGAAAAAAGTTATCAAAACTATTCTGGACAAATTGGGACATGATTTTCAGCTTGATGTTACTAAACACTTAGTTGGAATTCGCGATCATGTGAATAAAATTAGAAATTGGGTAGACACTTCTACCTATGATGTTCGAATGATTGGAATCTATGGCATGGGCGGGATCGGTAAAACAACTATTGCCAAGGTCATCTACAATGGCTTGTCGAATGATTTTGAGTATCGCAGCTTCATTTCGATATTCGAGAAACAGCTCACTACAATGGTATTCATCATCTACAAAATCAACTAATTAAGGAAATAGAGTCAACCGAACGTCAAATTTGGAACGTTGATGATGGAATTAATGTGATCAAATCTAGATTGAAGGGGAAAAAGGCTCTCATTCTTCTGGATGATATAGATCACTTGAATCAACTAAATGCTTTGGCTAGAGATCGTAAGTGGTTTATGATAGGAAGTACAATCATTGTTACAACCAGATATAAAGCTATTCTGGATCAATCCGAGTTCAAGGTAGACTACAAGTATGAATTGAATGAATTGGATGAGGTGCATTCTTTGCTTTTATTTAACAAACATGCATTTCATATGGACCATTCTTCAAGGGAATTTGAGGATATTTCTCGTGATATCATATCCACCATGGGTGGACTTCCCTTGGCTCTTGAGTTAATAGGTTCATACTTGTATGAAAAAACAGAGCAAGAAGTATGGCAAGATGTGCTAGAGAAATTAAGAAAAGAACCATATGGAGATGTCCAAGACAAATTGAAGATAAGTTATGATGCATTAGAAGATGGACATAAGGAGATTTTTCTCGATATTGCTTGTTTCTTTATTGGCAAAGAGAGCAAATTCGCAATTTATATGTGGAAGGACTGTGGATTTTATCCAAGTCAAGGGATTGAAGAATTGAAGCTGAGGAGTTTAATAAAAATTGGAGATCATGGTGAGTTAAGGATGCATGATCAATTGAGAGATCTTGGAAGGACAATTGTTTGCAAAGAAGGACCACTTGAGAGACGAAGCAGATTATGGGTCAACAATGAAGCCTCCAGTGTACTAATGGGAAAAAAGGTAACACATGACACTCCTTTTTCTTTCCCTCTCCCTCATAATTTCATACATTTAATCTGATCTATTCCAATCTTTTATCTAGTATGATAAGATGCTCCTACTTCTTAGGAAAAATTCCTTTCATGATTCATGCCCATCATAGATTAATTGTGACGGTAATTAAGGATGAAGAAGTTATATTCTCTCGTGATGGTTATGAAATGGAATATATCCAAATGTTCAGATTCAATGGTGTAAATTATATATGTCAAAATTTAATTTACAATAAATTTAAAGTCTTTTAATAACAATTCTACACTAAAAATCTTGTTTTGTAAAAGTCTGTAATTTTCATATTTAGTAGAAAATGTTGATAATCTGAAAGACTACAATAATAAATAAAGATGAAGCAAACATAAAACAAATAAATGAAGATTAGTTGGTTCATAATAACGCTAGATAATAACTAATAATTAAACAAAACATTAAAAAAAAAAGACGTCAAATGCATGGAAATCTTCTCATGGATAAGGGTACCTCCACTTCCTGGAAACTCCTCCTACTTTGTCGGAATAGGCTCTACTTTGTCGCGTTTCTAGACTCGCTGCGTACAACTTCCACAATTAAGTTACTTCAAAATCAAATAAAGATAATAACTTGAATCAATTTTAAATGAACCCGCAAATTATTTTTGTCATTTAGCATTTAAAAGTGAAAACACCGGTAATCGCCACTACCATTGTCGAAGCATAGTTATTACACCAATCCAGCATAAATGGCGTCATTATGCGTAATGGCGCCTGTGCTACACTTGGGTCTAGTCTATATCTAATATAATATCACAACTAAAAAAGTGAAGCCCTTAAAATTTTACCCTCATATTTCCATGAATTTATTGTATATAATATAATCACCATTACTCACTGTTTAAATATAATTAATCAATTGTCAGAAAAAGAAATAAGTAAATAAACTTTTGCTTTGCTTCTTTTTTAAAGAGAGAATTGTTCATCTTTAAAAGTAAATCATAGGTCCAATCCAACATAAATAGTGCGCGTAGCGCATATTAGATCTAGTTTATATATAATCTAGTCTAATCTCACTTTAGATTCCTTCCAAGTTTACCCCTATATAAGGTTTCCCTATGGCAAATCAGTAAAGTCTCACTTTTGTAGAGCACTTTTTCTTAAACCAACCCATTTCACACCTTCGAAGATTATTTAACATCTTCTTCATCAGCATCATATCATTCCCACTTCCTAACATCCTGCTCTTATTAGTTGAAATTTTAGTTACAAAGTTCAAATGAAAATAAGCACAATGTTAACAGACCGCAAACGTAGCGCCTGTATAGTGTCTTGTTGAAATAAAGCAAACTCAAACTACAAAACATAACGCCATTTCTAGGTCGAGTTTTATTTTAATGTCTCACACATGCATTTTCTTGAATAGGTCGAGTGAGGGGCACTACTCACTTGAAATTACTTTTCTCTGGAAATGCATGTTAACAAATGATGAAAGCATGCACATATACTAAAAACTAACACCGACAATTTAAAAATAAAATACCTCTAGAAAATTTATTTAACAAAAGCGGATAGTCAAAACTTCAAAATCCTTCGTTCACGATTTGTATATTCACATTGAGTCGGGGTTTGATTTATTTGGGGTCAAAATCGAGACACTAATCCAATAACAAGTTTAAAAGAAGTTTCATGTGTTCAGATTTAGTGCTCTAGTTTTTAAAATTTTGATGCTTACCACTGATCAATTAAACTTTCCCGGGGGGGTGGTCGGGTGTGAATATAAGTATTGTTATTGAAGTCAATAAAAGCAATATGGAATATTTTTCACCATCTTCTACTGATTAAATGATCCGTTTTGGCAGGAAACTTAAAGAGTATGTTTTGACTTATAAGATGCAAAAAGAAACAGTATCTTAAGCAAAATGGAATGCATCTTCACTTTTTTTTGGGTAAATACAAATAAGTATATTTTCTCCAGAATCTTTCATAAGGCAAGTTAGCTAGAAGATATTGCCCAGCATTGATAACCTATTGTCCCATATGTTAGAAACTTTAATCTAACCATTAGACCATGAAAGGGAGTTAATTTGTTCATTTTAGTTGGTCCAAAAGCAGCTTTTTTCCAACTCCCGCTAAAAATTCAAATATTTTTTACTCCTGCAATGTGCATTGTTAACGAATGTCCCACATCACTTTTATAAAATACTTTATAAGAAAATTTTCGGTTTTCAAACCAACGATTACAAATTTCACAAGAATAATTGATAAATTGAAAACCAAGTGCTTCCTTAGCTACTTAACAAGTGACCCATGAGCACTGTTTAGCAAATTCTTTTAAAAAAATTATGAAAGTTTTATATGAAAATCTACAATTCAACATTTGTATGTTCTATAAAGTTTCATGAATTTCGCCTTCGATAAAAATCAAAAGTATATGCACTACAAAATTCTGAAAATGGTAAACCACTAAGGTGCGTTTGTCTTAGATTTTCTTAAAGCAAGAAGTAATTTTCTTTTTACTTTCATGTCAAAATTAAAAATAATGTTTAAATTTCGAAAAATTATCAAAAAATTTAAACGTGAGTTGTGTTAACGTTTATATAGAGCGAGGGTAGAAAGAGAACAAATTGTGGAGTCCAAGATCTTAAAAGGTGAAAACTAAAATAATCAAAATGCAATCTAGACACTCAGTTGATTGATTTGATATGCAGGGAACAGAAAGGATCCAAGCAATTTGTCTCGAGGAATACCGTGCTGACCATATCCAAACATACACAAATGAACAGTTTAAAAACTTACAAAGCTTGAGGTTCCTTCAGTTGAGGCTGGCGGCTTTAAGTGGAGATTTTGATCAACTGTTTTCGGAATTAAGATGGCTTCAATGGGTTAAATTGAACCCAATCTATCTTTTTTGGCAACTAATTTGCATCTGCCAAAATTAACGGTGCTGCAGCTGTCCGACAGCGATATCACAGAGCATTGGAGAGGATGGAGTTTAGTCATGGTAAGATAGAAAAAAGACATCCTTCGTGATATTTTGTCCATTTTGTTTTGTCGATCAACTTATTTTATGACAGCTTATTCTCCTTTGTATAGGAGGCAAAACAGCTGAAAGTTCTCCACCTTGACTCCTGCAAATTTTTAAGACGTACTATTGATCTCTCGGTTTTCACAAAGTTAGAGATTCTCAAGTTGACATGCTGTGTGAGCCTACTGCAAGTCCACCCTTCTATTGGCAAAGTCAAGAGCCTTGTTTCCTTGAATTTGTCTGACTGTCAAATGCTCAATGAGCTACCAGAAGAAGTGGGTGAACTAGAAGAACTAAAAGAACTTATTTTAGATATTACCAGTATTAGAAAGATTCCTACATCTATCGGTTCTTTGAGGAAGCTAGAGAAATTGAGTGCCTCGCATTGTTGGTCAATGAGAGAAATCCCTAGCTCAATTGGGGATTTACAAAATTTACAATATCTAGACTTTGAACGTTCTGCGCTTGAAAAGTTACCTAGTGCTATTGGAAGGTTGAAAAAATTGCGGACGCTATATCTCTCTAGGACATTGATATCTGACATGCCAGAAAGCATTCGAAATCTTTCTTCTCTCCAACATCTTCATCTATGGAACTGTTTCAAGCTCCGGTCACTACCGGAGCTTCCTTCTGGCTTAACGTGTCTAATGGTCTCTAGTCAGAGTCCTAGTTTGCCACAACTTTCTTACCTGATCCACCTAGAAGAATTTGGTCTTTATGGATGTACACTTGAGAACATCCCGAAGCTTTCCTCAAGACTCTTGAAGCTTTCTATTTCCTCCTGTGATAAGTTGATATTGTCTAAGCTTGACAGATTCAAGTACTTGGAAGAGTTGTCAATACATTACTGTAGTTCCATTGAAAGATTGGACATTTCACAATTAAATCGTTTGAAACGATTACGAGCTAGTGATTGCGATAATCTAGTTGAAATTCAGTGCCAAGATAATTTCTTCTTGAAGGAGATAGTTGTGTATCAGTGCAAGTCCATTGAAAGGCTGATCCTTCCAGAATTACATTGTTTGAAGGAATTAATGGCTCGCTATTGTGACAATTTAGTTGAAATTCGAGGTCTTGATGGTGCAGAGTTCTTAGAGAAATTGAATGTCACTCATTGTGGGTCCATTCAAAGATTACCTGACCTATCATGCTTCGCAACCCTTAAAGAGTTGTACATCCATAGCTGTCCCAATCTACGTGGTGTTGAGAACCTCAGAGAGATTCTTGTCTTAATGAATCATATAAAGAGCTAGAGCAATTTGATATTATAGAGAATTTCATGATGAGGTGTTCGCTTGGTATTACAAAGAATCTTGGTGTTGAGGAGTCAAGGTCTCGTACACACATAGATATCACAAGATTCAAATCAATGGAGACTTTACCAAAATTGTCGGATGTGAGAAGTTACAATCTCTAGGGGTACAAGACTGTAAGAAACTTAGCTTTGGGGACTTGAAGAGTTGGATTTAATTTATTTGAATATTTCTAGGTGCGACTTATGGGAAACGATACCAAAATTATCTCAACCATTGCCCCCATGCATTAGGTTCTATAGATCTTGTCAAAGTCATAGTGGAAGCTGCTCGAATCTTGTCTTCAACATAGGTAAGCAAGTAAACTATCATTTTTCTTCTGAGATTCATAATCTACGTTTCATCACTATCTTCTTTTGACAAGTATGTTTTACTTGACAGGTTCCTGTACTATCCTAAATTCTAAATAACTGGAGTGGGGAAGTGGTGGTAGAAGTTGACATGATGCTTGAGCCAAGATCAAAATGTAGATCCGAATATGGGTCTGCATACAGTAGAATGCATTGGTCATCTAGTAAGATTTTTTATCCTTTAATGACCAACATGAGTAAATAAATTAATACTTTTTTTCTCGAAGCTATATTTTTTTTAGAATTATTTGCTTTACACTGGGTATCTATTTGATCTAGATTTGCCTAAATGTGCCTGCTGTTGATTGCATTATAGCAATGTTTTTTCAGTTATTCTTCCTTTAGCAGCTTTTGCAGAGGCATTAGCGGTATGAGGTAACGAATCAAAATATCGACATAGGTAAACAAGAATTACCTCGTGATTTGCAATTTCCCTCTTGGTAAACCCAGGATCTAAACTTTTCATCTAGAGGCTGATGATCTTTTGCTACTCAAACTAGTACTTTCCTTGAAAAGTATTTTTTGGCCATTTTAAATTCCTTTTATGAACTCTTTTATGTGTCAAAGGTTGACTAATGGCGGATATCCTGTTTAGAACAAACACCTTTTGATTTTCCTTGATCTATCAAGTATCTTATTGTTCCCTCGAGCATGAATTCCCAGTAGGGCGATTAAAAACATGAATAGAAATTTTGGCTAGTCTGTTTCATATATGATTGTAGACAAGCTTTCTACAACCAGTTGTCAGACCATTATTTTGAAAGATTATCAAGCGAGGTAAACTGATGCTTCTTTTGTGACAGGTCTGGTTAGTCTATGTAATAATCAAAGTTTACTTTTGGACTTTGATTTACTGAGCTGTACCGATGACCTTTTGCATAATTGGGATAATTTTTTTCAAGGAGCACAAAAATTTGCTAATTGGTTTGCATCCCATTTGATCTTATTATTGTCTTTAAATCATTTTATCACATGATTGATCTGGTTCTAGCTAGCTTGGCTGAGGAAGTTCAAATTCTACAACGGAGACTGATCAAAATGAAGAGGAGAATTTTGCCGAGGAACCATCAACAACAACTGTGGACTATCTTGTGTGCCGACCTTGAAGAGGCTCGTGGTCCAACTAGAGCATCCTGAGGAAGTTTTTTTTATGCTTGTGAAGATCGAAACACTTGATCTGGTCTCAACAGCACATACCTGAATAATTGTAAATGTATCCATTCTCAATTGAATCTACGTTTTGTGTGCTTATTGGGTTCTACCTCTCTGTGTATCAAATACACACCCGCTGATTTTTCTACATGTGTACCCTGATGCAGAGTTGTTTTATGCGGTTGCGTTCTAATGATATCATTCCCAAACTCAATGAGGCTCTGCCGAGAGAGGTATGCACCAACAGTTGTACCATAACTATGAAAGAGTAACTTTTGTGCTTATAAAATATGAGCTAAGGAATTTTACGCCAAAATTCATATACTAGAATGCGTGATGACAATCTCCTCCATTTCTATCATTTTATAATCGTGATAATATTCTTTGAATGTTGTCATATAGGTCCCTGACTCGATAAGCTTAGTTCTTAATCATCCCATATGAGATGGGAATAGTCTTGAGATTTGATTTATATATAGGCAAAGACCCACCCTCAATGGATACCGCCTAGATGGTTCTTTCGCTCATGCGAATTAGGTCAAGTTTTTGTAGACGCTCTTAGGCTAGATTTCTGTGGATTTGGGTTAATGTGACGGGGTCAACCATAATATTTCATCACAAGACTCATGTGAGTCGTCCTTTAAAATCAACACACATCTTAAAATCTACTGTGATAGCATATGGTTCATAAATCATGATCTATGCAATTTTTTTAAGTTTTCAATTGACTCAGGCTCACTTATATTCACTTAGGCCTGGAAGGCTTGCCGGGACCCGGTTGACTTTAACTATTACAAACTAGCAAATGTGCACACGCACACGTGCGTGTGAAAAATGGACATTTGCAAAATTAGCTAAATCATTTTATTATGAAATGCCTGAAAAATCAATGCGGAAAGAGATTATTGGTAAAACAACACTATCCAAAGAAATTGTATATAGGAAAGACAAGAAAATGTCAAGATTTGAGTTTTCTTAGGGTTGTTATAAAACAAATATAATATTCAAACTTTAATACCGAAGCATGCGAGAGATTGATAAATTAATAACTTAAGCATTTGTCCATGGGTACAATATTTATAAAATAAGTATTTGAGGATATTAGAGGAAGAAATAAAAATATTTGAGGTCCCTAAAAAGTAGGAGGTCCTCTTTAATTTATATAGTAGCATAGATAACTAATCAATTTCTAAGTGTGGCATGAAAACGGACTTCTTTCAAAGCGTTTCATACAAGTTTGGTCATGTATTTATAATCTTCTTAGTTATAGTTGGGTTTAATTTATTTTGATATTTCCGGGATACCTCATTGGAAACAATAGCAAAATAACCCGGAACACGCGTCTTTGGAAATTATGAAAAAACACAATATGGAGGTCACAGGAGCAAAATTATATTGTAGTGATTCTGGTGTGATGAATCTTATGTTCATATTACAACATTGAGACAAGTCATGTTTCCTTAACAGGGGTAAATAAGTAATAAACTATCATTTTTGTTTTGAAATTTCATGACCTACTTTCAATCACTATTGTCTTTGGACAAGAAACTTTTCCTCGATAGGGTTTTGTACTTTCCTAGATTCCTAGTCTTCCATAATTGGAGGTACGGGGCAGTTGGTCTTAGAAGCAATTCAAAAAGTGGTTCCACGTACATTAGAAGGCGTTGGTCTTCTGGTAAGATTCTTCATCCTTTAACTGGGGAGCGCTGCAGGACCCACCACCACAGACTCCGGGTAAGACGCTTGAGGACTCCGCGGTTGACTTTCCACGCCTAACAAACGAACTGGGGGTACCATCCGGGGATTCGAACTTCCACGCCCAGCTTTGATAGGGGTACCGCTCAACCAGCGAGGCCACCGCCACGGGTGGTTTCTTCTGGTAAGATTCTTCATCCTTCAACAACCAGCTTATGAGTGAATATAGTACTACTTTTCTCGAGGCGATATTTTTTGTGAATTGCTCGACCCTGGGTGTCTATTTGATCTAGATATGCCTTAAGTATACTGGCTGTTGATTTGGCTGCTGAATGCATAATAATAATGTTTTTTCAGCTATCCTTCCATTTGCAGCTTTTGCAAACTGCAAAGAGATTAGCGGCTTGTAAGTTGTAAGGCAACAGATAAAATTATTGACATAAGTAAAGAAGAATTACCCAGTGATTTACAATTTCCCTCTCAACAAACCAGGATTTGAATATTTTCATCTAGAGGCTGATTATCTTCCGCTGCTCAACATTGTAAACTGCGCCCAAAGTCCATTTTTCGTTATGTTCAAAGTTAATGTTTTCTTGAAAATAATCATTGGCCATTTTGAATTCCTTTGGGAGCTCTTTTGTATGTCGAGTTTGACTCATCCTTTTCAAAACATACACCTTTTGATTTTCCAAGATGATAAAAAACCCTATTGTGTTTCTTATTGTTCCCTTGATGTTCCTCTAGAACCTTCGAAGATGAGCATGAATTCCCAGTGAGTAGGTGAAACTGAGCTAAAATGAAAATCAACGTTCAAGTTTTTCATGCTGGTGACAAAATGAAAAATTAAACGTAGTTTTGGCTTAGTATGTTATGTGTGATTGTAGACCAACTTTTTGTTCCAAGTAATCAAACTGTTGTCTTAAAAGATTATCACCGAAGGCAAACCGGTGCTGCTTTCTTGACAGGTCTGGTTGGTCTGTGTAATGATCAAGGCACAGTTTTGGACTTCAATTAAATGCACTGGATCGATGACCTTTTGCATAATTGGGACAATTTTCTGCCCGTTCTGTGTAACAAGCTGGGTGAGGAGTCCAAGAATTTGATATTTCGTCTGCATCCCCTTTGCTCCTGTTGTTGTCCTGGAATCGTTTTATCACATGATTGATCCGAGCCTAGCTGATTTGGCTGAGGAACCTCGAATTCCATACCAAAGACCGATCGAAATGAAGAAGAGGGATTTTGCAGAGGAAGCATCAACAATTGCTGTGGGCCACCTTGCGTGCCAACCTCGAAGAAGCTCGTTTGCCAACTAGTGTCCTGAGGAAGTTCTGGTGCTTGTGAAAATCCAAGCACTTGATCTGGTCTCAACAGCGCATACCTAAATGATTGTGAATGTAGTTTTTCAATTGAATCTACTTTCTGTGTGCTCGTTAGTTTCTACCTCTCTGTTAATCAAATAAGTACCTTCTGATTTTTTTATGCATGAATCCCTGATGCAGAGTTGTTTGATACGATTATGTTCTCACTTCTCATGATATCACTCCCAGACTCAACGAGGCTCTGCAGGGGAAGGTAAGCACTATCAGTTGTACCACAACTATAAAAGACTAACTTGTGTACTTGTACTGAAAATCAATGCAAGGATGCATGATGACAATCTCCTTTGATTTCTATCAGTTTATTAGTAAGGTAAACAAAATCCTTTCAATGTTGTCATATATCAGTTCTCACGAGTGGCATTGAACTTGTAAAGTTGAGATTTGCCTCCTAGCAAAAACTATACCGAATTGCTGATTTTGCTAATCAGGTAATGCGAAATAATCAAGTGACACTGACAAGTACATCTTTCTGTTCTGTAGTTTAGGCAATTCATGTCTTTGGCATAGTCTTATTAACATCAGTTCTCTTCCTAAACACAAACGACGAAAGTGCTGCTGATTGCTTACTTTTCCCGAGTCTTTTGTTTTATTTTTCATGGGCCAACCAATGAAGTTTCTCTTGATTACGGTCCGACTGCGAACTACTCAGAAACACCTGGAACGCGTGGCAAGATACGTCCCCAGATTTTGGTGTTGGGGCACGTTATTTATGCATGTGTGCTTTATCTGGGGTAAATTGTGATGCTACTTTTCATTTATTAATAACTAATTAATCCTATCCTTCTTGTGTAGATTCAAAGCTGCACTTCATGAAGCTCGGAGAAAGTCCCAAAACACCACAGATGTAGATGCAGACAGGAGTGAACAATGTCACGAGACATTATAGGAAGGCGTTCAAAAGTTCGTTGCTATTGGCACTGATCATGTTCCCCGTGTTGTTAATTCTCTTCATAGGATTCTTTGATATAAAGCGACCTCTCCTATGGCACGTCGTCCTTTGCAAGCTTTGACATCATGCTATTCTTTAGCAAAGGCCGATTCTCAAAATGCTTGCAGGAAGACCGCATGTGCAGGAGGTTCTGCATGTGAGGTTAAGCATAAACTCATGTTTACTTCAAACTACAATCGTGTGACCGGAAGAGAAGCATTCTTCATGGGAAAAGAAAACGCCATGGAATCGGCAAATAATCTGTCAATCGCAGCCAAGAATTTTAATGAAAAGGTTTGAAGAAGACAGCAGTTTCTCATTTGGGAGAATTTTGAACGAAATATAAAAATGTTCATTAGTGCGCGATCATCTCTCTGGTCTGGTCACCTCAGAAAATTCATGAATTGGCATCTAACAATCGCTTAATTGTATAATCTCGAACTTGGATTTATTCACGCACGAATCTATTAAGCAGAAGAGACACGGCCATACATTCTCATACCTGCAACCAAATTTTCTCTGACGTTGGCTACAGTGAAAAACTGACAAAAAATGTTGAGAACATTTTTTAGAAGGGTGAATATAAGCCCCTCCATGGAGCTAATTTTTCAGGTGGAAACGAAGGCCCATGGGCCTACGCAGCGTGATTGATGACTGCCGTGTACTTAGCCCAGATGAAGGAATCGAGTGCGAATCATTGCCCACGCGACGCAAACCAACTAGCCGATCGGGTCCTCAAAGCCCGTTGTAGAAAAAATCCCTCCCTGTTAATCGGTTGTGTAATCCCCTCCCCTCTAGAATATCTTATGTTCTGAGACTCATCTATCGTATTTCAATGGGTTGCTTTCATTAGGGGTGAGCGGTTCCAGGTTCCGGTTCGGTTCCGTCTGGAACCTGGAACCTACCCTCGGTACAGGTTCCAAAAAATTTGGAACCCTAACCTACCCGTCAACCAAGAACCCGGAACCTACCCGGTCACGGTTCCGGGGTCGGTTCCGTGTTCCAACAGGTTTTTTTTTTTTTTTTTAGTTCATTTTCGAGTTGAATTATAACGTACGCGCATATTATCGAATCTTCAGCACTATCGAGATCTTTGGTTGTCACCAATCTTTCTTCTCAAAACATAGAAATCTTTTTTGTAAGTCCGTGAAGAAGTTTCGCTACGCTTAACCCGTTAACAAAATAAAAATTACAGTTATCAATAATGCCGTATGTTGGCTAATGGATGACTGTTGAAACATCAAGCACACATAATTGAAACTTGAAGAAGGGTAACAAACTCTACAGATTCTATAAATTTGTTGGTTGCGGTAATGGCACTTTTTGCCAAGTTAAATCCTTTAATTCGTTAGAAAGCACGAGAGAGAATCGAATCAAGAGCTTTTGCTTCTGAAGATAATCGTGTACAAGCTTAATGCTCATACAAGTAATCTATAAAAACCTGTCCTTCAAAAACCTAGATAGCAACCTAATTAGTGAGATTCATCAAGTGCGATCGGTACATAATTCAAGGGTTAGAGCCCGAGTTTTAGTCTACAGTTCTCCTTCACCGGCAACATCCAAGAGCATAACTACTTGAATAACAAATGGGTCCAAAGCGGTGTAATAGCTGTACATCTCTAATTTAAGCATAACGTGAACAAATTAATTGACATTGTATGCATACTCATCCAAAAAGAAAACAAAACACTGAATGAATTTCCTCTATCTAGAGTCGGTGCACTTAATCGAGTGTCTATGCTTCCGTAACATCTAAAAAAGTGCCTATCTATCGGTGATAGTGCTTACAAGATGAAGAATTCCTTTTGTGGTGACATCAAATGCTCCACTGTGCCATTTGTAGCGTTTATCCAATCGATAATTCTCTGCTGTGTGCATCTTGATTGTGATCCATTTCTCCATATGTATAGCTGAGGAATCCCAGTACTCACCAATAGCAAAGTAAGGTTCACTAGCATCCAAGTAGTCTTTGACATAGCCACCCCAAAAGCCTCTAACAAAATCGAGCCTCCATCCATCATACCCAATTTCGCTCCCGAAAATGACATGGCACCAACAGACTTGCTATAGTAAGACCTTTAATATATTATCATCGCAGAAACAGAGTTTTGCATGAGAAGCAAGGCATAAGTGCAACCATATTAAAAGTCGAAATCATCCGCGAAGGGTCAACTCAAATGTGGAACCGACACAAAGAGGGTTAGAACAAGGAGAGAGGGCACACTTGGAGATACACACTTAGTCAAGAGAAAACAAGGGGAATAAAGCCTCAAAAGTATTAAATAATTCACAATAACGAGGAAGTCGACACCGCAACTTAGCTCTACCAAGATTCACAACCAAGAATAAAGCAAAGCATGCACTTGTGGGGCGTCGGGGAGCGAGGAGGACCCAAGCAGGGGGCGTTGGGGCTTCTAGCGCCGAGCGTGGACGTCGGTCGGCGGTCTTCGGGCAACGGCGTCGGGCGTCGCGACCGCGGCGTCGGGTCGTCGGAGCAGAGGCGGAGACAGCAGCAAAGGCCGCGGTAGGAATGGTGGCTTCGGCGTCCGGTTGCGCGGCGGTGGAGCGAGAGGAGGACCCGCCAGCGGGGCGTCGGGGCTTCTGGCGCTGAGTAGAGGCGGTGGGTCGCGAGCGAAGACGAGCAAAAATGCGGAGGAAAACCTACCGTCTCGTCGAGCTCGAGAACTCGTAGAGCTTGCCCCTCGGGGAGAAGATGATGAGTGCAACCTCGACGTTGCGGAGGACGAGAGCTCGAAGGCCTTCTTCGAGCCCGTTCTGCGCTTCAAGAACGTCACCTACCTCGCTCGTGTCGTTCTCTATCCTCTTCATCCGCGTCTTCCCCCTCACCATTTCCCCCTTCCCTCTCTCTCTCTCGCTCTCTCAAGCCACAAAAACAAGAAAGAGATCGAAGAACAAGAGCGGGAACTAATCGACAGCGACGAGCGCTCGATCGAAGCTCCAAATCGGAGTGGGCCGCGGAACAGAGGGCGTCGCGCGGATCAGGTCCCGGAAAGCAGGAGATCGGAGACGGCGCCAGGAGGAGGCGCTCGTTGAGAAAGAAACGAGAGAGACAGAGCAATCCAGGAAACCCTAGGCCATTCGGAACCGGAACCGGAACCGGAAAGAGAAGAGAGGGAGAGAGAAGAAAAGAAAAAAGTTGGGGGGGCAAGAAGTGACGTGAGGAGGGAAAAGGGGAGAAAAGAAAGAGAGAGAAAAAGAAAGGGGAAGGGGGGAAGAATTCGCAGAGGGGGAAATCTGTGGGGGGAAGTTAGATTTTTTTTTTTTGAATTATATGACCGGAACCGAGAACGCCGGTTCCCAGAAAAGGGGAACCGGGAACCGGAACCGGTCTCTTTGGAACCGGGAACTGAACCGGACCCTCCGGTTCTGTTCTGCGGTTCCCGTTACCCGGGAACCGTGCTCACCCCTAGCTTTCATGAATGAAATAGCCTTTTTGGACCTCAAAAAAAAAAAAATAATAATAATAGCCCCTCCCAAAATTTATATGCTAAATGGTAGTCAACGATGATGCGTTCAAGTTTAATCTAAGTAATTTCTTTGGGG
The DNA here is from genome assembly GCA_017140475.1 of Eucalyptus fibrosa. Classification (NCBI taxonomy): domain Eukaryota; kingdom Viridiplantae; phylum Streptophyta; class Magnoliopsida; order Myrtales; family Myrtaceae; genus Eucalyptus; species Eucalyptus fibrosa. The sequence continues at coordinate 60,424,726 of CM029507.1, read as the reverse complement.
TCAATCTCAGATATACTGGATTATTATTGGGCAAGCTGCTCACAAACTTGTAGTCTACTGACTCAATTTTTCCGGAGCTCAAGACAAGTCCAAGTAGCCTGTTGAGCCAAGTTCGTATCTACAAGTACTGTATCATATCTAATGCGGATCTAGTAAATAAGTCAAAACGTTTGTTAAGCATACTTGACATGAGCTAGCTGCTTAACAAGTGCCTAGGCAGCTGTTAATTACAACTGACAAGTAATACTTTCTTCATATGCGTTGTTTACCTTCATTTATGCATTTCAAGTGCACGATCTTCAAAAAAAATCCAACACTACTTTCCTCTTTCGCGTGAAAAAATCGCCAATGTTCTCGAAGTATTGCCAGTCGCAATGACATTTCTAGTCTTACCGCTAGTGTCCGAAAAAGAGTGAACGAAAAAAAAAATGAACGTTTCAACTGCTGTCATGGTGTGCATAAATAAACTTTTATCATCTTTCAATTTAACATTTTGCTTTTGGTCTGTTCGATGTTGTTTTGCATGTCGGATAAGGCAGGCATTCCAGTGGGGAGTGTCTTGTGGAGTCTTCAACTGGAATAGTGGAAATGTCCCTTTTTACAGCTTATATGTTGCAGAACGACGTCCCCAAGAATTCTTTTTTAATTTTCCTTTTCCTGATGATGTAGGACCGCTCCTTCAGTGAATAAACTATAAACATGTGAGGATCGTGTTGATTAACCCAACTGGAGTTAGACAAGGTGCATAAAATCCGGTTCGGACGCCAACTGACTGCAAAACTGAACATAATTGATGTAATGGATAAAGAAAACTGTAAGTTGAACTGCATATGGCAAAATGCATTATCTGTCATTGATGATGTGATTATGTGAAACATGCGCTTAATCTACATGCACAAGTTCTTTGTGAATCCCTAAAGCAATCCAAGAAAAAATAACCATGAGTCAGGGGAAATTATTCCATCAATTCTACACCTATCACATATGTGTCAATTCAATATTAAACTTTTTAATTTTGCTAATTTAGTCTAAACTTCTTTCACAATGTTCCAATTTAATCCTGTTTGTAAATTTTTTACAGGAAATCGTTGACACGACGATGTGCCACATGGAACAATTGATGAAGATTGGACCACTGCACTAGCAATTTCTAGGGAAATTTTTTCTAAAATGATTACATTGGTTTCTCCTTGGAATTGGAATTGAAAGTGTCATGACTAGCCTTTTTATGCTTGTCTTATCATCTTATTGTGCAATTGCGTAAAACATGCGATTGATTAGCGGTTCCCTTTTACGAGGACATAGAAAGACAACAATTTACAATTTAACTAGACAATAATTTGCCAAATCACGGGAATCACGGGCAAAGAATAGATGGGCGCATGAGTCGTACCTAAATCATAAAGTGAAAAAGTAGAGGATGGAGCTTTGTACCAAGCTGCCTAAATTGCTCATGGATCTCATAATAAATTAGCTGATATTTCGATTTTGGAATTACAAAGAACAAAATCAAATGAGTAAAATTGCACAAGACAAGCAATAAATCAAAGCAAATATCAATCAACTAGTTCTTGGGCTTGATGTCAAATGTCACAGTCATCTTCCAAGGAAAACAAAGAAGGAGGCAATACAAGTTTCCACGCCATGCTGGATGACTCCTTCCACGTACATGAGAAAGTATTTTGCATAACATTTATACCAAGTGATACATTGACCAATGCCTTTCATCTTATTGTGTGTCCTCCACATTTAACATATAATCAAAACCATGTCAACATGCTATGTACTATAACATTACATAAAAGATTTTCTCCGTATGTAGATGACACCCTGAAGTAAGGTCACCTAAGTATTCGGTAAAGTCATACTGCCCATACCGAGCTCTGCAATCCCCGAGCTGGACCTGAGCGCCAACGCTCATCGGACATAATATGCGGACCTGCATAACAGCACTGGTCATGCACAGGACGCAACCGTAGCAGATTGGGGTCGACCCTGGCCATGGTGATTGGTAGTAATAATTGAACTTACTGTACGCCGTGTCGTCCCTTAAACGGTGGAGAACATCGTCTAGATTGATCTTGAAAAGATCGTTGCCCTGATAAGTCGACGCGGTGCAACTATAGCCCACGATCCTCGTGTCCGGGTCGACCCGAACAAGCCCGCAAATGCAGAGGAGCATGACCATCACAGTCGCCGCAGGTCTCTTGAGGATAGCCATTGCCGTGACCAGGTCGCTACCCAGAAACGAGATAAGATTCGACATACAAAGAGGGCAATTGCTCGTGCTGTGCACGTAGCTGGAGATCCCTCGTCCTTGTTTCGTTTCTTGATTCCATTTGCCGAATTCGTCTGCCTTTTTACAACTTCTAATGAAATAATTTAATCACGAGGGTCGCTTATCATAACGCAAGAGAAAGCTAATGGTTTCTTGCTTTGATCCAAAGTCAGATTTCCAGCTTATTCTTAGCCTTTATCCGGCTGAAGATACGAAATGTGGAAACTTTGCATGCGTTGTTCTCTTGACTCACCGTCATGAACTTTGAAGCTAACGCAGAGCATGCTACGGAGGGAGGCTCTCCCTCCTTTAATCGGTCTGTGAATTAGCAACTTAGATATGGCGAGTCTATAATAAGAGCTTGTTCTAGTATCTTAAATTAAATGAATTCTCCAGTCCATCAGACAAATGGGAAAAGTTCATACAATTTCACTGTAAAAAGAATATTGCATGTCACTTAATTGATTAGTTAATAACAATCGGATTTTGCTGATAAATACCCGAGGGCAATTGTTAACCAATTAGATAAGGAAATATTATGATTTCGAATACCCAGATTGTCCTCGTCATATGCGTGCTCAATGCTTTGAAGACTCTATTCTCATTAAGCATGTTTCAACAAATTTCCAAGAGGCACTTGTTAAAGATGGCCGTGCTTCATTAGATATTCAGCATTACGTTAGTTATATAGAAGACATTCTCTAAAGCAACACAGGTCGATCACTTATTCTCTAAAATCTGTGCTGCTCATTACCTAACTCTGCAATCCTAATACTGAAGCATAGCACCCGCACTCGTCAGACACGAGTCGTCAACTTGTCTTGTAATCCATTCCTCACATTCATAAATCCCGAGTGCCGAAATGCAGGGCTCCATGACCTTAACAGGTCGGGGGTCGACCCAGGCCATGGAGATGCGTAAGAGCATTTGTATCTATCGTTCGCCGTCTCGTCCATTAAATAACACATTCTTTATGCTGTGCTGAGATGCATGCACTTGACCGAAATTCTCGTCTGGATCACCTCTCGCAAATCGGACAGCACAAAGAGGCGTGAGGAAACTTCCAGTTGATCCCTGTCTGTAATGCTTGTGTTATGTTGTTGTAACTGTAGATCCCGCTGTCCCTTGTTTTGTTGCGTTGATTCAATTCATGGTTTCTCGCTGTATGTTATTCTCGTTCTGTGATTCATTGTGGCGATCACTTGTCACAATGCCGGACAGTTGTTTCTTGCTTTGATAAAACGAAAAAAGTTTGATTTTTGAGCTTTTTTCTGAGCCATCGTTCGGCTGGAGATACGAAATATGGAAACTTGCACGTATGTTTAGCTTCCTATAGTGGAGGGTCTTGAATTTAAGAGCCTTGGCAAAGCATGTTGTAGAGACAAGGTCACATTGAAGCTCTCTAAACAAAGAAGGTATTCTCTTTAGCCATGGAGCACACTGGTTTAAACGCCCAATTTGATATCTCCACGTCGTTTACTGAGCAACACTCTGAAAAATAGCATGCTCTACTTTTAACATAAAAAAAAAAAAAAAAAAAAAAGATATTCTACAATTTTTGTATGTATTAAAGATTTTCACCCTTCTATCGATGTAAAGGATCGAAGTAGGATGAGTATAATAAGGCATCCAAACCATCTAAATCCTAAGGGGATGTAAATGGATAGAAGGGTGAAAATCTTTAATACATTGTAGAATATCATTTTTTGGGCTCAATTGACATAAACCTTGTAGGATTTGGGACAGATTCGGGATTTTACAGTCGGTTTTTCCCAATAACCAAAGTCGATATGTATTGCCATTAAAATGTCATTTGTTTTCTTTATATTTGTTAGGTAGTTTTTTTTTTTTTTTGTCGAAAATGAAGAACTATATATTCATGTGCGATAACGGGTAGGGGTGAGCGGTTCCCGGTTCCTTACAGGTTCCGCTTGGAACCTGGAACCTACCCTCGGGTACAGGTTCCTCATTTTTTGGAACCGGGAACCTACCCGTCAGAACCGAGAACCTGGAACCTACCCTGTCACAGGTTCCGGGGTCGGTTCCGGTTCCAACAGGTTCTTTTTTTAAAAAATTTTAGTTAAAAAAAAATGAAAATGAATGCAGCAATAATCAACAAACTTGTCATTCATCGAAGATAATATAACATAAACAACAAACAGCATTTTAGAAGTAATAAACAAACTGTTTTTACACTCATAAACAAACTGTTTTTACACAAAAGAGCTCAATCACCTCAGTTTCAGCTTCTTGCTGCACATTTTTATCCTGGTATGCTTCATGAGTGGACTCATTTCCTTCATAAACTGTTAAATCAGGATTAGAAGGAAGAGCCGGCTGAAGAACAGAAGCAGCTACACCCTCAGCAACATTTCGAAGATCTTGCTTGATGAGATCCTCTGCTGAACCTTCAGAAGAGAAATTAAACAACCAAAAGAAGCCACTTGACAGTATCAATTTGGTAACAGAAGATGCACATGATTCAGAATTAGGAGTTTTCAACATCATGTGAGATATTATTGTTAGTAGTACATACCACAAGTCCTGATAAGCACATGCTATTTGTGAGTAGGAATAGAAAGAGGATGTCCCACAGACGTAATATTTCTGTCCAAAGCAAGCTTTATCATGATTTCTTAACTTCTCCATCTTCACATAAATTGGGTCATTGTACTTGCAGAAAAACACCTGGCAATGATGAGAGGATCAATAAGCATGCCTTTCTTACTCATAAATTCATAATGCACCCAACAGTCCAATTTGAACATGAGTTTTACCACTTTTGACATTCACCTACTCAAAATTTATGATTAATAGTGATATAATTGCAATAAATCTAAAGGATAGCATACACCATCAGTAAAGATATTATTATAACATTACCTAGTAGCTGTCCAGGTTAAGCTGAAAAACCCAAATCAAAGGGCAAAATATATGTGCGGCACAACATACAGTAGACACTAGGGTATATAAACCACGCAAAGACAAATGTGTGGAAATGAGGTGATTCAATGCAGACATTTCCACCATCTTCGTTTCCGTTTGATGGACTGAATCTAGAAGGCTCGTCAACTCTACCTAAACAATACATACACCAGAACAGAAGTCTGAGTGACATGAACGCTAGAATAAATTAACTAATCAGCGTCTTTGTTAGACTCTTTGAACAGAAGTCTGAGTGATTACCTGAAGGGCACGGGTCTCATCATCCAAGTGTTGTTGCTGGACTCTCAGAAGCTCACTTGGAACTTCGTTAAGACTCTTTGAATTCCAAATTACCGTTTGAGTTATCTACAGGAATTAAACTGGCAGATTATTTGGTTTTCTTCTAGGTGTCACCCTATTGATGGCATCCTGGAAGGTATGGCTCTTAGCTGATCAAACTGTGCATTGACAGAATGAAGCTTCTCTCTCTCTCTCTCACACGTGTGCACAAAAGCACACGTGCCCAGAAAGAACCTGAAAAAGCAAATCCCTCTCACCAGGCACAGGAAATTCATACCAAAACAGAGAAAAGTAAATCTCCAGCAACCTTACAGCATTAGACATGTTACAACATGAAAGAACAGAACTCCTTTATGCGCAGAATGATTCATCAAAATCAGCACCATACATGTGGATCTCAATTTTGTTCTAGTGCAATGCAAAAGTCCCTCCAATTGCTTCTTTAAAACAAGAAAATAAAAATGGTGAAATATATCTGTGCTAGGAGAAAATTCTTCTTAACTGCAATATCTTATTTAAACAGCAGTCTCCAAGGCCCATACAGAGGCTTAATCATGAAACATCTCAAATAACTCATAAAGCATTACAACAAACTTATGTCCTTTCTATGGAATCTAAAGTCCTAAAGCATTACTTCTGTTTTTCAACCAAAAAAAAAGAAGTCCTAAAGCATCTCCAGCCTCACCAAATTAATGTTATATGTTTCAATCTAAATAAAGAGTAACTGAACAATTAGTTTCCTTAAAAATCATGCACAGTCATAAGATTACACTGCCAAAAGATGCATGAAATACAGAATCGCCTCACCACTCCCTGTTTGTGTGCTATGGTATCAGGCTATCAGCATTAGAAATTTAGAACCATCAGCACTAAGGCCAAGCCATCCCTTCAACTTTCTTTCCTCCTTAGTTATGCTAACTTGCAGGATATCAACCTGTTCTTTGCAAGTTTTGATGAAAGTAGTAACCTGCATAACATCACCCAGTTTTTTTCCTTTTTAGCAAAACGTAAAATAACTAACTTGCTGTAAGGTGAACTCTGAGGATACATTGCATGTGAAAATGAAGGAATAGGCAATCAAAGCACCATTCATGGGAACAAAAGTACAATCGACCTCATCAAGGATATACTGCGTACATTCAAATTAGAAACTTTATTTATAAACCCATAAGAAGTCAGTAAGGGAGATGGTGGATTTATCAGAGTTTTCAATCACACACATGGCACAAAGATCATCAGAGTCATGAGACCGCTAGCTTTCCAGAATTAGTCGAAAGAAAATACATAGACAATTAAAATCTGAAATGCATGCCTTTAAAGCGAGAACCAAAATAATCAGACCCTATAGACCTTCATAAATGCTATCTCATGTATCTAAGTCTCGACAATACATACAGAAATTCCAGGTGGTTTTATTAAGAAAATCTTGAAGCATTTCAATGACTTACTTCATGTTCAATGCTATCTCTCTCCCGTTCTATGGTGCGGACTGCGGAGTGGGTCCACATAGTCCTTCCGATGCTTCCTCATAAATTGTTCCAAAGTTTGGATGCTTTCAAGCTGCATAGAGAATAAGTTGGGACAAAAATATACTTAGCAAGACGTACAATTTGTTCCCGCCTCCTCTCAGAGCAAAACAAAACAGTCAATTACTAAACCAAATTGCCTCAGAGCTACATTATGTAGAATGAATCAGCAATAGCGATCATATTTGCATATCTTTCCTTCTCTTTCTTTGAAAACCTTTGCATATCTTTCAACTTCCTCCTCTGTTTTACCTTCCATCTCAGAAGCAATACTCTTGAGTCTTGATGTCATTCCGGCCATACTTTTCACAAGCTCTAATGAAGGTATTAAAGTCTCTTCTACTCCATGTCGAAAATCCCTAAGAATTACCAATTATAAGACATTAAGAAAGGCTCAACAGGAACATTATCCCACTAAACAAATATACACACTCAGGGAAGTACCTCTTCCAATAACTTCTCCTTTTCTTCCAGCTCTTCAGCTGTCAATGGATCTCCTACATCTGAAATTTAAATGCTCGGTTAGCATAGAATGACGAGATCCTTACTCGAGAAACAAATGTGCAGCGAAGTACCTTCAGTCTCATCCACGTCTATTGCATCTTTCATTTGATTCTTCTGATGTGTTTGCTGCAAAATCGAATACAAATAAATGTGTCAAGATCCAAGAACAGTTTCAAGCTAGAGGGGTAAATGGTAACAGAAAATGTTAAATCAACCATACCCACCATCAGATAGCGTACTTCTTTTTCATATAGCTCACTCAACCTTTGAGTGTTAAAAAACTGGAAGTCATGCCTACAACAGAAAGTAAATCAAAAGATTATTACAGAATGTCGAACTGTTAGAACACAAATCCTCGTTCAAAGAGATGGCAGCTCAATAAACTCGTACGCTTGAGGCATGCGAGGAATTCGAGGCTCTTTGGGTTTTGCAGGTCCACCTTGCCGCATTGTTTGCTTAAAGTACTCAGATTCTGAGTAGCTAATTCAAGAAAAGAAGCCATCATATGATATAGTAAGGTGTGAAGGGAAAAAAAATTAGATGCGCAGAAACTTTAAAAAGAAAAAAACAATACTTGCGCTTCCGCTCTCTTTTTGGAGGTTCAATCCAGTTCTCGCTGACGATTTTCTTAAAGTCAAACTTACTATCCTCCTGCATTAAGAAGCACCCAATTTAAGCCACCTAAACTACATGAATATGTTAGAACTGGAAGGGGAAAAAAATATTAGGCCAGATGCATATGCCATATATATTACTCAGTTATAGACTAAGGGTCAATTATACCTTTTCATCATCAAAATCATAGAGCTCAGCAGCTGCAACAAAACAGGTTAGATGTAAGCAACTCTGAGATTGGACTGATAAAATGTTTTAAAGTACCAGTATACTCACCGTCGTCCATCTTGAATTTGATAGCATCCTCTCGTAAACTTCTTCATCTTGGCATCGAGCTCGCCTATCGCTTCTTCTCCCTTGGCTATAATTCTATCAATGTCCTCGTCCGTAATGGTGCTATCCTTAGAACTGAAAACCATTTCTGCACCGGATCTAACCATTTGAAGAAGCTCATCTTTATTGACAGCTGCATGGAGCAAGGTACCAAAAGATCAGCGGCACAATTTAGAAATCAGCAAGATATCGAATGTACTAATTAAGCAACAGCTCACTTTTCTCGTCACCAATCGTCCTTGCCGAATCACCAAGGCATCAAGGGCAAGCTTTTTGTAGGCCCTCTCAATCACTTTCTCCTCAATAGTATACTATTTCACAAATCGTCACCATGTAATTAATACCCGAACAAGTAGAAATAACTTCATTCGAGTAATAGGGACAAGCAACACAAACCTCTGTGCAAAATCTAAACACTTGAACTTCCTTTTTCTGACCAATTCTATGTGCACGATCCTATGCTTGCAAATCGACATGTGGATTCCTGAAAGAATGAAAAGTCATAATAACATTAGCCAAAGAGGGGAAAAAAAAATAAGAGGACATGATAGCTCGGTAAAACTCGAGGTAAGACCAACCGATCAACTCATAGAGAATGACAACATCTGCGGTAGCAAGATTAATGCCAAGACCACCAGCTCTTTTGGACAACAAAAATACAAACTTCTCACTTCCTGGCTTATTGAAGGCATCAATGGAAGCATCACGTTCTTCTCCACCTGTATTACCATCAATTCGACAATACAGGTACCCACGAAACATCAAGTAATCCTCAAGAATGTCCAGCAACCTTGTCATCTGAATATGGAACCAAGCCATCCACCAGAGTAACCTGTACCCGAGCGTCAAGCAAAGCTTACACTCGTAACTGCAACCACCGAAACAAGCCAGTGTCGCCGTCAGCCCCGTAAAAACATCAAATTGACGCGAAAGCCCAGTTCTGGGGGATCGATTACTGAGGGGGGAAAGGAAGGGGGAAGTCTGAACCTGCCGAGGTGGTTGTGTATGAAGTAGGGGTCCTTGGCGAGATCGATGGTCTCGAGGGCGCGGCGGCGGAGGCGCTCGCGGCGGTCAATGGCTTCGTTCTAGGCGGAGGCGGCGCCCCCGCTCCCGGGCTTCGAACCTCACTCCCGATCCATTCTCTCGCCGTTGTTGCGGCATCGCGGGCTTTGGGGCACGGCTTCGGGCGCGACTTCGAGTCACGGCGAAGGCAGAGCAGTGGCGTCGCGGGCTGCAGGCGAGGTGCGGCGAAGGCAGCAGTGGGCCGAGCAGGAGCGACGTCGGGGCATGGCGAAGGCACGGTAGAGCAGCGGCGTCGCAGGCTGCAGGCGAGGCGCGGCGAAGGCAGCAGCGGGCGGAGCAGGAGCGACGTCGGTGCGGGCTGCAGGCGAGGCACGGCGGGGATGCTATTTGGTGGCGTCGAGCAGAGGGCGAAGAGAGAACAGACTCGTGGGTGAAGCAGCAACCAGAAAGAGGAAGAAGAAGAAGAAGAAGAAGAAGAATGGGGGGTTTCGGCCGAGAGAGGGGGTAAGAGGAGAGAGAGAAGAAAAGAAAAAGTAGGGGTAGGGGGGCAGGAAGTGACGTGTGAGAAGGAAAAAGAAGAGAAAAGAAAGAGAGAGAAAAAAAAAAGAAAGGGGAAGGAGGGAAAATTGAGAGGGAAATCACGCGGGGGAAGGGGGAAGGGGAGATTTAGGGTTTTTTTTTTTGAATTTGACCGGTTCCGGTTCCGGTTCCGGTTCTTGTTCCAGGAACCGGAACCGGAACCGAGAACCGCCGGTTCCTAGGAAAAAGGAACCGGGAACCGGAACCGGAACCGGTCACTTCAAACCGGGAACCGAACTGGACCCTCCTCCGGTTCGGTTCCGGTTCCCGGTTCTACCCGGAACCACGCTCACCCCTAATAACGGGTACAGCCTAAGGCTAGTGCATCAACAAATACAAGGTCGAGCAGATAAAAGGGAGGAGGGACGGCCCAGATTTGGGATAAGCCTTTGTGACTCTGGGCCTTGGTAGCCCAATCGGCGACAACGTTGGCTTCTCTTCTACAGTGTCAATGACAGAGATTAGGGAAATGAGAAAACAAAACGGCAGCTTCTGCAAATAGGGGACGCTCCTCCCATGGAAAACTTACCAATGGCTTCTCCAGACAATTCCCCACTTGTTTGGCTCTACAGGCGGAGATCCAAGCACTTTCTTTCACTCTCCAATACCTACTTCAGCAAGGCTTCAAACTTGCAGATCTTCTAATTGAATCGAACTGTCTCATCCTGGTCGACATGATGAACAAATGCAGAGAGCCACATTTAATAAATATATATCAGTGTAAATTCTTTTAGGATTTGGAATAGGAAATTTTAAATTACCTTTATTCTATTAAAAATCACGATATCAGTCGATTATAATAATTTGTCAACGCTAAGAAGGCAACATAGTATTATAATAGATTTTCCAATGATAGGCTATAGCCACTATTTCACTCCTTGCTTCTACCTATTTTAGACGGGAAACTTACCAAAAAAGTCACAAACATATGGCATCGTACCAATTTAATCATGAACTTTTTAATTGAACTAATTTAGTCCTAAATATTTTCACCTTAGTACCAAATTAGTCCATCCAATCCATTCTGGCCAATTGGTGCTAACATGGATGCCCGTCGACCAATGAACACTAACGTGGCAATTTTTATTTTTATTTTTATATTTTTGGAATTTTGTTATAATTTTTCCTTTTTTTTTTTTTTTTTTTCCCTTTTCCTTTTTCTTTTTCCTCTTCTTCCTCTTGGCCTTCTTCTCCCGCAGCCACTAAGTGAGGCCAACCTCCCCATGGCCTAACTACGAGCAAAGGAGGACTTGGCCCCACCCAAATTTAGGCGAAGCCGCCTTGCCCATGACCCTGGGCGCTGCCCTCACCCAATGGTTGGTGAGCCACTAGAGGCTTGCCGGCCATTGTAAGAGAAGTGGCCCTCGCCCAGTGGTTGGTGAGCCACCGAAGGCTCACCAGCCACTGTAGAAGAAGAAGGCCAAGAGGAAGAAGAGGAAAAAAGAAGGAAAAATTAATAAAAAAATTGAAAAAATATTTAAAAATTGTCACGTTAGCATTAGCCAGCCGGCAAGTGTCCACATCAACACCAACTAACCAAAATTGGTGAGATGGACTAAATTGGTATCAATGTAAAAAATTTTAGGATTAAAATACTCCAATTTAAAGATTAAGACTAAATCAATACCAATATCATAGGTTTAGAATTTTTTTGGTACTTTTTATCTATTTTTAAAAAAATGATATTCTACAATTTTTGTATGTATTAAAGATTTTCACCCTTCTATCGATGTAAAGGATCGAAGTAGGATGAGTATAATAAGGCATCCGAACCATCTAAATCCTAATGGGATGTAAATGGATAAAGGGTTTGGGGAGGTTAGACGGGTTTGGGGAGGTTAGACGGGTTTGGACTCAAATGCCATAAACCTTGTAGGATTTGGGACAGATTTGGGATTTTACAGTCGGAAAACCCAATAATCAAAGCCGATATGTATTGCCATTAAGGTGTCATTTGTTTTCTTTATATTTCTTAGCTAGTTGAGTAAATATATATCAGTGTAAATTCTTTTAGGATTTGCAATAGGAATTTTTAAATTCCTTTACTCTATTAAAAATCACGACATTCAGTTAATTACAATAATTTGTCAACGCTAAGAAAGCAACATAGTATTATAATAGATATTCCAACGACAGCCACTATTTCACTCCTAGCTTATACTTTAGACGGGAAAAGTACCAAAAAAGTCATAAACATATGGCATTGGTACCAGTTCAATCATAAACATTTCCATTAGACCAATTTAGTCTTAAATATTTTCACCTTAATACCAATTTAGTCCATTCGATTAATTCTAGCTGATTGGTGCTAACACGAATGCCTATCAGCCGATGAACGCTAACGTGGTAATTTTTAAATATTTTTTTATATTTTTGGAATTTTGTTATAAGTTTTCCTTTTTTTTTCTTTTTTTCCCCCCTTTATCCTTTTCTTTTTCCTCTTCTTCCTCTTGGCCCTCTTCTCTCGCAGTGGCTGACGAGTGTCCAGTGGCTCGCCAGCCACTAAGCGAGGCCAACCTCCCCATGGCCTAGCCATGAGCAAAGGCGGCCTTGGCCTCGCCTAGATCTAGGCAAAGCCGCCTTGCCCACGACCCTAGGCGCAACCTTAACCCAGTGGCCAATGAGCCATCGAAGGCTCATCGGCCATTGTAGAAGAAGAGGTAAAAGAAAAGGAAAAGGAAAAATTAATAAAAAAATATTTAAAAATTGTCACATTAGCATTGGCCGGCCGGCAAGCATCCACATCAACATCAGCTAACCAAAATTGATTAGATGGACTAAATTAATATCAATGTAAAAAAATTTATGACTAAATTAGTCTAATTAAAAGATTTAGAAATAAATCAATACCAATATCATAGGTTTAAAATTTTTTGATACTTTTCCCCATTTTAGACCTTAGTTTTTCATGTTCGTTAATTTTAAATTCTTCAATCTTATATTTTGGATGTCGTAAGACTCCAATTTGAGATTTACAATGCATGAATTTTAAATAAATAGTTGCATTTGCAAAAATGAGGTGGTTTATATTTAACTAAAATGATTGTTTATTATAAAATCATGTGGCAAGTTGCGGGTACCTGACGGAGACCCGACTACTTTAGCAAGTTGGCTTTGGATAATATATCAAAGCATGTAATGGATTTGGTGAGGGCTCATGGAATAATATAAAGTTAAGATGACGGGTTTGAGAAGACGTTTGCCGTTCCAAAATGATCCTGCTTCCATCCCTATATGAAAGTGCTCCATCATGGCCGGGCTTTCGTCCAGTTAAAAGCAGAAGTTGCTTAGGCTAATCTTGTAGTCAGTTACTTCACACTTCGACTTAGGATTTTCTCTCCAGATTTCGAAAACAAATAATTAACATTTAAGTTTCAAAAATTTATGCTGTTGAATCTTACAAAAGATGTAGTAGGGGCTTCATAGCTACTTTCTTCTAAGGGAAACCGAAGAAATAACCTTCGGCCAATATTTTTGAGTACTTTGAAAAGGTTTCAAGTATTTTGGACTACATAAAAAACATAGTACGAATTGAAAATAATTCATGAAAAGTCAAAGTTTAAAGTTAATGTCTCTATAAGGAAGTTCAGTGGGTCATTGAAGTATCAATGTTATCTTTCAACTACCATCCTACCCATTCTGATTAGCCAAATAGTGTAAAGAAAGGGAATGGGGCTCTTATTTTCATTCCAATCGCTACATTGCTGAAAAACCAAGATCTAAAGTTTAAATTAGGAAATAAATAATAAACTATTAAAAGAGAAAACTCTATCCTTGCATATCTAGTGGTAACTACAAATATTATGTGTCAAAACTAGCCTTTCCCCCATTCTCGCTTATTGCTAATGTTTATTATAACGTTTGCAGGCTTCAACTATTCTAGCTTTTTGTTTTTTAGGCCAAAGATTACTGTAGCTTCTTGAGCATCCATCAAGGATAAAAATTTTGCATGGATGCCATTAGAAAATTAAAATAATAAATCACATTTTCATCTAACAGCTTAAACTTTTTAGATCAATTGATTATAATCCCACTAAATCTCACATGGTATTAAAATTAGAGGTCATGAGTTCGAATCTTTTCAAATCCAATTTACCTCCCCAATTTAGAGGCATTTGAAACACGAAATTCTGAGAGAGATGAGGATGAAGAAGAAGGTGCAAGAGAAACTGGTGCTTCGAGAATTTCTGGTTCTGTGGACATGATGAAGGAAAATCTTCTCTGCACTGGCTTCACCTGTCAAGCGCATGGAATGGATAATATCAAAAACGAAACCGTGGCTCTGATACCATGAATGGACCTTTATTCAGCTTTTGCAAAACCCACTGCATCATTCTCACCTATCCGCTCCATACGCCAACTCATTCACCAAACTCCAAAGCAAGTAAAGGAGTACGTTCAGTCCTCCAAGTTCGACCAGCATCCCATCCCTGCTACTGAGAAGGAGTACTTTGTTACTCTTCAGATCCCTCCAGAATTTCCCAAACAATGGGTCCAACAAGGATATTCTCATGTCCACTATGGAGCTGTTCGTCTTGCTCTCACTTTCCATGGTCGCAAAGGTTTGCCAGTTGTGGCGAGAATAGCTTTGTTAGACACTAGGTTTTTACAATACCAGCATGCTTGCATCGGTACCGTTCAAACCACTCTGAATGCTGGAACAGTTTTTGTAACTCTGTATCCAAACTTCAATATCGCCCTCTCAGACCCTCAATTGCTTTCTTTCTTGAAAGTACAAGTTCAGCTCACTGGAGCCCCTCAGACTGCTGAATCTGTAGCAGCAACTCTACATTATCAGATGGTTTATCGAGTGCAGAATCATGCCCTTGACCTCAATTTCAACAATGGAAACGAAGATGCGTTGTTCATCTCCATGCAGAATGACCAGGCGTCTTACATTCATGTCCCTAGACAGATCCCGAAGGACACACTGTCCAAGCTCCTTCCAGAGACTTGGATCACCAACTACGAAAAGCTACACCAGCATAACAAGCCTTTCCAGTCTACAGACTCAGAGTTTGTAAGGAAAAAAGATGGAACTGTTTCCATCAAATTTGGCAAGGAAAAGGAAGAAAGTCCTTCTATCTTCCAAACCCTCTTCATGATTGAACCATGTGTTCCAGAATCTATTTCTGAACCAGATCCAAAAAACCATGTTAGGCACTTCAATAGTGATGGACATCCTGTTCATTACTATAAAGACAATCATGGTCATTGTTTTTGGGATCCTTTTTGTCAATGTTCCTACTGTCTAAACTCTCCAGATGAGGTAAATCCTCATGCAAAATCTCCACCTCGAAGAAAAAAGTCAAAGGATAAGGTGTACCAAAGGTACTTGGAAGGAGACTCCTCCGTCGATACTCTTGGTGAGTGTGATAAATACCAGTTCATGGTATCCTATTCACCACCTCCACCACCAAAGTATAGTACCACATCCCAAGTCTCACCAAACCCACCAAAATCACCTCCACCTTCTCCCCCCCAGAAAAAGCAAGCTCTCTCCCCATTCTATAAACCAATCCTCAAATGGGCTAAGAAACACTCTTACCCCCTCGAAGTCCCAGCAGAAACACCACCCACTTCTTCCATTGCCATGTTCCAAGATACTGACTTTCCTCCTCTTGTCAAGGAAAGTTCTAAACTCTCGTTCCCTGCTGCAGAAGAGTTTATTGATCCACATGGCAGGTATCGCCATGTTCCCAAAATATCTACCCCCACTGATGTGGACGAACATGGAAGACAGAAGAAAACTCCTGCTGCTGAAGCCGTTTTAAACTGGCAATCAGAGACTCTGTTAGCACAAAATAATGCCTTTAAAGCCATTGATTCCAAGATCGGAAATGTGCAACAAGATCTCCAAAGGTATAATCAGAGTACCAAGAAGATACTTTCTGAATTCCAGAAAAGGCTTCATGCTTTGGAATCAGGACAACATCTTGGGTACCATTACCTTGAAAGTCCAAAGCCAGAAATAGAGAAACTCAAGAAGCAAATTCAACTTCTTGAAGAAGGAAGGTTTCGACCTTTCGATCCATTGGCACCTCCAGTTCAGACCGGGTATGTATCCCCAACACCTCAAGTGTCTGTTTTTGCCAATATCCCAGAAGATCTCTCTAAAAGAGAAACAGATTTGCGAAGTCGTCTCAAAGCCTTGAAGAAGGAAAAGGGAAAAGAAAAGACACCACCTACAGAATCAAGTTCAATTGTTATAAGAGAAAGGCCAGACCAGATGATGTTATCAAATCCATTAGAATCCTTCTTGAAGGATTTGGCTACTCAAGATCCTAGTATCCAACAGCCTGAGCCTGATTCTGTTAACTCAAAAAAGCAGATTCTATCTGCTGAACAAATTTCTTCAACCACATCAGACTCAACATCCCTTTCCTCTTTCTCATCTTTTTCGATGATTCTCCTCCTGTTGTCTCACCAACTTCTCCCCTTCTGTCTTACCAACTCCACAAATATTCATGGCCGACACTCCTCCAAACTATGACTATGAAATGGAATCAAACTATTCTGATCCGAAATGGGACGACAAGTAATCCCATCGAAACAACTCGCCAAATCATGTGTCCATGGCATCAAAACAATTCTTCTCCATTGATGATATTCCCTATTCAAAATGGCCACACGAGACTTGAAGAATTTCATACGTGGTTGAGCACACGTCCATCACCAACCATGATATGAATGATGTCCTTTACAATTTTGTTACAAGATTCACGGGAGCCTTAAATT
Source organism: Eucalyptus fibrosa (assembly GCA_017140475.1). Classification (NCBI taxonomy): domain Eukaryota; kingdom Viridiplantae; phylum Streptophyta; class Magnoliopsida; order Myrtales; family Myrtaceae; genus Eucalyptus; species Eucalyptus fibrosa. The sequence goes on along the minus strand of CM029507.1, from coordinate 60,407,905 downwards.
TTGGTGGCAATCACTCACGTAACAGACCAACTTACGTTCCTGTTATCACCCAGTTTCTATCATGCCCTTAATTTTCTATATCATACTTTTGTGGGAACTCCCGGAGACCTCAAAGAACTAAAAAGAAGAGAATTCTTTGAAAGAAGATGCTGCTCTCTTCAAAAAAAGCATCTTGATAAGCATTATCGATTAATGCTTCAGCTCTTCTACCAGATTGGCGCAGATCCAAATTTAAAGCATGTCTTCCTCACTTCTATTCCCAAGGAGCTATCACAGATGGTTGAAAGATCTTTCTTTGGAAAACAAAGAAGGATACAAGATGTTCCTATGGGAGAAATCCAGCAAGAAGTCCATCTATGCCTTGAAGAATTATGCTTAAAGCGCCGAATGGTCCAAACATACATCACAGATGACAAGCGGCTTGAAGCAGCTTGTTCCCATCAGAAGCTAAAAATCAAATGCTCCAGACAAGATTGTGATGGTACTTGTGGCCAGTATTCCCGGAAGAAAAAGCACTACAAAAAGTATTCCATAAAGAAATCCAGACATGGCTCCAAGCATTTCCGGAAAAAGAAGAAATGGCGATACCTACGCAAAAGGAAGGATCGCACAGGCCATAAGAAGTCAAGCCGTTGCTACATTTGCAACAAGAAAGGACACTTCGCCAAAAATTGTCCCCAGGCAAAAAAAGGTCAGAATCATCTAATAGAGAATGAAACAGGTTTTTCACTTGAAAATGATGATATTGAATCTTTATTCTCTGCTGATGATGAACCAACTGAACAAACACTTTGTGTCATTCCATTTTACCAAACTTCCAGTGAAACTGAGTCTGACTTAGAATCTGAAGACATCTTTCACATATCTCCTACATCTTCGTAGATAAATCCCGACATATTCTCAAGTCAAACTCACTGTCCTCATTTTCCTGTTAAAATTCTCACCTCAAAGTTTGCCAAGCCTATCAATGTCATTGCTCTTATTGACACAGGAGCAAGTTGTTCCATTCTCGATACAAAAGTACTACCTGAAGAATTCTGGACCCCTTACATTCGATACTTCAATTCTGCTTCAGGAGATACTTTCTCCACAAATGTCAGAACCGCACCAGTCACTGTCCAATTTTTTCCTCAGTGTTCTATAACCACAAAGATTTTTGGATCAAGCCTCCCCAATAAAGATTTGATAATTGGGTGGGATATCATGACTCAAATCTCTCAACTTCGAATCATTCCCGGAAAGGGTCTTAGATTCAAAGACCGATTCTCTCGAGTTCGTTAATATTCCGGAGACTCTTTTCCATTGAGATGAGTCTATTAGATCCAATCATGCAAAAGTTGCTAGAATCTTGTTCGAATCCCATTCAGAATTTGCCCGAAATGTTCTCATCCTTTATGGAAAAACCCTGAGTTCTTTGTTCGTCTTCCCTTCAAAAAGAACGAAGATATCAATCCAACCGAGGGCAAGTCATACGGGAATGAACCCGAGAACATTTGGCTCTAGCTCAAAGGAATGCTCGAATTATTACAACAAGGCCTTATTGAAATTTCAGATTCTCAATGGGCTTGTGAAGCTTTTTATGTCAATAAACGTGCTTTGAGCAAAACAGAGGAAAAATGAGATTGGTAATTAATTATCAGCCTCTCAACCTTTTTCTCCAAGATGACAAATTCCCTTTACCATCCGGGATTCTCTCTTTCTTTGGTTTAACCAAAGCCCACATTTATTCCAAATTCGACCTCAAAGCCGGATTTTGGCAATTGGGCATTCATCCTGAAGACAGATCCAAGACAGGATTCTGTATTCCGAATCAGCACTTCCAGTGGAAAGTTCTTCCTTTTGGTTTAAAGGTAGCACCATCCCTTTTCCAAAAGGCCATGTGTCGTATTTTCCAGCCAATCTTGGCAAGTGCAGCCATATACATCGACGATATTCTGCTCTATAGCCCTGATGAACAGAGCCATTGTCAACTCCTTGAGAGATTTGCGGAAATTGTAAAGCAACATGGGATTATGCTCTCTCAAAGGAAAATGAATATCGCCCAAACAGAAATTGAATTTCTTGGTATGCACCTCAACAAGGGTACATACTATCCGGGGCCACATATCGCTCAAGAATTATTGAAGTTTCCTGAAGATAACTTCACAACAAAACAAGTTCAGCAATTTCTGGGAATAATCAACTATCTCAGAGATTTTGTCCCCAATATTGCAAAGCTTTTGAGTCCTTTGCAATCCATGCTGAAAAAGAATTCCCCACCTTGGGGAAAAACTCAAACGAAAGCAGTTGCTGAGCTAAAGGAGATTATGCAAAATCTCCCACCACTTCAAATACCATCAACAGGTAAAAGAATTCTTCAAACTGACGCCAGTGATGAATACTGGGCAGCTGTTCTATTTGAAGAAATTGATGGTAAGAGACTCCTTTGTGCTCATAAAAGTGGAAAGTTTTCCCAAGCCGAAATGCATTACCATTCCACTTTCAAAGAAATCCTAGCAGTAAAAAATGGAATCAAGAAGTTTGAATTTCATCTCATTGGCCATCACTTCTTGGTAGAATTAGACATGGCATCTTTTCCTCAGATGACCAAGTTTAAACAGAAACAGATTCCTAACCCTCAACTGCTTCGATGGTCTGAATGGTTTTCAAAATACTCTTTTGAAACCAAACACATTCCTGGAAAAAAGAATGTGCTTGCTGACTTTTTGTCAAGACCTAAGGCACCAGCCGAGATCAACATGTACATCAAAAGGCCTGCATTCCATATGCTCCATCATGGTGTCAAGTACAAGATTGAGAAGATCAAAGACTCGCCAAGCTGGAAATTTCCTCAAGAAATTATTCAGCAAATCCAGAATGACAGTCTTACTGAAAACATGGAGAGCCTCATGTGGCAATGCCACACAGACCTTTTCAGATTTAACGGAGGTTCGATTCTTTATCCTTTCGGGCTCAATTGCAATTATCCTTTTATTCATCCTCTTATCTGGAAGGAAGATGATTTTCCTGATCAGCTCAAAACGCTATTATGGTACTTAACCAATAAGTACTTAATAGCCATTGAAATTCCTACCAGAAGATTCATTGCCAATCTCACCAGGATATTCATGCTCGGAAGAAATGTCGAAAAAGAATGTGATAAGAATCTTTTAGAATTTTTAAACTGGTTCTATCATCCTACATGTTGGAAACAAGACTTGGAAAAAGAACTGAGAACCATGACACCAAACCCTGAAGTTCACACCATTCTGTTTTTCAAACGTCCATGGAATTTCTTTCGAAATAATGATAGAATTCTCGATGCACCACTCGAAATAGGAACCACAGCTTATAAACCTCATCTGAACAGTCGAGAAGCTCGGATTCACAAATCTTATCCAAGATCTGTTAGATTTTGTGAACATGAATACCGAGAACTCCAGAGAATCCTATGCCAAGAAAACAAGATTATTCCCGAAGATGTCTGGAATAATGCACCCACTACGTGGGATCATTATGACCTAGCACCAGAGGCTAAGGAAGCACTCGACCAGAACAGACAAGCTGCATCGTCCCAAGAGCATGAAATGACAAGCGAAGACGACATTGTCCAGTCTACTCAAGACCCCTATGCACGATTTGGAGGACCTCTGTCCCAGAATCCTTACGAACAGGAACCTTCGTCCTCATCCCAGCACATGGACCTATCCTACTATGCACAGCCCTCAAATTGGCCTCAGCCAAGCTTTCCTGACAACACTGCTGACGAAAACACAGACTGGGCAGCAGAAGAAGCATCCCATTGGGCTCATGAAGCATCCTCATCCCAAAGGCTGAATCAGATCCTTTCGCCTCAAGATCTTGAAGCCCTCCAGCAGAAGTATGAAGCACACCTCCTAGAAGACAGCTCAGATGACGATTCAGTATGTAGCTACAATGCCCGTGACGGACGAGACCGTTGAGTCCGTACAATTTCACTGTAGCAAAGTACTGTTCACTTTTACTGTAGCACTAGGCTAGGGAATGTACTGTTCACAGTACAGTTACTGTTCATAGTGTGCGAATAATTCCCTCCCGATGGCTTTCGGCGTCTCTGTTTGTTTCTGGACCCGTGAGTTGGTCCCTGTGTGTCCTTGTCTTACCTTTATTTGCCTATATAAGGCTTGGTTGTTGTATCGTTTTGGGCAGAGTCCCTTGAAGTAAAGTGTGTGCTTTGTGAAATTCTCTCTATGGCTTTCTAAAATCCTCTTCTTCTCTAGCCTGGTATGATCCTTCGAGAAATGCAGCTTGGGTAGATTAGAAACGTTTCTGTCCTGGCATCCTCTGAGTGTCTCTAGGCTCTGAACTAAAGGGCTGAGTGGTTTTCTGCTAAAAGGCTGTCCCTGAAGGGCTTGAACTAGAGTTGTTTGCCCAATGTGGGATGCATACCTGCAGGAAATCTACTCTCCTTCCCTGGTTCTAGTCTAGGTCCATTCATGGTATCCTATTCCCTGGTTCTAGTCTAGGTCCATTCACGGTTTCGTTTTTGATATTATCCATTCCATGCGCTTGACAGGTGAAGCCAGTGCAGAGAAGATTTTCCTTCATCATGTCCACAGAACCAGAAATTCTCGAAGCACCAGTTTCTCTTGCACCTTCTTCTTCATCCTCATCTCTCTCAGAATTTCGTGTTTCAAATGCCTCTAAGATAGATTATCTTTATGAAGTCTCTCTTAGTGATGAAACCAAGATCTCAGAAACCCAGCTTCCTCTCATGAACCCTTATTCAGCTTTTGCAAAACCCACTGCATCATTCTCACCTATCCGCTCCATACGCCAACTCATTCACCAAACTCCAAAGCAAGTAAAGGAGTACGTTCGGTCCTCCAAGTTCGACCAAAGATCCCATCCTCGCTCGAGAAGGAGTACTTTGTTACTCTTCGATCCCTCCGAAATTTCCCAAACAATGGGTCCAACAAGGATATTCTCATGTCCACTATGGAGCCGTTCGTCTTGCTCTCACTTTCCATGGTCGTAAAGGTTTGCCGCTTGTGGCGAGAATAGCTTTGTTAGACACAAGGTTTTTACAATACCAAAGCATGCTTGCATTGGTACTGTTCAAACCACTTTGAATGCTTTGGAACAGTTTTGTAACTCGTATCCAAACTTCAACATCGCTCTTTCGGACCCCAACTTCTTTCTTTTTGAAAGTTCAAGTTCAGCTCACTTTGGAGCCCCCAAACCGCTGAATCGTAGCAGCAACCCTGCATTATCAGATGGTTTATCGAGTGCAGAACCATGCTCTCGACCTCAACTTCAACAATGGTAATGAAGATGCGTTGTTCATCTCCATGCAAAATGACCAGGCGTCCTGCATTCATGTCCCTAGGCAGATCCCGAAGGATACACTGTCCAAGCTCCTTCCAGAGACTTGGATTACCAACTACGAAAAGCTACACCAGCATAACAAGCCTTTCCAGTCTACAGACTCGGAGTTTGTAAGGAAAAAAGATGGAACTGTTTCCATCAAATTTGGCAAAGAAAAGGAAGAAAGTCCTTCTATCTTCCAAACTCTCTTCATGATTGAACCATGTGTTCCAGAATCTATTTCTGAACCAGACCCAAAAAGCCATGTTAGACACTTCAATAGTGATGGACATCCTGTTCATTACTATAAAGACAATCATGGTCATTGTTTTTGGGATCCTTTTTGCCAATGTTCCTATTGTCTAAACTCTCCAGACGAGGTAAATCCTCATGCAAAATCTCCACCTCGGAGAAAAAAGTCAAAGGATAAGGTGTACCAAAGGTACTTGGACGGAGACATGCAAATCCTATTCACCACCTCCACCACCAAAGTTTAGTACCACATCCCAAGTCTCACCAAACCACCAAAATCACCTCCACCTTCTCCTCCCCCGGAAAAAAGCAAGCTCTCTCCCCATTCTATAAACCAATCCTCAAATGGGCTAAGAAACACTCTTACCCCCTCGAAGTCCCAAAGCGAAACACCACCCACTTCTTCCATTGCCATGTTCCAAGATACCGACTTTCCTCCTCTTGTCAAGGAAAGTTCTAAACTCTCGTTCCCCGTTAAAGAGTTTATTGATCCACATGGCGGATATCGCCATGTTCCCAAAATATCTACCCCCACCGATGTGGATGAACATGGAAGACGAGAAGAAAACTCTGCTGCGAAGCCGTTTTAAATCGGCAATCGAGACTCGTTAGCACAAAATAATGCCTTTAAAGCCATTGATTCCAAGATCGGAAATGTGCAACAAGATCTCCAAAGGTATAATCGAGTACCAAGAAGATACTTTCTGAATTCCGAAAAGGCTTCATGCTTTGGAATCGGACAACATCTTGGGTACCATTACCTTGAAAGTCCAAAGCCGAAAATAGAGAAACTCAAGAAGCAAATTCAACTTCTTGAAGAAGGAAGGTTTCGACCTTTCGATCCATTGGCACCTCCCGTTCAAACCGGGTATGTATCCCCAACACCTCAAGTGTCCGTTTTTGCCAATATCCCGAAGATCTCTCTAAAAGAGAAACAGATTTGCGAAATCGTCTCAAAGCCTTGAAGAAGGAAAAGGGAAAAGAAAAGACACCACCTACGTAATCAAGTTCAATTGTTATAAGAGAAAGGCCGGACCGAGATGATGTTATCAAATCCATTAGAATCCTTCTTGAAGGATTTGGCTACTCAAGATCCTAGTATCCAACGCTGAGCCCGATTCCCGTTAACTCAAAAAGCAGATTCTATCTCGCGAACAAATTTCTTCAACCACATCGACTCAACATCCCTTTCCTCTTCTCATCTTTTTCGATGATTCTCCTCCCGTTGTCTCACCAACTTCTCCCCTTGCTGTCTCACCAACTCCACAAATATTCATGGCCGACACTCCTCCAAACTATGACTATGAAATGGAATCAAACTATTCGATCCGAAATGGGACAGACAAGTAATCCCATCGAAACAACTCGCTATCATGTGTCCATGGCATCAAAACAATTCTTCTCCATTGATGATATTCCCTATTCAAAATGGCCACACGAGACTTGAAGAATTTCATACGTGGTTGAGCACACAGTCCATCACCAACCATGATATGAATGATGTCCTTTACAATTTTGTTACAAGGTTCACAGGGAGCCTTAAATTTTGGTGGCAATCACTTACAGAACAGGACCAGCTTACGTTCTTGTTATCACCCAGTTTCTATCATGCCCTTAATTTTCTATATCATACTTTTGTGGGAACTCCCGGAGATCTCAAAGAACTAAAAAGAAGAGAATTCTTTGAAAGGAGATGCTGCTCCCTCCAGAAAAAGCATCTTGATAAGCATTATCGATTAATGCTTCAGCTCTTCTACCAGATTGGCGCAGATCCAAATTTAAAGCATGTCTTCCTCACTTCTATTCCTAAGGAGCTATCACAGATGGTTGAAAGATCTTTCTTTGGAAAACAGAGAAGGATACAAGACGTTCCTATGGGAGAAATCCAGCAAGAAGTCCATCTATGCCTTGAAGAATTATGCTTAAAGCGCCGAATGGTCCAAACATACATCACGATGACAAGCGGCTTGAAGCGGCTTGTTCCCATCGAAGTTAAAATCAAATGCTCCGAGACAAGATTGTGATGGTACTTGTGGCCGAGTATTCCCGGAAGAAAAGCACTACAAAAAGTATTCCATAAAGAAATCCAGACATGGCTCCAAGCATTTCCGAAAAAGAAGAAATGGCGATACCTACGCAAAAGGAAGGATCGCACGAGGCCATAAGAAGTCGAAGCCGTTGCTACATTTGCAACAAGAAGGGACACTTCGCCAAAAATTGTCCCCGTGCAAAAAAAGGTCGAATCATTTAATAGAGAATGAAACAGGTTTTTCACTTGAAAATGATGATATTGAATCTTTATTCTCTGCGATGATGAACCAACCGAACAAACACTTTGTGTCATTCCATTTACCAAACTTCCGGTGAAACGAGTCGACTCGGGAATCAAGACATCTTTCACATATCTCCTACATCTTCAGAGATAAATCCTGACATATTCTCAAGTCAAACTCACTGCCCTCATTTTCCTGTCAAAATTCTCACCTCAAAGTTTGCCAAGCCTATCAATGTCATTGCTCTTATTGATACAGGAGCAAGTTGTTCCATTCTCGATACAAAAGTACTACCTGAAGAATTCTGGACCCCTTACATTCGATACTTCAATTCTGCTTCAGGAGATACTTTCTCCACAAATGTCAGAACCTCACCAGTCACTGTCCAGTTTTTTCCTCAGTGTTCTATAACCACAAAGATTTTTGGATCAAGCCTCCCCAATAAAGATTTGATAATTGGGTGGGATATCATGACTCAAATCTCTCAACTTCGAATCATTCCCGGAAAGGGTCTTAGATTCAAAGACCGATTCTACGAGTTCGTTAATATTCCAGAGACTCTTTTCCATTGAGATGAGTCTATTAGATCCAATCATGCAAAAGTTGCTAGAATCTTGTTCGAATCCCATTCGAGAATTTGCCCAAAATGTTCTCATCCTTTATGGAAAAACCTGAGTTCTTTGTTCGTCTTCCCTTCAAAAGAACGAAGATATCAATCCAACCGGGCAAGTCATACGGGAATGAACCCAGAACATTTGGCTCTAGCTCAAAGGAATGCTCGAATTATTACAACAAGGCCTTATTGAAATTTCAGATTCTCAATGGGCTTGTGAAGCTTTTTATGTCAATAAACGTGCTTTGAGCAAAACGAGGGAAAAATGAGATTGGTAATTAATTATCAGCCTCTCAACCTTTTTCTCCAAGATGACAAATTCCCTTTACCATCCGGGATTCTCTCTTTGCTTTGGTTTAACCAAAGCCCACATTTATTCCAAATTCGACCTCAAAGCCGGATTTTGGCAATTGGGCATTCATCCCGAAGACAGATCCAAGACAGATTCTCGTATTCCGAATCAAAGACTTCCAGTGGAAAGTTCTTCCTTTTGGTCTAAAGGTAGCACCATCCCTTTTCCAAAAGGCTATGTGTCGTATTTTCCAGCCAATCTTGGCAAGTGCTGCCATATACATCGACGATATTCTGCTCTATAGCCCTGATGAACAGAGCCATTGTCAACTCCTTGAGAAATTTGCGGAAATTGTAAAGCAACATGGGATTATGCTTTCTCAAAGGAAAATGAATATCGCCCAGACAGAAATTGAATTTCTTGGTATGCACCTCAACAAGGGTACATACTATCCAGGGCCACATATCGCTCAAGAATTATTGAAGTTTCCTGAAGATAACTTCACAACAAAACAAGTTCAGCAATTTCTGGGGATAATCAACTATCTCAGAGATTTTGTCCCCAATATTGCAAAGCTTTTGAGTCCTTTGCAATCCATGCTAAAAAAGAATTCCCCACCTTGGGGAAAAACTCAAACTAAAGCAGTTGCTGAGCTTAAGGAGATTATGCAGAATCTCCCACCACTTCAAATACCATCAACAGGTAAAAGAATTCTTCAAACTGACGCCAGTGATGAATACTGGGCAGCTGTTCTATTTGAAGAAATTGATGGTAAGAGACTCCTTTGTGCTCATAAAAGTGGAAAGTTTTCCCAAGCTGAAATGCATTACCATTCCACTTTCAAAGAAATCCTAGCAGTAAAAAATGGAATCAAGAAGTTTGAATTTCATCTCATCGGCCATCACTTTTTGGTAGAATTAGACATGGCATCTTTTCCTCAGATGACCAAGTTTAAACAAAAACAGATTCCTAACCCTCAACTGCTTCGATGGTCTGAATGGTTTTCAAAATACTCTTTTGAAACCAAACACATTCCTGGAAAAAAGAATGTGCTTGCTGACTTTTTGTCAAGACCTAAGGCACCAGCCGAGATCAACATGTACATCAAGAGACCTGCATTCCATATGCTCCATCATGGTGTCAAGTACAAGATTGAGAAGATCAAAGACTTGCCAAGCTGGAAATTTCCCCAGGAAATTATTCAGCAAATCCAGAATGACAGTCTTACTCAAAACATGGAGAGCCTCATGTGGCAATGCCACACAGACCTTTTCAGATTCAACGGAGGTTCGATTCTTTATCCTTTCGGGCTTAATTGCAATTATCCTTTTATTCATCCTCTTATCTGGAAGGAAGATGATTTTCCTGATCAGCTCAAAACACTATTATGGTACTTAACCAATAAGTACTTAATAGCCATTGAAATTCCTACCAGAAGATTCATTGCCAATCTCACCAGGATATTCATGCTCGGAAGAAATGTCGAGAAAGAATGTGATAAGAATCTTTTAGAATTTTTAAACTGGTTCTATCATCCTACATGTTGGAAACAAGACTTGGAAAAAGAACTGAGAACCATGACACCAAACCCTGAAGTTCACACCATCCTGTTTTTCAAACGTCCATGGAATTTCTTCAGAAATAATGACAGAATTCTCGATGCACCACTCGAAATAGGAACCACACTATAAACCCCATCGAACAATCGAGAAGCTCGGATTCACAAATCTTATCCAAGATCTCGTTAGATTTTGTGAACATGAATACGAGAACTCCGAGAGAATCCTATGCCAAGAAAACAAGATCATTCCCGAAGATGTCCGGAATAATGCACCCACTACATGGGATCATTATGACCTAGCACCGAGGCTAAGGAAGCACTCGACCGGCACGGACAAAGCCGCATCGTCCCAAGAGCATGAAATGACAAGCGAAGACGACATTGTCCAATCTACTCAAGACCCCTATGCACGATTTGGAGGTCCTTTGTCCCAAAATCCCTACGAACAGGGACCTTCGTCCTCATCCCAGCATATGGACCTATCCTACTATGCACAGCCCTCAAACTGGCCTCAACCAAGCTTTCCTGACAACACTGTTGATGAAAACACTGACTGGGCAGCAGAAGAAGCATCCCATTGGGCTCATGAAGCATCCTCATCCCAAAGGCTGAATCAGATCCTTTCGCCTCAAGATCTTGAAGCCCTCCAGCAGAAGTATGAAGCACACCTCCTAGAAGACAGCTCAGATGATGATTCAGTATGTAGCTACAATGCCCGTGACGGACGAGACCGTTGAGTCCGTACAATTTCACTGTAGCAAAGTACTGTTCACTTTTACTGTAGCACTAGGCTAGGGAATGTACTGTTCACAGTACAGTTACTGTTCATAGTGTGCGAATAATTCCCTCCCTTAGGCTTTCGGCGTCTCTGTTTGTTTCCGGACCCGTGAGTTGGTCCCTGTGTGTCCTTGTCTCCTTTTATTTGCCTATATATGGCTTGGTTGTTGTATCGTTTTGGGCAGAGTCCCTTGAAGTAAAGTGTGTGCTTTGTGAAATTCTCTCTATGGCTTTCTAAAATCCTCTTCTTCTCTAGCCTGGTATGATCCTTCGAGAAATGCAGCTTGGGTAGATTAGAAACGTTTCTGTCCTGGCATCCTCTGAGTGTCTCTAGGCTCTGAACTAAAGGGCTGAGTGGTTTTCTGCTAAAAGGCTGTCCCTGAAGGGCTTGAACTAGAGTTGTTTGCCCAATGTGGGATGCATACCTGCAGGAAATCTACTCTCCTTCCCTGGTTCTAAGTCTAGGTCCATTCATTGGTATCAGAGCCAGGTCAAGGTGGATCCGGGCAGGGTGTAAAGGGTCAGCCAGATACCTGTCCCACATCGCTTGGGAGAAGCCCGCTGGCCTGGTTTATATTGGTGGAGGCCCCCCTCACCTCTCAAGACGTCTTTTGAGGCTGATTTCCTAGATACCAAAATTTTCAATTTTATCAATTTTATCTTAAATCTTTCCGTAAAATTCCAGTGTTTCTTTTAATTAATTTTCACCGAAAATCCCTAACGTGACAATTTGATAATTGCCAACCGTCCTATGTGACACATTGCCACATCATTAATTTTCAGTGAAAATTTATCAAAAGAATTTTGTTGGAATCACACGTAATAGTTTAGTAAAAAAAAATTAAAAAAATAAAAATGAATTCACACCAATAAATATGTTTAAAATTAATTTTCCTGCACATATCTATCCACGTCAAGTACACAAACTGTTCGACCAAAAAAACAAAAGGTACACAAACTGAAAACAAAATATTAAAGAGCATTGGCTAGTGGGAAGAGTGATCGTAAGATAGTATGCTTTGGCGATATTTTGATGGGATGGATGAGATATTTTCTCATGGTTCTGTCCGACTCGAGATTCAAAGACCATGTGATATTTTCCCTCGATGTTGGCACTATTCCCCCATCAGAGGTACATCGATCAGTGTCTGCTCACGGGACCTTTCATATCAGTCCATCGCACTCACAGGGTGCTGATGTCATTCTCCACCCTAACATTGACTTTGTAACTCCACAGCAATCTAATTCTATGGAAATACTAATAACAAGTTTTTACTTAAAGGATTATCTCGAACGACGCCTTAATGAATAATTGAAAGAAATTAATGATAAGAACATACAATGCATAAATATATGCTGAAAGGCAAAATTGATTGATAAAATAAGTAATGAAGAATATTTAAGGATGAAAAAAGCGATTGAGATCCCCTAAAAGTAGGAGGTCTTATACAATTGAACAAATTAGTCATTTTAAGATAAGATATAAGATAGCTCTTCCTATCTTTTGTTCCATGCACGCAATTGATTGTTTATGAGCATTTCCTGTGTTGACCTTTGTGGCTCTTCTAATCCTAATCAAGTTAACTAAGAATGTAAAGGATGCATTTTGTTAATCTTGTCTTAATCGCAATTTAAAATTTCTATTTATAACGTGGAATGACATGTCATGACGGACTATATACAAGCACTAGCTATACCACACCAACATCAACATTTTTAGGGTGTGTGGCAAGTCTCGTATCAGATACTCGAGAGTTATTGGAGTAAATATGAAAAAATTCTTAAATGATCCGAAAATATGTGAATCAACTACATTTGAACCCTTGATAATAGTGGGTTCTCACATGAAACTCACATCATCTAAGGGTTATGATGTATTTGGCTCATATGCAGACAAGAGTGCCTCTGGAAAATAATCGGTATCATCATTTTAACTTCAGTTATTTTTATATATGAGCGATATCTTAACCTACTAATTAGAGAGACAACTGATAAACGGTGATTTCCCCCGGTTAGGAAAGCGAGGATGTGCCTCGTAAGACTCGCTCATGAAGCACTTTGTCGTTTGGAATTGGTTCAGAAAGCAATGTGCTCTCCACCCAGAAAGCATCCGCTCGCCATCCAGCCTTTTCATTTGTTTTATCTACGTCCTTTTTTACAGCAGAAAGGCGTGCTCTCTTAAGTAAACATTGTGGTGTTCGTAATCATTCAGAAAACATGTGCTCTGCATCGAAAGAGTAGCCTTGACTAAAGGGCACGCATCTAGAGATAAAGATTAGCCAGTCTCTTCTTGTCTGCGAGCGGATGCAACCTAGTGACATTGCCTTGATTGGAGGGGAAGGTCCATTGGAAAGAGATGATGTGCATTGGATTGCTCCATGTCATTGGAATACTCACTCATTAACGCTTTGTATATGGAATCGTTCACAAAGCATGTGCTCTCCACCCAGCCTTGTTATTTGTTTATCTACATCTTTTTGTGCAGTAGCAATGCGGCCTTTCTTCATTCTTGCCCATCAGACATCCATGCAGAAAGGGCAAAGTCCGAGCAAAGCAAACAAAGGGATGCGCCGTTTCACTTCTGGTCGTGCCTTTTGAGGTGCTTGTCGTGCCGATTCTTCTCTCTACGCTTACCTTCTTTCATCTCAAGAAGAAAAAAGAGTAGTGCAGAAAAGAGAGCACCGAGGGCGCATCGGTTCCTTCCTTTGACGTCGCCTAACAAATTATTGTTCTATATATCAATCCAATTGTTTAAATTTGGAAGTTTGAAAAGATCATATCGATTTAAAGTAGATTGTTTTACATGAAATTGTTAGCATGTGGAGCCGGCATGGAATAAACACGATATGTATAAAGTCTATTTGATCATCTCTACCTCACATTTCCAACTCTAGTTAGAATCTAAAAAATGTGCAATTACTCCTAGTTGATCAATTACTAATTAATTAAATCTCATCACAAAGAAAAACGTTAGATTGTGCGATTTATGTGATTGCATGAGACACATTAAGAAAAAGGTAAGGCATCGACCATTCTTGACAAGAGTTGCACGTAATTTTGGGTATATGCATTGCCTTTTTTATTCTTCATTATATATTTGACAATTGCAAGTGAAATCTGCCATTCGTTGTGGATAACAGCAATGACCCTCTAGTCTCCCACTAATTTAGTTTCTTTAACAATGGTCGTGCTCAAATCAATTTTAAAGATTAAATTAAAATGCTCTATCGTAGATTGTTGTGCCATGCAATGGTCCCAAATGTACTATTTCTTTTCTAGAATATCATAAACTTCATGTGAAGTAGGTGACACCTTTAATTTTAGTCCAAATCCCCCGAAGTAGTTTAACCTGCAGGCAAATTCTAGGAAGACATAGGGATTGGATCAGAGAAACTTGTCATAAAATTTGGTTTTTATGTGATTTAAGGGCTTACAACTCAGACGTGTCGAAAGTTGCTTACCTGAGATAAATTTGACAATAAATAAAAGAATTCAATTGCCGCCAGTCAATCAGCAATATAATTGCCGCCTCCCCCTCTCCTCTCACTCTCCCTGCCTCTCACATTCAACCTCTCTCTTGCAGAACAAATTGAGACTCCTGCCTCTCACATTCAACCTCTCTCTTGCAGAACAAATTGAGACTTACTGATTAGTCCTCACTAGCTTTCTTTGATCTTTCCCCTTTTGAAAGTTCTCGCCCAGGGCTGTTTTGGGTTTCTTTCTCCGATCTCGCGCTTCTCTTCGCATCTTCGCTCACGAAAGGTAATAACTTTTTCATCTATTGCTAGCGCGTCGTTTCTATTGATTCATGTCTTTATTATTGGGATAATCAGCTCAACTAGGATGCCCTGTGCCCTTTTTGTCTATTGGGGATGTGGCTGGCTGCTGAATAGCTGAGGATTTTTTTCTTTCTTTCTTTCTCTTTCTCTCGTTCTTTTATCTCTTTCAAATCGCTGTTACCTTATAGGATAGTTTCAAGGTAGATTAGTTTGGTTCTCAACTTCAAAAATTGGGAATTGACTCTGACAAGATAAGTTCTAGATTCTTAGTTTGGAATCTACTCATCCTAAAGATGAAGCTAATCACCCTCAGAGTAAGTTTTCTCCTGACGAGATTTCATTCAACAATTTTTCCTTCCTATAGAACATTTCAATCAAGTAATATTTCTGTTTCCTCAAATAATTGGACCAGATAATCCTAAAAATTATATTCCCTTCACCTCTAACTCATTATGTACCTTCAAAACTTTGAATTGACAGTCATTACCTAAAAAAAAGGTAAATGAGGAAATCTACAGTGAAGGTTTGAGCAGTTTTAACTATATTACTACCTTTTACCTGACCTCGACTCATGATAGATTCAATCATCACATGTAACGTGCCAAAATCCCTAGTACTTATAAGGCTTGCGCTTTCGGTAACAACACTATTTCAGATCGTTTACGAATCATCTATCAACACTGTTTCAAAACCGAGGTCTGGTTCGGGCTTGACTGGGCTTAGCCCGATTTCGAAATTACCCAAAAATGTCTCCTCGTAAATTCCATTCAAATCACATATCATTATGTGCGTAATAGCACTAAATATTCATTTATTTTCCGGAATTTAAAGAACATTCAGTCATTTTGACTGCTAAAGAAATTTTTATTACCATGGGTGCGCTGAAAGCAATACCATTTAAGGCAAATTGGCCCTACTAAGCTTGTTCACCCGGTGTCCTCCATAGAAACCAAGTTTTCTCCGGCGTTAACAAAAACTAAGGCCTGATCTTTGACAATAAAGATTATACCAACTGCGATGTATATAGAGGTTCGTTCACCAAAACGAATGAAATTCTTATAGAGATCAGTTGGAACATGGACTCTGTATAGAGCAGAGGAAAATAGATCTTGCAGCTCTCCATCTATAACTAGGTCAAATTATTTCCAACTAGAGCGGAATAGACAACAGGAAGGTACCAAAAAAGTCATAAACATATTATATTGATACCAAAACAAATAAAATGGTAGGGATATATCAGAAAATTGTACTTTTTTTTTCCATTCTTTCATTTCATAGCCGAAATTCTTCATGAAGAACAAATGGTCTATATCATTTCATGATGGATTCAGTCATATCCGACCAATTTTGGTTAGCCAACGCTGACATGAACCTTACCTGGATGCTAACATGGGAATTTTTAAATATTTTTAAATTTTTAAATTTAATTTATTTAATTTATTCTTTTCTTCCCTTTTTCTTCTCTTTTTCCTTTTCTTTTCCTTCGCTTCCTCGTTGGATGCCGGCGAGCCTCAAGCGAGGCGCACCGACCACGCTTGGCCTCGCCCAAGGCTGTGGGCGAGGCGATCGGCGAGGGCTTCGTGGCCCTCACTGGCCACTACGAGGAATGTCCAAGGAGGACGAAGAAAGAAAAGGAAAGGAAAAGAGAAAGAAAAAAATTAATTCAAAAATTCAAAAAATTTAAAAAATATTTTAAAATTGCCACATCATTATCCGATCACCAACTAGCATCCAGGTTAGCTTCTACTGGCCAAAAATGATCGGATAGATTGAATTGGTATAAATATAAAAAGATTATTGATTAAATTGATTTAATTGAAAGATTTAGGACTAAATTGACACAAATACAATACATTTAAGACTTTTTTTATACTTTTCTCAATAAACAACTTTGTGAACATTTAGTGGGGATAAACCTTTTTATGTTTTGTCAATCAAATCCTAAACCTTTTATAATTATGTCAATTCAATTCATCCACCCAAATTTAGCTTGCCAGCACTAAAGTAGACATAGGCCGACGCCAATTGATAATTTTTAAAAAATATCTTATTTTTTGAAATTTTAGTTATTCTTTATTTTATTTTTTTCTCATTTTTTATTCTTCCTCCTCCTCCTTCCTCTTGCTCTAGCAATCAACCAAAGGGAAGGGCCGGTCGCCAAACTAAGGTTGCTGGCTATTGTCAAGCTCGCCTTGCCGTCGCTTGGCAAGGGTGACCTCGCACAACCACTGGCGAGACAAGCCCTCATCAGATTTGGCAAGGACAAGCCTCGCTAATGGATTGACAAGCTTGCCCTTGCGTAATGACGACGAGGTGAGCTCGCCACTGGCTAGCATCCTCGGTCTAGCAACCGACCCTTCCCTCTAGCCAGTCACCAAAGCAAGAGTAAGAAAGGGGGGAGGGAAAAAAAGAGAGAGCAAAAAGGAAAAATATAATATTAATAAAAATTCAAAAAAAAAAAAATTGTCCACCAACATCCATGTCTATGCCAACCGATTAAATTTAACTGGATGGATTGAGTTGGCACAATTGTAAAAAAATTTAGAACTGAATTAGCAAAAAAAAAAAAACAGTTTATGGCTAAAGTGGGAAATTATCACTAAGTTTTGAATTTTTTTGATAATTTTCGTAGAAGAAAAACGTGATCTAGCACAAAAGAGAAGTGACCCCACTTCTCTGCTTCCTTGTCTCGCATCTTTGTTTGATGCGCCATGTCCAACAAGTAATGGTTTTTACTAAATCCCACATGAAAATTATAATTGTATCAATTATTTTGTATAATGTAAACACTAATTGAAGCCCGTCGCACCTAACTTCTCATCAATCAAATATAGAAAAATACATTTGACGCTGATTCATCAACTGCTACCATATAGTAGGGTATAAACCCCCCCCCCCCCCCCACCACACTAAAAAAAAAAAAAAAAGCATCATCAGATTATGTCAATCTTTATCGCTCGAAATCCTTTCTTTTATTAAGAAGGGTTCAAAATAAATATTGCAGTTTTTCTATGGAATCAAATGACGCAATCCTCACTTGGCGCGAGGATAAGAAAGATTCGATTTCTTCTGCGGAAAGAGTAGTTGAAAATAGTAATTTGGAAAGTGGGAGGCAACATCCTAAGGCTAAGGGTAGGTACCGTGAACGTGAACTCTCACCCCGTGGTCATTTCCTACCACAGTACCATTTTTAAAAAAAAATAAAATACAAGTTGATAAAACTTTATATTGCGTGGAAAGAGAGAGAGCGCGGGGATGAAGGCCTCAGGAAAGGCGACAAAGGGCGGAGAGAGAGAGAGAGAGAAAGAGGAAGGAGACCAATCAGTTGACGATAGTCCATTACTTTACATGTCGTCTCTCTCTCTCTCTCTCTCTCTCTCTCTCATATTCGGTCCCTCTCTTGCAGAACAATTCGAGACTGCCGTCTGCTGACGAGTCCTCACTCACTTTCTTTGATCTTTTCCCCTTGAAAGTTCTTGTCGAGGCTTGTTTTGGCTTGTCTCTCGTATCTCGCGCGCCTCTACATCTCAGCTAGCAGGAGGTAATCTCTTCTTCATCTCTTATTAACATGTCGTTTCCATTGATTCGTTGCTTTGTTATTGGAATAGTCGGCTGAGCTAGTGTGCTCCGGGCCCTTTTTGTCTATTGGGGATGTGGGTGACTGCTGAATGGCTGAGGAGATTTCTTTCCTTCCTCTCTCTTTCAAATCGTCGTGGCCTGTTAACGTGGTATGCCGCCGGCCTAAATTTGACTTCAGTAAAAAAGGAAAGCCTTTTCTTAGATGTGCCTAATCTTATGGGCTCGTTGTCTGATTGTTGATTGCATAATTCATCCTTTAAGTTGGGAATAATTGATTTAATTTGACTTGTCACGAATTTAGCGGATAATCCTATTCTACTTCCATAATTTTGGAGGAAAAAGCTTTGCGACCATATTCTCAAGGTGGGCCCTCCAACAAAAATGGGGACATGCACTCAACGCCATTTCTTTCAAACCTTGGTCCTCTCTTAATTTTCCTCAGCAGCTTCCCTTTACTTTCTCCCTTCTCTTCTTCTCCTTCTTCCATCGAATCATCACCTAATCTCTAATCGTTCAGACTTCCATGGAGAAGGAACAAAGTCTGAGCAAGCCAAACAAAGGGATGCACCGTTTCGTTTCTGGTCGTTCCTATGTGTTGCTGTGGTGCTTGTTGCACCGATTCTTCTCTCTAAAGAAGAAAAATAATGCAGAAAAAGAGAGCACCGAGGGAGAACCCGCTCCTTCAATTGGTGACACTTAACAAATTATAGCTCTATTCCACCGACAAGATATCAATCATTTTTTCTAAATTTGAAAGTTTGAAGAGAAATAACTCGGTAATATCAAATTGGTTTATAATAGATTCATTTTATGTGAAATTGTTAGCATGAGAGAGAGCGTGAAATAAATTAAAGAAATAATGACTATTTGTTTGTCTTTACTTCACATTTCCAACTTCATTTAGAATTTAACAATTTTAAATAAATATAAAATATAAAATCGTATTCGTAATCACTAGAAAGGTCCTTTCTTCACATCTTCCACACATTTTTAATTCCGTTTCATCTCAATTATTCTAATTTTCAATTATCAAATGAAAACCGAACCTACTTTTTTTTTAAAAAAATGAATACAATATGCAGATATGGTTGTGCACAGATTCTGGTTTTCTATATCCCAATTAAGAAATTAACGTACGTGTTATTCGTTTCGTTAGTGGAACAAGCCAACAATATTGACTGGACTAGAGGGTCTGGCCCAAAAGAAGACGAGACAAGGATCAAAGGCATCTGCACGTGCTCCTAGTCAATCAATTACCGATTAATTAAACGTTTCGTGTTTGCTCCTAGTCAATCAATTATCAATATATATATACATATGCTTTGCTTGTTAAAAAGATTTCGTTTTCATACTTGTTCATAGAGACTATTTATCAATCCTTTTACGCAACAGAAAAGCATGTCTCGTTTCAACTTTCTCCCTCAAATTGTCATGGACGAAGGGCAGAGTCAGATAACGAGAAAGAGTGCAGAAATAGAGAGCACTGACGGAGCATCCGCTCCTTTATTAATCTCTCCAATATCCAAAAGAGGAGGCAGCGATCGATATGACGTGTTCTTGAGCTTTAGGGGCTTAGACACACGTAAGGGATTCACCGATCACCTCTACCATAGTTTGGTCAATGCAGGGATTGTAAGGATTTGCATGTTTAGGGATGAGAACAGCATCCCCATTGGTGTGGAATTTGGTTCACAAATTCTTAATGCCATCACAAGGTCAAAGATTTCAATCCTTGTCATCTCCGAAAATTATGCTTCAAGCAAATGGTGTCTCCGCGAGCTCATTCATATCATGGACTGCAAGAAGAGCGCGTCACACATAGTGTTGCCTATTTTTTACAAAGTGACCCCATCCGATGTGCGGCATCTAAAAGGAAATTTTGGGAAGGCCTTTGATATGCTTCAAGAGTGTTTTGATAAGAAGAATATTGAGGAAGGGCGACAAGCACTTAGAGAAGTGAGCAACTTAAATGGATGGGAATCTGAGAAAATCCTTAACGGGTATTTCACTTTCACCTGAACTTTATATCCACAATTCATTACTTTTGCATGAAAGAGAAAACTCATATATAAGCAATTCATCACTTTTGCATGAAAGAGAAAACTCACTTAATACACATATAAGTGAGTTTTCTCTTTCATGCACAAGTGATGAATTGTGGATGAACTACTTTCCCTATAAGCTCAAAAAACGACGTCAAAATCTCCAATGAACAACCATCCCCAAAACACTAGTGCTTAACCAATAACAGCTAATAGCAAAGAATCCCATAAGTGCCATAACTTTTGTATGACATCCATTTAAATATCATAACTTTTTTTTACCATTTGAGTGCCATAACTTCTAAAAAATAAACACTTGAATGCCATAAATTTGAATCAATCACGTGAGTGCTAAAACTTTGGAAATATGCTCACTCAAGTGCCGAAAATTTGATATGACATAACACTTGTAGTAAACATTTTAAAAAAGTTATGTCATTTAAGTGATCAATTGAAAAGTCATATAACGCTCAAGTAATCAGAAAAAAGTTATGGCACTCAAATGAATGTCATATATAAGTTGCGACACTCAAGTAATCGGAAAAAAAAAAGTTATAGCAACACCATACAAAAATTATGACATTTATAATGTCATATAACGACAAGCCCTCCAATCGATAGTATCTATCACTAAACAATATGCCTACAAAGGACTCCAATGACCATGTCTAGCTCCGTGATCTCTCATTGTTTCTTTTGTTTTGCAGGCATGAGGGAGAATTGATAAAACTTGTGGTCGAAACTGTTCTAAGAGAGTTACGGAAAGATTTTCAGCTACATGTTCCTACGGAATTAGTTGGATTTGTTAGTCCTGTGAAGAAAATTACAAATTGGATAAGATGTTCTCCCATCAATGCCCAAATGATTGGAATTTATGGCATGGGCGGAATAGGTAAGACTACTCTTGCCAAGTATATCTTCAATCAACTCTTAAATGAATTTTCACATGTGAGCTTCCTTCAAGATATTCGAGAAACTACCCAACATCACGGGGGTACTCAAGATCTTCAGAGTCAACTAATATTTGATATACTACAATGCAAACTTGATGTGTCTAAAGTTGATGATGGAATTAATATAATCAAATCTAGATTCCAAGGAAAAAAAGGTTCTCATTGTTCTTGATGATATAGATCACAATGATCAACTAACTGCTTTGGTTGGAGAACGTAATTGGTTTACTTCGGGAAGTATTATCATTGTTACAACTAGAAATCAAACTGTTCTCGATCAATCTAAGTTCAAGGTAGACTACAAGTATGAATTGAATGAACTAGATAAGGAGCATTCTTTGATTTTATTCAATAGGCATGCATTTCGTATGGACCATTCTTTGTGGGGCTTTGAGGATCTATCTCATCATATTGTATCCACCATGGGCGGACTTCCCTTAGCTCTTAAAGTTGTAGGTTCATACTTGTATGGAAAAACAAATCGAAATGTATGGCAAGATGTGTTAAAGAAATTAAGAAAAGAACCAGATAGAGATGTCCAAAAAATACTCAAGATAAGTTATGATGCATTAGATGATGGACATAAGGAGATTTTTCTCGATATCGCATGTTTCTTTATTGGCAAAGAGATCAAATTTGCCATTTACATGTGGAACGACTGTGGATTTTATGCTAGTCAAGGAATTGAAGAATTGAAGTTGAGGTGCTTAATTAAAATTGGACATGATGGTAAGATAAAGATGCATGATCAATTGAGAGATCTTGGAAGGAGTATTATCTGCCAAGGACAACCACCCGAGAAACATAGTAGACTATGGGTTCCTGAGGAAGCCTCCAAAGTACTAATGGACAAAAAGGTAACGTACGACACTTCTTTTTCTTTCCTTCTTCCTTATCTTTTCATGTATTGCATCTAATCTATTCTAAATAAATGCTCCTACTATAATCTATTTAAACATCCATTCCTATCCATTGTAGATTAATTGTGACAATTAATCGAATTATATATATTCCAATGGTGAAAATGTTATTAATTTGGTCAAATTTATTGATAGAGATTACATCGGTCAAAAATTTTATTTTCAATAAATTTAAGATGCTTTAACTAAGATTCCACACTAAAAATCTCGTTTCTAAAGGCATGTAATTTTCATATCTAGTTGAAAATATTGATCATCTATAGACCCTTCAAATGTGTGAGTCAGGTCATAAATGGTCCAGCTCAAATTGACCAATTTAACTTGTTTTGACATATTTCATACAATACAAATCTAGGTGACCCATACCGATCCATATTACTAAAACACTTTTATATCTAATCCAATATAAGAAACCTCATATCCAAACTGAGATAAAAGCAAGAAGTGAGCAAGTGTGAAACGAGTGAGAGTGAGAAAGTCATAAAAGTGGATTATGCACAAGTAACTTGTGGGAGAAATTATCAAAAAAGTTATAAACCTATAATCCTAAACCTTTCAATTTTGTCAATTCAGTCCTAAATCATTTAATTTTTTGTCAATTGAGTCTATTCAGCCAATTTCGACAGGAAATTATTGACATGGATGTTGGCAGTGTTATATAGAACAAGTAGCTCTAACGTGAACAATTTTTAATAATGTTTTGATTTTTTTGAATTTCTTATTTTTTTTCTTTCGCTTCGTTTTTGCTTTCTTCTTCCTTTTGCTGGTCGTCCGTAGCTAGGGCCGACTAGTTCACAACTTACTTACACATAGTTCACAAACGACGTGGCCAAGGTTCGTTGGTTCACAATTTTTAATAATGTTTTAATATTTTAATATTTATTTTATTTTTCGCTCTTTCCTTCCCTGTTTGCTTCCTTCTTCCTTTTTCCATAAGTTGTGAACTATGTATAGGTAAGTTGTGAACCCATTTAATACCCATATCGTTTTGAGTTTTACCTAAACCTTTTGAATGACCCATTTACTAAATTTAATACCCGTATAATAACTCAATCCATTAGCTATGGGTCAAAAAATGGGTTTATAATCCATTTTGATAGGTCTATTCATCTATAAGGCTGCAATAGTAAATAATAGTGAAAAGAAATATCATAGATCAAATAAAAGAAGATTTCTTAAATCATGAAACAATAGATAATAACACTCCAATTAGAATAATTAATAAATAGGCAAAATAGTAACATTGAAAAATAAATTCCATGCTTACCACATGTGTTTGATTTCTAGTAGGCCCAATTTATTGTGGTGATCCTAGGATTTAGGAAACCGACCTTTGATATGTTTTTTCTTCATTAATATTTTGAAGATACCCATTCCTTTACTAGTTATATCGATCTCTTTTCATTCTTCTTTCCTCTTAATATATACGATGGAAAATTTCCCCTTAAGAATTATATTTGGAGAATCTTACTATTTTTTTAAGGTCGGATCATGTTGACCTTGTTCATCTGGTGGATTGGATAAGTGTACGATAAAGAATTTTTCTTTCATTGCTGTTGTCTTCTCCTTTTCACTTCTTTTAATAAACATTTCTTTCCTCACAGGCCCTTACCTAGTAGCCGGGCCTCGGCTGGTGGACTGTGGCCCCCGCCAGCCCTTAACAATAAAAGAAAATAAAGAAAAGAAATAATATAATATAATATAAAAATTCAAAAAGATTCAAAAAATATTAAAATATTATTTAAAATTATTCACCGCAATACTGATCAAAGCCACATCAAATAGCTAGTGTTCAAGTCATTGAATTTAAGCTAAAATTGGCTGAACTGACTCAATTAGGAAAATGTGAAAAGGATTTATAACTCAATTGACACAATTATAAAGTGTAAGACTAAATTGGTATAAGTACAATAGATTTATGATTTTGTGGACAATTTTCTAAAAATTCAAAAGACGTGAAACAAAACTCCATAAACCAAAAGTGTGACAAAACGAGAATTACAAGATAGACTTTGTTGTATTGGGCATCTGATTTTGCCTCTAAATACCCGTTTATAATAATGACTCTTGTCGAACACACGGGTTCTTGGAAAACTGCCCATGGAAGGCTTGCTTCCCTTTTGAGAACTTCCATTTGGTTGGCCTCAAGCTTCACTCTGTCCCGTTTCGAGACTATCAGGCTACTTTTGGTAATTAGGACAGCATTTATAATAGGATAAAATTTATTATATTCTGTGTTTGGTTCACATAATAGAGTTAGATATAAAAGGAATATAACCGAAACAAAATAATTCCGTGGGAAAGGAAGATAAAGGTGGATAGCGATTATTATATCTATAATATAAAATTTATTTTTTTAATTAAAAATTTCTTAAATTGACAAAATTAAAATAATATTTGAATTCTAATATAAGAATTCAAAATATCAAAAAAAAATTATTTACTCATTTTTATATATTTAAATCTATTTATCTCTTATAATATAAATTTAATATATCTCAATAATGTTTGGTATTTATACTTATTACATATTTGAGGTATTTCACGATATTTGTATATTTTGCTATTTAATAATGTTTTATTAGAGAAAGATGGGAAGGAAAAAAGAAATAAAAAAGAGAGGGAAAATAATAAACAAATAAACAAATAAAAAATGAAGTAGACAAAAATGTCGTAAGATTTTTACAATCTCCATTGCAATTTTTGGGTTCATTTGTACTGATATGTTGTTCATATTAAGCAATAGACATAATGGAATGTGAAAATATCCAGCTTTATTATTAAAGTTCATCAAACAATAAATAAGATATAGCAAACTTGATAAATTTTCATATTTTATCATATCCAATGTTATCATAGTTAGAAATCCAAACGATTAAACGTATATTTTGTGTTTAAGTTCCACATGCATCGTTTATCTCCTATGTTACTTGCCACATACATCCTATGACACTTGTAAGGGAGATATTTCTCTATCAGCCTGTTAAGTTACTCCAAAATCAAGTCCATAATAAATTATATGTATATATATATAATGAATTATTGGTGTGATTTCGTCATATAGCTCTAAAAAAGTGAAAACACCATTAATCACCGCTACCTATTGCCTACATATAGCGAATGGTTTGCTTCATTTTAAAAGGAAATTGTTCATCATTTGAAATTATAAATGGGGTGTCACCTGCCCTATCCAATAGAAATGGGGAGTGGAGAGCGCATTACTTTCGGTCTATATCTAATCTATTTAATATTATATCTAGAAAAGTGATAATGATCTGCTTCCTTCGTGCTGCATTTCTGCTACCCAGCAATTTTTCTGTGGCCTCCTCATTCGTTCTCCGTCTTAATTTAATTGCACGAAAATAGGAAAAGAAAAATTGTTAATGTGCTCTCCTTTTATGGCAAAAGAAAAAAAAAATTCATCTAGTAAAGACTGTCGACACTACCTCTGTTCACCATGTAGCCGTACTCAATTTATAGGAGTTCTCATATCCATGTAGTATGAACATGAAGAAAAGAACTTCCTAACCGTTGTACTTAGGGGGTGTTTGGCAAATTTTTGTTTCTGTTCCTCAAAACACAATTTTTGTTCTTTTGTTACAGGGAATAAAAAAAGAACAGAAATGCATTTGTTTACACTTTTATCTTCTTCTTCTTCTTCTTCTTCTTCTTCTTCGGCCCGAGCCTCGCGCGGCCACCGATGAGCCTCGCACAACCACGGTGAGGCTCGACCTCCCCAACCGGCACAAGGTCGGGCCTAGCCATGCCAAGGCGAGGCCCGGCCTCACGTCGCCTGGGCGAGGCTGAGCCTTACCAGTGGCCTGGCAAGGCTCACCTAGCTAGTGAAGATCTCACCAGGGCCAGGCTGGCCTCTAGCGAGCTCGCCGGACATTGCCCACCATGGCCGGCGACCGGCCAAAAAGAAAAAGAAAAAGGAAAAAAATGAAAAATATAATAAAAATATTTAAAAATTAAAAGAAACAAAAAAAAATTATACAAATTTACCAAACGTGTTTCTGTTCTTTTTCTATTCCAGGAACAGAAATTTTGTGCAGTTACCAAACGCGTTCTTCTGTTCAAAAATTGTTCTCCAGAACAAAAATAGTTTTTTTTTTAATTTCTATTCTTAGGAATAATTTTTGAACAGAAACGTTATTAAACGCGCCCTTATATTTTATTTTGTTTCGACCAAGGACAAAATTGGCATCCCAAGATGTGATGTCTGAGTCATGTTGATGTCCCGGTTAATGCACAACTTTTGCCTCCAAGTTCAAAATCTTGTTTCTAGTTACCATATTATATACTTCCAACTCCCGTCAAAATATAAAAAGAAAAATTATTTAAATTTCTAGAAAGTGAATAACTAACTAGTGTCACCACGTCACTTTTTATTTTACAAGAAAAATATCTTCGAAGCAGTGATTTAACACTTCAAAAGAATTGTTAATGAATGAAACCCGGCTGCCTCCATGGCTACTTAACAAGCGACTTGTGAGCACTCTCTGACAAGTTTTCTTACAAACTATGAAATTTTTTTATGAAAATCTACAAGTCAACACTTCCATGTTTTAAAGGTTTCTGTATATTGCTTTGGATAAAAAGTCAAAGGGCATCTTTACCAAAAAAAAAGTGAAAGGGCATGAGCTATAAATTTTTTAAAAGGAAAAGGGTACAATGATTTGTGCTAGGTTTTTCAAAGCAAGAGATATTTTTCTTTTTTATTTTAATGTCCAAAATTTACATAATCTTAAATTCAATAAGATTTTCAAAATATTAAATGTGAGTTTATGTGTCAACATTTATATAAGGCAATGGTAGAAAGTTGACTGTATGCGAGTCCAGAATTTGAAAAACAAAACCAAACT
Organism: Eucalyptus fibrosa; assembly: GCA_017140475.1. Taxonomy (NCBI): domain Eukaryota; kingdom Viridiplantae; phylum Streptophyta; class Magnoliopsida; order Myrtales; family Myrtaceae; genus Eucalyptus; species Eucalyptus fibrosa. The sequence continues at coordinate 60,380,674 of CM029507.1, read as the reverse complement.
TAAAAGCTAATTCAATTACTCCTTGATTGATTTGATATACAGGGAACTAAAAGGATCCAAGTAATTTGTCTCAACAATTACTATGACCGAACATACACAAATGAACAGTTTAAAAGCTTACAAAGCTTAAGGTTCCTTCAATTAGGAGGGGCAACTTTAAGTGGAGACTTTGACAATCTATTTTCTGAATTGAGATGGCTTCAATGGTCTCTCATTAAACCCGAACTGTCTTTTTTGGCAACTAATTTGCGTCCACCAAAACTAGTGGTGCTGGATTTGTCATTCAACAATATCAAAGAGGATTGGAGAGGATGGAGTTTAATTATGGTAAGATAGGAAAAGGACATTCTCTGTGAGTTTTTATTGATTTTGTTTTGTCGATCAACTAATTTTTTACAGGTTATTCTCCTTTGTATAGGCGGCAAAGCATGTGCAAGTTCTCAATCTTGGAAGTTGTATTTATTTAAGATGTACTCCTAATTTCTCGACTTTGACAAAGTTGGAGATTCTCATCTTGAAATGCTGTCTCAGGCTAAAGCGAGTCCACCCTTCAATTGGCAAAGTCAAGAGCCTCGTTTCCTTGAACTTGAGTAAATGTGGCAATCTCAAGAAATTGCCAGAGGAAGTGGGCAAATTAGAAGCACTAAAAGAACTTGTTTTAGATGAAACTGGTATTACAAAGATTCCTACATCAGTCAGTTCTTTGAGTAAGCTAGAGAAGTTGAGTGCCTTTCATTGTCGATCATTAAGAGAAATCCCTAACTCAATTGGGAATCTTTCTTCTCTCCAACATCTTAATCTCCGGGAGTGTGAGTCATTAAGAGAAATCCCTAGCTCAATTGGGAATCTTTCTTCTCTCCAATACCTTAACCTCCAGGAGTGCGAGTCATTGAGAGAGATCCCTTGCTCAATTGGAGATTTACAAAATTTACAACATCTGGACATGAGTGATACTGCGATTGAAAAGATCCCCAATGCTATTGGAAGATTGAAAAAACTGCGATGGCTAAGTTTCGCACGATGCAGTAGTTTGACAGGGGTAATTCCAAATGAATGTAATGACTTGTCTTCGCTCGAGATTATCAAAATCAATGAAAAACCAACAACTGACCTACCAGTAAGCATCAATAATCTTCCTTCTCTCCAGCTTTCTAACCTCATGCACCTAGAAGAACTCATTCTTTATCAGTGCAATCTACTTGAATGCTTCCTGGATCTTCCCTCAAGACTCTTGAAACTTCGTGTTGGCCCATGTCGTAAGTTGATGTTGCCTGAGCTTGGCGGATTTAAGTACTTGGAAGAGTTGTCAATAAGAGATTGCAGTTGCTTTAAAAGATTGGATCTATCACCATTAAATCGTCTGAAACGTTTACATGCATGGGATTGCGATAATCTAGTTGAAATCCAAGCCCATCATAAGTTGCAGTTCTTGGAGGGCATAGTTATATGTGATTGCAGGTCCCTTGAAAGGCTGATCCTTCCAGAATTACAATGTTTGAAACAATTAGAGGCTACCCATTGCTACAATCTAGTTGATATTCAAGGTCTTGATTGGGCAGAGTTCTTAGAGGCGTTGGATATCTCTGATTGTCGGTCCATTGAGAGATTACCTGACTTAGCATGCTTCACGACTCTGAAAGAGCTTAACATTAATGGTTGTCACAATTTACGTGGTGTTGAAAGTCTCGAGAGATTCTTGTCTTGCCGAAGTATATATATAACGGGGTGTCAATCCCTAGAAAGACTTCCAAATCTATCGAAGTTTGAAAATTTAGAGACTTTCACATTGATAGATTCTTTTGGTGTTACAAAGATTCATGGGATTGAAGAATCAAGATCTCTAAAACATATAAATATTACAGGATGTAAATCAATTGAGACTTTGCCAGATTTGTCAGGATGTGAGAAGTTACAATCTCTAGTAGTAGAAGACTGCAAGAAACTTACTCAGCTTCAGGGACTTGAAAAGTTGGATTCAATTAGTTTGGTTATTTCTAGGTGTGACTTATTGGAGAGCGTCTCTAGAATTTATGTAGCATGGCCATCTGGACTGGTCGGTCATAAAATTATGCTGCGATAATGATGTGATAATTTTCATATTCATGTTACAACAATGAGACGAGTAATGTCTTGTTAATAGAGGTAAGTAAGTAGGTCATTTTTTTCTGATATTCATAGCCTACTTTTCATCACCATCTTCTTTTAACTAGAAGGTTTTCCCTGACAGGGTTTGTAATTTCCTCAATTCCAAGTCTTACATAATTGCAAGAGCGCAGGAGTTGGTCATAGAAGCTGGCATGATGCTTCAGCCAAGTTCAAAATGTAGATCCAAATGTGGTTCTACGTACATTAGAAGGCATTCGTCATCTGGTAAGATTCTTCATCCTTAAATAACTAGCATGGACGAATAGAGTAAATGCTTTTCTTGAGGATTTATCTTTTAAAAATTATTTGCTCAACACTAGGTATCTATTGGATCTAGACATGCCTGAATGTACTTGCTGTCGATTGCATTATAGTAATGTTTTTTCAGTTGTCCTTCCAATGGTAGCTTTTGCAGACAGATTAACCGCTTGTGAGGTAACGAAAGAAAAAATCGACACAGGTGAACAAGAATTACCTAGTGATTTACAGTTTTTCTCTCAGTAAACTCAGAATTCAAGTTTTTCATCTAGAGGCTGATAATCTACTGCCACTCAATATTGTAGAGGGCGCCCAGATCAATTGCTTGCTACGTCGCAAATTACTATTTTCCTTCAAAAAACCTTGGCCATTTTGAATTCCTTTTGTGAGCTCTTCTACGTGTCAAATTTGACTATTGCTAGGTATCTCGTTTAGAACAAACACCTTTTAATATTCTGTGATAATAGGAAACCCTGTATAAATTTCCTATTGTTCCCTCAAGCATAATCCAAAATAAGTATGAGAAATTGAGCTAAACTATAACCAGTACTCAGACTGTCAAGATTATCAAGCAAGGTAACCTCGTGCTGCTTTTGTGACAAGTCTAGTAGGTCTATGTAATAATCAAGGCTTTCTGCTGGACTTCAATTCACTGGGTAGTATCGACGACCTTTTGCATAATTTGGACAATTTTTTGCCCATTCTGTGAAACAAGCTGGGGTGAGGAGCTCAAGAATTCACTAATTAGCTTGTTTTGCATTTGATCCCATTCTAGTAATGGAATCATTTGATCACATGACTGATCTGGGTCTGGCTGACTTGGCTGAGAAACTTCAAATTCCATGCCAAAGACCGATCAAAAATAAATAATAGGGATTTTGCAGAGGAAGCACCAGCAACAGCTGGGGAGTGTCTGGAGGAAGTTTTAATGCTTGTGAAGATCCAACAATTGATTTAGCCTCAACAGCACATACCTGAATGATTTTGAATGTAGTTTTCCAATTGAATCTGCTTTTTGTATGCTCATTAAGTTCTTCCTCTCTGTTGGTAAAAAAACGTACCTGCTGATTTTTCTCTACGCTACCTTGATGCAAAGTAGCTTGATATGGATGCGTTCTAATGATGTCACTCTCGAACTCAGTGAGGCTCTACAGAGAGAGGCATGCACTGCCACTCATACCATATTTATGAGAGAATAACTTGCGTGCTTATACCATATGAGCCGTGGAATTTCTCCGAAATCATTATACAAGGATGCATGATGACTCTCTCCTCCATTTTATTTCAGTTTACTGTAATAATATTCTTTGTATTTTGTGGTATAGAATTCTGAGTTGATAAGCTCAGTTCTTATGTATGCGGTGTTAGATTTGCAAAGTTGAAATTTGTCTCCTAGCAAACTATCCTGCGTTGCTGATTTAACCAATTGGAATTTGCGCAAAAACGAGTGACAAGTATATTTTCCTGTTTTGGAATTTAGGCACTTCCCATTTTCAGCGTTATCTTCGTGACATCAGCTTTGTTCCTAAACACAAACAAAGTGTTGCCTATTGATTAGTTCTCCCAGGTCTTTTGTTTTCCCTGTTCATCGGCCAGCTAATGAAGTCTGTCGATTGCGGTTCATGTGCGAACTAATCCGAGGCACCTGGAATGTGTGGCAAGATATGTCCCCAGAATTTGGGGTTGGTGCAAATGATGTTCGTGCATCTGTACCTTTCCCTAAGGTAAATTATGGTGCTATGATCTCAAATATCTTCATTTTTTGATAATTGGTTAATCCTATCTTACATGTGTACGTCCATGCTGCAGTTCATGAAATTTGCAGAAAGTCCCCAAACGACCACATGATGGAGGTACAGGCAGGAATAAGCTATTTCACCAGACATTATGGAAAGGCATCCCAATGTTCTTGGCTGTTGGTTTTTTTATCATGTGATTCGTGTCGATATAAGCGACCTCTTCTCATGTGGTGCATTAGTCCTCTTCAAGCATTGATGTTGTGCTACTCTTAGCAAAGACTGAATCTCAAGCTCGTCCTCACCCAAGTCAGGGGAGGCTCAAATTTGCCACCTAGTGGCTAGGCGAGGTCAAGCCTTGCAAAGGGCTAACGGGGCCAACCTCACTTACCCTCATCTCTAGCCGGTCATTGGGTTCCAACGACCTGCTAGAGAATGAAGATGAAGGGAGAAAAGTAAATAAATAAATAATTCATAAAATTATTAAAAATTATTCACATTATCACTGGTCGCGCCATGTAGAACAATTAACGTTTATGCTAGTGTTGGCTAGCCAAAATTAGCACAAATGCAAAAGATTTAAAAATTAATTGACCAAAAAAGATATTTATGATTAAATTGGCATAACAACGATAGATTTAGAACTTCTTTTTGTAATTATCCCATATGAAGGTAAGCATAAAATCAAATTTATTAACAAGATTGCCAACATATGACCTGGATTGTTCACTTTGAAAAGACATGTATTGAGTTTAATTATTACCTAATTCTTTTTGTATTTTTCCTTCTTTTAACTAGTAAAAAAAAGTAGAGATGTGATTGACATATGAAGGAGCGTTGTATTGCGTTTTTTCCCCTCTCTTTTTTATTGATGATGTAGGACGGCTCCTTCAGTGAATAAACTCTAAATATGTGGGGACTGTGTTAATTAACCTAATTGGAGTTAGATAAGGTGCATGAAATCTGATTCGGATATCAGCTGACTGCCAAATTGAAAATAATTAATGTAATGGATTAAGGAAACTGCAAGTTGAAGGGCGGATGGCGAAATGCATTATCTGTCACTGATAACGTGATTGTGTGAAGATCGATTCCATAACATGTGCTTAATTTACCTGCGCAAGTTCTTTGTCAATCGCTGAAGCAATCACCTGAGTAATGTTGGGGAAAATAGCCATGAGTCAAGGGAAACTGTTCAATAAGTTATAAACTTATTGTACGGATGTTAATTTAGTTTTAAACTTTTCGATTTTGCTAATTTGTTTTTAACCTTTTCACAATGTTCAAATGTAGTTCTTTCGATTAATTTTTTTACAAGAAATTGTTGATATGGTAGTGTACTACGTAAGACAACAGGTCATGACTAAACCACCACACCAATGATTTTCGGGAAAATTTTTTATTGAAATGACTACATTGAAAGTTAAATTGATAGCTTCTCTTTGAAAAAGAAACTGAAAGTGTGACTAACCTTTATATGCTTGTCTTATCATCTTGTGTTGCAATTGCGTAAAACATGCGATTGATTAGCAGTTCCCTTCTAAGAGGACAAAGAGAGACAACAATTTATGATTTAACTAGACAATAATTTGCCAGATTCTGGGAATCACGGGCAAAGAATAGATGGGCCATGCACGAGTCGTACCTAAATCATAAAACAAACCGTAATTGATGCAAAGCACCCTTCCCATCATTAAGTGAAAAAGTAGAGGATGGAGCTTTCTACCAAGCTGACTAAATTGCTCATGGATCTCATTATAAATTAGCTGATATTTTGATTTTGGAATTACAAAGAACAAAATCAAATGAGTAAAATTGCGCAAGACAAGCATTAAATCAAAGCAAATATCAATCAACTAGTTCTTGCGCTTGCTGTCAAATGTCACAGTCATCATCAAAGGAAAACAAAAAAGGAAGCAATACAAGTTTCCACACCATGCTGGATGACTCCTTCCACGTACATGAGAAAGTCTTTTGCATAACATTTATACCAAGTGATATATTGACCGATGCCTTTCATCTTATTGTGTGTCCTCAACATTTAACATATAATCAAAACCATGTCAACATGTTATGTAATATAACGTTACATAAAAGATTGTTTCTGTATGTAGATGACACCTTGAAGTAAGGTCACCTAACTATTCGGTAAAGTCATACTGCCCGTACCTAGCTCTGCAATCCCCAAGCTGGACCTGAGCGCCAACGCTCATCGGACATAATATGCGGACCTGCATAACAGCACTGGTCATGCACAGGACGCAACCGTAGCAGATTGGGGTCGACCCTGGCCATGGTGATTGGTAGTAATAATTGAACTTATTGTACGCCGTGTCGTCCCTTAAACGGTGGAGAACATCGTCTAGATTGATCTTGAAAAGATCGTTGCCCTGATAAGTCGACGTGGTGCAACTATAGCCCACGATCCTCGTGTCCGGGTCACCCCGAGCAAGCCCGCAAATGCAGAGGAGCATGACAATCACAGTCGCCGCAGGTCTCTCGAGGATAGCCATTGCCGTGACCAGGTCGCTACCCAGAAACGAGATAAGATTCGACATACAAAGAGGGCAATTGCTCGTGCTGTGCACGTAGCTGGAGATCCCATTTGCCGTATTCGTCTGCCTTTTTACAACTTCTAATGAAATAATATAATCACGAGGGTCGCTTATCACAACGCAAGAGAAAGCTAATGGTTTCTTGCTTTGAACCAAAGTCCGATTTCCAGCTTATTCTTAGCCTTTATCCGGCTGAAGATACGAAATGTGGAAACTTTGCATCGTTGTTCTCTTGACTCACCGTCTTGAACTTTGAAGCTAACGCAGAGCATGCTATGGAGGGAGGCTCTCGCTCCTTTAATCGGTCTGTGAATTAGCAACTTAGATATGGCGAGTCTATAATAAGAGCTTGTTCTAGTATCTTAAATTAAATGAATTCTTCAGTCCATCAGACAAATGGGAATAGTTTATACAATTTCACTGTAAAAAGAACATCGCATGTCACTTAATTGATTAGTTAATAACAATCGGACTTTTTTGATAAATACCAGAGGGCAATTGTTAACCAAATAGATAAGGAAATATTATGATTTCGAATACCCAGATTGTCCTCGTCATATGCGTGCTCAATGCTTTGAAGACTATATTCTCATTAAGCATGTTTCAACAAATTTCCAAGAGGCACTTGTTAAAGATGGCCGTGCTTCATTAGATATTCAGCATTACGTTAGTTATATAGAAGACATTCTCTAAAGCAACACAGGTTGATCACTTATTCTGTAAAATCTGTGCTGCTCATTACCTAACTCTGCAATCCTAATACTGAAGCATAGCACCCGCACTCGTCAGACACGAGTCGTCAACTTGTCTTGTAATCCATTCCCCACATTCACAAATCCCGAGTGCTGAAATGCAGGGCTCCATGACCATAACTGGTCGGGGGTCGACCCAGGCCATGGAGATGTGCAATAGTATTTGTATCTAAGGCACGCCGTCTCGTCCATTAAATGACACATTCTTCATGCTGTGCTGAGATGCACGCACTTGACCAAAATTCTCGTGTCTGGATCACCTCTCGCAAATCGGACAGCACGAAGAAGCGTGAGAAAACTTACAGTTGATCCCTGTCTGTAATGCTTGTGTTACGTTGTTATAACTGTAGATCCCGCTGTCCCTTGTTTTGTTGCGTTGATTCAATTTTTGGTTTCTCGCTGTTTTTATTCTCGTTCTGTGATTCATTGCGGCGATCACTTGTCACAATGCCGGACAGTTGTTTCTTGCTTTGATAAAACAAAACAAAAAAGGTTTGATTTTTGAGCTTTTTTTCTGAGCCATTGTTCGGCTGGAGATACGAAATATGGAAACTTGCATGTGTTTTTAGCTTCCTATAGTGGAGGTCTTGAAATTTAGAGCCTTGGCAAAGCATGTTGTAGAGAAGGTCACATTGAAGCTCTCTAAATAAAGAAGGTATTCTCTTTAGCCATGGAGCACACTGGTTTAAACGCCGAATTTGATATCTCCACGTCGTTTACTGAGCAACACTCTGAAAAATAGCATGCTCTACTTTTAACATTATTAAAAAAAAAAATGATATTCTACAATTTTTGTATGTATTAAAGATTTTCACCCTTCTATTGATGTAAAGGATCGAAGTAGGATGAGTATGATAAGGCATCCGAACTATCTAAATCCTAATGGGATGTAAATGGATAGAGGGTTTGGGGAGGTTAGACGGGTTCGGGCTCAATTGCCATAAACCTTGTAGGATTTGGGACAGATTCGGGATTTTACAGTCGGAAAACCCAATAATCAAAGTCAATATGTCATTTGTTTTCTTTATATTTGTTAGGTAGTTTTTTTTTTTTTTTGGTCAAAAACGAAGAACTATATATTCATGTGCAATAACCGGTACATCCTAAGGCTAGTGCATCAGCAAATACAAGGTCGAGCAGATAAAAGGGAGGAGAGACGGCCTAGTTTTGGGATAAGCCTTCGTGACTCTGGGCCTTGGCAGCCCAATCGGCGACAACGTTGGCTTCTCTTCTACAGTGTCAAAGACAGAGATTCGGGAAATGAGAAAACAAAACAGTAGCTTCTGCAAACAAGGGACGCTCCTCCCATGGAAAACTTACTGATGGCTTCTCCAGACGATTCCCCGCTTGTTTGGCTCTGCAGGCGGAGATCCAAGCACTTTCTTTCACTCTCCAATACCTGCTTCAGCAAGGCTTCAAACTTGCAGATCTTCTAATTGAATCAAACTGTCTCATCTTGGTCGACATGATGAACAAATGCAGAGAGCCGCATTTAGTAAATATTTATCAGTGTAAATTCTTTTAGGATTTGGAATAGGAAATTTTAAATTACCTTTATTCTATTAAAAATCATGATATCAGTTAATTATAATAATTAGTCAACGCTAAGAAGGCAACATAGTATTATAATAGATTTTCCAACGACAGGCTACAGCCACTATTTCACTCCTAGCTTCTACCTATTTTAGACGGGAAAATTACCAAAAAAGTCACAAACATATGACATCGGTACCAATTTAATCATAAACTTTTCAATTGAACCAATTTAGTCCTAAATATTTTCACCTTGGTATCAATTTAGTCCATCCAATCAATTCTGGCCAATTAGTGCTAACGTGGATGCCCGTTGACCAATGAACACTAACGTGGCAATTTTTATTTTTATTTTTATATTTTTGGAATTTTGTTATAGTTTTTCCTTCTTCTTTTTTTCCTCTTTTCCTTTTCTTTTTCCTCTTCTTCCTCTTGGCCTTCTTCTCCCGCAGCCACCGAGTGAGGCCAACCTCCCCATGGCCTAACTGTGAGCAAAGGAGGACTTGGCCTCACCTAGATCTAGGCGAAGCTGCCTTGCCCACAACCCTGGGCGCTGCCCTCACCCAATGGTTGGTGAGCCACTAGAGGTTTGCCATCCATTGTAAGAGAAGTGGCCCTTGCCCAGTGGTTGGTGAGCCATCGAAGGCTCACCAGCCACTATAGAAGAAGAAGGCCAAGAGGAAGAAGAGGAAAAAAGCACGAAAAATTAATAAAAAAATTGAAAAAAATATTTAAAAATTGTCACGTTAGATTGGCCAGCCGACAACTGTCCACATCAACATCAACTAACCAAAATTGGTGAGATGGACTGAATTGATATTAATGTAAAAAATTTTAGGATTAAATTACTTCAATTTAAAGATTTAAGACTAAATCAATACCAATATCATAGGTTTAGAACTTTTTTGGTACTTTTCCCTATCTTAGACCTTAGTTTTTCATATTTATTAATTTTAAATAAATAGTTGCATTTGCAAAAATGAGGTGGTTTATATTTAACTAAAATGATTGTTTATTTGTTTATTATAAAATCATGTGGCAAGTTGCGGGTACCTGACGGAGACCCGACTCCTTTAGCAAGTTGGCTTTGGGGATAATATATCAAAGCATGTAATGGATTTGGTGAGGGCTCATGAAATAATATAAAGTTAAGATGACGGGTTTGAGAAGACGTTTGCCGTTCCAAAATGATCCTGCTTCCATCCCTATATGAAAGTGCTCCATCATGGCCGGGCTTTCGTCCAGTTAAAAGCAGAAGTTGCTTAGGCTAATCTTGTAGTCAGTTACTTCACACTTCGACTTAGGATTTTCTCTCCAAATTTCGAAAACAAATAATTAACATTTAAGTTTAAAAAATTTATGCTGTTGAATCTTACAAAAGATGTAGTAGGGGCTTCATAGCTACTTTCTTCTAAGGGAAACCAAAGAAATAACCTTCGGCCAATATTTTTGAGTACTTTGAAAAGGTTTCAAGTATTTTGGACTACATAAAAAACATGGTACGAGTTGATAATAATTCATGAAAAGTCAAAAGTTTAATGTTAATGTCTCTATAAGGAAGTTCAATGGGCCATTGAAGTATCAATGTTAGCTTCCAACTACCATTCCTACCCATTCTGATTAGCCAAATTTCATTCCAATCGCTACATTGCTGAAAAACCAAGATCTGAAGTTTAAATTAGGGAATAAATAATAAACTTATAAAAGAGAAAACTCTATCCTTGCATATCTAGTGGTAACTACAAATATTATGTGTCAAAACTAGCCTTTCCCCATTCTCGCTTATCGCGAATGTTTATTATAACGTTCATGGGCTTCAACTATTCTAGCTTTTTGTTTTTTTAGGCCGAAGATTATTGTAGCTTCTTGAGCATCTATCAAGAAAAATTGCATGGATGCTATTAGAATATTGAAATAATAAATTACATTTTCATCTAACAACTTAAAATTTTTAGAATAATTGGTTGTGATCTCACCAAATCTCACATGGTATCAAAATTAGAGGTCACGAGTTGAATCTTTCTAGATCCAATTTGCCTCCCTAATTAAATTTCTATGCAAAAGATCATATTAAGAATGAGGAAAAGTGTCAGAATATTTAAATAATAAAACACATTTATCTAACAGTTTAAACTTTTAAAATAGTTGATTATGATGCCATTGAATCTCCTAGATTCAAAAAATTTTAATTTTTTCAATTTTATCTTAAATCTTTCTACAAAATTCCAGTGTTTTTTCAATTAATTTTCACCAAAAATCACTAATGTGACAATCTGATAATTGCCAACCGTCCTATGTAACATATTGCCACATCATCAATTTTCAGTGAAAATTTGTCAAAAGAATTTTGTTGGAATCACACGCAATAGTTTAGTAAATTTTTTTAAAAAAATAAAATGAATTCACACCAATAAATATGTTTATAATTAATTTTCCTGCACATGTCTATCCACGTCAAGTACACATACTGAAAACAAAATATTAAAGAGCGTTGGCTAGTGGGAAGAGTAATCGTAAGATAGTATGTTTTGGCGATACTATGATGGGATGGATGAGATATTTTCTCATGGTTCTGTCCCACTGGAGATTCAAAGACCATGTGATATTTTCCCTCGATGTTGGCACTATGCCCCCATCAGAGGTACATCGATCAGTGTCTGCTCACGGGACCTTTCAAATCAGTCCATCGCACTCACAGGGTGATGATGTCATTCTTCACCCTAACTTGAACTTTATAACTCCACAGCAATCTAATTCTATGGAAATACTAATAACAAGTTTTTACTTAAAGGATTATCTCGAACGACGCCTTAATGAATAATTGAAAGAAATTAATGATAAGAATATACCATGCATAAATATATGCTGAAGGGAAAAATTGATTGATAAAATAAGTAATGAAGAATATATGAGGATGAAAAAAGCGATTGAGATCCCCTAAAAGTAGGAGGTCTTCTTTACTTTATAAATTGAACAAATTAGTCATGTTAAGATAAGATAGCTCTTTCTATCTTTTGTTCCGTGCACGCAATTGATTGTTTATGAGCATTTCCTACGTTGACCTTTGTGGCTCTTCTAATCCTAATCAAGTTAATTAAGAATGTAAAGGATGCATTTTCTTAATCTTGTCTTAATCGCAATTCAAAATTTCTATTTATAACGTAGAATGACATGTCATGATGGACTATATACAAGCACCGGCTATATACTACACCAACATCAACATTTTTAGGGTGTATGGCAAGTCTCATATCAAATGTTATTGTATATTGTCATCAGATACTCAAGAGTTAATTTCAATAATACTCGCTACATAATAACTTATAGTCATTATATACACGAAAGCTTTATCAACCATGCAATTCTTTAATACTATTACTAAAATTGTTGTGCAAATAACGTGGAAACTCACAGATTTTACGATTCAAATCTAACACGAGAAAAAGAAATTACTAGGAAATCGATAATGAACTATAAGGGCACTAAAGAGATTACAGTTTGAGTGTCACTTCCTATTCTATGAGGAGAGCAAAAAACCAAGAAATCCACCATGAATCTCTAAAGTAGCTCAATTGTTCAAGTCTCCCATACCTATATTACATCTACAGTTGCACCTACAAGTGTTAAATCACAATTTCTCACAAAGAATCTCTCAATAAACTCACAGAGAAAATCTTAACACCCCTTTTATTTGCTCTAGTATGTAATTGCACAGTAGAATTTCGTCCCTCGTATCTATAATATTTGTATCCGAAATAGGAAAGCCTTTTTAAAAGAAACTATTCAAACGGAAATACCACCGAAACTAGAAAATCCATTCAAATTAAGAAACCATTCAAGCTAGGAAACACATTTGAAGGATAAAAATGCGAGGGTGTTTTCAACAAAACTTAAAGTCAATGTCTACAATAGCCACCATGCACTTGAAGGAGGAGTTAGCAAATACTATTGGGTATTGTGTCGCAGTGATCGACTCAGGTAATTCTAACTTATGCCCACCTAATACGTTCTCCAAGTTAATTACCTTCCCTCTGTCCGTCTTCCTTCCCGGTCAGTCTAATGCTCTTTTCACCTACATGCTGGTAGGTATAGATTCCCTCTCCCATCCATGTCATTTCTGGGGCGACAGACACTGTGACTTTCTCAAGAAAAGAGAAATTACAGTCTCACTTTTAACCAAAAGAGATTGATTCCCAGAGGATCCAAAATAACTTTTTTCACTGAGAGAACGGTGCCCAGTCACTCTCTTGTTACATCAGAAACGGAGTCGCTCCCTGCCACTGCCAGTCGAATTGCTCAGCAGCGTGAGAAGGCAAGGCAAAGGCCTGCGATGGCACGAGAGAAGGCGCGTGTTCCTGGATTGGGAAGGAGCTTTTAGCGACCAGTTGCAGCTTCTCAGAGCTATCAGCGACAGGTCTTTCAACTTGTCTCCGTCTCTCTTTACTATCCATCTGATAAGTAACTATCGATCTGGCAGTTCTTTCTCTTTGGGAAAAGGAAATAGAAAGACATTGGCTGGTTCATCGTTCTGAGGGCTTCACTCAAGTTTTCAGATTTGCAGCAATTATTTGCGGGACATGTCATTTATACGCCGCTAGCTATCGGAAACAATCTTGCGGAATAATTGTTCTTGTGAATGCCATGCAAGAGAGGTTGCTTTCACGCTTCTCCTCCAGCATAATGCGACATTAAAGAGCCCCTCTTCATTGATGCCTTATATGATCCGTGCAACACGAGAAGCTACCGTAGGTATAACACTCCATTTATTTCACAATATAATTAATTATAAAAATTTGTATTAGGTTATTACTAAGTATTTCGCCAGAGTAAAATAAACATATTTACTATTGGATTGAAGACATGTATGTTCAAATACCTTTTTTTAAAATCAAGTTCCATAATTTTTTTCGATAAATACAACAACAAAAAACTCCAAATTAATACGTCTGTGAAAAATTTAACCGAAACTAGGTTTTTAATCATCAAAATACCCAAACTAGTATATATATGATAAATAATTTTTTAATGACCATAAATCCCAGACTGGTATATTTATGATTAATTTACCACTTACTAATTTCCATCGAATTAGATTTATACCACAAAAAATTACAAACTGATTTTTTATCACAAAAAATCCCAAACCGGTATACATATGATAAATTTATCCAAAACTTTTTGTTCACCATCAAAAACCTCAAATCAATACATTTGTAATAAATTTATACTTTATTAACTTTCGTTAAATTAGATTGATACCATGAAAAATCATAAACCGGTACACAAGTGATGAATAGAGAATAAAACCCTAAACTAACAGACTTGTCAACTACCACACAGTAAATTTATTGTATATGTATTACTTCGGGGTTTTTTAGGGTAAAAAAAATTATTTTAGTGTAAATTTGTCATAAATATAATTTGTGTAATTACCCTTTCTTTTGTTGTAGAATTTTGTCATGATAAAATGAATATTTTCAATCTCTCTAGGTGTTCATTAGAAGTGAGTGGTTTTGGGTTTCATGTGAAACCTGAAACTTAATATGTATGCTAGTAACTAGGAACTTACCTCATCAAAGGTTCCAAGATTGATTCTAGATCTATCTAGGCTCCATTTGTACTCTTAAATGAACGATGGTATCGAACCATCATCCCTAATGACCACCATTTGCTACAATTAACTTATCACAACTCATATTTAAACACGTGGAGATTATGAAATATTAACAAGGTAAAAGTTTCAATCGTAGACATTATCAAAAATGGAAGTGCATATTGGCAGTTTCATATTACACACTCATCATCGTACATCATAAAATGCTATGGGATTGTACAAAAACATAGAAAAAGAAAAACACAAAAACTTGTTTTAGGAACCTAGAATCTAGAACCCACTTGTCCAAACAGATTTTCTAATTTTTAGAATCCAAAACCTACCATATATATCCTAGAATTTGGAATCGATTGATCCAGTTCTCAAATTCTCAATTTTACCTTGAAATCATACTCACCTTATTGATCATGACAATAAATCATGTATAGGATAAATTGGATGAACTTCATAAGTTATCAGGAAGTTAATTCTAACAGTGACCTTGGGGAAATGAACTTATGTTTCATAATTTATGATTTGTTACCAAATTTCCCGTTTCCTCTCTTCACCTGCCAAGTTGCACGTATCGGTATAGACACAATGGAGTTGCAGTATATAAAATAAGGTTAATATCCTAAAAAACCCTAAACCTGGTACATGTGACAATTTGATCTTAAACTAATTTTTTAATTATTAAAAACCTCAAATTGGTATAATTTTGACAAATTTACTTTAAATTGGTATACTTGTGACAAATTTACTTTTATCAGTTTCCATTAAAATTTCCTACCAAATTGTTGAATTTAATGACATGTGACAGTTAATTAATGTTCCAGTTTGAATTTTACTCTTTGTATGTCACAGTTGTACAATTTTTGTAATATTAATCCAATTTAACAGATGACATATATATATATAACAAATGTAGCATTTTGGAGTTTTTGGCGATCGAACAAATTTGTTTAGGGTAAATTTGTCACAAGTATACTAGTTTAAGATTTTTTGTGATCATTTTAGGGTACATTTGTTATATGCGTATGAGTTTGAAGTTTTTCATGATCATAAAATTAGATTGGGGCAAATTCATCACACGCGTATTAATTTGAGATTTTTCAAGATATTAATCCTATAAAATATACTTTCTCATCCGATGCTTTTTTTCCTCCCTCAAATCACAAAGACCAGGAATTATGGCAGACATGAACGACACTCATCCATCTTATTCTGCTTTTGCTTTTGTCTCTCTCTCTGCTTCTTCTTTTCTTTTCTTTTTTGGTAATGACATGAAATGTTCCTTTCTTCTATACATGCTAGAGATCTTTCACTTAATCAGGCCAAAGCCCACAAAAATAATAATTGAAAAGGAAAAAAAAAAATTGATTGTAGAATACATAAGAAATTTCAAAACATACTGAAATCGAGAGCTCAAATTACATTTTTATTTCCTTCATTCTCTATGCTACCGTAGCTGTTATCTAATTCCGAGTCAACCTTTAGATCCATTTATTACAATCTGACATGTACTGAATCAATACAATTCCCGCGTTCCAGTATTTATAATTGACACACATAAGCAATAATGAGATGCTTTTAGCAATTAAATAAAACAAACAAATCTCAGATCTCAAAATATTAAATTACTAATTGGGATATCAACATCTCAAATAGGCAACAGTAGTTATGGTACTCATTAACAAACTAATTAAGGAAATTTTACAATTTCTAATTGATTAATTGCCTTCATGCCATGCATAATCAATATCTTAAAAATCACTTTTCTTTTTCAAATAAAACACTCAACTATTATCAAATGGGCATTTGTCATTAAAACTCTAATACTTATGGCACTTATTTATTTTCTCGAGCTCTATCGCAACTTATATTTTCCTTTTTCTTTTTTTGAGCTAAGCCATAAAAACTTAAATCGATTCTCAAACGATTGTACTGTATCTATTAAACTTATGGAAGTTGACATCCGCTAGATGAGCATAACTTCTAGACAAGGTAACTTGACATAAGGCTGAACTCCCATGCACTGGATTTGTCCCCAGTTTCAGAAATATTCTTCTACCGACAAGCTTTCTAAAACTTGGGGTGTCGGGTTTGCTGGAAGAAGACAGCCATGGGTTTGGACTACTCTGCAACTCTCTTGCCTCTCTTCAAAGTTATCAGCGACAGCTCTTTCAACTTGTCTCCGTCTCTCTTCACCATCAATCTGATAAGTAACTATCAATCGCAGTTTTTTTCTCTCTGGGAAAAAGTAAATAGAAAGACGTTGCTCGACACTTCGAGCATGGAGGATGGCTCATCGTCCTGAGGGCTTTCACTCAAAGTAGATTGGCAGCAATTATTTGCGGGACAGTGTCGTTCACAGGACGACCACGCCGGCTAGCTATCGGAAACGATCATGCGGAGTAATTATTCTTTAGAATGCGATCCGAGAGAGGTTGCTTTCACGCCTCTCCTCAAAAAAGAGCCCCTCTTCATTATTGATGGCTTATATGATCCGTGCAACACGAGAAACTATCGTAGATCCAAGACTCCAATTATTTCACGAGAAATCAATTATAAAAAATTATATTAGGTGATTGAATAATTTTATCATTGGATTTAAGACATATATATTCAAATTATTTTTTAAAATTGAGTTTTGTCTTTTTTTTATTAAGCCCATAAAAAATTCTAAACTAGTATATCTATAATAAATTTATACTAAATTAATTTTTTTTACCACAAAAAATCTCGAATTGGTTTATTTATATCAAATTTACCCTTTGCTAATTTTTATTAAATTGGATAAAATACCACAAAAACCATCAAAATAAGGAATAAAACCTCAAACTAGTCGTCCAACTCAGAAACTAATAAAATGTAAATTTATCATAAATATATCAATTTGGAGTTTTTAGTGGTCAAAAATTAATTTATGATAAAATTTTCATAAATATACCAATTTAAAGTTTTTCCTAATGTATATTTTTTTTATCATCAAATTTCGTCATGATAAATTGAATATTTTCTCATTCTCTAGGTGTTCATGAGAAGAAATCCCTCTACAGGATAACTAGGATGAGTTTCAGAAGTTATCAGGAAATTATTTCTCACAGTGACCGTAAGGAAACGGACTTTTTGTTCCCCAATTTACTGACGATTTTGCCCACAAATTTCCCGTTCCCTCCCTTTCCCCTGGCAAGTTGTACGTATCCGTATAGACACGGCGGAGTTGCGGTATATAAGTATACTTTCTCATCTGATGCTTTCTTTTCTTTCTCGAAGCAAAAGGCCAGGAATTGTGGCAGACGCGAACAGCAGTCGTCCGTCTTCTTCTGTTCCTGCTTCTTCTTCTCACTCTCTTCTTCATTTCTCTTTTTCTATTCTTTTTTTAGGTAAATGATATGAAATGTTCCTTTCTTTTCTACCCATGTTAGAGAGTTTTCTCTTAAACAGGTCAAATCCCACAAAAATAATATTTGACAAGGAGAAAATTGACCGTAGAATACATAAGAAAATTTAAAGCATAGTAAAATCGAAAGCTCCAGTTACACCCCTATTTCCTCCACTCTCCATGCTCCTGCAGATGTTATCTAATTCTGAGAGGACCCCCATCATGTTTTAGATCCATTTATTGCAGGCGGACATGCACTGGATCGATATAGTTCCCTTGTTCCACTGTTATAATGCAGTCATAAACAATACTTAGATGCTTCTAGCAATATAAATAATAAAAATAAACAGATCTCAGATTTTAAATTTTAAGTTACTACTGGGGACATCAACATCTCAAACAGGCAATAGTACTTAGGGATCACTAATTAACAAACCAATTAATAATCTACTTTTCATCACTATCTTCTTTTGACATGTATGTTTTCCTTGACAGGTTCCTGTACTATCCTAAATTCTAAATAACTGGAGTGGGGAAGTTGGTGGTAGAAGTTGACATGATGCTTGAGCCAAGATCAAAACGTAAATCCGAATATGGGTCTGCGAACATTAGAATGCATTGGTCATCTAGTAAGATTTTTTATCCTTTAATGACCAACATGAGTAAATAAAGTAATACTTTTTCTCGAAGCTATATTTTTTTGAGAATTATTTGCTCCACACTGGGTATCTTTCTGATCTAGATTTGCCTAAATGTGCCTGCTGTTGACTACATTATAGCAATGTTTTTTCAGTTATTCTTCCTTTAGCAGCTTTTGCAGAGGCATTAGCGGCTTTATGAGGTAACGAATCAAAATTTCGACATAGGTAAACAAGAATTACCTCGTGATTTGCAATTTCCCTCTAGGTAAACCCAGGATCTGAACTTTGCATCTAGAGTCTGATGATCTTTTGCTACTCAAACTAGTACTTTCCCTTTTTTTTTTTTTGGTCGAAAAACTAGTACTTTCCTTGAAAAGTATTTTTTGGCCATTTTAAATTCCTTTTATGAACTCTTTTATGTGTCAAAGGTTGACTAATGGCGGATATCCTTTTTAGAACAAACGCCTTTTGATTTTCCGTGATCTGTCAAGTATCTTATTGTTCCCTCGAGCATGAATTCCCAATAGGTATCAGAAACTGAGCTAAAATAACGATCGAGTTCTTCTAATGGGTGATTAAAAAAATAAATAGAAATTTTGGCTAGTCTGTTTCATATATGATTGTAGACAAGCTTTCCACAACCAGTTGTCAGACAATTATTTTGAAAGATTATCAAGCGAGGTAAACTGATGCTTCTTTTGTGACAGGTCTGGTTAGTCTATGTAATAATCAAAGTTTACTTTTGGACTTTGATTCACTGAGCTGTACCAATGACCTTTTGCATAATTGGGATAATTTTTTGCTAGGAGCACAAAAATTTGCTAATTGGTTTGCATTCCAATTTGATCTTATTTTTGTCATTGAATCATTTTATTATATGATTGATCTGGTTCTGGCTAGCTTGGCTGAGGAAGTTCAAATTCTACAACGGAGACTGATCAAAATGAAGAGGAGGATTTTGCCGAGGGACCATCAACAACAACTGTGGACTATCTTGTGTGCCGACCTTGAAGAGGCTCGTGGTCCAACGGGAGCATCCTGAGGAAGTTTTTTTTATGCTTGTGAAGATCGAAACACTTGATCTAGTCTCAACAGCACATACTTGAATAATTGTAAATGTATCCATTCTCAATTGAATCTGCGTTTTGTGTGCTTATTGGGTTATACCTCTCTGTGTATCAAATACACACCCGTTGATTTTTCTACATGTTACCCTGATGCAGAGTTGTTTTATGCGGTTGCGTTCTAATGATATCATTCCCGAACTCAATGAGGCTCTGCTGAGAGAGATATGCACCAACAGTTGTACCATAACTATGAAAGGGTAACTTTTGTGCTTATAAAATATGAGCTAAGGAATTTTACGCAAAAATTCATATACTAGAATGCGTGATGACAATCTCCTCCATTTCTATCATTTTATAATCGTGATAATATTCTTTGAATGTTGTCATATAGATCCCTGACTCAATAAGTTTAGTTCTTAGTCATCCCATATGAGATGGGAATAGTCTTGAGATTTGATTTATATATAGGCAAAGACCCACCCTAAATGGATACCGCCTAGATGGTTCTTTCGCTCATGCGAATTAGGTCAAGCTTTTGTAGACGCTCTTAGGCTAGATTTCTATGGATTTGGGTTAATGTGACGGGGTCAACCATAATATTTCATCACAGAGACTCACATGAGTCCTTTAAAATCAACACACATCTTAAAAATCTATTGTGATAGCATATGGTTCATAAATCATGATCTATGCAATTTTTTAAAGTTTTCAATTGACTCAGGCTCACTTATATTCACTTAGGCCTGGAAGGCTTGCCGGGACCCGGTTGACTTTAACTATTACAAACTAGCAAATGTGCACGCGCACACGTGCGTGTGAAAAATGGACATTTGCACAATTAGCTAAATCATTTTATTATGAAATGCCTGAAAAATCAATGCGGAAAGCAATTATTGGTAAAACAACACTATCCAAAGAAATTGTATATAGGAAAGACAAGAAAACGTCAAGATTTGAGTTTTCTTAGGGTTGTTATAAAACAAATATAATATTCAAACTTTATACCGAAGCATGCAAGAGATTGATAAATTAATAACTTACGCATTTGTCCATGGGTACGATATTTATAAAATAAGTATTTGAGGATATTAGAGGAAGAAATAAAAATATTTGAGATCCCTAAAAAGTAGGAGGTCCTCTTTAATTTATATAGTAGCATAGATACCTAATCAATTTCTAAGTGTGGCATGAAAACGGACTTCTTTCAAAGCGTTTCATACAAGTTTGGTCATGTATTTATAATCTTCTTAATTATAGTTGGGTTTAATTTA
This sequence comes from Eucalyptus fibrosa, assembly GCA_017140475.1. Lineage (NCBI taxonomy): Eukaryota > Viridiplantae > Streptophyta > Magnoliopsida > Myrtales > Myrtaceae > Eucalyptus > Eucalyptus fibrosa. Next base: position 60,359,738 of record CM029507.1, on the reverse strand, counting down.
TTTTGATATTTCTGGGATAACTCATTGGAAACAATAGCAAAATAACCCGGAACACGCGTCTTTGGAAATTATGAAAAAACGCAATATGGAGGTCACGGGAGCAAAATTATATTGTAGTGATACTGGTGTGATGAATCTTATGTTCATATTACAACAATGAGACAAGTCATGTTTCCTTAACAGGGGACCAGGGGTAACCGGCGGCAGGCGGCGGTTTGTTTTGAAATTTCATGACCAACTTTCAATCACCATTGTCTTTGGACAAGAAAGTTTTCCTCGATAGGGTTTTGTACTTTCCTAGATTCCTAGTCTTCCATAATTGGAGGTACGGGGCAGTTGGTCTTAGAAGCAATTCAAAAAGTGGTTCCACGTACATTAGAAGGCGTTGGTCTTCTGGTAAGATTCTTCATCCTTCAACAACCAGCTTATGAGTGAATATAGTACTACTTTTCTCGAGGCGATATTTTTTGGGAATTGCTCGACACTGGGTGTCTATTTGATCTAGATATGCCTTAAGTATACTGGCTGTTGATTTGGCTGTTGAATTCATAATAATAATGTTTTTTCAGCTATCCTTCCATTGGCAGCTTTTGCAAACTGCAAAGAGATTAGCGGCTTGTAAGTTGTAAGGCAACAGATAAAATTATTGACATAAGTAAAGAAGAATTACCTAGTGATTTACAATTTCCCTCTCAACAAACCAGGATTTGAATATTTTCATCTAGAGGCTGATTATCTTCCGCTGCTCAACATTGCAAAATTGCGCCCAAAATCCATTTTTCGTTATGTCCAAAGTTAATATTTTCTTGAAAATAATCATTGGCCATTTTGAATTCCTCTGGGAGCTCTTTTGTATGTCGAGTTTGACTCATCCTTTTCAAAACATACACCTTTTTGATTTTCCAAGATGATCGAAAACCCTGTCGTGTTTCTTATTGTTCCCTTGATGTTCCTCTCGAACCTTCGAAGACGAGCATGAATTCTCAGTGAGTAGGTGAAACTGAGCTAAAATGAAAAATCAACGTTCAAGTTTTTCTTGCTGGTGACAAAATGAAAAATTAAACGTAGTTTTGGCTTAGTATGTTATGTGTGATTGTAGACCAACTTTTTGTTCCAAGTAATCAAACTGTTGTCTTAAAAGATTATCACCGAAGGCAAACCGGTGCTGCTTTCTTGACAGGTCTGGTTGGTCTGTGTAATGATCAAGGCACAGTTTTGGACTTCAATTAAATGCACTGGATCGATGACCTTTTGCATAATTGGGACAATTTTCTGCCCGTTCTGTGTAACAAGCTGGGTGAGGAGTCCAAGAATTTGATATTTCGTCTGCATCCCCTTTGCTCCTGTTGTTGTCCTGGAATCGTTTTATCACATGATTGATCCGAGCCTAGCTGATTTGGCTGAGGAACCTCGAATTCCATACCAAAGACCGATCGAAATGAAGAAGAGGGATTTTGCAGAGGAAGCATCAACAATTGCTGTGGGCCACCTTGCGTGCCAACCTCGAAGAAGCTCGTTTGCCAACTAGTGTCCTGAGGAAGTTCTGGTGCTTGTGAAAATCCAAGCACTTGATCTGGTCTCAACAGCGCATACCTAAATGATTGTGAATGTAGTTTTTTCAATTGAATCTACTTTCTGTGTGCTCATTAGTTTCTACCTCTCTGTTAATCAAATAAGTACCTTCTGATTTTTTTATGCATGAATCCCTGATGCAGAGTTGTTTGATACGATTATGTTCTCACTTCTCATGATATCACTCCCAGACTCAACGAGGCTCTGCAGGGGAAGGTAAGCACTATCAGTTGTACCACAACTATAATAGACTAACTTGTGTGCTTGTACTGAAAATCAATGCGAGGATGCATGATGACAATCTCCTTTGATTTCTATCAGTTTATAAGTAAGGTAAACAAAATCCTTTCAATGTTGTCATATATCAGTTCCCATGTATGTGGCATTGAACTTGTAAAGTTGAGATTTGCCTCCTAGCAAAACTATACCGAATTGCTGATTTTGCTAATCAGGTTACGCGAAATAATCAAGTGACAAGTACATCTTTCTGTTCTGTAGTTTAGGCAATTCATGTTTTTGGTATAGTCTTATTAACATCAGTTCTCTTCCTAAACACAAACGACGGAAGTGCTGCTGATTGCTTACTTTTCCCGAGTCTTTTGTTTTATTTTTCATGGGCCAACCAATGAAGTTTCTCTTGATTACGGTCCGACTGCGAACTACTCAAAAACACCTGGAACGCGTGGCAAGATACGTCCCCAGATTTTGGTGTTGGGGCACGTTATTTATGCATGTGTGCTTTATCTGGGGTAAATTGTGATGCTACTTTTCATTTATTAATAACTAAATTATCCTATCCTTCTTGTGTAGATTCAAAGCTGCACTTCATGAAGCTCGGAGAAAGTCCCAAAACACCACAGATGTAGATGCAGACAGGAGTGAACAATGTCACGAGACATTATAGGAAGGCGTTCAAAAGTTCGTTGCTATTGGCACTGATCATGTTCCCCGTGTTGTTAATACTCTTCATAGGATTCTTGATATAAAGCGACCTCTTCTCATGTGGCGCAGTCGTCTTGACATCATGCTATTCTTTAGCAAAGGCCGATTCTCAAAATGCTTGCAGGAAGACCGCATGTGCAGGAGGTTCTGCATGTGAGGTTAAGCATAAACTCATGTTTACTTCAAACTACAATCTTGTGACCGGAAGAGAAGCATTCTTCATGGGAAAAGAAAACCCCACAGAATCAGCAAATAATCTGTCAATCGCAGCCAAGAATTTTAATGAAAAGGTTTGAAGAAGATAGCAGTTTCGCATATGGGAGAATTTCGAACGAAGAATAAAAATGTTCATTAGTGCGCAATCATCTCTCTGGTTTGGTCACCTCAGAAAATTCATGAATTGGCATCTAACAATCGCTTAATTGTATAATCTCGAACTTGGATTTATTCACGCACGAATCTATTAAGCAGAAGAGACACGGCCATACATTTTCATACCTGCAACCAAATTTTCTCTGACGTTGGCCAGAGTGAAAAACTGACAAAAAATGTTGAGAACATTTGTTAGAAAAGGGTGAATATAGCCCCTCCATGGAGCTAATTTCAGGTGGAAACGAAGGCCCATGGGCCTACGCAGCGTGATTGATCACTGCCGTGTACTTAGCCCAGATGAAGGAATCGAGTGCGAATCATTGCCCACGCGACGCAAACCAACTAGCCGATCGGGTCCTCAAAGCCCGTTGTAGAAAAAATCCCTCCCTGTTAATCGGTTGTGTGATCCCCGCCCCTCTGGAATATCTTATGTCCTGAGACTCATCTATCGTATTTCAATGGGTTGCTTTCATGAATGAAATAGCCTTTTTGGACCTCCAAAAAAAATAATAATAATAATAGCCCCTTCCAAAATTTATAAGCTAAATGGTAGTCAACGATGATGCGTTCAAGTTTAGTCTAAGTAATTTCTTTGGGGTCAATCTCAGATATTTTCCGACCTTGTACTGGATTATTATTGTGGAATTTTTAATAGTTAAAAGCTGCTCACAAACTTGTAGTCTACTGACTCAATTTTTCCGGAGCTCAAGATAAGTTCAAGTAGCCTGTTGAGCCAAGTTCGAATCTACAAGTACTATATCATATCTAATGCGGATCTAGTAAATAAGTCAAAACGCTTGTTAAGCGTATTTAACATGAGCTAACTGCTTAACTAGTGCCTAGGCAGCTGCTAATTACAACTGACAAGTAATACTTTCTTCATTGGCGTTGTTTACCTTCATTTATGCATTTCAAGTGAACGATCTTTAAAAAAAATCCAACGCTACTTTCCTCTTTCGCATGAAAAATCGCCAATGTTCTCAAAGTATTGCTAGTCGCAATGACATTTCTAGTCTTACCGCTAGTGTCCGAAAAAGAGTGAAAAGATAGATAAAAAAAAAATATGAACGTTTCAACTGCTGTCATGGTGTGCATAAATAAACTTTTATCATCTTACAATTTAACATTTTGCTTTTGGTCTGTTCGATGTTGTTTTGCATGTCGGATAAGGCAGGCATTCCAGTGGGGAGTGTCTCTTGTGGAGTCTTCAACTGGAATAGTAGAACTGTCCCTTTTTACAGCTTATATGTTGCAGAACGACGTCCCCAAGAATTCCTTTTTAATTTTCCTCTTTTCTGATGATGTAGGACCGCTCCTTCAGTGAATAAACTATAAACATGTGAGGATCGTGTTGATTAACCTAACTGGAGTTAGACAAGGTGCATAAAATCCGGTTCGGACGCCAACTGACTGCAAAACTGAACATAATTGATGTAATGGATAAAGAAAACTGTAAGTTGAACTGCAGATGGCGAAATGCATTATCTGTCATTGATGATGTGATTGTGTGAAACATGCGCTTAATCTACATGCACGAGTTCTTTGTGAATCACTAAAGCAATCCAGGAAAAAATAGCCATGAGTCACGGGAAATTATTCGATGAATCCTACACCTATCACATAGATGTCAATTCAATATTAAACTTTTTAATTTTGCTAATTTAGTCTAAACTTCTTTCACAATGTTCCATTTTAATCCTGTTTGTAAATTTTTTTACAGGAAATCGTTGACACGACGATGTGCCACATGGAACAATTGATAAAGATTGGACCACCGCGCTAGCAATTTCCGGGGAAAATTTTTCTAAAATGACTACATTGGAAGTGAAATTGATAACTTCTCTTTGGAATTGAAATTGAAAGTGTCATGACTGGCCTTTTTATGCTTGTCTTATCATCTTATTGTGCAATTGCGTAAAACATGCGATTGATTAGCGGTTCCCTTTTACGAAGGACATAGAAAGACAACAATTTACAATTTAACTAGACAATAATTTGCCAAATCGCGGGAATCACGGGCAAAGAATAGATGGGCCAAGCATTAGTCGTACCTAAATCATAAAACAAACCGTAATTGATGCAAAAGCAACCCCATCATTAAGTGAAAAAAGTAGAGGATGGAGCTTTGTACCAAGCTGCCTAAATTGCTCATGGATCTCATAATAAATTAGCTGATATTTCAATTTTGGAATCACAAAGAACAAAATCAAATGAGTAAAATTGCGCAAGACAAGCATTAAATCAAAGCAAATATCAATCAACTAGTTCTTGGGCTTAATGTCAAATGTCACAGCCATCTTCAAAGGAAAACAAAGAAGGAAGCAATACAAGTTTCCACGCCATGCTGGATGACTCCTTCCACGTACATGAGAAAGTCTTTTGCATAACATTTATACCAAGTGATATATTGACCGATGCCTTTCGTCTTATTGTGTGTCCTCAACATTTAACATATAATCGAAACCATGTCAACATGTTATGTAATATAAGATTACATAAAAGATTTTCTCTGTACGTGGATGACACCCTGAAGTAAAGTCACCTAACTTTTCGGTGAAGTCATACTGCTCGTACCTAGCTCTGCAATCCCCGAGCTGGACCTGAGCGCCAACACTCATCGGATATAAAATGCGGACCTGCGTAACAGCACTGGTCATGCACAGGACGCAATCATAGATCTGAAGTGCTCCGTTGCAAGCCCCGTGACCGTAGCAGATTGGGGTCGACCCTGGCCATGGTGATTGGCAGTAATAATTGTACTTATTGTACGCCGTGTCGTCCCTTAAACGGTGGAGAACGTCGTCTAGATTGATCTTGAAAAGATCGTTGCCCAGATAAGTCGATGTGGTGCAACTATAGCCCACGATCCTCGTGTCCGGGTCGCCCCGAGCAAGCCCGCAAATGCAGGGGAGCATGACAAATAACAATCACATCGCCACAGGTCTCTTAAGGATAGCCATTGCCGTGACCAGGTCACTACCCAGACACGAGACTGAATTCGACATATAAAGAGGGCAATTGCTCGTGCTGTGCACGTAGCTGGAGATCCCTCGTCCTTGTTTCGTTTCTTGATTCCATTTGCCGAATTCGTCTGCCTTTTTACAATTTCTAATGAAATAATTTAATCACGAGGGTCGCTTATCACAACGCAAGAGAAAGCTAATGGTTTCTTGCTTTGATCCAAAGGCCGATTTCCAGCTTATTCTAAGCCTTTATCCGGCTGAAGATACGAAACGTGGAAACTTTGCATGCGTTGTTCCCTTGGCTCGCCGTTTGAACTTTGAAGCTAACGCAGAGCCTGCTATGGAGGGAGGGTCTCCCTCCTTTAATCGGTCTGTGAATTAGCAACTTAGATATGGCGAGTCTATAATAAGAGCTTGTTCTAGTATCTTAAATTAAATGAATTCTTCAGTCCATCAGACAAATGGGAATAGTTTATACAATTTCACTGTAAAAAGAACGTTGCATGTCACTTAATTGATTAGTTAATAACAATCGGATTTTGCTGATAAATACCAGAGGGCAATTGTTAACCAAATAGATAAGGAAATATTATGATTTCGAATACCCAGATTGTCCTCGCCATATGCGTGCTCAATGCTTTGAAGACTATATTCTCATTAAGCATGTTTCAACAAATTTCCAGGAGGCACTTGTTAAAGATGGCCGTGCTTCATTAGATATTCATCATTACGTTAGTTATATAGAAGACATTCTCTAAAGCAACACAGGTTGACCACTTATTCTGTAAAATCTGTGCTGCTCATTACCTAACTCTGCAATCCTGATACTGAAGCATAGCACCCGCACTCATCAGACACAAGTCATCAACTTGTCTTGTAATCCATTCCGCACATTCATAAATCCCGAGTGCTGAAATGCAGGGCTTCATGACCATAACAGGTCGGGGGTCGACCCAGGCCATGGAGATGCGTAATAGCATTTGTATCTATTGTTCGCCATCTCATCCATTAAATGACACGTTCTTCATACTGTGCTGAGATGCATGCACTTGACCAATATTCTCGTGTCCACCTCTCGCAAATCGGACAGCACAAAGAAGCGTGAGAAAACTTACAGTTGATCCCTGTCTGTAATGCTTGTGTCACGTTGTCGTAACTGTAGATCCCGCTGTCCCTTGTTTTGTTGCGTTGATTCAATTCATGGTTTCTCGCTGTTTTTTATTCTCGTTCTGTGATTCATTGCGGCGATCACTTATCACAATGCCGGACAGTTGTTTCTTGCTATAATAAAACAAAAGAAGTTTGATTTTTGAGCATTTTTTCTGAGCCATTGTTCGGCTGGAGACACGAAATATGGAAACTAGCATGTGTTTTTAGCTTCCTATAGTGGAGGGTCTTGAATTTTAGAGCCTTGGCAAAGCATGCTGTAGAGACAAGGTCACATTGAAGCTCTCTAAATAAAGAAGGTATTCTCTTTAGCCATGGAGTACGCTGGTTTAAACCCCCAATTTAATATCTCCACGTCGTTTACCGAGCAACACTCTGAAAAATAGCATGCTCTAGTTTTGACATAAAAAAAACATGATATTCTACAATTTTTGTATGTATTAAAGATTTTCACCCTTCTATCGATGTAGAGGATCGAAGTAGGATGAGTATAATAAGGCATCCGAACCATCTAAATCCTAATGGGATGTAAATGGATAGAGGGTTTGCGGAGGTTAGACGGGTTTGGGCTCAAAAGCCATAAACCTTGTAGGATTTGGGACAGATTCGAAATTTTACAGTCGGAAAACCCAATAATCAAAGCCGATATGTATTGCCATTAAAGTGTCATTTGTTTTCTTTATATTTCTTAGGTAGTTGAGTAAATATATATCAGTGTAAATTCTTTTAGGATTTGCAGGAATTTTTAAATTGCCTTTACTATATTAAAAATTACGACATCAGTTAATTATAATAATCTGTCAAAGCTAAGAAGGCAACGTGGTATTATAATAGATTTTCCAATGACAGCCACTATTTCACTCCTAGCTTCTACCTATTTTAAACAAGAAAAGTGCCAAAAAAAGTCATAAACACATGGTATTTGTATTAATTCAATTATAAACCTTTCAATTTTACCAATTTAGTCTTAAATATTTTCACCTTAGTACCAATTCAGTTCATCCGACCAATTCAAGCCGATTGGTGCTAACGTGGATGTCTGTCGACCAATGAACACTAACATGGCAATTTTTAAATATTTTTTTATATTTTTGAAATTTTGTTATAATTTTTCCTTTTTTCCCCCTTTTCCTTTTCTTTTTCCTCTTCTTCCTCTTGGCCTTCTTCTCTCACAGTCGCCAGCGAGCACTGAGTGAGGCCAACCTCCCTTGGCCTAGCCACGAGCAAAGGTGGCCTTGGCCTCACCTAGATTTGGGCAAAGCCGCCTTGCCCACAACCCTGGGCACAGCCCTCACCCAATGGCTAGTGAGCCACTGGAGGCTTGCCGGCCACTATAAGAGAAGCGGCCCTCGCTCAGTGGCCGGTGAGCCACCGAAGGCTCGATGGCCATTGTAGAAGAAGAAGGCCAAGAGGAAGAAGAGGAAAAAGAAAAGGAAAAGTAATAACAAGGAAAAATTAATTAAAAAATTTTGAAAAATATATTTCAAAATTGCCACATTAGCATTGGCCTGCTGATAGGCATTCACATCAACACCAACTAGCCAAAATTGGTCGGATGAACTAAATTGATATCAATATAAAAAAGTTTAAAACTAAATTAGTCCAATTGAAAAATTTAGAACTAAATCAATACCAATGTCATAGGTTTAAAACTTTTTTGGTATATTTCTCTATTTTAGACATTAGTTTTTCATCTTCGTTAATTTTAAATTCTTCAAACTTATATTTTGGATGTCGTAAGGCTCCAATTTGAGATTTACAATGCATGAATTTTAAATAAATAGTTGCATTTGCAAAAATGAGGTGGTTTATATTTAACTAAAATGTTTGTTTATTATAAAATCATGTGGCAAGTTGCGGGTACCTGACGGAGACCCGACTACTTCAGCAAGTTGGCTTTGGGATAATATATCAAAGCATGTAATGGATTTGGTGAGGGCTCATGGAATAATATAAAGTTAAGATGACGGGTTTGAGAAGACGTTTGCCGTTCCACAATGATCCTGCTTCCATCCCTATATGAAAGTGCTCCATCATGGCCGGGCTTTCGTCCAGTTAAAAACAGAAGTTGCATAGGCTTGTTTACCTTCCTATGCTAATCTCGTAGTCAGTTAATTCACACTTCAACTTAGGATTTTCTCTCCAAATTTCGAAAGCAAATAATTAACATTTAAGTTTCAAAAATTTATGCTGTTGAATCTTACAAAGGTTGTAGTAGGGGCTTCATAGCTACTTTCTTCTAAAGGAAACCGAAGAAATAACCTTCGGCCAATATTTTTGAGTACTTTGAAAAGGTTTCAAGTATTTTGGACTACATAAAAAACATAGTACGAGTTGATAATAATTCATGAAAAGTCGAAAGTTTAAAGTTAATGTCTCTATAAGGAAGTTCAATTAGGAAGTTCAATGGGTCATTGAAGTATCAATGTTAGCTTCCAACTACCATTCCTACCCATTCTGATTAGCCAAATAGTGTAAAGAAAGGGAATGGGGCTCTTATTTTCATTCCAATCGCTACATTGCTGAAAAACCAAGATCTAAAGTTTAAATTAGGGAATAAATATCTAGTGGTAACTACAAATATTATGTGTCAAACCTAGCCTTCCACCCCCCAAAATTCTTGCTTATTGCGAATGTTTATTGTAACATTCACGGGCTTCAACTATTCTAGCTTTTTGTTTTTTTAGGTCAAAGATTATTTTAGCTTCTTGAGCATCTATCAAAAATAAAATTTTTGCGTGGATGCCACTAGACTATTTAAATAATAAATCACACTTCCATCTAACAATTAAACTTTTTAGAATAATTGGTTGTGATTCCACCAAATCTTACATGGTATCAAAATTTGAGGTACTGAGTTCAATTGCCTCCTAGGGAACTCTAGGGGGAATGATTATAGAACCCACCACTACAGTATTTCAGATAAAAATCCCTAACGACGCCTCTGGAATTCGAACTTCTCCTTTTTGTGAGGGGGAGAGAGCCCGAGTCAGCTGCCGCTGAGTGTCTCTCCAATTAAATTTTTTTTTTTTTTTGGTAAAGGTAATAATAATATAAAAGAGATTGCCAATGTACAAAAGAACGGATCCATAACCTACACTCTTAGCCAAGGCAAAAGTGAAGGGGATCCGTTGTAAAAGGGACAAGGGAACAACCCACAAGAAAGATACAACTAGCACCAACTAGAGAACCGACTCCTAATCCCGCCAAACCTCCAGACTACAATGAGAATGCGGGAGCGAAAAGAAGACGGAACAAATCTTTCTAAGGAAGAGCATCACTATAGAAAATCCCAGGATCTAAACCCCAGCCTCTTTGAAGTCTTTTGTTCCTCGGTGAAGGGAAAACATTGCTATAAGTGACAGCTTTGTCTCTTACCACCTTAAGGAGATGATTTTTTAGTGCAGGGACCACCAAGGATTCACCCCTGAATAGTATTGCATTTCTCTTCTTCCATATGAGGTGACAAAGGGCTCCAAATGAAAACCGAGCTATCTTGTGGTAGAAATCGTTACCGTAAGGAACTTCAAAGCCCAAGGAAGCACCTCATTCCAGCACCGATTTTTCCATGGTAGGTTGCACACAGCGGCCCAAAAAAAGGCCGAGAAGCGAGGTACGACAACCAAAGAAGAGATGGTCTATGGAATCGGGTACTTCGCGAATGCACAAACACTATAGTCAATTCGGCCATAGGATAGAAGCATAACACAGGGTGGGGAGACGCTTCTTCACAATAAGCCAAAGAATGAACGGTATCGGGCGGCTGTGGATCCATCCCATATAAGGGACGCCCATCTAACCGGATCTTTCCTTGGTCTGATTAAATTCGAAACCGCTGCAACTGAAAAGGAACCAAACGAGCCACACCAAATAAACTTATCAGCCTCAGAAGATAGCACAGGCAAAGGAATACCCCAACTGAGCAAAAATTCTTTAAGAGGCTAGCCCACCGGAGTGCTTAGATCCGCAACCACAGCATGATCCGGGATACAAAGGCTGCTTCTAAATGAAGGAGGCACAAATGCATCGAGAGGGCCGCAAGGCAGCCAACGATCATGCCAAAGTGACACGGATAAACCATTCCCAACTTGCCATCTAAAGGAGGTTCTAAAGTTACCTCGAGCTGGAGAATTTTCTTCCGGGACCAAGAACACATTACGGTTGGGACACAATCCAGAAGTTCCTTTTAGTTAAATAGATAGAATGTATCCAGCGACACCAAAGTGATTCATTGTCGAGAAGAGGAACCATATGAATTTTAGAATAGAAGCTCTATTGCAAACTTTAAGATTCCTGATTCCCAGACCTCCTTCAGATTTCGGTAGGCAAATGTCTTCCCACGCCACCCTAGCTCCCCCTCGTCCTAGAGATGTTCCTTTCCAAAGGAACTGCCTCATAATTCTTTCAACATTCGCCAATACGGAGGAGGGAAGGGTAAATACACTAGTCCAAAAGGATTGGATAGAGTGAAGCACTGACCGGATTAGTTGTAGTCTTCCGGCGAATGATAGGAACCGATGTGCCCATGATTGGATTCTAGACGTTAACCGATCCGTCAATGCAATACAATCCGCTTTACCCAACACCGGAGTAAATAATAGGCACACCCAAGTAGCGGATGACGAAGTTTCCCTTCCGGAAACCCGAAAGCCCAACATATTCTATTTCGGATAGAGAGATTACCACCGGAGATAAAGATCTCACTCTTACTTTTATTCGAAATAACCCACTCCATGAAGAGAAGATGTCAAGGCCCCTCTTCAGCATAGAAATCGAAGCCCAATCCGCTTGACAGAAGAGAAAGACATCGTCGGCAAAGAACAAATGGGATAACCGGACAGGCTTACACCTCCAGAAGTACTTAAAGTCTCTATTCGCCGTGCGGGAAGCCAGCAAACCAGAAAAAATTTCCATGACCAATGTAAACAAATAAGGGGACATTGGATCTCCTTGCCCGAGACCCCGCCTACCCTGGAAAAAGCCGTGGATATCTCCATTTATAGCTATGGAAAAGGACGGAGTGGTAACACAGGCCATTACTAACTTGATGAAGCTGATCGGAAATCGAAAGGCAAGAAGAACTCTTTCCAAGAAGTCCCAATCAACAATATCATAGGCCTTATGGAAATCAACCTTAACCGCACACTTAGGGAGATATGGGTGAAGATGGAAGCCCGCAAAAAGTTCTTGGGCAAGGAGAATGTTGTCTCTAATTCTCCTACCTTTGACAAACGCATTTTGGGACTGATCAACAATATCATTTAACACAGCTGCTAAGCGATTAGCTAAGATCTTTGTGATGACCTTGTAAATGGTGTTACAGCAAGCAATTGGTCTAAAATCCGATACAACACTAGCATTAGGGACTTTAGGCACCAGTGCAAGGATCGTCGCATTTACCTCTTTGAGAAGACGCCCGGATTGAAAGAAATCCCGAACAGCCAGCAAAACGGAGGAACCAACGATGTCCCAATTAGATTTGAAAAATTCAACAAAGAACCCGTCAAGTCCCGGGGCCTTCCCCTTTGCAAGTGAGAAGAGAGTGGATTTAATCACTTCATCAGAGACCGGCTCTTCGAAGGCTCGAACCTGGTGATCAAGTAGCGGCCGACGGATAACACTCCTTAACTCTTCCATAGCCGGCTTTGTCAAGGCCTCTTGAGGAGACAATAAAGATGAGAAGAAATCAATGAACACCTGAGGAATCGTCAAAGGGTCAGAAATAACAGTTCCAGCCGAATCCTTGATGGATAGGATTCTATTAGAGAGCTGTCTCCTTTTCACCGAATGATGAAAAAACTTGGTGTTTTTATCCCCCTCTTTTAACCACCGGATTCTGGACTTTTGTCTGTAAAAGGACTCCTCTTGATTCCGTAATTGAATAAACTCACGACGACATTGCCTTTCCATATCAGCAAGATCAGAATTCTCCGGATCAGATTGGAGATTAGACTGAATGGTAGATAGAGCTGCTCTCGCTTCCACTGTTCTAACGGAGATTTCCGAAAACGCTTCACGATTAAGAGTCTTAAGACGGGCCTTCAACATCTTCAGCTTAGAAACTAATTGGAATATGGGAACCCCTCTCACTAGAGTATCCCAAACTTGCCTAACAATGGACTTGAAATCCGGATGGTCCTCCCAGAAATGAAAATATTTGAAAGGCTTCCTTGTACGAGGCGGATGAGCAACTCTAACCACCATCGGAGTGTGGTCGGATATACCCAGGCTAAAGAAAGCTGCCTCAGAGAAGGAAAAGTCTAAATTCCACTTGTTGTTAACTAACACTCTGTCTATCTTCCTCATCTTCCTAGAATTACCAGACAATGTGGACCAAGTGTACCGAAAACCGACAAATCTAAGGTCCGTCAATTCAGTCTGATCCAGACATTGAGCAAATTCGTCAAAATAGGGAATCCAATTAGTAGAACTTCCGACACGGTCCGAGGGATCTTTAATTGCATTAAAATCGCCCCCAACCACCTAGGCCACTTCCTGAAATATCTCATCATAGTGCTGGAGATCTGACCACAGAGGCCTACGCCGAACAAAAGAATGCTCTCCGTATACAGCAGAAACAGAACAACTAAGCCTAGACAGCTTACACTTGAGACAGCCATGAATCACTTGGTCAGAAATGGAAATAGGACAATAGGAGACAATATCAGGATTCCAACCAACCCAAATCCTCCCCCGAGGGGAGCAATCATAATTAGCAACCCAACTCCAACCCCTAATAAGGGTGGACGAGATAGAATCAAAAAGATCTTCGGGGACTTTCGTTTCGATCAAACCGATATAACATAACTTGTTAGCCGCAACAAAACACCTAAGCTCCGCACGCCTCAGTGGATCATTAATACCCCTTATATTCCAAAAGCCAAAAAAACATCCAAAAAACCGAGGCAGAGAAGACTTACCTCCTCTTGGAGGACTTCGAGCCTTTAATAGGCTTCTTCGGGACAGCCAAAATGGGCGAGTCCTCCAACCGCTTGCGCGCGCATTCTCTGAAGAGTAGCAGCCAACTTAAATAGGCTTTTTCTTGAGCGCAACATCATCAATAGCCGGAAGGTCCTCATCGAGACGAATCCTCATTTGAGCTTGAGTTGCTAATATCTTCAAGAGCTGTCTTGGACAGCTACGGAGAGGTGTCCCGGAACACGTGGATCATCCGTGACATGGGAACAGCGGGAGGCGATCACGATAGTGGAGGTATTTTGGGCTGGCCCTCTTCGAGATAGGAGATAAGCTAACGGACGCTACATTAGCCCTTTGAGCAGCATCCGAAGCAGAAGCAGCAGCAGCAGCAGCGACTTCTCTAGCCGCCTGCTTCTTTCTTAGCTTTTTATTCTTCCGCTTCACCTGTTTCCATCCCCGATCGATAATATCGGCGAGCACGAAAGAGACCTGCGGGTGATGGAGGGCCATTTGCCGAGAGCTAGGCTCTCCAATGTGCGACGGTCTATCTACATTTGCATCAGCAACGGGTTCCGCATAGGAAAGGCCACGAGAGGACTCCATAGAACTGACATCCTTTTGAGCTCCTGAAGGTGGAAGAGCAACTCCTTTTCCTTTTACAGACATCGAATTAGGATTCTCCTTAAAGATAGATTCTGCCCCGACCCCATTGACAGCTGCATCAGCAGAAACATCAGGAACAGTGTTCTTGCAGCAATGACCAAACATTCCACATTTGGTACAAGATAACGGTTTCCATTCGTACTCTACCTCGACCACATCAGTTTTTCCGTCAGTAACCACATCCAGAGATTCATATAAGGTTTGCTGGACAGTTATCTCAACACACACGCGAGCAAAGGAGAGCATAGACATTTGCTCGGTTCTTTGATCCACATAGAGAGGTTTTCCCAGCCCACTTGCAACTTTCGATAGGCGGGCAAACCGATGTCGCAAAAGGAAGATTTCTTAATCTTACCCGGATCGGAACCGCCATATGAACATCCCTCTTGAGCTCAACACCGGGATACCATTGCTGCAAAATGAATGGAATTCGAGCCACGGTGATAGGGCCTCCCTCTAGGAGTTTCCTTCGAATTCCTTATCGAAATTCGCGGAGAAATAGTCCCATTCCATTGGACGAACTTCAATCAAAGGCGGCCCCCAAGCTCTCTTAAGGGCCTCTTCCACAACTTTAAATGGAAGCTTTTTACCTATGAAATAGCCTACAAGACAGTCATAAAGTTTCGGATCTCGCTTGTAAATCGAGACTCGTCCATGTGAATTACCGGTCTGTTGTTAACAAGCGAGGAGGAGAGAACTCGAGATCATATCCCTTATTAGCTCCACTCGCAACCCGACGCCCAAGAGCGGACATCGGGGAGCCTTAGAGCCACCTCTTGAGCGGGGTCGACCAGACTTAGACCTTCCCCTTTGGTCCGGTCGACCTCTGCGAACTGCGGG
This sequence comes from Eucalyptus fibrosa, assembly GCA_017140475.1. Lineage (NCBI taxonomy): Eukaryota > Viridiplantae > Streptophyta > Magnoliopsida > Myrtales > Myrtaceae > Eucalyptus > Eucalyptus fibrosa. The sequence goes on along the minus strand of CM029507.1, from coordinate 60,344,301 downwards.
AACATTGCTCGCGGAATCGCACTACCCGGAGACGGAGCAAAGACGAGCTACGATTAACCACATCCAACAAGGAACCAACCGAATTAGGTCGGTTAGTTCTAGGGGACGAGGGGTTATGGAGACTCCGTTCTCCTTCATTCAATCGGGTCTGCATTGATTCGCCCATTGCAGAGAAAATCGCAGAACATAGCACAAACCCTAAACCATCGGCCTCAGATTATTCGACAATCAGGAGACGTACCAGGGAGTGGAAGGTAAGGGTTTGTAGAGCATCAAGAGGCGCCACTTCGGGCCAAAAATCGGGTCCACCCGCCGGCTAAATCAATCGGAACCAGCAGCTGCAGAAATCGCAGGAACAGAGCACCTCGTTGTGGACTTCGTTTCCCCCTTCTCTTTTCTTTCTAGAGACACAGAACCCAGCAAAGCAAAGCTCAGCGCTCGCTTCAACCGGAGAAGAAGCAGAGAAATGAAGGAAAGCAGTGGGAGCCGGAAGCAAGGAACGCCATCACCGTGTGCGGCGTGCAAGCTGCTGCGAAGGAGGTGCTTCAGGACCTTCACCTTTCCCACACCATAGACCACTCTCTTTCTTTCTTCTCCAATTAAATTTTCATACTTAGTATTTGGCAAAATTAAGGATGAGGGAAAATATTAGAATATTTAGGCTCCATTCGTTTTGTGGAAAATAATTTACAGAAAAATGTTTTCCAAATTTTCCGGTGTTCGTTTTACGGAAAAGAAATTCATTGGGGAAAATGTTTTCCATGAACAGAAAAAAAAAAAGTCTACTAAATGAGGGGAAAATGTTTTCCACTTTTCAAAAGTGGAAAACATTTTCCTCACTTAATCTCTCTTATCTCACACATCTACAAATCCTCACTTCCCCATCCACTTCTCCTTATTCTTTTCTTTTTTTATTCGAATATTTTTAAATTTTCTTTTTCTTTTTTAATTCAAATTATTTTTAATTTCCTTTTTCTTTTTAATTTCTTTTTAATTTCTTTTCTTTTTTCTTTTTTTCTTTTTTCTTTTCTTTGTTTCTCATCTTCTTCTTTCTTTACTAATCATCGACTATCACCAGGTGAACCTCAAACTTGTAGTCTACTGACTCAATTTTTCCGGAGCTCAAGACAAGTCCAAGTAGCCTGTTGAGCCAATTCAAATCTACAAGTACTATATCATATATAATGCGGATCTAGTGAATGAGTCAAAACGCTTGTTAAGCATACTTGACATGAGCTGGCTGCTTAACTAGTGCCTAGGCAGCTGCTAATTACAATTGACAAGTAATACTTTCTTCATTTGCGTTGTTTACCTTCATTTATGCATTTCAAGTGAACGATCTTCAAAAAAAAATCCAACACTACTTTCCTCTTTCGCGTGAAAAAATCACCAATGTTCTCGAAGTATTGCCAATCGCAATGACATTTCTAGTCTTACTGCTCGTGTCCGAAAAAGAGTGAAAAAAAAAAAAAAAAAAAAAGGAATGAACGTTTCAACTGCTGTCATGGTGTGCATAAATAAACTTTTATCAACTTACAATTTAACATTTTGCTTTTGGTCTGTTCGATGTTGTTTTGCATGTCGGATAAGGCAGGCAGTCCAGTGGGGATTGTCTCTTGTGGAGTCTTCAACTGTAATAGTAGAAATGTCCCTTTTTACAGCTTATATGTTGCAGAACGACGTCCCCAAGAATTCTTTTTTAATTTTCCTTTTTCTGATGATGTAGGACCGCTCCTTCAGTGTATAAACTATAAACATGTGAGGATCGTGTTGATTAACCTAAGTGGAGTTAGACAAGGTGCATAAAATCCGATTCGGACGCCAACTGACTGCAAAAAATTGAACATAATTGATGTAATGGATAAAGAAAACTGTAAGTTGAACTGCAGATGGCAAAATGCATTATCTGTCATTGATGATGTGATTGTGTGAAACATGCGCTTAATCTACATGCACGAGTTCTTTGTGAATCACTAAAGCAATCCAGGAAAAAAATAGCCATGAGTCACGGGAAATTATTCGATGAATCCTACACCTATCACATAGATGTCAATTCAATATTAAACTTTTTAATTTTGCTAATTTAGTCTAAACTTCTTTCACAATGTTCCATTTTAATCCTGTTTGTAAAATTTTTTACAGGAAATCGTTGACACGACGATGTGCCACATGGAACAATTGATAAAGATTGGACCACTGTGCTAGCAATTTCCAGGGAAACTTTTTCTAAAATGACTACATTGGAAGTGAAATTGATAACTTCTCTTTGGAATTGAAATTGAAAGTGTCATGACTGGCCTTTGTATGCTTGTCTTATCATCTTATTGTGCAATTGCGTAAAACATGCGATTGATTAGCGATTCCCTTTTACGAGGTCATAGAACGACAACAATTTACAATTTAACTAGACAAAAATTTGCCAAATCGCGGGAATCACGGGTAAAGAATAGATGGGCCATGCATAAGTCGTGCCTAAATCATAAAACAAACCGTAATTGATGCAAAAGCAACCCTTCCCATCATTAAGTGAAAAAAGTAGAGGATGGAGCTTTGTACCAAGCTGCCTAAATTGCTCATGGATCTCATAATAAATTAGCTGATATTTCGATTTTGGAATTACAAAGAACAAAATCAAATGAGTAAAATTGCGCAAGACAAGCATTAAATCAAAGCAAATATCAATCAACTAGTTCTTGGGCTTGATGTCAAATGTCAGTCATCTTCAAAGGAAAACAAAGAAGGAAGCAATACAAGTTTCCACGCCATGCTGGATGACTCTTTCCACGTACATGATAAAGTATTTTGCATAACATTTATACCAAGTGATACATTGACCGATGCCTTTCATCTTATTGTGTGTCCTCCTCATTTAACATATAATCAAAACCATGTCAACATGTTATGTAATATAACATTACATAAAAGATTTTTTCTGTATGTACATGACACCGTGAAGTAAAGTCACCTAACTATTCGGTGAATTCATACTGCTCGTACCTAGCTCTGCAATCCCCGAGCTGGACCTGAGCCCCAACACTCATCGGACATAAAATGCGGACCTGCGTAACAGCACTGGTCATGCACAGGACGCAATCATAGACCTGAAGTGCTCCGTTCCAAGCGCCGTGACCGTAGCAGATTGGGGTCGACCCTGGCCATGGTGATTGGCAGTAATAATTGAACTTATTGTACGCCGTGTCGTCCCTTAAATGGGGGAGAACATCGTCTAGATTGATCTTGAAAAGATCGTTGCCCTGATGAATCGACATGGTGCAACTATAGCCCACGATCCTCGTGTCCGGGTCGCCCCGAGCAAGCCCGCAATTGCAGAGGAGCACGACACACAGTCGCCGCAGGTCTCTTGAGGATAGCCATTGCCGTGACCAGGTCGCTACCCAGAAACGAGATAAGATTCGACATACAAAGAGGGCAATTGCTCGTGCTGTGCACGTAGCTGGAGATCCCATTTGCCGAATTCGTCTGCCTTTTTACAACTTCTAATGAAATAATTTAATCACGAGGGTCGCTTGTCACAACGCAAGAGAGCTAATGGTTTCTTGCTTTGATCCAAAGTCCGGTTTCCAGCTTATTCTTAGCCTTTATCCCGCTGAAAATACGAAATGTGGAAACTTTGCATGCGTTGTTCTCGACTCACCGCCTTGAACTTTGAAGCTAACGCAGAGCACGCTATGGAGGGAGGCTCTCCCCCCTTTAATCGGTCTGTGAATTAGCAACTTAGATATGGCGAGTCTATAATAAGAGCTTGTTCTAGTATCTTAAATTAAATGAATTCTTCAGTCCATTAGACAAATGTGAATAGTTTATACAATTTCACTGTAAAAAGAACATTGCATGTCACTTAATTGATTAGTTAATAACAATCGGATTTTGCTGATAAATACCCGAGGGCAATTGTTAACCAATGAGATAAGGAAATATTATGATTTCGAATACCCAGATTGTCCTCGCCATATGCGTGCTCAATGCTTTGAAGACTATATTCTCATTAAGCATGTTTCAACAAATTTCCAGGAGGCACTTGTTAAAGATGGCCGTGCTTCATTAGATATTCATCATTACGTTAGTTATATAGAAGACATTCTCTAAAGCAACACAGGTTGACCACTTATTCTGTAAAATCTGTGCTGCTCATTACCTAACTCTGCAATCCTGATACTGAAGCATAGCACCCGCACTCATCAGACACAAGCCATCAACTTGTCTTGTAATCCATTCCGCACATTCATAAATCCCGAGTGCTGAAATGCAGGGCTTCATGACCATAACAGGTCGGGGGTCGACCCAGGCCATGGAGATGCGTAATAGCATTTGTATCTATTGTTCGCCATCTCATCCATTAAATGACACGTTCTTCATGCTGTGCTGAGATGCATGCGCTTGACCAATATTCTCGTGTCCACCTCTCGCAAATCGGACAGCACAAAGAAGCGTGAGAAAACTTACAGTTGATCCCTGTCTGTAATGCTTGTGTCACGTTGTCGTAACTGTAGATCCCGCTGTCCCTTGTTTTGTTGCGTTGATTCAATTCATGGTTTCTCGCTGTATTTTATTCTCGTTCTGTGATTCATTGCGGCGATCACTTATCACGATGCCGGACAGTTGTTTCTTGCTATAATAAAACAAAAAAAGTTTGATTTTTGAGCATTTTTTCTGAGCCATTGTTCGGCTGGAGATACGAAATATGGAAACTAGCATGTGTTTTTAGCTTCCTATAGTGGAGGGTCTTGAATTTTAGGGCCTTGGCAAAGCATGTTGTAGAGACAAGGTCACATTGAAGCTCTCTAAATAAAGAAGGTATTCTCTTTAGGCATGGAGCACACTGGTTTAAACGCCCAATTTGATATCTCCACGTCGTTTACTGAGCAACGCTCTGAAATATAGCATGCTCTAGTTTTGACATAAAAAAACATGATATTCTACAATTTTTGTATGTATTGAAGATTTCACCCGTCTATCGATGTAAAGGATCGAAGTAGGATGAGTATAATAAGGCATCCGAACCATTCAAATCCTAATGGGATGTAAATGGATAGAGGGTTTGGGGAGGTTAGACGGGTTCGGGCTCAATTGCCATAAACCTTGTAGGATTTGGGATAGATTCGGGATTTTATAGTCGGAAAACCCAATAATCAAAGCCTATATATTGCCATTAAAATCTTAGGTAGTTGAGTAAATATATATCAGTGTAAATTCTTTTAGGATTTGCAATAGAATTTTTAAATTGCCTTTACTCTATTAAAAATCACGACATCAATTAATTATAATAATTTGTCAACACTAAGAAGGCAACATAGTATTATAATAGATTTTCCAACGACAACCACTATTTCACTCCTAGCCTCTACCTATAAGTATCAAAAAAGTCATAAACATATGGCATTGGTACCAATTCAATCATAAACCTTTCAATTTGACCAATTTAGTCCTAAATATTTTCACCTTAGTACCAATTCAATCCATCCAACCAATTATGATTGATTGGTGCTAACATGGATGCCTGTCACCGATGAATGCTAACGCTAACTTTAATTTTTTTTTTTATATTTTTGGAATTTTGTTATAATTTTTCCTTTTTTCTTTTTTTTTTCCCCTTTTCCTTTTCTTTTTCCTCTTCTTCCCCTTGGCCTTCTTCTCCCATGCCAACCTCCCCCATGGCCTAGCCACGAGCAAAGGCGACCTTGGCCTTGCCCAAATCTGAGCAAAGCCGCCTCGCCCACGACCTTAGGTGCGAACCTCACCCAATGGTTGGTGAGCCACTGGAGGCTAGCCGGCCACTATAAGAGAAGCGGCCCTCACCCAATGGCCACCAAGCCATCGAAGGCTCACCGACAAGCTCACTGACCACTGTAGAAGAAAAAGGCCAAGAGGAAGAAGAGAAAAAAGAAAAGGAAAAGGGAAAAAAAGGGAAAATTAATAAAAAAAATTGGAAAAATATTTAAAAATTGCTTTGTTAGCATTGGTCAACCAGCAGGCATGTATATCACCACCTACCTAAAAAATTGGTTAGATGGATTGAACTGATATCAATATAAAAAATTTTAAAGAAGTTAGTCCAATTGAAAGATTTGGCACTAAATCAATACCAATATCATAGGTTTTGAACTTTTTTTTATACTTTTCCCTATTTTAGACCTTAGTTTTTCATGTTCATTAATTTTAAATTCTTCAATCTTATATTTTGGATGTCGTAAGGCTCCAATTTGAGATTTACAATGCATGAATTTTAAATAAATAGTTGCATTTGCAAAAATGAGGTGATTTATATTTAACTAAAATGATTGTTTATTATAAAATCATGTGGCAAGTTGCGGGTACCTGACGGAGGCACGACTACTTTAGCAAGTTGGCTTTGGGATAATATATCAAAGCATGTAATGGATTTGGTGAGGGCTCCTGGAGTAATATAAAGTTAAGATGACGGGTTTGAGAAGACGTTTGCCGTTCCAAAATGATCCTGCTCCCATCCCTATATGAAAGTGCTCCATCATGGCCGGGCTTTCGTCCAGTTAAAGCACAAGTTGCTTAGGCTAATCTTGTAGTCAGTTACTTCACACTTCGACTTAGGATTTTCTCTCCAAATTTCGAAAACAAATAATTAACATTTAAGTTTCAAAAATTTATGCTGTTGAATCTTACAACAGATGTAGTAGGGGCTTCATAGCTACTTTCTTCTAAGGGAAACCGAAGAAATAACCTTCGGCCAATATTCTTGAGTACTTTGAAAAGGTTTGAAGTATTTTGGGCTACATAAAAAAACATAGTACGAGTTGATAATAATTCATGAAAAGTCAAAGTTTAAATTTAATGTCTCTATAAGGAAGTTCAATGGGTCATTGAAGTATCAATGTTAGCTTCCAACTACCATTCCTACCAATTCTGATTAGCCAAATAGTGTAAAGAAAGGGAATAAAGCTCTTATTTTCATTCCAATCGCTATAATGCTGAAAAACCAAGATCTAAAGTTTAAATTAGGGAATAAATATCTAGTAGTAACTGCAAATATTATGTGTCAAACCTAGCCTTCCACCCCCCTCCCCCAAAAAAATATTCTCGCTTATTGCGAATGTTTATTATAACATTCGCGGGCTTCAACTATTCTAGCTTTCTGTTTTTTTAGGTCAAAGATTATTGTAGCTTCTTGAGCATCTATTGAAAATAAAATTTTTGCATGGATGCTATTAGAATATTTAAATAATAAATCACACATTCATCTAACAATTTAAACTTTTTAGAATAATTGGTTGTGATTCCATCGAATCTCACATGGTACCAAAAATTAGAGGTGTTGAGTTTGAATCTTTACAAATCCAAATTGCCTCTCCAATTAAATTTTCATACTTAGTATTTGGCAAAAAAGATCGAATTAAGGATGAGGGAAAATATTATAATATTTAAATAATAAAACACACATTTATCTAATAATTTAAACTTTTAAAATAGTTAATTATGATCCTATCAAATCTCATATATACCAAATTTTTTAATTTTGTCAATTTTATCATCAATCTTTATGTGAGATTTCAGCGTTTCTTTTAATTAATTTTTATCAAAAATTACTAACATGACAATTTGGTAATTGCCAACTGTTTTATGTGACACATAGTTTAGTAAATTTTAAAAAAAATGAAAATGAATTCACACCGATGAATATGTTTAATATTAATTCTCCTGCACATGTCTATCCACGTCAAGTACACAAACTGAAAACAAAATATTAAAGAGCATTGGCTAGTGGGAAGAGTAAGAGTAAGATAGTATGTTTTGGCGATACTTTGATGGGATGGATGAGATATTTTCTCATGGTTTTGTCGGACTCGAGATTCAAAGACCATGTGATATTTTCCCTCGATGTTGGCACTATGCCCCCATCAGAGGTACATCGATCAGTGTCTGCTCACGGGACCTTTCAGATCAGTCCATCGCACTCACAGGGCGATGATGTCATTCTCCACCCTAACTTTGTCTTTGTAACTCCACAGCAATCTAATTCTATGGAAATACTAATAACAGGTTTTTACTTAAAAGGATTATCTTGAACGACACCTTGATGAATAATTGAAAGAAATTAATGATAAGAATATACAATGCATAAATATATGCTGAAAAGGCAAAATTGATTGATAAAATAAGTAATGAAGAATATTTAAGGATGAAAAAAGCGATTGAGATCCCTTAAAAGTAGGAAATCTTCTTTACTTTATACAATTGAACAAATTAGTCATTTTTAGATAAGATAGCTCTTCCTATCTTTTGTTGCGTGCACGCAATTGATTGTTTATGAGCATTTCCTATGTTGACCTTTGTGGCTCTTCTAATACTAATCAAGTTAATTAAGAGTGTAAAGGATGCATTTTGTTAATCTTGTCTTAATCACAATACAAAATTTCTATTTATAACGTGGAATGACATGTCATGACGGACTATATACAAGCACTAGCTATACTACACCAGCATCAACATTTTTAGGGTGTGTGGCAAGTCTCATATCAAATGTTATTGTATATCGTCATCAGATACTCGAGAGTTAATTTCAATAATACTCACTACATAATAATGTATAGTCATTATATACACAAAAGCTTTATCAACCATGCAATTCTTTGATACTATTACCAAAATTGTTGTGCAAATAACGTGGAAACTCAAAGATTTTACGATTCAAATCTAACATGAGAAAAAGAAATTACCAAGAAATCAACAATGAATGATAACGACACTAAAGAGATTGCAGTTTGAGTGTCACTTCCTACTCCATGAGGAGAGCGAAAAATCAAGAAATCCACCATGAATCTCTAAATAACTCAATTGTTCAAGTGTTCCCATACCTAAATTATATCTATAGTTGCACCTACAAGTGTTATATCACAATTTCTCACAAAGAATCACTCAATAAACTCATAGAAAAAAATCCTAACACCTCTTTTATGTGCTCTACTGTGTAATTGCACAATAGAATTGCATCCCTCATATTTATAATATTTGTATCCGAAATAGGAAAGCCTTTTTAGAAAAATCATTCAAACTAAAATACCACTGAAATTAGAAAATCCATTCAAATTAAGAAACCATTCAAGCTAGGAAACACATTTGAAGGATAAAAATTCGAGGGTGTTTTCAACAAAACTTAAAGTCAATGTCTACAGTAGCCACCATGCACTTGAAGGAGGAGTTAGCGAATACTATTGGGTATTGTGTCGTAGTGATTGATTCAGGTAGTTCTGACTTATGCCCACCTAATACTTTTCCAAGTTAATTACCTTCCCTCTGTCCGCTAATGCTCTTCTCACCTACATGCTGGTGGGTATAGATTCCCTCTCCCATCCATATCATTTCTGGGGCGACAGACACTGTGACTTTCTCAAGAAAAGAGAAATTACAGTCTCACTTTTAACCAAAAGAGATAGATTCCCAGAGGATCCAAAATGACTTTTTTCACTGAGAGAACGGTGCCCAGCCACTCTCTTGTTACATCAGGAATGGAGTCGCTGCTCCCTGCCACTGCCAGTCGAAAGCGACTGCCTACCAAATTACCACTAACACACAGTCTTTGCTCAGCAGCGTGAGAAGGCAAGGCAAGGCAAAGGCCTGCGATGGCACGAGAGAAGGCGCGTGTTCCTGGATTGGGAAGGAGCTTTTAGCGACCAGTTGCAGCTTCTCAAAGCTATCAGCGACAGGTCTTTCAACTTGTCTCCGTCTCTCTTTACTATTCATCTGATAAGTAACTATCGATCTGGCAGTTTTTTCTCTTTGGGAAAAGGTAAGAGAAAGACACTGGTTGGTTCATCGTTCTGAGGGCTTCACTCAAGTTTTCAGATTTGCAGCAATTATTTGCGGGACATGTCACTTATACACCGGCTAGCTATCGGAAATAATCATGCGGAATAATTGTTCTTGTGAATGCCATGCAAGAGAGGTTGCTTTCACGCTTCTCCTCCAGCATAATGCGACATTAAAGAGCCCCTCTTCATTGATGCCTTACGTGATCCGTGCAACACGAGAAGCTACCGTAGGTATAACACTCCGTTTATTTCACAATATAATTAATTATAAAAATTTGTATTAGGTTATTACTAAGTATTTCGCCAGCGCAAAATAATCATATTTACTATTGGATTGAAGACATGTATATTCAAATACCTTTTTTAAAATCAAGTTCCATCATTTTTTTCAATAAATACGAAAAAAAAAACTCCAAATTGATACGTCTGTGAAAAATTTAATCAAAACTAGGTTTTTAATCATCAAAAACCCAAACTAGTATATATATGATAAATTTACCTAAAAATAATTTTTTAATCACCATAAATCCCAGACTGGTATATTTATGATTAATTTACCACTTACTAATTTCCATTAAATTAGATTTATACCACAAAAAATTACAAACTGATTTTTTATCACAAAAAATCCCAAAAATGGTATACATTTGATAAATTTATCCAAAACTTTTTGTTCACCATCAAAAACCTCAAATCAATAAATTTGTAATAAATTTATACTTTATTAACTTTCGTTAAATTAGATTGATACCATGAAAAATCATAAACCGGTACACATGTGATGAATAGAGGATAAAACCCCAAACTAACAGACTTGTCAACTACCCCACAATAAATTTATTGTATATGTATTACTTCGGGGTTTTTAGGGTAAAAAAAATTAATTTAGTGTAAATTTGTCGTAAATATAATTTGTGTAATTACCCTTTCTTTTGTTGTAGAATTTTGTCATGATAAAATGAATATTTTCAATCTCTCTAGGTGTTCATTAGAAGTGAGTGGTTTTGGGTTTCACGTGAAACCTGAAACTTAATATGTATGCCAGTAACTAGGAACTTACCTTATCAAAGGTTCCAAGATTGATTCTAGATCTATCTAAGCTCCATCTGTACTCTTAAATGAACGATGGTATTGAACCATCATCTCTAATGACCACCATTTGCTACAATCAACTTATCACGACTCATATTTAAATACGTGGAGATTATGAAATATTAACAAGGTAAAAGTTTCAATCGTAGACATTATCAAAAATGGAAGTACATATTAGCAGTTTCAGATTACACACTCATCATTGTACATCATAGAATGCTGTGGGATTGTACAAAAACATAGAGAAAGAAAAACACAAAAACTTGTTTTAGGAACCTAGAATCTAGAACCTACTTGTCCAAACATATTTTCTAATTTTTAGAATCCAAAACCTACCATATATATCCTAGAATTTGGAATCGATTGATCCAGTTCTCAAATTCTCAATTTTACCTTGAAATCATACTCACCTTATTGATCATGACAATAAATCATGTATAGGATAAATTGGATGAACTTCATAAGTTATCAAATTGGAAGTTAATTCTAACAACTAATGTTCTTTACGACCTTGGGAAATGAACTTATGTTTCATAATTTATGATTTGTTATCAAATTTCCCGTTTCCTCTCTTTCTCATCCGATGCTTTTTTCCTCCCTCAAATCACAAAGACCAGGAATTATGGCAGACATGAACGACACTCATCCATCTTATTCTGCTTTTGCTTTTGTCTCTCTCTCTCTGCTTCTTCTTTTCTTTTTTTTTTTTTGTAATGACATGAAATGTTCCTTTCTTCCATACATGCTAGAGATCTTTCACTTAATCAGGCCAAAGCCCACAAAAATAATAATTGAAAAGGAAAAAAAAAATTGATTGTAGAATACATAAGAAATTTCAAACATACTGAAATCGAGAGCTCAAATTACATTTTTATTTCCTTCATTCTCTATGCTACCGTAACCGTTATCTAATTCTGAGGCAAGCTTTAGATCCATTTATTGCGATCTGACATATACTGAATCAATATAATTCCCGCGCTCCAGTGTTTATAATTGACACGCATAAGCAATACTAAGATGCTTTTAGCAAAATAAATAAATAAAACAAACAAATCTGAGATCTCAAAATATTAGATTACTAATTGGGATATCAACATCTCAAATAGGCAATAGTAGTTATGGTACTCATTAACAAACTAATTAAGGAAATTTTACATTTTTTAATTGATTAATTGCCTTCATGCCATGTATAATCGATATCTTAAAAATCGAATTTTTTCAAATAAAACATGCTCAACTATTATCAAATGGGCATTTGTCATTAAAACTCTAATACTTACGGCACTTACTTTTTTCCTCGAGCTCTATCGCAACTTCTATTTTCCTTTTTCCTTTTTTGAGGTAAGCGATAAAAACTTAAATCGGTTCTGAAACGATTGTACTGTATCTACTAAACTTATGGAAGTGGACATCCACTAGATGAGCATAACTTCTAGACAAGGTAACTTGACATAAGGCTGAACTCCCATGCACTGGATTTGTCCCCAGTTTCAGAAATATTCTTCTACCGACAAGGTTTCCAAAACTTGGGCCGTCGGGTTTTGCAGGGAGAAGACAACCATGGGTTTGGACTGCTCTGCAACTCTCTTGCCTCTCTTCAAAGTTATCAGCGACAGCTCTTTCAACTTGTCTCCGTCTCTCTTCACCATCAATCTGATAAGTAACTATCAATCGCAGTTTTTTTCTCTCTGGAAAAAGTAAAAGGAAAGACGTTGCTCGACACTTCGAGCATGAAAAATGGCTCATCGTCCAGAGGGCTTTCACTCAAAAGTGTTGGATTCGTAACCTTCGGTTCAGTAGACTGGCAGCAATTATTTGCGGGACAGTGTCGTTTACAGGACGACCACGCCGGCTAGCTATCGGAAACGATCATGCGGAGTAATTATTCTTTAGAATGCGATCCGAGAGAGGTTGCTTTCACGCCTCTCCTAAAAAAAGAGCCCCTCTTCATTATTGATGGCTTATATGATCCGTGCAACACGGGAAACTATCGTAGATACAAGACTCCATTAATTTCACGAGAAAATAATCATAAACAATTATATTAGGTGATTGAATAATTTTATCATTGGATTTAAGAAATGTATATTCAAATTATTTTTTAAAATCGAGTTTTGTCTTTTTTTTATTAAGCCCATCAAAAATTCTAAACTAGGTATATTTATAATAAATTTATACTAAATTAATTTTTTTACCACAAAAAATCTCGAATTTGTTTATTTATATCAAATTTACCCTTTGCTAATTTTTATTAAAATGGATAAAATACCACAAAACCATAAAAATAAGGAATAAAACCTCAAACTGGTTGTCCAAAATAGAAACTAATAAAATGTAAATTTATCATAAATATATCAATTTGGAGTTTTTAGTAGTCAAAAATTAATTTATGATAAAATTTTCATAAATATACCAATTTAAAGTTTTTCCTAATGTATATTTTTTTATCATCAAATTTCGTCATGATAAATTGAATATTTTCTCTTTCTCTAGGTGTTCATGACAAGGAATCCCTCTACAGGATAACTAGGATGAGTTTCAGAAGTTATCAGGAAATTATTTCTCACGGTGATTATTTCTCACAGTGACCGTGAGGAAACGGACTTTTGTTCCCCAATTTACTGCCGATTTTGCCCACAAATTTCCCGTTCCCTCCCTTTCCCCTGGCAAGTTGTACGTATCCGTATAGACACGGCGGAGTCGCGGTATATAAATATACTTTCTCATCTGATGCTTTCTTTTCTTTCTCGAAGCAAAAAGGCCAGGAATTATGGCAGACGCGAACAGCACTCTGTCCGTCTTCTTCTGCTCCTTCTTCTTCTTCTCTCTCCCTTCTTCATTTCTCCTTTTCTATTCTTTTTTTTTTTTTGGCAAATGATATGAAATGTTCCTTTCTTTTCTACCCATGTTAGAGAGTTTTCTCTTAAACAGGTCAAATCCCACAAAACTAATATTTGACAAGGAGAAAATTGACCGTAGAATTCATAAGAAAATTCAAACCATAGTGAAATCGAGAGCTCCAGTTACATCCTTATTTCCTCCATTCTCCATGCTACTGTAGATGTTATCTAATTCTGAGAGGACCCCATCATGTTTTAGATCCATTTATCGCAGGCGGGCATGCACTGGATCGATATAGTTCCCTTGTTCCACTGTTATAATGCAGTCATAAACAATACTTAGATGCTTCTGGCAATAAAAATAATAAAAATAAACAGATCTCACATCTCAAATTTTAAGTTACTACTGGGGACGTCAACATCTCAAACAGGCAATAGTACCTAGGGATCACTAATTAACAAACCAATTAAGGAGATTTTACAATTTTTAATTCGTTGATTGGTCTTGTGTCATGCACAATCAATATCTTAGAATTTGAATTTTTCCAAATAAAACATACTCAACAATTATCACGTGGGCATTCATTATTAAAATTCTAATACTTATGGCACTTTCTTTTTTGTTTGAGCTTGATCACAACTTATATTATTTTTCCCCTTTTTTGAGCTAAGTGATAAAAACAAGAATCGATTCTCAAATGGTTGTACTGTATCTATTAAACTTATAGAAGTTTGTCTATTATTTCAAAAAACTAATAGAAGTTGACATCCACTAGATGAGCATAGCTTTTAGATTAGGCAACTTGATATTGTGTTGAACTCACCTCCTCTGGACTTGTCCCCAATTTCAGAAATATTCTTCTACTGACAAGGTTTCTGAAAATATGGGTGTCGGGTTTGCAGGAAGAAGACAGCCACCATGGTTTGCACTGCTCTGGAACTCTCTTTGCCTGGTGCGCCACAGCTGGTTTTACAATCATTCAAAATCTTACATTAGATTCCGTTCATGATGCAAATACCTTGAACACAACTTAAGTTTCACCCACGACACTAGCAGAAATTCCGTCTTATGGAATGATTACATAATGATGGCATATAATCAAATTCTTAACACTACCTGTGAAGGCAAACTTTTTATGATGATATAGGGAACGAAAATTGCATTATTTGAAATGAAGTTTTTAGTCAAAGATTGTGGGTTGCAAAAGGACAATATCGTGACCTATCCCACGACCCTATAAAAGCACGCGCCAAGTTCACATCTTCTGGATCCGTGCCTCACCGTAGGGATGACCTTTTTGTCACCATCCAAATAGCTTTTATAGACCAAGGGGCATTTCTTAAGGGGCCAAAGAAAAAAGATGAAGAAAGACGCAGGACACATTTCCCCTCAGGGTGAGACTTTTTAGAAGGGAGAACAGAAAAGAAAAGAAAAGGGACAATTTGGCTCCAAAAAGAAGAAAGAGATATTATTCGAACAGCTTTTGGATGTTGGTATTTTGACTCCGGCACAATGTCTGGCGTGGGAACTTGAAACACCGTTCGACCAAAAAAAAAAAACTTGGAACGCCTACTTATGTTGAAGATGAAAATGGCACATAAAGGGATAGCTTTTGCACTTATTGGTCTTTCTTGCGACTCATAAAAGATCCAACTTACGCTAATTGCTGTAGGCTTCCCATGTATATGCAGGAGCATTAGAGAAATTTTAGTGGGAATGGGACTTTCCCATCAAGTCCTGATTTGCCCCCTTAAAAAAATAAGCATTATCTCTGACTAGCCCTGATTCTTCCGGATCTCCATATGTCCTTGAAAAACCATCGGCCAAATTTGTGTGTGAGCAAATCGTTCCCCTTTCAACGTAAATAGACATCGATGTTTGTTTGCATGAAAAAGTTAACCGGGTCATCAATATAAATAAGCATGTGGATAGAGGTCATCCATATAAAAACCGTGGGTCACTGTTGATGACTGCGGGAATTATTGTCGATATTAATATGCATCAATGACCATAAGTTGTATTGTGGACACAAATTAGCGCATTGTTGACAATTATTATGACTAAGTTTGTTGATAAGGATATGGATTAAAAGGGATTGCACGATTATCGAGTGTGACACCAAGCGAAGAGCAAATATCTTGAAAGCACCAAAACTCAGTCATGACATTAAAACCACTAATAGGAAAACAATTAAGTCCCATGAAACGTGGGTAAAGAAATGGAGTTAACTCAGTAGCAAAGTGCAAGAGATTGAGGCACGAGTTTTAGGGAACAACTGCCTAGAGATGAGATCATGTTGATGTGAAAGTATGGAACCAAAGTTGTTAGAAACATGGAAGCATGGCTAAAACTACAGAAAAATACATTGTGAACACTATAGATACCAGTATTTATCCACTAAAGAACCTTGCCTACAAACAAATAAATATGTCATCTTTCAATTTTTGCATTGTAGTTATAGTTTTCAAATTCGCATTGTCGATTAAATTTTGGTATTTATCTTTATTGTAATTCATGAATGTATCATCATTGATTAATTTCAATGTTGCATTTCTTAGACTTTGCTGTCGATTAAATTTCAGCACAATTTATGTAGATTTAGTTTCATTTAAAATAGAGTTATCGATCCCCTTAAGTATCTAGGATATTTCCTGTTTGAAATCACTATAAACTTCATCTCATTTAATAAAACTCTAAAAATTATTTTTAATAAAAGGTATTCCATTGCGGAATTGAATTCTTGCCAAACCATGGTATAAAAAATGGTATTTCGTATTAGCTTGCGACGAAATGAACTGGGTTGTGATATGCAGAATCGAAAGTACGGTAGATGTCCTCGGTCGAGGAACCCCCTGTTTATTTAGACATTTTCTTGAAAGGAGGGAGGGAGAGAGACAGTCAACCTGTTCTAACACAGCACATGTTCCTATGTTCTCCCACATGGTGTGGTCAAACTGACAACTGCACCCCCCAGAGGGAGAGAGAATTCCTTAATAAACCAGGTCGCGCAATGGTTCTTAACAATAGAATTGAAATGACCCCAACACGTGAAGTAGATATTCAAATCAGATGCATGAATAATCTGATCTTGGACCTTACTAATTTCATCAATGCAGACTCTTCCCCTGTATTGGACATACAGATGTGACAGAGCGCAGATTAAACAATAGCAAACCCTAAACCGACCACGATGAGAAGTTTATCAAAGTTTGTTCCCTTAAGTTGGAGCCCATTTACTGATTCGAGAAAACTTGCGATCCATGATCATCTGGACCACTAAATTAAGTATTTCAAACTCTATCCATACATAACATCAAATTACATGGTGAAATGGCATTACATTGGATAGAAGCAATAGAACATAGAATAACTCATGTCACAAGTGATCGGTAAAAAATTAGCTCATAGGTTGAGGTTAATTATGAACATGGTGGCTCGAAATTTATGCTTCTTTTGCCAGCTTAACTAAAAAGCTTGTTTTCGACCAAAAAATAAATAAAAAACTAAAAAGCCTGTCCATTGATCAAGTGTATTTAATGATCCATTTAATTTGTTTTGACATATTTTATGTAATATAAATTTAGTGGTCAATACTTACTTTGACCCATATCCATCCATACCTGACGTCAAAACGGGAGAATTGAGTTTTCAACAAAAAAACAATTACGGAAATGATTACCTATTTAACTTGTTTTGACATATTTGTATGTAATATAAATTTAGTGGTTAATACTTACTTTGACCCATATCCATCCATACTTGACCTGACATATATTAATGAACTACTTCCATATTTAACATAATATAAGAAAACTCCTACCTAAATTGAGGTAAGAATGTGGCATGAATGAGGGTGAGAAGAGTAAAGAAAGAAACAAAGAAGTGGATTTGGTGTGTGTATAGTTGTGAATCAATTTAATACTCATTAATATAGACTAAACATTATGAACCCATTTAATTCCAATTTACTAAATATAACTAAGTCATATAATGACTAAACCTATCAAATAAATGCCGTTAAGAAATGGATTAGTTAAGAATAATGCGGAATAGAAGAAAATTAAAATATATAGTAAGAGCCCATTTTATTAGTTTAGACAAAAGAAATAAAAGAAATCAAATCAAGATCTATATAATGAAAAAATATATAAAAAATAAAAAATATCATAAATATCTCTAAAAGATATTTTAATATCTTAATATTGCTAACATGATTTGTGATCTATTTAAACGAGTATAGTATTTACTAATACCGTGGTCCACCGATGTAAAATATTAATATTCGATTGCAAAAAAGTAACTCCGAGAAAAAGCATGAGTTGAACCGGAGCAACCCTACATCGTGGGACTGAATTTTTGGGTCAGTAATAATGGCAGGGATGTCTTTATGAATTTTTGATGAGTCTTGCTGGAGCTTAGCCTCCATGGCTTCAGTGCGTGCCCCCACGAGATTACAGTGAAAAAACATACGAAGTTCATCATAATTTAGACATTGTAATAATTGCGTGGGACCATGCCAGACCAACCGATCCATGTAATTGGGCCACCCCAGCTTTGAATTCCTGTGACCCGACCCATCCTCATCCTTAGCGATCTCTCTCTCCTCTCAAGATTTTATAAAATAATAACATAAATAATCTCTAATATAATTTATAAAATTTTGATTTACTTAATATAATTATTGAATTATAGTTCAATGTGTAATATAATTATTTAACTTTTTAATTTATTCAATATGATTTATAAGTTTTAGATACATATTTAATTTAATCCTTTATTATTTAAATGTGAAAGATAATATTGAACAATTTTATATAATTTAAAAAAAAAAAAAAATTTAAATTTTAATTTATTTAATATGATTTATAAATTTTGGATACATATTTATTTAATCCTTTATTAATTTAAGTTTAAGAGTAATATTGAACAATTTTATATAATTTAAAAATTAAATTAAATATGTATAAAAAATTTAAAGATGATACTAAATATATCCAAATTTTAGGCAGTTCGGGAATTATTTTTGTCTTCTTCCCCGACCTTCCCTCTCTAGCTGAGCGCGTTTCGCTTTTTCCGAGTGTTGGGCTAACCTCGACATGATGACTTTAACAAATTATTATTATTATTATTATTATTATTGTTATTGTTATTTAAATTTGGCTCCTTCCAACCAAAGCCATATCGGTTTTTGTGAGTTGTTTATTGCTCGTTTATTGCTCATTACAGCTGAATCCACCACCGCCTCTCTCTCTCTCTTCCCCCTCCCTTCTCTCTCTCACAAGCTCCACATAAATTGTCCAGAATTGCAGAGAAATCTGAAACGAAGAGAGAGAGAGGAGAGAGGAAGAGGAAGAAAAGGGCAGGGGTTAATGCTCTGCACCAACCGCCTTACTCTTTCTTAAAACCTCTCAAACCTCTCACTCTTCTGAGCTCACTACTTCACTTACACCCACACACTCGCTCTCTGTATTAGAAGGAAAGGATGAGTAAACAAGATCTCATGAAGATGCAGGTAAACCCTGTTGGCCCCTTTTCTTGATTTTTTGAGTTGATTGGCATGAAACCAAGTTCGTGTCTTGTCGGTTCTTTTGCTGTGTTCTTGGTTCTTGATTACGACTGCAGAAGTTTTTTAAGATCTTTCTCTCCCCGTGTTCTTGAGATTATTCTGAAATGTTCTAACTTCGTCTCTGTTTTGGGGGGATTTGCTTGCAGACGTGTGTTCTCAGAGTGAACATACACTGTGAAGGATGCAAGCAGAAGGTCAGAAAACTGCTGAAGAAGACCGAGGGTACGTACCTACTCCCCGTTGCTTTTGGTTTCTTTTTCTCTGTCCATTCGGTGATTTTTTTTTTTTTTAATTTTGAAATACTTTTAGTTGGATTTTTTTGGTTGATGTGAAAGTCTGTTGACTTCTTCTGGGGAATTAATGGTTTTTTTTGTCTGTTTGAATTTTAGGAGTGTACTCTGCTAACATAGATGCAGAGCAAGGCAAGGTAACAGTGTTCGGTCCCGTAGATCCGTACACGCTCATCACGAAGCTTGAGAAATCAGGGAAACATGCGGAGCTCTGGGGTGGATCAGGAGGACACAAGAACGGCAACAACAACAACAACACCACCAGTTCAACCAAAACCTTCTCAATCTCAACCAACAATTCAAGAACTTGCAGATGGAGAATGTCAAAGGAGGTAAAGACAACAAGTCTCAAAAGGGTAATCATGGAAAAGACCAGCAAAAGGGAGGAAATATGCAACAGCAGCTGGCTCAGCTGCAGCTGGAGCAGTTCATGAAGGGTGGTGCTAAAGATCTGAAGCTGCCAGCTAAGGGACAGAAGACTGTCAAGTTCAACTTGCCTGAGGATGATTTTGGGGGAAGTGAGGATGATTTTGATGATGAATTTGACGATGAGTTTGGCGACGAGCTTGATGAATTCGACGATGAGGAGTTTGAGGAGGAGTTTGGCCATGGTAATCACCATGTTGTCTCTAAGCAAACCAAGATGGGTGGTGGGGGTAGTGCGCATGGACATCAAGGGGCTAAAGGGAAAGGCGATAAAAAAGGTGACGGCGGCAAGGGGGGCAAGGGGGGCAAGGGGGGCAAAGGCGACAGCAAAACCGCCAAGAAGGGCAGCGGCTTCGACTTACAAGGGTTGATGAAGATGTTTGGTGGTGGTGGTGGTGGGAAAAAGGGTAAAGAGGGAAAGAAAAATGATGGTAAAAACGGTGGCAAGAACAAAGGAGGAGGTGGTGGTGGTAAAAATGGAGGCAAAAATGGTGGTGACTTTCAAGGATATGGTGGCAAGGATGTATTCAATGAAGGGTCCGGCAAGAAGAACAAGGGTGGCAATCACGGCGGCGGCGGCGGCGGCGGCAATGGAGGTGGTGGTGGCGGTAAAAAGGGGGGAGGAGGAGGAGGAGGAGGCGGCAAGGGTGATGGGGCCTTCCCAACGAATATGATGCAACCTGGATTCCTCCAAGATGTGAACGTCCCTAATCATGGCATGGCCAGAGGTGGTGGTGGCTTTGGGGGCCCAATGGGGCCCATGGGCCCAATGGGCCAGATGGGCAATTACCCAATGGGCCAGATGGGCCCCATGCCAGCGGTGCAAGGACTGCCGATGAACGGCGGGTACTATCAAGGGGTGGGCCCGGGGAACCCGTACAGCCAGCAGCAGCAGCAGCAGTACATGGCCATGATGATGCAACGACAGGCCCAGGCCCAGGCCCAAGCCCAACATGCACAGGGCAACAACATGTTCCAGCCGATGATGTACGCGCGGCCGCAAGCACCGATGGGTTACGTCCCGCCGATGCCGCCCCCGGCTTCGGACCCTTACGTCCACATGTTCAGTGACGAGAACACCGACAGCTGCAGCATCATGTAAATTAGTGGCTGATGCTAGTGCAGCTTATATGTAGTGCTTCTTTAGGATTTAAATTTTGTTGGGTAGGTTTTGTGTCCGACTTATGAAGGTAAGTCTTTTGGTTGAAATGAGAGTGCAAGGTCTTGAAAAGTGCCATATAGCTGATGTACTAATTAAGAATCCTCATCAATCTCTCTGATTTCGGCTTTCAGTTTCGTGACACTATTTTCGTTCAAGATTACATATCGATTCTTCGAGTATCATTGGCTGTCCGCCGTTGGATGAAGTCTTAAAAGAGTATTAGCTCTAAACGATTTGGACGATACGCAAGCATTTTTAGTGGGGGATTAACTTTTGTTTTGGTGGGGATTAAGTTAGGAGGGAGGTGGGACAACGACCATCTTGGCTTTTGATCTTTGAAGGGTCGCTTTTAGTTTTTTGGAAGGTGTTAGACAGCTGTGGAAAAAGGTCGCAATGCAATGCGACAAGGCTGGTTTTGACAGATATCGGAACGTGGATAATTCAGTGGCAAACAAACCAACGCACCAGAAGTCATAATCAAGAAAACCATGAACTCCTCAAAAGCATCGCCGACCAAGCAAGACGCAAGTGTAAATTCACATTGATGGGTATCAATTGCGAATTCGTCCGCAATTGATGGTGTGACAAGTTGACCGTTCATTACATATCAACGAAGAAAATCCTCGTGATTCAACATTTCGCGATGACACAGGGAACACCTGGTTTTAATGGACATGCACTATGCGACACTTAGTCTGGAAAAAGCAGGAAAGCTAGTTGACGACGTGACAAACGAACCTATCATAAACTAGTCAAGAAGTTCATCGATTACTCCATCAAAGCATCGTCGACTAAGCAAGACACGAGCGCAAATTCACACCAATAGATTATCAAGTGCGAATTCGTCGGCAGTTGATGGCGTCAGAAGTTGAATGTTCATTGCATCTTGACTAAGAAGATCCTGGCAATTCGACGAACGCCGCGATGGCACGGGGAGTGCTTCCCGGTGGATGCCGGTTGTAATGGACCTAGCACTACGCAGCACTTTGATTGCGGAAAAAGCCCGAAAGCTAAACGACGACGGTCTAGCTTTTTCCTTAACACATAGGGCCAAAGAAACGTGGCAGTACTATTGATGGAATCGAAGGTACTAATGGTGGGGCTGGAGTTAGGTTCGTAGCTCGATAATTGGAAGTGCCTTTATTGAATTATTTAAGGTTTCTACCTTTCTGAACAAAGATGTTATTGAACTGTCCACTTGCAATTTCTTCTTTTGGCCCCATCGACTTAGATATTATTTCCACAAGGCCCCACCACTTTCTTGAAACCCTAATAAAAATGGGTATGGGAAATTTAACCATGACCAGATTTAACAAGTTAAATATAAAGTGTTGGGCTTCTTTTTTCTTTATTTATGTTGATGTAAATTGATACAATTTGCAAGCACCACTGGATCCACTAGGGGGACCTCCATCTGCTTACCGTTTAGAAGCGTTGTTATATGCTTTATTGTTAGAAAATACAAAGTAAAAATAAAAAAATTCCCTAATGAAAGTCGGTGTTATTAAAACTTATCGCGAAGCTCGGAGACTTTATTAGGCTAAATCATTTGTTGCCTTGTGATTGATACTGCTTTCTCTAAGAGAGAGATTTTTAGGTAAGATGCTGAAGTCTATGTGAAGGCACCACCTCTTGAGCTTTAACTAATAAATAAAGAGCACGAACTGTTGTAAAGTCGGAAAGGTGTTGCTTTTGAAGGTCAATCAAAGTGAAGCCCTTAAGCCTAAACATGCATATCATGCAAAAGCTGGTGAAAAAAAACCTTCCTAATGGGGAGGCCAAAACTTGAACCTCTTGACGATCTAATTGGCACTTTCACTGAAAAGTACAAGCAGTTGAGTTATGGACAAACTCAATGTTATTGATTTTTCCTTTTAGCTCGATATCCGACGTGGGACTACATATTTCATAACGCCAATCACATGTGTACTTGACATTCTCTCTACCACATGTGAGTCTCTACCATATTGGGCTAGTTTCCCCTCAATCAAAATACGATTTCTTCTACATCAACAAGTTTCAACTTGAATCTCCAATCATCGTCAACCGATGCGGACATGCCTTTCACCTATGATCTCCTCTTGGGCCAACCCGCGATTGTAAATTGCATTCGGCAATCACGAAGATTAACAAGATTCCTTGTTGACTTTAGAATAGTGAAACAAATTTAGGGCCCATTGGCCCTAAAACCACTTTCTTCGGGGACACTGTATTTGCTAAATGGGCTAGACCCATGAGTTGAGCCTATGATTCTGCAGTGTGTTCATCTCACTAGAAGAACCCTTTCTAGCAGAAAAGTCTTGTGAAATTCAAAGACACATAATACACACAACACAGGAAAGATAGAGAGAATGGGTTTAGGATTTTCTACACCTACAACCTTAATTCTGATTCCAAGTGAGTTGTGTTTGCTCTTAGAGAGTGGTACCGCATGCTTTCTGATTTTAAAGTTTGTGGGTTTGGCTTCAGGGAGGAGCTTGTGCCTTTGGGGATCATGCTGGATTGGTCTCTTGTGCTCTTGATTGAAATTGACTAGTGGATTCGCGCAATCCCGGCGTCGTTACTCTTGTTAAATCCTCTCTCATTGCTTCCATTATGTATTATTGTTTGGTGGTGGTTGCGTCAGTTGATTGTGTTGATGTCGCACGTAGGACTGTAAGGAGTTTTAGTTCATTGCATACAGGTACGGTAGTAGAAAAGTCTAGCAGAGGGCAATCAAAAATACCTTGAAGCTTTGGTCTTATTCACCACCCTAATGCAGAATTCATATGCAGTAGGAATTGGAAAGGCGGTTGTATAGTACGGAATGTATAAGATAAGAAGGAAGCGAAATACTGTAAATGTCTTGCAAGATCTACTGGCTGACGAGATATCCGAGTTAGCTTCATGATCCTGCGTCTGGAGAGTGTGTGCTTGCACTTGGACAATCTCAGCGGCTCGATATCTAGGACTGTTGGGGACAAGGACTCATGGCAACTTGGAACGAGCTTGTTGTATCATTGCCACGAAGCGTTGATAAATCTCGAAGGACCTTGTTAACTAAGATGTTAGGGAGAATGGCCTTGCGGCCATAACTTGAATCCGGAACTGAAGCGAAGAGTCAGAATTGAGTACCACATTTATGATGATCTAGAGCACCAAAAACATCTCAAATACAAACTTATTCATGGCACTTGCAGTTGCGGGAGGAAACTACTGTAGCTCCGCATCTCTCACCGGCATTCGAAAACATGCATCGATAAGCCATGACGACAAAAGCTGGCAAGATAAACGTATGCAGCTCTAAAAGGTCGATCGGCGTTTCGGGTTTTTCTCTAAAAGCTCAGCTAAGCCCTAACCACAGAAGAAGTCCTAAGCTTCCGTCCATCCTGACGGGGAGGGGAACCCCGTGACAAAGCGTAGAGCTGTTGCGGAGCTCTCAATAGACATGTTCTTGATCCTGACGATTCGTGGCTGGATCCCTTGTTGGCCGATCCGATTCTGCAAGTTCTACTTCGCCTAGATACCCTCTTCCTTGCTGGTTGCCGGCCAACGTACAAGGTATCGCTGGGTTGGCCGCACGCCGATCTCTCTCCAGAGCGTGCCTAATCAGCGCGAGTTCTAACGACAACAGAGGGGTTATCTTCTTTGCTCTATATGCCGCTGACCATCCGACGGAGAGGAAAGTACTTTGTCGGAGTGATATCGATCAGGATAAACCGGAAACCTGTCCCATTGAACGCATCTCTACTAGGTAATAACGTTTAGTCAAACTTGAAATTTCAATAATTTTCCCCTTTTTTACGAATAGAAAGCTGACTTTAGATAGATAAATCCCGAGCCGATAGATACCACGTTAATCCAATGGAATATGTAAGACATGAGTCTAAACCGATATGAGTGTTCAAAACATGGAATTGTTTGCACTTGATGGTGTGATAATTAAATATATATCACGTTACACCTAATTCACACGAACAAATCATATCCTTAACCATTAAATCAACCTCATAAGATTATCAAATTCCAAGAAAATTTTGTTCTCAATACCAAAATCGAAACTCAAATTATGAAATTTTTGTTCTCTAGCATTTATTTTCTTATCAGTCATGCCTTTCTAACACAAGTGCATGTTTCGGCAGGCAATGGACGAACAAGGATCAGCAGCACAACACCGTACACGATTTTGGAGCACTCCATTTTCGCCTCCGTGACTCGATTCTTCACTAGCGAGCTCTCGGAGATAGCGCCGGAACCGATCCCGCTGTTCCCGGCATGTTACGAGCGATCGAGGTTCCCGAGCACCCGGGTCGGTCCCAGAGTCCGATCATCAAATTCGTGACGCGAGGTTAAGACACCGTCTGGATGATCTTCGGCGCGAACTCCGTGGTCGAGGCGTGCCCGGCGACGCTCTGCCTGGCATTTGTCGACAGGGGGTCGCGGCCCAAAGGCCCGATTGTGATCGGAGCGCATCGGTTTTAAGATGGTCTCCTGCAGTTCGACGTAGCGAGGACGAGGTTGGGGTCCAGCTGGTCGCGGCTGCTGCCCCGGACGAGTTGTGCCAACTCCAACTTTACTAGCATTGCCCCACAAACGGACTGATTGCACAAATGATGAAATGAATGCACCATGTCTAGATCAAAGGGTATGGCATGCCTAAACTTAGGAAATAAAGCGAATGGCTCGATTTGGTTGAAATGCTCGCATGTATAAATTTATCACCTAAGAAGGATTGAGAAATAGGTAGATGTATACATATATATTCTGAGTTTTTTCGCAACATAGTATACATCAAATCCCAATGAGCGAGCTATATATACTTAGAGAATATAAACTGATTAGTAGTGAAATATCATCTTACTTTGATTCGAACATAGCATCTCTTGCCAAAGAGACGAATGTTGCAACTATTAAACCATCGATTTAATTGAAAAAATGAGATTGATAATATGTCATGTTCGGAAATTGAGTCTTACCAAATGAAGTGAAACAATTAACTTACCATTGATTTTCAACAAAATTATTAGTTTGCCATTTTCTGGCGGTCGACATTTCGGGCCCTTCTTTCTTGGAGAGCATATCGTTGCCCGAAGACGAAATGATCAAACAAATCAACAAATATATACAGCAAAACATGGTCGCCCTGACCCTTCTTTTTATGAAAGGAAAACGCTTTGTCTTCCGAAGAAGATGGTCCGAATGTGCACCGCACCACTGACAACGGTTGATTGCCCTTGATCTTTTGACAAAATTGCAAACTTGCCATTATGAAGCGGTGGGCCCGTTTTCGGCCCTTCTTTCTTGGAGAAGAGACCCGTAAAAATAAGTCATAAATCAATCTTTTAGCCCATATTTAATGGATTGAATTGTTCATCGCAAAATTGAATAATATGAGTTAAATGAGTTTACAACTGATTTCATAACTCTCTTTTGCCTTTACTCGACGATGATCTACTCACTCATTCCACACTCTCATCTCAATTTGTGAAATTGGATTAAACATGACACTATATTAACAATATGAATTTAGTTGGATAAGTGTTGAGTTGGGTATAAGATTATTATAAAAAATGTATCAAAATAGATGAAAAGTCAATTTGAGCCGGACCAATTTTGATTAACCCCTTTAATAATTCTAATGAAGACTAGTTATCATCATCACTCAAGAGTCCAAGACCAAGGACGATTTTTTCTTGTTAACATCCAATGAGCAAATTTCTCATTTCTACTGTTAGAACCGATTGGATCAAGAAGCTCTGCGTGGACATTGGAGCCTCGTTTCTTGACTGCAACTGTCCATCGTCTCTTCCGACGAGTAGGTGACACCAAGAAACAGCGACTAACGCCCAGAAAAGAATGGCGATGGCTCCGGAGTATGGCGCTTTCGTGAGCAAATTCGTGCTCGAGCCTCCCTCCCCGTCTCCCTCGCTTCCCTTGGCCGGCCTCACCTTCGCCGTCAAGGACATGTGAGCGATTCCTACTGCTTCCTCCGCTGTCGCTCGACCGTGACACGACACGGTTCACTGTAGTCTCTGTTTCTCTCTCGAAAAGACCAGCTTTGGTTTCTGGGTGTTCAGTTTTCCTTCTTTTCGATCAAGTGGGAAGATGATGATCTTAAGTCGTGTGTTTTTGCCGCCCGTTTGCGTTGTTTGGTCAGTAAGTAGTCGTCAACTTCGGATTACTCAGTGAAGTATCGATCTCTGTCATGAAATAGCGAAGACCCAATGAGAAGATACTCACATACCAGGTGATCAGCTGACATGAGCGGCGAAGGAAGGAGAAAGGAGGGGGGGGGGGGGAGGTGGTCGTTTTCAGTACCATGTTGTCGTTAAATGTCACGCGCCATGCTGATCGATGACGAGCTGTTTAATGCTCGCCGCATTTTCTTCCTATAAGTTCTCGAAAGAAATACAGAGCATCGAGCATAGACGGCTCGGGTAAAGCTTACTGCATATGCCCAACTGACTTGTGGCTGGAAAGTTTCTTTTCATCGATATGTTTTCGTTTTGTAAATGTCGGATTTTCACCCTTGGTCTAGTGAGTGACTGTTGGTAGTTTACACTTATGACTGAATTAAAGGGAGAGATCTAACTATTACCGTGTGTTCCTCACGATGGCAGCACTACTCGTACACGCATCTTCTGTGAAAAGGCATGAAATTTTAAATTGATTCTTGCTGCTATGTGTAGTTGGACATTTCTGAGACCGAAGTTTGTATCGGTTTTTTCATACGGAATACTACATGCAGCTTTGACGTTGAAGGACATGTGACTGGGTTTGGAAATCCTGATTGGGCAAGGACTCACGCACCTGCGTCTTCCACAGCTCCAGCTGTTTTGAATGTGTTGAAAGCGGGTGCTACATGTGTTGGAAAAACTGTCATGGATGAAATGGCATACAGGTTAGTGTCTGTGAAATTAGCTCGTAAATTCAGAGTCTTGTTGCAATTTAAAAACACAACTCAAACTCGAGAATTGTGGCTCACTGTCAAGTTTAGAGAGCATGCAATGGATCAGGGATAGGGTAGGTATATACTTGTACTTAGCCTTAGCATGCAGAGAGAATTGGGGATGGGCCAGACTAATTGCATGGCTGGAGCTACCAAAGACTCTGTACCGGCTCCACTACTTTAGACAACCTGCAATGCAGTCATATTTCAGATAGTCTTCCCAAGATAAGATTATAGAGTTCTGAATCTTGGAACGATGTCTCTCACCTTGCCAATGAAAGAGGCATCATGATTTGAGAACTTTCTTTTCCGTATTGTGTTTTAAACTCGAGAATTGTGGCTCACTGTCAAGTTTAGAGAGCATGCAATGGATCAGGGATAGGGTAGGTATATACTTGTACTTAGCCTTAGCATGCAGAGAGAATTGGGGATGGGCCAGACTAATTGCATGGCTGGAGCTACCAAAGACTCTGTACCGGCTCCACTACTTTAGACAACCTGCAATGCAGTCATATTTCAGATAGTCTTCCCAAGATAAGATTATAGAGTTCTGAATCTTGGAACGATGTCTCTCACCTTGCCAATGAAAGAGGCATCATGATTTGAGAACTTTCTTTTCCGTATTGTGTTTTGAACTTGGAATGGTTAGCTTAAGATAGGAATGCTTACCAAGGAAAAGATGGGATAAAGGCACCACATACAATAGTACAACAAGGTTTACTTTGAGGAATTCTAGCTTGAGAATATAATTTCCAAGGTAGTCTCTTCCTTTTTACATAGCGTGAAAAGGAAGTTCTACTTTAGAGAGAGGAATACAATCCGCTGAAATGATTATTTTTATGGTGGCAGCTTAACTGGAGAGAATAAACATTACGGCACACCAAGGAACCCATGTGCACCCGATTGTGTGCCTGGAGGATCTTCCAGTGGATCTGCTGTTGCAGTAGGAGCAATGCTTGTCGATTTCTCCCTAGGTGAAGCACTACATCCTGTAATTACTCCGAAATTTTCTCAGTTTATCCTTCTGAATGAAGCTAAAAGTGCTGCACCGTTGCAGGAAGCGACACTGGAGGAAGTGTAAGAGTTCCCGCATCTAATTGTGGGATTCTCGGATTTCGACCTTCACATAATGCCATTAGCACTGTTGGAGTCATTCCAATGGCACAAAGTTTGGATACAGTAGGTAAGCATTCTGTTTTTTTAATGGCGTTGAGCTTTTGATGAAAATATTCATTGGTTTCGGCTTCTTAAAGGAGGAAAGGTGAGTGAAAGACTTAGGTTCCTTATTTTATTTCTAACATTACTGGTGTTTCTTTATACAAATGAAATATTGGGCAGCTGAAAGAAATATCTTGCACTTTCATGTGCCTCCTTGAAACAGATTGTCCCCTTTCTCCTAGGTTTTGTACTGCACTGTAATTCCATCTTTAAGTATTCTGCAAATGATAACACAGCAGCCAACTGGCTGGTTCACCCTTCTTCTTTGTTTTGTTTTTTTCCATTATGTCATGTACTTATGCAAGTTTTCTGCACTTCTGTGAGTATTCACATTAAACTCGTTCATGACTAGTGTGAATTTATTTAGTTGGCTTCCTTTCTTGTTTCCTCCCATTGTAAGCTAGTAAATGAATATTTGTTTTCTAATTGTCTTTCTTTACTGTCTTATCTAGGTTGGTTTGCTAGGGAACCGAGCATCTTGAAGCAGGTCGGTCGTGTTCTTCTCGAGTTGCCTGATGCAGATCCAAATAGACCTAGTCAGATCATTATTGCAACGGATTGTTTCCAGCTTTTAAACATTCCAAGTGAGCGACTGACTCAAGCTCTTGTAAGATCAGTGGAGAAATTATTCGGAGGTAAGAAGATGAGAGCATTCAGTAAATGATACAGTTCAAATTGTACATGCAGTCCTGAAGCACAGAATGTGGAAGGAATTGATCATTACAGATGGAAGTGAACTGGACTGAAATTGGATAATCTCTCAATTCATATATATCCAATCCCTAACTAGTTTTTCTTTTTGTATCTGATGCTCCTTAATGTGAATCAATGCAGGTGCTATAATTAAGCATGCTGTCCTTGGGGACTACATCAGAGACAGCATTCCGGCCTTGAGTTCTTTCCTGTGTCAAATAAAAGAGGATCAAGTAGACAGCATACCATCTTTGGCAGCTCTTTCTAGTGCAAGGCGGTTGCTTCAGAGGTGGTGATGTGTATCTGAACCCTTGTTGGATTTTATTTCAGTTGATCATTGTGTGGGATATTGAAGAGAACCACTATCTAGAGAAGGATTCTGATTAACCTTGAATCATAGGTATGAGTTCAAGAATCATCACAAGGATTGGGTCTCTGCTGTCAAGCCCGATTTGGACCCAATAATATCAGAACGGGTCAGGCAAGCCCTCGAGCTGACTGAAGAAAATATTGATATCTGTTGGTCAGTGAAGAAAGAATTACATTCTGCTCTTACTTCACTACTCGGGGTATGTCCCTCTCTTGCCATCTAGCATGCCTCTGAGTTCGTAGTTGTCTTCTGTCACAGTTCTTGGCTTCTTGCTATGCTTGACATTATGCTCTGGATTTCCCAAAAGAAACGCAATTGACTAAAATAACCAGAGGAATTATCAAAGGATACTGTTTTTATTTAACAATCTTGAGCAGTCTATATCATAAAAGAAGAATGAGGTGCTATTGCCTTTGTTACAGGATTTCGGTGTCCTTGCAATCCCCACGGTTCCTGGGCCTCCGCCAAAGCTACAAACAGATGCATCCTCTGTGGATATCATCGATGAAAAGGCATTGAATTTGCTTTCCATTGCCGGTTTATCGGGATTCTGTCAGGTTGTGCAATCGTCTCTCACTATGCATCCTTAAAAGTGTCACACCCCTGTTTCAATTTAATATACTGCCTCTCTGCAATCTAAGGATTAAGTGTCTGCAATTCGCATTTACAGGTAAGCATACCGATGGGGCTGCATGATAATTTGCCTATCTCGATATCCTTGCTGGCGAAAAACGGTGCCGATGGGTTCCTGCTAGACCTCGTCGAGACACTGTATGAGTCTCTTAGGGAGCAAGCTGCTATTGTAGAGAAATCAGTTTGACGTATGTACGCCTCATCCATTTCCCGAGATCTTCTAGCTATATTTACAGGCCGATATAATTGTACTTATGCTGTGTGCGGTCGAATGTAGCGTGGACTCTGTGATCTTCGTAAGGCTGTGCTGCTGAGAAAATAAAGTTCTGTATATGGGGCAGTGCTTGTTGGACATCACATTGGCATCATGTGTCCTCGGATGATGATTCTCTAATGGTCATGAAACATCAAATGATAGCAAAATCAAAGTTGATTGTCTTAGTTGATTGTCTTAGGAATAGCATCATCTTCAGAGATCAGCCTCTTTCGGTCCCGACCATGAAGAATCATCTTTTCAAAGTGGTCCGAGACAAGACTATCACATTTAAGAACGTTGAAGATAATTTGAGGAACAAAAGGTTGCAACGAAGTTGGGGTATTGATCTGATCATTTCTCCGGGGTCCCATAGCCTTGTCTAAGTCTCTTCAATTTGGAGCTGTGGGCTACTTTTCTCCTTGGTTGTCGCTTTTTGCTTGAATGCCGGTTGTCTATGCCGTGATTGTCTTTGGCGTTGTGTTGTAGGGTGTGTGCCGCGTGTCCATGGCTTTTACATCACAACATCCTTCCACTTCTTTTGATCTTCTCATTTGGAGTGCAAGTTTTGAAACTGTGATTTTGTGTACTTTTGGCCTCTCCTCAATATATTTACTACCTTTCACCAAAAAAAAGAAAAAGAAAAGTTCATTGTCTTAGTAGAAAAATAAAAAAATTCAAGCTCAGTAATCTCAATAAATCATCTTGAAATTGCACGACCTTTCTTATTAATGACAAAGCGTGCTAATAAATAAAAGTGTACCGATTTTTAAGGTTTTGTTTGTTTCATTGAAATTGAATAATTTGAAAAATATTTTCCTGTAAATAAAGGTGTATCGACTTAAAAGTATACCCTTATGTCCACATGTTCAGCGGTGAGAACAAAGACAGTTGCAGCATCATGTAAAGAAAAGGTCTCAAGGCTGCTACACTCAACGATAAAGGGAAGGTACCACATGATAGGGGGATAAAGGGTAGTTAAATTACTCCGAATGAACGGTTGCATTAAGGTTATATCTTTATATAAGAAACCTTGCTGCTATGCTAAAAAAGCAACAATTGAAGTTGTCAGATTACATGTTCT
Organism: Eucalyptus fibrosa; assembly: GCA_017140475.1. NCBI lineage: Eukaryota > Viridiplantae > Streptophyta > Magnoliopsida > Myrtales > Myrtaceae > Eucalyptus > Eucalyptus fibrosa. Next base: position 60,311,945 of record CM029507.1, on the reverse strand, counting down.
TCAATTATAAAAAATTCATTTAATATAGTGTAGTGCTCTTTTAAGATTTCAATTTTGTTGGGTAGGTTTTGTACCTTTCTATACGTTATATAGTCTGAGTTTTTTGTAACATAGTATACATCAAATCCCAATGAGTGAGCCATATATATTTAGAGAATATAAATTGATCGGTGGGGAAATTATCATCTTACTTCGATTCGAACATAGTGTCTCTTGCCAAAGAGACGAATGTTGCAACTACTAAACCATTGATTCAATTGGAGAATGACATTGATAATATGTTGTGTTCGGAAATTGAGTCTTACGAAATGAAGTGGAACAATTAACTTATCATTGATTTTCAACAAAATTATAAGTTTGCCATTTTCTGGTGGTCGACATGTTTTCGGCCCCCTTCTTTCTTGGAGAGCATATCATTGCCCCAAGATGAAATAATCAGACAAATCAACAAATATATACAACAAAACATGGTCGCCCTTCTTCGCTTCCACTAGAGGATAGGCGATGGCTTATTAGCATCACTCTAGTTTGATAATTGGCATCCCATGAGTCATTTGAATTTATTTTTCACCAGATTCCCTCATCTATAGCTCCGGTCTCTCTAGGCAGGCTTTGGTTGTTGATCTCTTCTCTGTGGATGGACGGGATATCAAATCAGAGATTGAGTCTTGGGATTCACCGCTTCCCTCTTTGTCTGGAATCCAAGATCAGTTCTATTGGAGGGAGGACTCGGCGGGCTTGTTCTCGGTGGCCTCAGATCAGTTTTGCTAGAGTCAATTGGCATTGTTTCATTTGAGGTAATGCCATCCTGCCTTAATACCAACTGAACCTGTGGCTCATCACAAAGCGGAGGTTGCATACATAGTCTCCTCTCATGTCTTATGGTAGGATTGATGTCGCTTCCTACCCTTTTTGCAACGAGGTGCTTGATTCTATTGATCATCTCTTTTTTGGTTGCCGCATTACTTTGAGTATTGCTTTCTTTTGGGCTACTAGATGCAATCTTCCCTGGACCAATAGGACTTGAGAGGAGACTCTTAGTTGGGCCATTACCTTGCTCTCCGGCAAGGAGTTTTACAAATGTGTTGCTCGTAATTCCTTTGGGGCACTTTGCCACATCATCTGGAAGAACATGAACAATATTCTTTTTAAGGGGAGTCGCTGTCTATTTCGGCCATGAAGAAGTATCTCCTCAAGGTCGTCAAAGACAAGGCTCTTACCTTCAAGAATGTTGAGGACTATGCTAGGAACAAGAGGATGCAACGCTCGTGGGATGTGGACCCCATTATCTTCTCTTCCACTGATCGTAGTCCGATTGGGTAGGCATCTCGTTGGTTGCTAGGTTGCTTTTGCCAAGCATTGTTTGTCGTTGGCCTTCTTTTGGTTGTTTTGTTGTTGACGCTTGGCTTTTTTCGCGGCTTCTTTCCACTCATAACGAGCATGTTTATCTTAAGTGCAAGTTTTTAGAATTGTGTTGCTTGTACATTTTGACCTCCCCATTATATTGCTTACTTTTACCAAAAAATGGTTGCCTTGACCCTTCTTCTTATGAAAGGAAAACGCTTTGTCTTCCGAAGAAGATGGTCCGAATGTGCCTCGCAGCACTCACAACAGTTGATTGCCCTTGATCTTTTGACAAAATTGCAAACTTGCCATTATCAAGCAGTCACCGGTCAACCCGTTTTCGGCCCTTCTTTCTTAGAAAATAGATCCATCAAAATGAGTCACGAATCAATCTTTTAGCCCATATTTAATGGATTGAATTGTTATTTGCATTAGATTCATTATACGTTGCAAAATTAAATAATATGAGTTAAATGCGTTTACACCTTATTTAAATTTAAACCACTTTCTTGACTCTCTCTTGCCCTCACTCGGTGATGACTTGCTCACTCGTTCCGTGGTCCTATCTCAGTTTGTGATATTGGATTAAATATGAAAGTATATTAACACTATAAATTCAGTTGGATAAGTGATGAGCGATGAGTTGGATATAAGATTATAATATATATTTGTATATGGAAATGTATCAAAATAGGTGAAAAGTCAATTTGAGCGGGACCAATTTCGACCCATGCCTTCAATAATTCTAATGAAGACTAGTTATCATCATCACTCAAGAGTCCAAGACCAAATCACCACCACATACACTAACGAAGGACGATTTTTTCTTGTTAACATCCACTGAGCAAATTTCTCATTTCTACTGTTAGAACCGATTGGATCAAGAAGCTGTGCGTGGACATTGGAGCCTCGTTTCTGTACTGCAACTGTCCATCGTCTCTTCCCACGAGTTGGTGACACCAAGAAACAGCGACCAACGCCCAGAAAAAAGATGGCGATGGCTCCGGAGTACGGCGCTTTCGTGAGCAAATTCGTGCTCGAGCCTCCCTCCCCGTCTCCCTCGCTTCCCTTGGCCGGCCTCACCTTCGCCGTCAAGGACATGTGAGCGATTCCTACTGCTTCCTCAGCTGTCGCTCGACCGTGACACGACACGGTTGACTGTAGTCTCTGTTTCTCTCTCGATAAGCCCAGCTTTGGTTTCAGGGTGTTCAGTTTTCCTTCTTTTCGATCAAGTGGGAAGATGATGAACTTAAGTCGTGTGTTTTTGCCGCCCGTTTTGCGTTGTTTGGTCAGTAAGTAGTCGTTAACTTCGGATTACTCAGTGAAGTATCGATCTCTGTCATGAAATAGCGAAGACCCAATGAGAGGATACTCACATACCAGGTGATCAGCTGACATGAGCGGCGAAGGAAGGAGAAAGGAGGGGGGGGGAGGTGGTCGTTTTCAGTACCATGTTGTCGTTAAATGTCACGCGCCATGCTGATCGATGACGAGCTGTTTAATGCTCGCCGCATTTTCTTCCTAAAAGTTCTCGAAAGAAATACAGAGCATCGAGCATAGACGGCTCGGGTAAAGCTTACTGCATATGCCCGATTGACTTGTGGCTGGAAAGTTTCTTTTCATCGATATGTTTTCGTTTTGTAAATGTCGGATTTTCATCCTTGGTCTAGTGAGTGACTGTTGGTAGTTTACACTTATGACTGAATTAAAGGGAGAGATCTAACTATTACCGTGTGTTCCTCACGATGGCAGCACTACTCGTACATGCATATTCTGTGAAAAGGCATGAAATTTTAAATTGATTCTTGCTGCTATGTGTAGTTGGACATTTCTGAGACCGAAGTTTGTATCGGTTTTTTCATACGGAATACTACATGCAGCTTCGACGTTGAAGGACATGTGACTGGGTTTGGAAATCCTGATTGGGCAAGGACTCACGCACCTGCATCTTCCACAGCTCCAGCTGTTTTGAATGTGCTGAAAGCGGGCGCTACATGTGTTGGAAAAACTGTCATGGATGAAATGGCATACAGGTTAGTGTCTGCGAAATTAGCTCGTAAATTCAGAGTCTTGTTGCAATTTAAAAACACAACTCAAACTCGAGAATTGTGGCTTACTGTCAAGTTTAGAGAGCATGCAATGAATCAAGGATGGGGTAGGTATATACTTCTACTTAGCCTTAGCATGCAGAGGGAATCGGTGATGAGCTAGACTAATTGACAACCTGCAATGCAGTCATATTTCAGATAGTCTTCCCAAGATCAGATTATAGAGTTCTGAATCTTGGAACGACGTCTCTCACCTTGCCAATGAAGGAGGTATCATGATTTGAGAACTTTCTTTTCCGTATTGTGTTTTGAACTTGGAATGGTTAGCTTAAGATAGGAATGCTTACCAAGGAAAAAATGGGATAAAGGCACCACATACAATAGTACAACAAGGTTGACTTTGAGGAATTCTAGCTTGAGAATATAATTTCCAAGGTAGTCTCTTCCTTCTTAAATAGCGTGAAAAGGAAGTTCTACTTTAGAGAGAGGAATACAATCCACTGAAATGATTATTTTTATGGTGGCAGCTTAACTGGGGAGAATAAACATTACGGCACACCAAGGAACCCATGTGCACCCGATTGTGTGCCTGGAGGATCTTCCAGTGGATCTGCTGTTGCAGTAGGAGCAATGCTTGTCGATTTCTCCCTAGGTGAAGCACTTCATTCTGTAATTACTCTGAAATTTTCTCAGTTTATCCTTCTGAATGAAGCTAAAAGTGCTGCACCATTGCAGGAAGCGACACTGGAGGAAGTGTAAGAGTTCCCGCATCTCATTGTGGGATTCTCGGATTTCGGCCTTCACATGATGCCGTTAGCACTGTTGGAGTCATTCCAATGGCACAAAGTTTGGATACAGTAGGTAAGCATTCTGTTTTTTTAATGGCCTCGAGCTTTTGATGAAAATAGTCATTGGTTTCAGCTTCTTAAAGGAGGAAAGTTCAGTGAAACACTTAGGTTCCTTATTTTATTTCTAACATTAGTGGTGTTTTTTTATCCAAATGAAATATTGGGCGGCTGAAAGAAATATCTTGCACTTTCAATGTGGTGAAATGTGTGCCTCCTTGAAACAGATTGTCCCCTTTCTCCTAGGTTTTGTACTGCACTGTAATTCCATCTTTAAGTATTCTACAAATGATAACACAGCAGCCAACTGGCTGGTTCACCCTTCTTCCGGGTTTAGTTTTTTCCGTTATGTCATGTACTTATGCAAGTTTTCTGCACTTCTGTGAGTATTCACGTTAAACTCGTTCACAACCAGTGTGAATTTATTTAGTTGGCTTCTTTTCTTGTTTCCTCCCATTGTAAGCTAGTAAATGAATACTTGTTTACTAATTGTCTTTCTTTACTGTCTTATCTAGGTTGGTTTGCTAGGGAACCGACCATCTTGAAGCAGGTTGGTCGTGTTCTTCTCGAGTTGCCTGATGCAGATCCAAATAGGCCTAGTCAGATCATTATTCCAACGGATTGTTTCCAGCTTTTAAACATTCCAAGTGAGCGACTGACTCAAGCTCTTGTAAGATCAGTGGAGAAATTATTTGGAGGTAAGAAGATGAGAGCATTCAGTAAATGATTTAGCTCAAATCGTACATGCAGTCCTGAAGCACAGTAATGTGGAAGGAATTGATCATTACAGATAAAGCGAACTGGACTGAAATTGGATAATCTCTCAATTCATATATATCCAATCCCTAACTAGTTTTTCTTTTTGTATCTGATGCTCCTTAATGCGAATCAATGCAGGTGCTATAATTAAGCGTGCTGTCCTTGGGGACTACATCAGAGACAGCGTTCCGGCCTTGAGTTCTTTCCTGTGTCAAATAAATGAGGATCAAGTAGACAGCATACCATCTTTGGCAGCTCTTTCTAGTGCAAGGCAGTTGCTTCTGAGGTGGTGATGTGTACCTGAACCCTTGTCGGATTTTATTTCAGTTGATCATTGTGTGGGATATTGAAGAGAACCACTATCTAGAGAAGGATTCTGATTAACCTTGAATGATAGGTATGAGTTCAAGAATAATCACAAGGATTGGGTCTCGGCTGTCAAACCTGATTTGGACCCAATAATATCAGAACGGGTCAGGCAAGCCCTCGAGATGACTGAAGAAAATATTGATATCTGTTGGTCAGTAAAGAAAGAATTACATTCTGCTCTTACGTCACTACTCGGGGTATGTCCCTCTCTCGTCATCTCGCATGCCTTTGAGTTCGTAGTTGTCTTCTGTCACTGTTCTTGGCTTCTTGCTATGTTTGACATTATGTTCTGGATTTCCCAAAAGAAATGCAATTGACTAAAATAACCAGGGGAATCATCAAAGGATACTGTTTTTATCTAACTCTCTCGAGCAATCTAAATCATAAAAGAAGAATGAGGTGGTATTGCCTTTGTTACAGGATTTCGGTATCCTTGCACTCCCCACGGTTCCTGGGCCTCCGCCAAAGCTACAGACAGATGCATCCTCTGTGGATATCATCGATGAAAAGGCATTGAATTTGCTTTCCATTGCCGGTTTATCGGGATTCTGTCAGGTTGTGCAATCGTCTCTCACTATGCATCCTTAAAACTGTCACACCCCTGTTTCAATTTAATTTACTGCCTCTCTGCAATCTAGGAATAACTGTCTGCAATTCGCATTTACAGGTAAGCATACCAATGGGGCTGCATGATAATTTGCCTATCTCGATATCCTTGTTGGCAAAAAACGGTGCCGATGGGTTCCTGCTAGACCTCGTTGAGACACTGTATGAGCCTCTTAAGGAGCAAGCTGCTATTGTAGAGAAATCAGTTTGACGTATGTACGCCTCATCCTTTTCCCGAGATGCTTCTAGCTATATTTACAGGCCGATATCCTTGTACTTATGCTGTGTGCGGTCGAATGTAGCGTGGACTCTGTGATCTTCGTTAAGGCTGTGTTGCTGAGAAAATAAAGTTCTGTATATCATACAGCCCACTTGTTTATGCTGAGCGTGGCGAGGGAGATGATGGAAGTTCTAAAGGGGGAGGTTGGAATCCGGATTCTAATGGTGGGATGAGGTCTGCCTAAGGTCGTGAAACCTCGCCATTTTCGGATTGGATTGTGCAATCGTGACAGACCGCCACGTGGGTCGCTAAACCTTATCCGTCTTTCTTTCTTAACCTATTTTTATTTTCCTTTTTAATCATTGTAAGGGTCCCTTTGAAAGGCTTACATTAGATGGGGCAGTGCTGGTTGGACATCACATCGGCATCATGTTTCCTCGGATGATGATTCTCTAATAGTCAAGAAACATCAAATGATAGCAAAATCAAAGTTCATTGTCTTAGGAATAGCATCATCTTCAGAGATCAGCCTCTTTTGGTCCCGACCATGAAAAATTATCTTTTCAAAGTGGTCCGAGACAAGGCTATGACCTTTAGGAACGTTGAAAATAATTTTAGGAATAGAAGGTTGCAACGAAGTTGAGGTATTGATCAGATCATTTTCTCTGGGGACTCATAGTCTTGTCGGAGTCTCTTCGATTTGGAACTGTAGGCTACTCTTCTCCCTGGTTGTCACTTTTTGCTTGAATGTCGATTGTCTATGCTGTGCTTGTCTTTGGCGTTGCATTGTAGGGTGTGTGTCGCGTATCCGTGGCTTTTACATCACGTCATCCTTCCACTCCTTTTGATCTTCTCATTTGGGGTGCAAGTTTTGAAGCCATGATTTTGTGTACTTTTAGCATCTCCTCAATATATTTATTACCTTTCACTAAAAAAAAAAAAACTCATTGTCTTAGTAGAAAAAAAAAATTCAAGCTTAGTAATCTCAATAAGTTGTCTTGAAACTGCACAACCTTTCTTATTAATGACAAAGCGTGCTAATAAATAAAAGTGTACCGATTTTTAAGGTTTTGTTTGTTTCATGGAAATTGAATAATTTGAAAAATATTTTCTTGTAAATAAAGTTGTATCGACTTAAAAGTATACCCTTATGTCCACATGTTCAGTGGCGAGAACATAGGCAGTTGTGGCATCATGTAAAGATAAGGTCTCAAGGCAGCTACACTCAACGATAAAGGAAAATGGGTAGTTAAATTACTCCGAATGAACGGCTGCATTAAGGTTATATCTTTATATAAGAAACCTTGCTGCTAAGCTAAAAAAGCAACAATTGAAGTTGTCAGATTACATGTTCTTCAATTATAAAAAATTCATTTAATACAGTGTAGTGCTCTTTTAGGATTTCAATTTTGTTGGGTAGGTTTTGTACCTTTCTATACGTTATATAGTCTGAGTTTTTTTTTTGCAACATAGTATACATCAAATCCCGATGAGTGAGCCATATATATTTAGAGAATATAAACTTATCGGTGGTGAAATATCATCTTACTTCGATTCGAACATAGCATCTCTTGCCAAAGAGATGAATGTTGCAACTACTAAACCATTGATTCAATTGAAGAATGAGATTAATAATATGTCGTGTTCGGAAATTGAGTCTTACGAAATGAAGTGGAACAATTAACCATTGATTTTCGACAAAATTATAAGTTTGCCATTTTCTGGCGGTCGACATGTTTTCGGCCCCCTTCTTTCTTGGAAAGCATATCATTGCCCCAAGATGAAATAATCAGACAAATCAATAAATATATACAGCAAAACATGGTCGCCCTTCTTCGCTTCCACTAGAGGATAGGCGATGGCTTATCAACGTCGCTCTGGTTTGATAATTGGCATCCAAGGGGTCTTTTGAATTTATTTTTCACGGATTCCCTCATCTATAGCTTCGGTCTCTCTAGGCAGGCTTTGGTTGCTGATCTCTTCTCTATGGATGGATGGGATATCAGATCAGAGATTGAGTCTTGGGGTTCACCGCTTCCCTCCTTGTCTGGAATCCAAGATCGGTTCTGTTGGAGGGAGGACTCGACGGGCTTGTTCTTGGTGGCCTCAGATCGATTCTAATAGAGTCAATTGGCATTGTTTCGTTTGAGGTAATGCCATCTTGCCTTAATACCAACTAAACCCGTGGCTCATCACAAAGCGGAGGTTGCATACACAGTCTCTTATCATGTCTTATGGTAGGATTGATGTCATTTCCTGCCCTTTTTGCAATGAGGTTCTTGATTCTATTGATCATCTCATTTTTGGTTGCCGCATTACTTCGAGTATTGCCTTCTTTTGGGCTACTAGATGCAATCTTCCCTAGACCAACAGGATTTGGGAGGAGACTCTTAATCGGGCCATTACCTTGCTCTCTAGCAAGGAGTTTTACAAATGTGTTGCCCGTTTTTTCTTTGGGGCACTTTGTCACATCATTTGAAAGAACATGAACAATATTCTTTTCAAGGGGGAGTCATTGTCTATTTCGACCATGAAGAAGCATCTCCTCGAGGTTGTCAAAGACAAGGCTCTTACCTTCAAGAATGTTGAGGACTATGCTAGGAACAGGAGGATGCAACGCTTGTGGGATGTGGACCCCATTATCTTCTCTTCCACTGATCATAGTCCGATTAGGTAGGCATCTCGTTGGTTGCTAGATTGCTTTTGCCAAGCGTTGTTTGTCATTGGCCTTCTTTTGGTTGTTTTGTTGTTGCCGCTTCGCTTTTTTCGCGACTTCCTTCCACTTATAATGAGCATGTTCATCTTGAGTGCAAATTTTTGAAACTATGTTGCTTGTACATTTTGACCTCCCCATTATATTGCTTACTTTGACCAAAAAAAAAAAAAAACATGATTGCCTTGACCCATCTTCTTATGAAAGGAAAACGCTTGTCTTCCGAAGAAGATGGTCTGAATGTGCCTCGCACCACTCACAACGGTTGATTGCCCTTGATCTTTTGACAAAATTGCAAACTTGCCATTATGAGGCGGTCGCTGGTGACCCGTTTTTGGCCCTTCTTTCTTAGAAAATAGATCCATCAAAATGAGTCACGAATCAATCTTTTAGTCCATATTTAATGGATTGAATTGTTATTTGTGTTAGATTCATTACACGTTGCAAAATTAAATAATATGAGTTAAATGTGTTTACACATTATTTAAATTTAACCCACTTTCATGACTCTCTCTTGCCCTCGATAATGACTTGCTCATTTGTTCTGTGGTCCTATCTCAGTTTGTGAAATTGGATTAAATATGAAAGTATATTAACACTATGAATTTAGTTGGATAAGTGACCGGTGATGAGTTGGATATAGGATTATTATATATATTTGTATATGAAAATGTATCAAAATAGTTGAAAAGTCAATTTGAGCTGGACCAATTTCGACCCATGCCTTCAATAATTCTAATGAAGACTAGTTGTCGTCATCACTCAAGAGTCCAAGACCAAATCACCACCACATACACTAACGAAGGACGATTTTTTCTTGTTGACATCCACTGAGCAAATTTCTCATTTCTACTGTTAGAACCGATTGGATCAAGAAGCTCTGCGTGGACATTTTTTTTTTTTTTTGGACGGAAAGAAGCTCTGCGTGGACATTGGAGCCTCGTTTCTGTACTGCAACTGTCCATCGTCTCTTCCCACGAGTTGGTGACACCAAGAAACAGCGACTAACGCCCAGAGAAAAGATGGCGATGGCTCCGGAGTACGGCGCTTTCGTGAGCAAATTCGTGCTCGAGCCTCCCTCCCCGTCTCCCTCGCTTCCCTTGGCCGGCCTCACCTTCGCCGTCAAGGACATGTGAGCGATTCCTACTGCTTCCTTCGCTGTCGCTCGACCGTGACACGACACGGTTCACTGTAGTCTCTGTTTCTCTCGATAAGCCCAGCTTTGGTTTCTGGGTGTTCATTTTTCCTTCTTTTCGATCAAGTGGGAAGATGATGATTTTAAGTCGTGTGTTTTTGCCGCCCGTTTTGCGTTGTTTGGTCAGTAAGTAGTCGTCAACTTCGGATTAGTCAGTGAAGTATCGACCTTTGTCATGAAAAAGCGAAGACCCAATGAGAAGATACTCACATACCAGGTGATCAGCTGACATGAGCGGCGAAGAAAGGAGAAGGGGGGGGGGGGGGGGGGGGGGGGCGCGCGGAGGTGGTCGTTTTCAGTACCATGTTGTCCTTAAATGTCACTCGCCATGTTGATTGATGATGAGGTTTTTAATGCTCGCCGCATTTTCTTCCTAAAAGTTCTCGAAAAAATACAGAGCATCGAGCATAGACGGCTCGGGTAAAGCTTACTGCATATGCTCGATTAACTTGTGGCTGGAAAGTTTCTTTCTATTGATATGTTTTCGTTTTGTAAATGTCGGATTTTCATCCTTGGTCTAGTGATTGAATGTTAGTAGATTACACTTATGACTGAATTAAAGGGAGAGATCTAACTATTACCTTGTGTTCCTCACAATGCCAGCGCCACTCATACATGCATCTTCTGTGAAAAGGCATGAAATTTTAAATTGATTCTTCCTGCTATGTGTAGTTGGCCATTTCTGAGACTGAAGTTTGTATCTTTTTTTCATACGGAATTCTGCGTGCAGCTTGGACATTGAAGGACATGTGACTGGGTTTGGAAATCCTGATTGGGCGAAGACTCACGCGCCTGCATCTTCCACAGCTCCAGCTGTTTTGAATGTGTTGAAAGCGGGTGCTACATGCGTTGGAAAAACTGTCATGGATGAAATGGCATACAGGTTAGTGTCTGCGAAATTGGCTTGTAAATTCGAAGTCTTGCTACGATTGGAAAACACAACTCAAACTCGAGAATTGTGGCTTACTGTCAAGTTTAGAGAGCATGCAATGAATCAAGGATAGGGTAGGTATATACTTGTACTTAGCCTTAGCATGCAGAGAGAATCGGGCATGAGCTAGACTAATTGCATGGCTAGAGCTACCAAAGACTCTGTACCAGCTCTACTACTTTAGGCAACCTGCGATGCAGTCATATTTCATATAGTCTTCCCAAGATCAGATTATAGAGTTCTGAATCTTGGAACGAAGCCTCTCGCCTTGCCAGTGAAGGAGGCATCATGATTTGAAAACTTTCTTTTCTGTATTTTGTTTTGAACTTGGAATGGTTAGCTTAAGATAGGAATGCTTACCAAGGAAAAGATGGGATAAATGCATCACATACAATAGTGCACCAAGGTCGACTTTGAGGAATTCTACCTTGAGAATTTACCAGGGTAGTCTCTTCCTTCTTAAATAGCTTGAACAGGAAGTTCTGCTTTAAAGAGAGGAATATAATCCACTGAAATGATTATTCTTATGGTGGCAGCATAATTGGGGAGAATAAACATTACGGCACACCAAGGAACCCATGTGCACCCGATTGTGTGCCTGGAGGATCTTCCAGTGGATCTGCTGTTGCAGTAGGAGCAATGCTTGTCGATTTCTCCCTAGGTGAAGCACTTCATCCTGGAATTACTCTGAAATTTTCTCAGTTTATCCTTCTGAATAAAGCTAAAAGTGCTGCACCATTGCAGGAAGCGACACTGGAGGAAGTGTAAGAGTTCCTGCATCTTACTGTGGGATTCTCGGATTTCGGCCTTCACATAATGCCGTTAGCACTGTTGGAGTCATTCCAATGGCACAAAGTTTGGATACAGTAGGTGAGCATTCTGTTTTTTCAATGGCCTCGAGCTTGTGATGAAAATAGTCATTGGTTTCAGCTTCTTAAAGAAGGAAAGTTCAGCAAAAGACTTATAGCTTCCTTATTTTATTTCTAACATTAGTGGTTTTTCTTTATAAAAATAATATAATGGGCAGCTGAAAGATATATCTTGCACTTTCGATGTGGTGAAAAGTGTGCCTCCTTGAAACAGATTGTCCCCTTTCTCCTAGGTTTTGTATTGCAATGTAATTTCATCTTTAAGTATTCTGCAAATGATAACACAGCAGCCAACTGGCTGGTTCACCCTTCTTCCTGGTTTTGTTTTTTTAAGTTGTGTCATGTATTCATGCAAGTTTTCTGCACTCCTGTGAGTATTCACGTTAAAATCCTTCATGACTAGTGTGAATTTATTTTGTTGGCTTCTTTTCTTGTTTCCTCCCATTGTAAACTAGCAAATGAATATTTGTTTACTTTGTCTTTGTTTACTGTCTTATCTAGGTTGGTTTGCTAGGGAACCGAGCATCTTGAAGCAGGTCGGTCGTGTTCTTCTCGAGTTGCCTGAAGCAGATCCAAATAGACCTAGTCAGATCATTATTCCAACAGATTGTTTCCAGCTTTTAAACATTCCAAGTGAGCGACTGACTCAAGCTCTTGTAAGATCAGTGGAGAAATTATTTGGAGGTAAGAAGATAAGAGCTTTGAGTAAATGATACAGCTCAAATTGTACATGCAGTCCTGAAGCACAGAAATGTGGAAGGAATTGATCATTACAGATGGAAGTGAACTGGACTGAAATTGGATAATCTCTCAATTCATAAATATCCAATCCCTAACTAGTTTTTCTTTTTGTATCTGATGCTCCTTAATGTGGATCAATGCAGGTGCTATAATTAAGCATGCTGTCCTTGGGGACTACATCAGAGACAGCGTTCCGGCCTTGAGTTCTTTCCTGTGTCAAATAAAAGAGGATCAAGTAGACAGCGTACCAGCTTTGGCAGCTCTTTCTAGTGCAAGGCGGTTGCTTCAGAGGTGGTGATGTGTACCTGAACCCTTGTTGGATTTTATTTCAGTTGATCATTGTGTGGGATATTGAAGAGAACCACTATCTAGAGAAGGATTCTGATTAACCTTGAATCATAGGTATGAGTTCAAGAATCATCACAAGGATTGGGTCTCTGCTGTCAAGCCCGATTTGGACCCAATAATATCAGAACGGGTCAGGCAAGCCCTCGAGCTGACTGAAGAAAATATTGATATCTGTTGGTCAGTGAAGAAAGAATTACATTCTGCTCTTACTTCCCTACTCGGGGTATGTCCCTCCCGTCATCTCGCATGCCTTTGAGTTCGTAGTTGTCTTCTGTCACTGTTCTTGGCTCCTTGCTATGTTAAACATTATGCTCTGGATTTCCCAAAAGAAACTCAATTGACCAAAATAACCAGAGGAATTATCAAAGGATACTGTTTTTATTTAACAATCTCGAGCAGTCTAAATCATAAAAGAAGAATGAGGTGCTATTGAATGAGGTGCTATTGCCTTTGTTACAGGATTTCGGTGTCCTTGCAATCCCCACGGTTCCTGGGCCTCCGCCAAAGCTACAAACAGATGCATCCTCTCTGGACGTCTCCGTTGAAAAGGCATTCAATTTGCTTTCCATTGCTGGTTTATCAGAATTCTGTCAGGTTGTGCAATATTCTCTCACTATGCAACCTTAAAGCCGTCATACCCCTGTTTCAATTTAATCTAATGCCTCTGTGCAATCTAGGATTAAGTGTCTGCAATTCGCATTTACAGGTAAGCATACCGATGGGGCTGCATGATAATTTGCCTATCTCGATATCCTTGCTGGCGAAAAACGGTGCGGATGGGTTCCTGCTAGACCTCGTCGAGACACTGTACGAGTCTCTTAAGGAGCAAGCTGCTATTCTAGAGAAATCAGTTTGACGTATGTACGCCTCATCCTTTTCCCGAGATGCTTCTAGCTTTATTTACAGGCAGATATCCTTGTACTTATGCTGTGTGCGGTCGAATGTAGCTCGGACTCTGATTTTCATAAGGCTGTGTTGCTGAGAAAATAAAGTTCTGTGTATTATACAGCCCACTCGTTTATATTCTGAAAGAATTTGTGGGTGCTTATTGTGACACTTTGAGCATTTTGGCAACCAAGTGCTTGCGCAGTCTGTCATATTGGTAAGGAATAAAGAGTGTCTAACATTTCTTTCTACTTCTTTACGATATAGGCATTCAAACCTTTTGACCCGATGAAACCCATGTGAATCGTCCCTTCATGTGCATCCTTGCTTCCAAAAGATGATTGGGGCATGACCTTAAAATTAATCCGAGCGAAAGGCGTTAAGTACTGTCACATTCAAATCGAAAGTGAATATTCCTTTCTTGGTTGGGTAGCTGGGGGATGACATTGCAAGGGATGGTCTTCGGCGTTTTGATCGTGGTCTAATATCGCATTAATTATGACATAAGCTATAGAGAGAGTAATTTCATGCATGCGCATACATCCGTAAACCTTTTTTTGGCTCGGCATGCTCCTCCCTATCAATGGTTTCTTGTAGCTTGAAACCATATATGGTGTAGGACTGCATATTTCATGACACCAATAACATCTGCACTCGACATTCTCTCAGTCACGTGCGAGTCTCTACCCGACATTCTCTCAGTCACGTGCGAGTCTCTACCATATTAGGCTAGCTCCCCCTCAATCGAAGCACAACATTCTTCTACACCAACAAATCTCAACCCAAATCTCCAATCATCGTCGACCGGTGCATAGTGCATACATGCCTTTCACCTATGTCTCCTCTTGGGCCAAACAGTGATTGCAAATTGCACTCGACAACGGCAAAGACTAACAACATTCTTTATTGAGTTTAGAATGGTGACACATATTTTGGGCCCATTGGCCCTAAAACCACTTTTTTGGGGACATTGTATTTGCTAAATGGGCTAGACCCATGAGTTGAGCCTCAGAGTCTGCAATGTGCTTATCTCACTAGAAGAGCTCTTTTTAGTAGTGACCTTGCGAACTTAGAAAGCACACGACACACAACACAGGACACACAACACAGGACACACAACACGGGAGAGAGAGAGAGAGAGAGAGAGAGAGAGAGAGAGAGAGAGGGGGGTTTAGGATTTTCCACACCTACAACCTAATTCTGGTTCCAAGTGAGTTGTGTTTGCTCTTAGAGAGTGGCACCACATGCTTTCTGATTTTAAAGTTTGGGGCTTTGGCTTCTGGGAGGAGCTTGTGTCTTTGTAGTTCTTGCTGTGGATTGATCTCTTGTGCTCTTGATTGTAGTTGATTAGTGGATCCACGTATATCCCGGCGTAGTTACTCTTTTTGAATCCTTGCTTATTGCTTCCATTGTGTAAATTGTGCTTGGCGATGGTTGCGTCGGTTGCTTGTCTTCGTATCGCCCCTTGGCGTGGAAGGAGTTTAGTTCCTTGCATACAGGTATTGTAGTTGAAAAGTTTAGCAGAGGGCCATAAAAAATACCTCGAAGCTTCGGTCTTATTTCGCCACCCTCACGCAGAATTCGTAGGCGGTAGGAACTGAAAAAAGCAACTCTATAGTACGGAATGTGTAAGATAAGAAGGAAGCGAAATATCGTAAAAGATCTCACAAGATCTACTGGCCGACTCCGAGTTATCTTTATGATCCTGTGTCCGGATAGCGTGCGCTTGCACTCGAACAATCTCATCGGCTCAAAATCTAGGACTGTTGGGGACAAGGAGATAATTAAGCTTATAAGATGTCGTTCTCCACTTCAGCGGGTGCCCTAGTGGATTACGAAGAACTTATTTTGACTCGGAACAAGCTTGTCGGATCGTTGCCACGAAGCATCGGTGAATGTCAAAGGACCTGTTCATTAAGATGTCAGTGAGAACAGCTTTGTGGCCATAACTTCAAACCGGAACTGAAGCAACAGTCATCTTGAACACCATTTCTATGATGATTCAGAGCAACAAAAACATCTCAGACACAACTTATTTATGGCACTTGTAGATGCAAGTGGAAACTCCAGTAGCTCTACATCTCTTACCGTCGATCCAAACATGCATCGGTAAGCCGTGACGACAAGAGCTGGCAAGATAAAACCTATAAACCTCTGAAACGTCAATCCGCATTTTGGGTTTTTCTCTAAAAGCTCCAGCTAAGCCCTAACCACAGAAGAATTCCTAAGCTTCCGTTTTCATCCCCCAAGACCGTCTTCCGCAATACTCGCACAGCATCGCCCGTAACGCATTCCTCAAAAGCTTAGCAACGATGTCAGAACCCACGTTCTTCTGATGAACCCCTTCGTAACCGAAGCCAACGTTCAATATCTGCCCCCCACCTCTTCTGTCTATCTGCTCGTCTCTTTTCTCTCTTCATTTTCAGTTTGAAGCCTCTCTCATGGCGGCCGCTGCAGACTCTCCCCACCATCTCCTCCACCTTCTCCTTCTTATCTTCACCGCTCTCCCTCTCCTCGCTCCCGCTTCGCGCTCCCAAATGACTCCTCCTCCTCCGCCACCTCCGCCCATGATCAACCGATACGTGCTGGCAGTCCACAAAGACAGCGCAACGGGCCTTCACGTGGCCAACGTACTGAAGAGGACCCCCACGAAGCCCATCTTTCACCTCGTGGATCTCGACGGCGGGATGGTGTGGGAGCACTGCGACGAGCAGCGCTACGTCTCGTCGACATTCTACGCTCCTCCTTTCGACGACTACCTCTGCTCCCCCGCCGGCAAGGCCCGGTTCAGCCGCACTTGCTCGGGCCCCGCCACCCCCGGACGGCCCGGTTGCCACAATAACTCCTGCGGCATCTTGGCGGTATGGAACAGCATTCTCTTCAGCAAATCACGCATAAAGAAATAGTAATATCAGTATACGTTTTGACAGGTGAACCCCGTGACGAAGCGTAGAGCCGTTGCGGAGCTCTCGATAGACATGTTCTCGATCCTGACGACTCGCGGCTCGAACCCCGGTCGGCCGATCCGATTCTGCAAGTTCTACTTCGCCTGCGCACCCTCTTCCTTGCTCCGACCTGGGTTGCCGGCCGGCGTCCACGGTGTCGCCGGGCTCGGCCGCACGCCGATCTCCCTCCAGAGCCAGCTCGCCTCGCACTGCGGCTTTCCGCCGATGTTCGCCTTGTGCCTCACCAGCGTGAGTTCCAACGACAACAGAGGGGTCATCTTCTTCGGCGACGGGCCGTACAACATGCTTCCCGGGGTCGATGTCTCGAGCGGATTGCTCTATACGCCGCTGACGTTCCGACGGAGAGGGAAGTACTTCGTCGGAGTGAGATCAATCAGGATAAATTGGAAACCTGTCCCATTGAACACATCTCTACTAGGTAATGACGTTAAGTCAAACTTGAAATTTCAAGTTCTTTTTTTTTTCTTCCAACCAGGAAGCATAGATAAATCCCGAATTGATAGATGTCGCATTAATCCAATGAAATATATAAAACACGAGTCTAAACCTTTATGAATGGCCCAAATATGAAATCGTTTGTACTTAATGATGCGATAATCAAATATATATTATGTTATTTCTAATTCACACACACAAGTTAGATCCTTAACCGCTAAACTAACCTCAGAGATTATCAAATTATGAGAAATTTTGTTCTCAATATCAAAATCAAAACTCGAACTATGAAGATTTTGTACTCTAGCATTTATTTATTTTTATCAGTAACACCTTTCATAATTAAAAGTTCATGTGAGATGTTTCATTCTAACAAGGGCATGTTTTAGCAGGCAATGGACGAACAAGGATCAGCACCACAACGCCGTACACGATTTTGGAGCACTCAATTTTCGTAGCCGTGACTCGATCCTTCACTAGCGAGCTCTCGCAGACACCGCAGGCGGAGCCGATCCCGCCGTTCCCGGCATGCTACGAGCGAGCGAGGTTCCCGGGTACCTGGGTCGGTCCCCGAGTCCCGACCATCGAATTCGTGATGCAAGATGAGGACACCATTTGGCCTATCTTCGGCGTTAACTCCATGGTCGAGGTGCGCCCGGAGACGCTCTGCCTGGCGTTCATCGACGGGGGGTCACGGCCGAAGGACCCAATCGTGATCGGGGCGCATCAGCTTGAAGATAATCTCCTGCAGTTCGACGTGGCGAGGTCGAGATTAGGGTTTAGCTCGTCGCTGCTGGTGCGCCGGACTAGCTGTGCCAACTTCAACTTTACTAGCGTTGCCCCGCAAGGGGAGTGACTGCGTAAAAGATGAAATGATTGCGCTATGTGCAGATGAAAGTGCATTGCATGTCTAAATTTATGAAATAAATTGAATGGCTTAATTTGGTCATAATGCTCGCATGTTTAAATTTATCACTTAAGAATGATCGATGGAACAGATATATCTATATGTTATATATGGGGTCCGAGTTTTTCAATTGTATAGTATATGTCAAATGTTGATAAGCGAACCATTGAATCCATGACTAGATTGAAAGAATATGAACTAATCGACAGTGAAACATCATCCCGATTTAATTTGCCACCATTAAGCCATCAATTGGGTTGAGGGATAAGAATCATGGGTCATGATCTCAAATTGAGCCTACGGATTGAAGGGGATTAGATCAATTATCATTGATTTTCAAAAAAGTTACAAGTTTGCCATTTTTCCTGCGGTCCACATGTTTTCAACCCGTTTTCAATGCTTCTTTCTTGGAAATGGACATATCAAGATAGGTCATAAACCCATTTCTTAATCCGTATTTGATGAGAATAGAAAAGAAAAACCACATTTAATTAGGTGAGTTGTAATATAAATTAGTTATATTGTTATTATTAATGTGTTAGAATGGTTAAGTTTAAATATTATAAGCATTAAATGGATTCATAATTCACCTCTATGACTTTCACTTAATGTTGCACTCTCATCTCAATTTATGTATGAATTTTTAAGTATTTAAGCAATATGGGCCAATTAGATATAGATCATTGTATTAAATTTGTATTGTATGGAAATATGTCAAAATATGTAGATAAGTTAATCTCAGTCAGACTATTTTTAACTAAGAGAAATAATTATGTGATAGTCTTTAATATATTGTAAGTATAATAGTTCATTTTGGATCATAAAAAATCAAATCATAAATAATTGAGAAGCCTTTTGACGGGTTTATCATATAATATACAAAGAGTAAATTTATCATTTTTCTGTCAAAACTGATTGGGTCAAAAATCAAGAACCCCTCCGTGGCCATTGGAGCCTCGTTTCTGTGCTGGAACTATCCGTCCGTCGTCTCTTCCGACGAGGGGGTGATAGCCGGAAACAGCGAACAGCGCCCAGAAAAAAATGGCGATGTCACCGGAGCACGGCGCTTTCATTAGCAAATTTATCCTCAAGCCTCCCTCTCCGTCTCCCTCGCTTCCCCTGGCCGGCCTCACCTTCGCCGTCAAGGACATGTGAGTGATTCCTACTTCGTCCGTCGTCGCTCGACCGCGACCTGGTTTCATTGCAGCGCCTCTGTTTCTCTCTCGATAGCCCCAGCTTTCGTTTCTGGGTGTTCGGTTTTCCTTGTTTTATTCAAGTGGGAAGATGATTCGGGTTGTGGGCTTTCCCCCTTTTGCGTGGTTTGCGAAGATGTGCCTGCTTGGACAAGTGAGTAGTTGTTAGCTTCGGATTACTCGGTGAAGTATCGACCTTTGTCATGAAAAAGCGAAGACCCAATGAGAAGATATTCGCATACCAGGTGATCAGCTGACGCGGGGTTCATTTTCAGCGAATGTGATGGGACCCCATGTTCCGAGCGGTAAAGAAAGAGGGAAGAGGTGGTCGTCTTCAGTGTCATGTTGTCGATAAATGTCACCCGCCATGTTAATTGATGACGACGTGTTTGTGGTCGCCGCATTTTCTTCCTAAAAGTTTTCGGAAAAAGTACAGAGCATCGAGCATAGACATCTCGGGTTAAGCTTGCTGCATATGCCCTGTTGACTTGTACCTGGAAGATTATTTTTATCAATATGGTTTTGTTTTGTAAGTGTCAGGTTTTGATCTTGGTCCAGTGAGAGTGTTAGTACTTTACATTTATCACTGAATTAATGGGAGAGATCTAGTTATTATCGTGTGTTCCTCACAATAGTTGGGCTACCTGTACATGCATCTCCTATTAAGAGGCATGAAATTTTACATTGATTCCTGCTGCCATGCGTGGTTGGACTTTTTCTGAGACTGAAGTTTGTGTCGGTTTTTTCATATGGAATTGTATGTGCAGTTTCGACATTGAAGGACATGTGACTGGGTTCGGAAATCCTGATTGGGTGAGAACTCACGCACCTGCATCTTCCACAGCTCCAGCTGTTTTGAATGTGTTGAAAGCGGGTGCTACATGTGTTGGAAAAACTGTCATGGATGAAATGGCATACAGGTTAGTGTCTGTGAACTTGGCTTATAAACTCAGTCTTGCTGCAATTGAAAAACACAGCTCAAACTTGAGAATTGTGGCTTACTGTCAAGTTTAAAGAGCATGCAATGAATCAAGGATGGGGCAGCTATGTGCTTGTACTTAGCCTTAGCATGGAGAGAGAATCAAGGATGAGCTAGACTAATTGCATGGCTAGAGCTGCCAGAGACTCTGTACCAGCTCTACTACTTTAGACCACCTGCACAGTCGCATTCACATAGTCTTCCGAAGATCAGATTATAGAGTTCTGAATCTTGGAACGAAGTGTCTTGCCTTGCCAGTCAAGGAGGCATCATGATTTAAGAACTTTCTTTTCCATTTTGTGTTTTGAACTTGGAATTTTTAGCTTAAGATAGGAACACTTACCAAGGAAAAGACGGGATAAATGCAACATATACATAGTCTACCGAATTTGACTTTGAGAAATTCTATTTTGAGAATGGAATTTCCAAGTAGTCTCTTCCTTATTATGTAGCTTCCATAAGGAAGTTCTACTTTAAAGTGAGGAATATAATCCACTGAAATGTTTATTTTTGTGGTGGCAGCATAAATGGGGAGAATAAACATTACGGCACGCCAAGAAACCCATGTGCACCTGATCGCGTGCCTGGAGGATCTTCTAGTGGATCTGCTGTTGCAGTAGGAGCAATGCTTGCCGATTTCTCCCTAGGTAAAGCACTCCACATGGAATTACTCTGAAATTTTCTCAGTTTATCCTTCAGAATGAAGCTAAAAGTTCTGCACTGTGCAGGAAGTGACACTGGAGGAAGTGTAAGAGTTCCTGCATCTTATTGTGGGATTCTTGGATTTCGGCCCTCACATAATGCCGTTAGCACTGTTGGAGTCATTCCAATGGCACAAGCTTTTGATACAGTAGGTGAGCATTCTGTTTTTTCATGGCCTCGAGCTTTTGATGAAAATAGTCATTGGTTTCAGTTTCTTATAGAAGGAAAGTTCAGTGAAAAACTTAGGTTCCTTCTTTTATTTCTGACATTAGTGGTGTTCCTTTATAAAAATGACATATTGGGCAGCTGAAAGAAATTTCTAGCACTTTCAATATGGTGAGAAGTGTGCCTCTTTGAAACAGTTTGTCCCCTTTCTCTAAGGTTTTGTATTGCACTGTAATTCCATCTTTAAGTATTCTAAAAGGATAACACAGCAGCCAACTGGCTGCTTCATGCTTCTTCCTGGTTTTGTGTTTTCCGTTATGTCATGTTCTTATGCAAGGTTTCCGCACTCATCGGAGT
Source organism: Eucalyptus fibrosa (assembly GCA_017140475.1). Classification (NCBI taxonomy): domain Eukaryota; kingdom Viridiplantae; phylum Streptophyta; class Magnoliopsida; order Myrtales; family Myrtaceae; genus Eucalyptus; species Eucalyptus fibrosa. Next base: position 60,290,368 of record CM029507.1, on the reverse strand, counting down.
ATTGACATTTAAACTCGTTCATGACGGGTGTGAATTTATTTTTGTTTGCTTCTTTTCTTGTTTCCTCCCATTGTAAACTAGTAAATGAATATTTGTTAACTTTTGTCTTTGTTTACTGTCTTATCTAGGTTGGTTTGCTAGGAGACCGAGCATCTTGAAGCAGGTCGGTCGTGTTCTTCTCGAGTTGCCCAATGCAGATCCAAATAGACCTAGTCAGATCATTATACCAAGAGATTGTTTCCAGCTTTTAGACATTCCCAGTGAGCGACTGACTCAAGCTTTTGTAAGATCAGTGGAGAAACTATTCGGAGGTAAGAAGATAAGAGCATTGAGTGAATGATTTAGCTCAGATTGTACATGCAGTCCTGAAGCACAGTAATGTGGAAGGAATTGATCATTACAGATGGAAGTGAAATGGACTGGAATTGGATAATCTCTCAATTCATATATCTCCATTCCTTTACTGGTTTTTCTTTTTGTATCTAATGTCTCCTTAATGCGAATCAGTGCAGGTGCTATAATTAAGCACACTGTCCTTGGGGACTATGTCAGAGACAACGTTCCGGCCTTGAGTTCTTTCCTATGTCAAATAAATGAGGATCAAGTAGACAACATCCCATCTTTGGCAGCTCTTTCTAGTGCAATGCGGTTGCTTCAGAGGTGGTGATGTGTACCTGAACCCTCATTGGATTTTATTTCAGTCATTCATTGTGTGGGATATTGAAGAGAACCACTATCTATGGAAGGATTCTGATTAACCTTGAATCATAGGTATGAGTTCAAGAATAATCATAAGGATTGGGTGTCTGCTGTTAAACCCGATTTGGGCCCAGGAATATCAGAACGGGTCAGGGAAGCCCTCCAGACGACCGAAGAAAATATTGATATCTGTCAGTCAGTGAAGAAAGAATTACATTCTGCTCTTACTTCCCTACTTGGGGTATGTCCCTCTCTTGTCATCTCGCATGCCTTGAGTTTATAATTGTCTTTTGTCACTGTTCTTGGCTTCTTGCTATGTTTAACATTATGTTCTCAATTTCTCAAAAGAATCGCAATTGATCAAAATAACCAGAGGAATTATCAAAGAATACTCCTCTTTTTTTCATCTCCCGAGCAATTTGAATTTTAGAAGAATAATAAGGTGCTATTGCCTTTGTTGCAGGATTTTGGTATCCTTGCAATCCCCACGGTTCCTGGGCTCCACCAAAGCTGCAAACAGATGCATCCTCTCTGGAAGTTTTCCGTGCTAAGGCATTCAGTTTGCTTTCCATTGCTGGTGTATCGGGATTCTGTCAGGTTGCGCAATCCTCTCTTACTACACAACCTTAAAGCTGTTATACTCCCATTTCAATTAATCTAATGCCCCTATGCAATCTAGCATTAAGTGACTGCAATTCACATTTACAGGTAAGCATACCAATGGGGCTGCATGATAATTTGCCTATCTCGATATCCTTACTGGCAAAACATGGCGCTGATGGGTTCCTGCTAGACTTCGTCGAGACACTGTACGAGTCTCTTAAGGGGCAAGCTGCTATTGCAGAGAAATCAGTTTGACAAATGTATGTCTCGTCATTTTCCTGGGATGCTTCTAGCTATATTTATGGGCCGATACCTTGTACTTGTGCTGCGTGCCTTCAAATGTAGCGTGGACTCTGTGATTTTCATAAGGCTGTTGCTGACAAAATAAAGTTCTGTATATCAGACAGCCCACTTGTTTAGATTCTGAAAGAATTTCTGGGTGCTCATTGTGACTCTTTGAGCATTTTTTGAAACCGAGTGCTTGTGCAATTTGTTTTGGTAAGGAACAAGGACCGTGTTATCGCTTTAGATTCCCCTCTCCCCTGTTCAACCCAGTTCAGTACTGAGTCTAAGCCGAAGAGTTTCATGGTCTTGGACAACCATGTATATATAGGCCTCCATAAAAACTTGCACTCAAGATCATGCCCCATCAAAGGGAAACTTGGCCCAAACACCAGCCCTCTCTCGTCCCTCGGTCCGGCCTCGCCACTTCCAATAAGTCGGGTCGCACCATCACTTCCGTCGCCATTCTCGGAGGACCGCCTCCATTGCCGCCCTCTCGATGCCTATGTGTCCTTTGCAACTGTGAGAGACGAGGTCAGACGTTGGCTTCTTCGGAATGGTGGAGACAAGTGTCTCTACTGTCGAGGTTAGCGACGGCGGTGGAGAGGTGGAGGGGCGGCAAAAGATTATCGGATGGTACAAAGGGCCTACATGTAGAGGCGGTTGCAGGAACGCCTGAGTCTTTGCCTTATTTAGAGGCATAATGACACCGCTAATCCCAGTGTTTCTTGGTAAAACGAAAACATCTACTTGCCTTGAAGCATGACCGGTGAAGTTTCGTGAAATGTTAGGGTCTGTCTAATATTTCTTTCTTCATTTCTTTAGTTATTTCTTTATAGTATAACTGTATAAGGTATTCGACCCTTCTAACTCGATCAATTCTCATGAACGCGCACAAATTATTGCATCACCACGAGCATCGTGAAAAAGCCGCTCCCATAGATGGCGGGGGCGTGACCCTTTTTAGTCAATATGAGCACAAGACATTGCAATTTGAATACTGTATCCAATCGCATCCAAATCGAAAGTCAATATTCCTTCCGCCGTTTTACGGCTAAAGAAGGACATTGCAATTTGCAAGGGATGGCCTCAAGTGCGAAAGTCAAATACCATTCTAAAGTCCCTTTGAAGCTGTCGTGTTTGGACTTCCAGGTGGACTTTCCCTCTATTTGTTGTTTTCGGCGCTTTGGTCATGGTCCAATATCGCATTAATTATAACATAAGCTATAGAGAAGTCGTTTTAAGCATGCGCACGCATCCGAAGACTTTCTTTGGTTCGGTGGCTTCTTGCTAGAATAGGGGCACGGCTAATCAGTGTTTAGCTCGTTAGAGATTGATTTGTGCTGATACGATAGGTTCACTTCACGCTCGATCTCAAAAGTAACATTCCAAACGCGATTAATTCACCTCTCGCAGCAATGTTTCTACGATTAAAGCGAGAAATTTGAACTTAAAGTAGAACGAAAAATGTGGAAAACTGTTCATAAAATTACTAAATCTTTTTGTGCAAATACTAACTCAATCCTAAATTTTTTCAATCGTGATGATTTAATCATAAGCTTTTTGACGATTTGTCAGTTTAGTCGTAAATATTTCACTTGTGTTAATTTAATTCTAAACCTTTGATAGTTTGCTAGTATAATTTTTCAGCAAAATATTTAAATCATAAGTTTTTGATTAAATTGACAAAATCTCATCAAAATGTTTAGAATAAAATTGCATAATTGTTTTTTTTTTTTTTTTTATGATCCAAAGAACCCCGAATTTGTGAAATGACGAAAGAACTCGGGATGATGTTAATGAAGGACCAACTATCCCTACGCCATACTTAAGACATCAAATGTTTCCACTAAATTTTGAACCTCTCATCTTTGAAAAATGATCACTAGAGCTCTTATTCAATGGAGCCATCACGTCCAGTGGTAAGATACAATAAATGTAAGATTAATCAGATAATTATCGCTTTTGAACGAAATAATACAATCCAGATGAAGCCAAAGAAGGGCTCTTCGTTTCGCACGAGGGTGGTGGGTGAGCCGTAGGTAGTTTAATACGATGCGGCCTCGTTTGTAACGATATCAACAAGTGCGATTCGTTTATGAGGCTGACAAGTTTGACTCGGTGGGCAGGTCCACATTCCCTCGCTGGTTTCATTTCGACTTTCTGCAGCTCACGCGCCCGGTGAACGAGAATGACACGGGGTCTTAGTTTTTTTTTTTTTTTTTGGGTCTATTTTTTTTGGTCTTAGTTGACGGGCTGGAAACTCTCTTTTTTCTTTTTTTTTTTTTTTCCTTCCGAGTTCGCGGGAGATGGATCGAAATCGATACGGCTCTGTCGAACGTTATTGGGGTCTCGACCAGGTCCGATGACTCGAATTTGTCCGGAGCCATTTTCCATCGCCGAGTGCGTGCGAAGAAATAAGACCAGAGCGCTAAAAGGGGAGGCCGGAATCCGATTGAGGTCCGATGGAGGCCATGAAATCTGGAGCCAGGGATTGCGCCACCGCCGCCGCCGCCCGTGTCGGTGGTCTCATTGGGGGAGGACCAATGGTGGAGCTGACACCCTTATGGAGATTGGATAGTACGGTCGTGATAGGCCGCCGCAGGGGTCGCAAAACCTCGCTTTCTTCTCTTGCTTACTCTATTTCGGTTTTTTCTTTTCAATCATTGCGAGGGTCCTTTGAAGGGGTTTTCAATAGATGCGGCGGTACTTGGATATTACGTTGGCTTCGCATGTTCCGATTGCAAAAAATAACAATTCAAGCTCAGCAATCTTAATGAGTCGTTTTGAAATCGAGCGATCATAAATATAAAATTTACTCTCTGACCTTTCCTTATGAGTGAAGTGTACCCAACTTTTAATTACCCTATGGCTTCATTAATTTCGCTGAAGATATATGGTTTTGAAGATATTTTCTTAAAAAATAATCGATTGTATTACTTAAAAAATGAGAAAGCAATATCTTCATTACCTACTATAATATTCAAATATAAATTATTATCAATAATGAAAATATTTTTCACAAACTGATCAATTCAAGTAATATATGTATTTTTTTTTATTTATAAATATCTCTTTTCTTGCGAATCAAATAGAGTCTACATGTACACACAAGGGTACATGACATAAACAACAAGCTAATAGAGTAAAAAAATTGCACCTATTTTGAAATATAATTCAAACGGAGAAAATGATAAGTTATATCATGCGATAACATGACCTAATAGTAAGTAAAGTTTAAGGCTCTATTTGGTAACTAGCCATACAATGTTTGATTCTAATTTTTTATTCTCTGGAACAAAAAAAAAAAAAAAAAAAAGAACAAAAATTTGTTTAGTAACTTTATTGTTCTCATGAATAGATTTGGAAGGTTATTAAAAAGTTAAAAAAAAATTGCTTATTTATTCTCGAGTACAATTCCAATATTAAGCCTATTTTCTTCTATTCCTTTTATTCTTCTCCTTCTTCTTTTGGCTTGATGGCCAGCAACTAGCCAAACAAGAGTTGTTGATCTTGTTGGAATGTTGCTAATAGGCGAAACTAAGCTTCGTCGACTGCTGGGGGAGGCTATACCTCATGATGGCCACCACGAGGGCATCATTGCTCGGCCATGGAGGGGCGATCTCACAATGACCCAACAAGGTCAAGTCTTGTTAGAGATCGGTGATGCTCCAACGAGGTAGCCGATTTGGCCGAGGCCAATGATCAACCAAAGGAAAAAGGAGAAGAAGAAAAGGAAAAAAAAAAAGAAGAAGAGAAAAGTATAATAAAATTATTTAAAAAATTTAAATCAAAGAAGAATTTGAAGATTCTACTAAACGTATTTTTATTTTAGGAATAGAAATTTTAAATAGTTGTCAAATACTTCAAATGCTCAAAAAATCATCCAAAAAACATAATAAAAAAAAATTTCTGAGTAAAAATTATTTTCGAAAATGGTATGGTAACCAAATAGGTTTTTAAATACTCTAAAATCTAAAGTATTTCTTCTAAGAAAGGCCAAAAACTTTAAAAAAAGAAGAAGAAAAGGACGTTCAAGAAACGCATTGCCCACGCGGGAGGGGCGCGTGTAGTCGCCACGCAACCAAACAAGCGCGACAAATTTAATGGCCACCAAGTTCGTTTTACTCCGCCGTAGTTCTTCCCACATTCTCTCACATTCACAACACTCTCTCTCTCATCCTCTCTCTCGCGGATCACCAGCGTAGGAGGAGAATCGATCCATACCGATCGAATCGCTTCCGACGAAATCGAGCCCGCCAATCCATCGGCCACCGAGCGAATCGCCGGCGCGGGGAATATGGAGGTGACGGCGAGGCGCCCGGCAAGATCATCCTCTCCGGCGAGCACGCGGTGGTCCACGGAACGACCGCCGTCGCCGCCTCGATCAACCTCTACACCTCCATCACGCTCCGCCTCCCCTTCGCCCTCCGGTACATTTCCCTCCCCGTTGTTCTCCGCCGCTGCTCACGTGCCTGCGCGCCGGCTTTCGTTTCGTGTGAAGTCCGTCCCGAGATAAGTGTCGTCAGGCGTCCGCTTGCCGATTTGAAAATTCGCTGTAGCGTATGGCGAGGTGTAAGTAGCCATGATGAAATTCCTGGAAGGCCTGAGTTAAGCTGAGCTCGATGTGTTTAGTCCTTAGTTGGATGTGTACTCAGTTTCGCACTTAATTCTCAATTTTTATCCAAGTTTTTTTTTTTTTTTTTTTTTTTGCTTGATTTTGGTTGCTCGTCTTTTGAACGCGCTTGGTCGTACCTTTTCGCGGTCACGATTGAAGTCGAGTCGTGGGAATCCTCTCCGGATGATGATCTTGATCGTCTTCTATGGAGAATACATGATCTTTATCCAAGTTCTTTTTTTTTTTTCTTTATTTTAGTTGCTCGTCTTTTGAATGCGCTTCAAGGTCGTACCTTTTCGCGGTCACGATTGGAGTCGAATCGTGGGAATCCTCTCCGGATGATGATCTTGATCGTCTTCTATGGAGAATATATGGGAGGAGGAAAAGGTTTCTAAAGATGAATACTTTAACAATCCCTTCGATTAAGTGAACGGATTTTTACCTGCCATTTTAGATTGGTTGAGAGGATTTGTCTGTGCTCTCTAGTAACCTTGTCTTTGATTTGTTTTGCCATCTGGGTGAGTACTGAATCTTTCCCCAATCTGGTTGACCTTGCTGTGTTCGAACTGGTGCATGAAGCATGTAATGGAGGGCATGCTCTGCACCATAATGTTATGCAATACAATGTGTTTTATACATTGGAATTTTGTTCTATCACTAGATCTTTTATTGGCTTTGGTCACGACATGATATTGTCTTTCTGAGCAGAGACCAATGACACACTTAAACTCCATCTCAAGGACATTGGGTTAGAATTTTCTTGGCCTATTGGTAGAATCAAAGAAGCACTTTCAGAATTAGATGGTATCGACTGTTCAAACCCCACGACATGCTCCGGAAAATTTGCAGAATCAATTTCTTCTCTAGTTGAAGAACAAAACATTCCAGAGGCAAAAATTGCACTTGCATCTGGAGTTTCAGCTTTCCTCTGGCTCTACACCTGTATCCAGGGGTATGTCTCTTTTAATCAGGTTCAGCAATACATTTTGCGCAGTGCATAGTTCTAATCTTTTACTTTCTGTGGGTCAGGTTTAAGCCTGCCACCGTGATTGTCACTTCTGAGCTTCCTCTTGGCTCAGGCTTGGGATCATCTGCCGCAATTTGTGTGGCACTCTCGGCCACTTTTCTTGCTTTCTCCAAATCTGTGAGCTTGGACAAAGGCCATCAAGGATGGCTCGATTTTGAGGAGAATGAACTCGAATTGTTGAATAAATGGGCTTTTGAAGGTGAAAAGATTATTCATGGAAAGCCATCTGGAATCGACAACACTGTGAGCACATATGGTAAGTATCTTGTGCAAGTAAATTGTTACCTTCTATCTAGATTATTGGATTCTATGCTGGCCTTCTAAATTTATTATGATCCTCACCTGTCTTTGCTATGGTTAGATAAACTGGTCCGCATGCTGGCATTCAATGGAAAGATTAACATTAATGTGACTCTAATGTGGTTTGGGAGTCTCTTTTTTTTTTTTTTTTTTTTTTTTTTTTTTTTTTCTAATTGGTATTCTGGCAAAGAAACAAATGGAAGAAAAACTCTTAATAATGTGGACTGTGTCAGAAATTATTTCCTGGTGTATAAACTCCAAGTGGTGGTTGTAAGACTACGTAGATAGAACCACTTCAGCCTTCTCAACTTGAGAAGAAGATATAGAATCAAGAAATGTCAATGCTAGATCTATGAATACAATTGAATGGTTCCTGATCTCGTTTGGCTGTGAATCAGGAGAATGGGTTCTCTCTTTCAATTGGTAAATAGCGTTTTTTAAGTTGTCAAGCTTAACTAGAAAGGGTTATTGTATTGACTGTAAACTTTATTCCGCAGGTAACATGATCAAGTTTAAGTCAGGAAGTTTGACACGCATCAAGTCCGCTGTGCCCCTTAGAATGCTGATTACCAACACAAAAGTGGGGAGAAACACGAAGGCTTTAGTTGCAGGTGTTTCGGAGAGGACCTTGAGACATCCAGAAGCCATGACCTCTGTGTTCAACGCTGTTGATTCTATCAGCAAAGAATTGTCGACTATAATCCAAGAACCCGCTCCTGATGAAATCTCGGTAACAGAGAAGGAAGAGAAAATAGGGGAGTTGATGGAAATGAATCAAGGTTTGCTACAGTGCATGGGGGTCAGCCACGCTTCCATAGAGACAGTCTTGCGGACGACATTAAAGTTCAAATTAACCTCCAAACTAACCGGAGCTGGGGGCGGAGGCTGTGTTCTCACCTTGCTGCCAACCTGTATCCTTTCGCTCGATTCTTTTTCTCTCGATAATGTCATTTGTTTAGTTTTGAGTTTTCACTAAGGTCATGCATGTCATCGTCTTCTTTTAATTGAAGCATCAATTCTCCTCATAAGCATACAAAAGTTTTGAGAGAAGTCATTTCGCGTGCTAGTGTAGGATTTGCATAATTCTTAGCTGATATACTTGCATGAGTTGCATCCCCATGGGGGTGCTTATGAGTGTCAAGAAAGAAGTAGGAGGCAGCACCTGCTCAAGATGGCTTAGGATGCTTTTTATGCAAATGCAATGTAAGTTCCATCCTAGGACAAGAACATGGAAAGACACCATGGGTCCGTAATTACGGCTTAGCACCTCAGAAAATCTGTCTGACTCTGCACTAGAGAACAACTGAATTATTGTGTGGGTTCTCCAGTGGCCTGGCAACCCTGATTCTTGAAAGTCTTTTTCAGAATTTCGAAGATGGGTAACTATGTTCTGTCTCATGTATTCATATGCTGTTTGTAAGTCTATTCCTTGACCCTGCGGATCAGTGCTATCAGGGACGATTGTTGACAAAGTGATTGCTGAATTGGAAACCTGCGGATTCCAATGCCTGATCGCTGGAATTGGCGGGGAAGGGGTGCAAGTCTCTTTCAGCGGTTCTTCATGATCCCATCTCGCAGTGGCTATAAAAGATTGCAGGAATTGGCAGACGAACCATAAAATGATTTGCCTGCCTTCGCCTTCCCTTCTTCCGAGTTTGTTGCTGTACTTGTATATTATTCTCTCTTGCATTTTGTGTTTCGATTATAACCGAACCCTTTAGTCTTGGCCTCTAATTGAGGTCGGATTACCATGTTACCATGTTGCCGCATGTCAAGTGTTTAAATTTAGTAACTCAAGAGCAATAATTAATGAAATCTGGCGAACTACTTTTGCAACACTGTTCTCCATTTGATGTTTCTATCGTTTCTTGTGCTTCAGATCTTAGGCAATCACTCTTTTCTTCTCTTTAAATCGGGTTTCTTTGGCCCGACTCTAGACTGGCAGTAGAGACATGTTCATGTTTACTCGAATGTCTGATCCGGATTGTGTATGCTGTGGTCCTTTCCATTTTTCTTTATGATCGTGATTCACAAGTGAACCGAGCACTACAATGTGTTGCAGCCTTTAGCATTGCTAACTTGTAGCAACCTGATGAGTGATAATCCGAAGATTACATAACATACACAAATCTCAACACCAAGCATACATGTGGTATAATTGTACTGCGTTCTTTAGTATTGACCACTCACAGTTGCAACGCAACATACATCAAGTTTCATAGTTTATTTGACATGAAACCCGTACGTTTAAGCTTCCTTCATGTCATAACATCAAGCTGAAGTATACCGACTTTACACACTTTAGAACTTCATATCACACATCTAAGAGACTTAACACCACAAAGGCACACCACCCTTTAGAACTTCGGTTGTATTAACCATTCACTATTGCCCCACCTGCAAAGAAATTGCAGAACCGAGCATACTCTTAGTATTGTCGAGATTAAGTAAATGAAAGTTGCAATTATACTGAGTGTACTCACCGTTGGGATGAAGGACCTGGCCAGTAATGTAGGAGGAGCAATGGTTGCACGCAAGGAACACATAGCATGGCGCCACCTCGATGGGCTGCCCGGCCCGCTTCATTGGCACCTCCGACCCAAAATTCTTGACCTCTTCCTCGCTGAACGAGGCCGGGATCAATGGGGTCCAGATGGGCCCTGGTGCGACTCCGTTGACTCGTATGCCCTTGCTCACTAGCTGGAGTGCAAGTCCTCTGGTGAAGGCTACGATCGCTCCTTTTGTTGCCGTGTAGTCGAGCAGCTCGGGATTTCCTTTGTAAGCGACTATTGATGTCGTGTTGATGATGGCGCTACCTTCCTTCATGTGCTTCAGAGCGTGCCTACGATCCAAAACTTAAAACTCAGGAGGAAATATCATGTTTATGGACGAACCGAAAGAGCAAAACAAAAAAACTTAGTGAAGTCTAATTTATATGCAAGTTGTTCTAAAACTAAGTCTTCATATACCTGGTAATGAAGAACTGGGCAAATATGTTAGTCCTGAAGACTCTCTCAAGCCTCGCCTCATCAATCTCTTCAATGGTGCTGCACTTATATTGCTCTGCAGCATTGTTCACAAGTATATCAATCCGACCGAATGAGTTGACCACTTCATCAACCACTTTCTTGCAAGTCTCATCGTACCCAAGATCGGGCACGGCTATGGCTATTGGATCCTTCACATTAGACGCCTTTGCTTGCATCAACATTTCGAGCAGGTCGTTTGCATCCTTGTGCTCTCGATCCTTGACGAAGGTGAATGCCACCGTCGCACCCTCTTGCACATAGCAATGGCAGACCGCTCTCCCGATACCAGAGTCTCCTCCAGTAACCAGTGCGACTTTCCCCTTTCACAATTTCAAAAAAAAGTAGCATATTATGAATGCATGCAAGAACTATCCGATCAAATTCCTGTCGAGACTTGTTTAAATTGAGCATCGAGTATTAACTAACGGCTACATTTAAGCGACAGATATTTACCTGATAATAGCCTTAGCACGAATCAATCTTTTCAGCATGCCTCACTCTTGACACTAACACCTTACAAGCGACTATCACGAACCTCATTGTTTCCATGCGCTAGTACAAGTTCTACATCACGCAATGAGGACGTGCGACAAGTCGCATGCAAGGTGATGCAAATCAGCATAAATTTTTCCAGATTGGCTTCTCGAAACCTGGTGCCGAATGGAAGGGCATGCTGAGAAGATTGACTAATGCAATCACCTGACAAGTGGTATCGGAGTTAAGGGTCGGGACACCGTTCGGGAGGGTGAAGTTGGTGGTAGGTCAAGGGCCGGACTTACTTGAGAAGGCGCAAGTGTAACCAAAGTCACTACTCACCTAGACCGAACCAGCATAGAGCGGATTGATTTATACCTCATGTTCATCTAGGACGCGCCAGATATTCTTACAATTGCTTCAATTATGTTTCTACCCAACTTTCGACTTTTTTAAGTGAAAATGCAAGAAGGATGAAAATCTTGGATGTCATCATTTTTCAGGATATTGAGAGAGAGAGAGAGAGAGAGAGAGAGAGAGAGAGAGAGAGAGAGAGAGAGAGAGCCTAAAGATGAAGTTGAGTAAAAGACCTGGAGCTTGCCAGAGGGCTTGTAGTCATGGCTGGTGAACTGGGGAGTGGGTTCCATCTCGTGCTCTTTCCCCGGCTGCCTCTCCTGCCTCTGCGGCGGAAACTGCCCTCCTCCACCAGACGCCATCTCTCTCTCTCTTTCTCTAGTGAACACAACTTCACGGCGAGCGTCCAAGCTCAAAGTGCGTGTATAGTGCTTAAATGGTAGACGTGCTTCGGTAGCTAGCCGATGGGGAAGGTGGCCACGTAGCATTACGTGGCGGCACCTGATTCCACGTGGCCGGCTGCAGCGAAGGACTCTGACCACTTGGCTTCGCATGGATATGCAAAGTGAGCAACGTCGAGACGTGACGCTGCCCCTGGAGTCAAAGCCAAAGGCAAGGGAACACGATCAGGACGAGGGTGGAGCGTAGAAGATGACGATGACGATGGAGATGGAAGGAGAAGTAAGCGCATTTTGCGGCACACGTCGCCACGTCATGACCGTCATCCTCGTCGGTTTGACCTTTTGTTTCGACGAGGATCCGGAGAGTCTCATAGCGCTGCAAGTGTCCCTTCTCGTTATCCTTAGTTCTAAGTGTCTTATTTTGGGAAAGATTCAACATATTTAGATTCTTGAAAACGCTCAGAGTCAGTTAGGTTGTAAGCCAATTAGATATATCGATTGTATACGTTCCATCTCAAGTGAATTCTTGATGGGGAAATCCTATCATTTTCAAGGAGAATTCCTGAGATTTCACGGTGGTTTGACTTTAAAATGACAATGGCATGGTGTTTGAAAAGTAACTACTACTAAAGATTTGTGGTTGATTAGGGGTGCTTTCCCAAGAAACAGAGAGTGATAGATAAATCGATATAAAAGTTCGAATAACTGATGAAAAACATGATGTATATCTTACTATCTCTTCAGGGATTGACAATGCGCACGCGATATCATGTGTCGCAGGGGAGAAAAGAGATCAATGGACTATTTTTCACTAAAAAAATTGATGTCATACTCAGTGTACTTGTTGTTCTATAGCCCCTAAAGGGTGAACTAGTTTTGTTGTCTCTTTTCACAGGACGATGTCATATCTTACAAAATTTGTCAGGCATATCTAAAGGTTTATGAAACACCTCGTAATTCTCACGGACTAGTTAAATCTAGACTTTTAGCCTACATAAGGGCTTTAATCCAGAGCAATTTATATCTAGTTAGTAGGATTCGAACAAATTATCTCTAATTCTCTGAATTGGAAATCTTTTTAACGCCTCAACCAACTCTGAGGGGCTCTTATTTATTACCTTCTATTTAGTATTATTTCAATTGTTATTTTATACTTTCTTGAAAAGGGCGCTCAGCCTATAAGAATTATTTTTGATTGGGTTGTAACTCGTTGTGCTGCAGCAATTCTGCACGTTCTAACTTATGTGTTTGATAATAAATATTTTTAAAATGCGGTGCATAAAGTTGTGTGCGACTAAGGCCAAAGTTGTTTCTCAATTCACTTTAGAATTACAAATCAAATGCTATTTGCATTTTGAAAAATCCCCTTCACCTAAAAGTATTAGGTATTTACAATGCGTTCTCCAAAAATCCAACCAAACAACCCTAACTTTTTAAGAGCTGCCGCAAGGTGTTGTAATAACAAGTAGTTTTCCCATTATCTTATAAACTTAACAGCATTCATTTTTCACCGATGGAGATACTGCCAGGGAGCCGTACCGAAATCTAATATTCGAACACGAACCTTCACGAAATCGAGCCGCCAGACAGGCAGCGAGTCTCAGTTTTCATATTCTGCATGTCTGCCACATGTGAACTCATCTGTCAGCTCGCCGCTTCGCCATTACTGGAAAGCGGAGGGAACGAGGTGGCACCTGGAAAATCCAACGGCAAAAGAAAAGCCAATAAGATTAGTAGATAAGAAGCACCGAAAGCCAACTTGTTCTTCCTTTCATATCCACTTTTCTGCAAAGAAAATCTGCAGCCTGGGTTCATATAAAGGTTTCGTTCTTCATTGCCGACTTACGACGATCTCGTTCCATTAATCACCATGGGTTTGGTCAAATTTCTCCTCTCTGGGTTTGTTCTCGTTCATGCCATCTTCTTGCAATCATACCCAGTGGTCTGTAATGGTATGTCCTGTTTGATCGTTAATAGTTCTGGGGTTTGTCAGCTTTTACTTATGGAGTAGTTTCGTTTTTCTCATTGCTACTGCTGCTGTTGTTTTTCATGGTATTGCCAATTCACGACCTAAGCGCATGCATAGTTTCCTGTGCCTAAGAGGAATTCTACTTCTGCAGATCTGGTGATTTGGTCATTACTTAGTAATTATTAGTAGCTGCTGGCGTTTGTTTCGACTATGGTTGATTCTTGATGGGATTGCCCAAATAACTCTATTGTTGATCCATGGGAGTTTTTACATTCCTACTTATATACCTTCAAGGGTTCTTGAGTAATCTGAGTTGTGTGAATAACAAGCAATCTGAGAGCTTCCACTCTTCACTCTTTTATCTTCTTGCAGACGACGAGGACAATCTTCTTCAAGGCATCAACAGCTACAGAACTTCCCAGAATCTCCAGCAGCTCGCCAAGAACGACAAGGCCAACTGCTTCGCGGACGAGCTCGCCGACAAAATCGACGACCAGCCCTGCAGCGCCACGTACGGTGCCAACACCCTCCCGGGCGTCAGCCTGCAGTCCTCGAGCTACCAGGACGCCCTGTCCAAGTGCAAGATCCACCCCAACTACACGACAGATGGCGTCATACTCCCAGTGTGCGTGCCAAAGCTGGTTCCGACGCTAGTCCTCACCAACTACACCCACAGCCCGTACCAGAAGTACTTGAATGACTCGAGGTTCACAGGAGCCGGTGTTGGGTCGGAGGACGACTGGATGGTGGTGGTGCTAACCACGAGCACACCGGGAGGGAGTTTTGCCGGTGGGGCCAAAGCCTTGCTTGGTGGGCTGAGTATCTTGTGGGTGTGTCTGTTGCTCGGAATCTTGATGATGTTCTAAGACCTCTCTCTCTCTCTCTCTCTCTCTTTGTGGGGGTTAATTCTGTATGTAGCTGGTTGGCTGTGGATGCAAGGAGTGATGCATTTTGGGAACATGCAAATCTAATCACTTACTGCTGTAGAAAACTGTGGTAGTGTAATGTAAAAGTGAAAAGCAATTGTCACGATGTGCATTGGTTTGAATGGCTATCTTGTCTACCAAGGTACCGTCTCCCTAGTTGATGGGCCGTCATTCATATTCAAAGTGGATTCGTCTGTTATAGTTTTACTAAGTTAATGAAGTTTTTAACATAGTCACAATTCGCAAAAAGGGTTCTCTTGATAGCTTGCTTATGGGGATCTATTGATGTTCAAAATTCTTTCACAAGAATTGATCAGGATATGCATCATCTACGAAAATCTATGCATAATCCTGACAGATGCAATCCAAATGAAAAGCTGAGATGCATCGACATGTTTTTCGTAACGAGCGTTTGATTTTGTCAGTCTCTACCCCTGAACAAAACCTGAGTTTGCGTACATCCCAAATCGAGATCGGGGTGAATTAACGTCAGGATTGCATATATCTCTCGAGATTGCGTACATCTCAAATCGACTATAACTATTATCATGATTACCTCGTTACCTAAAATGGATATCATATCAAAATATACAGTTTTGCTTCAGTCTTCTCTATCGATCGACAGGTCTGAGTCGTCCGTACTGTCTCTCTCCCTCGCTCTTGTTTCTGTATGCAGATTTTTTCTTGCTTGTCTTCTACTCTCGTTTTGTTCATTCGCTGTTTGCAGAATATGTTGTTTCTGAGATGCATTAAGCTTCCATTTACTTTTTTTTTCCCTGAATTTTTTGACTGTCCGTGTTGGATAATGTCACGTGCCAGAGAAAAATCAGTGCCGGTTGCGAAAAATCCAGTGGAATTTGATTGAGTACATGGTTTGCTGTTTGTGCTCTCAGGCGAAATTTTGTAGTTCCAGCCTCACTTTTTTGTATAGATCCCCATGTCCCACAAATATCAGCTGCTCTTACATGTTCTAAAGTATACAGATGTTTAGATTTTTTTTTTTTTTTTTGCATTTTTTTTCTGCATTTTCTTTTTATCTTGATTTCACGTGCACAACTTGAGATTTTTGGGCTTTGGCTACTTCACTATTTTGAGGAAGTTTTCCTCTCAGTTAATTTGTTTCATTGAAAATGAATAATTTTCCATTATAGACAATAATTTGTATTTGAACATTTTTGTAGAGAATGAGATTTTCTAAATTGTTTTGGATGTGCCTGATGGTTAGGCGGATTTGGTGGGGGGTGGAGTTAAAGATTTGATGGAAAACGCTTCTGCTAGAAATGATTTCCCTGGTGGTGGAACCGGCGTTCGAATCGTGGTTGCTGGGAACCATAGCACTGGGAAATCGAGCTTGATCCGAGCAGCCGCCGCTGCTGTTTTTCCAGCGAATGTCCCGCTGGTGTTGTCACCAACGCGATTGCCCCAAGATTTTTATCCAGATCGTGTGCCTCTTACAATTATCGACACCTCTTCAAGGTGCTCTACCGAAACTGTTCTGCTTAACTACCATCATCATCCAGGGAGTAAACCATATTTTTTAAACTGGGATCACGTTAGCCCATTCAATATCTGTCTTTGCATGAATCTGAAATAAGAGTAGAGGACAGGGAGGACTCTGGGTGAAGAGCTGAGGCAGGCTGATGCCGTGGTTCTTACAGATGCATGTGATCAGCCTGCTACCGCTCTTCGATTCAGTACCTTTTGGCTTCCAAAACGTCGTCGATTGGACATTCAGCATTGTAAATTGGTTGTCCCATTGTTTCTTGATTCCCTGCCATGGGAAAGAATTGCAACTTCCTTCTGAAACTTTTACTCTTGGTCGCGGAAGTCAAGCACATCGAGTTCACTTTGATAGGCAAAGCCTTGTGAAGTGGCCTCTGTTCTGGTGTTTGAGTCACTGACAGAAATCTTTTAAATGTCATCTTTAGGTAACAGTCCCAGTTATAGTGGTGGGCTGCGAACTAGATTTGAGAGATGAGAATTGGCAACTTAACTTAGACCACGTAGGGATGCCGATAATGCTGCAAGTCCGGGAGATCAAAACTTGTATTGAGTGTTTGGCTTACAATCTATTTCAGGTTTGTATGAATGCTCAGCTCTCTTGTATTCGTTATAGTGATCCAGTAACGTTCTGTCTTTGTCGAGAATTTTCTCCCTGTAGATCCCAGAGGTTTTCTCTTATGCACAAAGGGCTGTTCTTCAACCAACCGGCCTGCTCTTTGATCTGGAGAGCGAACTGTAAAGCCTTGTTTCGTCGAAGCCCTGGAGTGGATTTTCATTCTCTGCGATTGTGATAGGGATGGTGCCCTTAGTGATGCAGAGCTCTGAATTTTAAGTCTGCATTTGTGCTTGCATTAGTGTGTCTTTTCTTTTGCAAGTTGGTTTGCATCTGACGCTGTTTTCTTTTCCTTCTTTGGGAGTTCATGTATATAGATAGAGACTGCTTGAAGTGCCAAGAAATTCTGATGAATAAGGATAATCCCTGGCTATTTTAAGGAACCCTTAGCAAGCATATCTTCTGTTATATAGTCTTCAGACTGCATTCATATCACCTCAGTTCATATGTTCGACAGGACAAATGTTTTAACGCGCCTATACAACCTTCTGAAATAGCAGGAATCAAGAGGGTCGTTCAAGATTTGTCATCTGAAGGCACTGATGAACTTGGGCTGATATTGACAGGATTCCTTCTTCTCTATCAGCTGTTCATAGAAAGAGGACGTTGGAGACAACTTGGACCATTCCTGAGGAAGTTTGGCTATGACAATGATATCCAACTAGCAGAGTAACTTAATTCCATCTTCATTGTGAAGATCGTTTACCTATATGTTTGGACATAAATAGCTAAGAGTAAAGGAGTTAAGACTCTGCTGTTCGCCTGGAGCAACATGTTGATGGCCTTTTATTTCACGACTTCATTTTAGTGACAATTTTCCTTCTTCTTTCTTTATTGCTTTGGCCAGAGTAAAGGCTATTTTCTGTCACACCCAACTCAACAAGAACAAGGGCATGATATGGCCGTCCTTTTGAAAGGACACAATATCAACATAACCAAAATTCAGCTTGATATCAAAATATATACATCCATATATATATATATATATATTTGACAAAGAGGGCATGTGGTTATAATATCAAAATTTTTTATAAATCATAAAACCAATATATAGACCTCTACCAAAAACTAACTCACAAACTTATCAACTACATACAACTCATACAAATTTTTTTTTTTTTATCTCTCAACTCAAGTAATCGATATTTAAATATCAAAACACTTTTGAAACCCACATTAATAAATCATTAACTTTTCAAGGTTCTTTCATAAAAAGTTTCACAAACCATTTATAATCAATTATTCAAGTTGAAGTCAAAAGTTGACCTCCCTTTTTAAACAACAAAACATTAATAAAGGCTTGATAATGTTTTATGCAACAAACTGATGTTCTTAACTCATAACATATTAAAAAAAAATCATAACATATTTAGTCAATAATGTTTTTTAAAGGGTTTAAAACACAAAGAAGAAATAGTATCACTCACTTGGGAAAAGCCAAAAAAGCAATTACAGCGGTTACTCAAGTTAATGCACTTGAATTTTAACAAATAACTGAAAAACAATATCAAAAGACTAAGTAAAATGATATTCCTAATAAATGACTTGACTATACTATGCTTATTTGTCAATAAAACAACACCTACACGCCAATGAAAAACTCGTCTCTAGCAGAAATCTATTGTTGTCTCCTAGGCGCAACTTGTGCGTTAAAATTCATCGTGTCAACTTCCTCCACATAATTCCATTTTAGGCCAACTTATAGTCCAAAAAAGCTATTTTGACCTACTATAAGAACCCCAACTCAGCTACTCCAAGACCTTGTCGGAAATGACTGAAATTTGATTAAAAAATTACTGTTCGAAACTCTGTCCAGAACACACACTGAACTTGAAAATTCCATTCTAAGTTATTGTAAGCTTAAATTAAGATCTATAAAATCTTACAGCTTCACAACATCTTTAACTATCATTTCTATAAAAATATGTGGCTTAACGACTTAAAAATCCGACTTCACTACATAAATTTCCATTAATTATGCATTTCAAGCCCTAAATTCGAAACTACTCCAATTGAATGAACAAATGGCGTGAGCATTTACCGAGCATTGCGAATCAGAGTTGAATCAGCTTGACGAGTTGTCCATAGCGCACGCGCACAAAGTCCCCCCCTTTTTCCTTTCTTCTTCCTACTTTCTCTTCTTTCTCTCCTCTCTTCTTTTTCTTTCTTTTCATTAAAAGTAGGTTATCGGTCTCTATCTATCTCTCCCCTTAAAAGAGCTAAAGCTTTCACCGTTCTCTATTTGCTTCTTTTCTTGACTTTTCAAACCTCTTTTTTTTTTGTCATTTTTACTTTTCAAAGCTCATATTTTACATTCTATGCTCTTTAAAAAAATTTCGTTCTAGAAATTTACAAGTACCTCAGTCATGAAACAAGTGAGGGTATTTGCGTATTGCCTCCTCCTCGAGCTCCAAAGTGGCCTCCCTCTTGGTATGGTTTTGCCACTAAATCTTCACGTAAGGGATGGTGTATCATTACAACACCTAATCTTTTTTATTGACAATACGAATGGGCTACTTTTTGTCACGCCCTGAACCCCGAGACACGTGAACAACCCGCTATGGTCATGTAAATGCGACATTCACTAGGTAGTGTTGTCGACATCATTTAAATTATTATGCGCATACGAACGTACTAAGAAACCTCTTACAAAAACATACGGGATAGGATAGCAAGAACATCAATTCAAAATCAAACAAACATACTTTCATACATCATCATCAATCCAGGGTTTACATATACCAACAGGATCCAGAGACTATATGCACTAAAAATCGGTCAGAATTTATATGCATCAAAAAGGGGTTAGCCTACACAACATGGATCGGTCCACCAAAAAAGGAAATAAATAGTCCTAGGACTACTGGTCGGCCCCGTTCGATGATCCCACATCCTCAGGATCTGTCACCCAAGAGGCCGGGGGCGAAGCGTTGATCACTCGACCGTCGAGAAGATCCGCCACGCCTTCACCCAAAATGATGTTCATCACCGCCAACGGAATGTCCATGCTATCCAGGAGGCCAACCCTAACGCCATCGACTCCAGAACGAAATCCAGTCCTAAACATATACGGTACTCTGACATCCACAATCACCTGGACCTAGATAAGGGACCTAACCAACTGATAGACCCAAGGACTTCTAGGGTCAGGAGCACTCTCAGTCCTCTGGTCAATCTCCGTTGGCAGGCCACTCATTTCCAGGGGTATCGCCATCTACGGCCCTGAAATATTTTCCTCAAACCGGGATGAGACTTTGTCTTAGCAAGTTCACCCCTCCTAAACCCCTATTAGAAAGAAAATACACCCCATAGTGGTCAACCACACAACACAGGAGACTTAACTCGCCTTCTTGCCTTCCTGTAGGTTAGTACAATTCATATCGCTCCAACACAAGTAATAATAAGGATGTAAACTATCAGAATTCAATCAATTTCACTCAATTTCACTCAATTTCACAACCATAGCAAGCGTTCAAAATCATCATTTTCCACTGCCACACAAAGGCATAGCCTACTCGCAATTCGGCTATCTACTGACATATAGCCAGGCATCGCCTCCTCACCTTGGAGTACGGCTTCGTCAGTACATCGACGGCGTTTCCGAAGGAGCATGGGCCTAGAATCAACTACGACCCACATTCATTGTATGGGGCATCTCATATAGGGGCAATTCCAACTCAATCGCTCAAGACAATTCTTCTTAATTATCATATAACAACTCATAATCAACCCAAGGCACTTTGCACATCATTCACATACCCCGATTACAATATTAATCCTTAAAAATCCAATTTCTATTGCAAACCCGACATTTGAGATTTTCTAAAAAAAATCCATATTTTCCACATTCAACACTCAATTTGCATTAACCATTCATCAATTTAAAATTCTAAATATACAGCGGCAATCGGCACGAAATTCTGAATAATTATGATCAAAAATAATTTTTCGAGTTCTTTTTCAAATAATAATATTTTAATGATTTTCAGAATATAATATATTATTAAATAATCCAATAATTTCGAAACATTTATTTAAATCATAAATAAATTCCTTTAAATTACATCAAGGCTTATATAAAAATAAACCTACTTAACCTTTAAACTAAACATACTTTACCTTAATTAATTACCTTAATCTAATCCACATCTAAATAAACTAATCTAACAATCTAATCTCAATCAACCTAAGCTAAACACACTTAAGGCATCATTAATCCACTAATCAAGGTTTAGTGAGCTAAATTCACCGGAATCGCTTTCCAATGAGTCTCCGGCGAAGAGCACGATGACGCCGACGACAAACCTACACGGATCAACACCAAATGAGAACCAATAGGGGGCCAAATCGAGCTTGGAGGGAGACGGCATAGCGGCTGAATGGGCGGAGGAAAGGCGGAGGAGGGCCGGCGGTGATTGTCATGAGCTCCCGGCGAGCTGAGCGGTGGTTCACGGCTGGGATGAAGGCTCCGACAAAGATGAACAGCGGCTGGGACGACTCGGCTTTGCGAGCGAAGGTGAGACGGCAACGCGACGAGCCGTCGCGGGTGACACGCGGACGAGCGACCATCGCGGTGACGACGGTGACGACGGCGAATGGGTGGACAGCAAGCGAGCGACCACGCGAGCGAAGGGCGTCGGCTGGCTGGGCGGTTCGCACGAGCAGCTCCTCTCTCTCTCCTCCAAGTTCAAATGGAGAAGATGATAGGGACAAGGGAGAAGTGACATCCCACCTTTCCAAGAGCTCATCCCCACCATCCATTTGTCATCATCCTAGCCCATCTTGCCTCCCCCATGACATCACTTATGATGTCACTATCCACTAACTCCAACCTTCCACAACTTTAGTCCAATAGGTTCAATTTCATTTTCCGCCGGGATCCAATTCTTGTACATCCAATTTCTTCAATTCCCATCAATTCTCTTCTAATTGAGTTCAAATTAAAGTTCATAATTTAATCCAATGTTTTTAATAACATTTGTGACACACCAGGACTTCCAATTTTAGAATTTGATCTCAATTTCACGATTAATTTCACTTTGGCACGACGCTAGCGCGGCCCAACTTACCGGGTAGCCTTTAGAAATTTTTGTGTATTTGACCTATGGTTGATCAATTCAAGCCACAATGTACATCTTTGACACATTGACAACTTTCAGTTGTCGGGGTAATCTCAAGATTTCAAATACAAGCACCGGGTACCTAATCGATAGAAAAGTCGGTCCAGTGCCGATTGACAAGAATTGTGCGATCTGGTGGAATCACCTACACCTGATCAAATGTCTCTGTCGAGCTGACCTATTTCCGATCTCTAATCGATTTTTATTTGTGCTGTAATGACCCTTGCAAATTATCTCAGTCGAAAGACCGCTTCTTGATCAAATTCTCGAGTCCGATGCATTAGAATCTCTTGATGGCTTCACCTGATAGATTAGTTTTCACATAAGTGGTCGACTCAGGGAAATGAACTATAAGCGTGCCAACGAAACGCCCGTTTCAATTTAATGAAATTAGAATTGGAAAATCGGGATATCATACTTTTCATACGTTAAGTTTCTCTCAACTTCAACTATGTAAAATCCCGTATGTGATTAGAATTTGGCACATATTTCTGTAATAAGGACATATGGAACACATTATGCGCTCCAAAGAATGCTAGTGGTAAAGCCAGTTTATAAACAATTTCACCAATCCTTTCTAATATTAAGAATGGTCCTACATACCTTGGACTCGATTTACATGCATGCCAAATCTCATTATGTCTTTCATAGGAAAACCTTCAAGAATACATGGTCTCCCACATTAAATTCTACCTTGCACCTTTTGAGGTATGCATAACTTTTCTAATGGTTTTGTGCAGTTTTCAAACATTATCGAATAAGCCTGATATTCTCTTTAGATTGTTGTATGTACTCGAGGCTAGTTAACATATAAAGCTTCGAAATGAGCCATCTTAATGCTGGAATGATAGATGTTACTATAAGAAAAATCAGTCAAATTCAAATGTTTGTCGCACAAACCACCAATGTCAATAATGGAAGATCATAGCATATCCTCTAATGTCTAAATGGTTCTCTCTAATTGACCATCTATTTGCAGGTAAAAAGATATATTAACGCCCCTTGTAAACTTTTCCAAAAGTTAGACATAAATCTAGAATCTCTATCAAAAATAATCCTTAATTGAAACTCCATGAAGTCTTACTATCTCATTGATGTACTAGCTTCACTATGTCCTCAAGTGAAAGGCCGAATCAATATTACAACAAGCATATAGATTTAGTCAATCGATTAACAATCACCTATATAGCATTCTTACCACGAGGCGTTCTCAGTAAATCGACGATGAAATCAATGATAATATGCTCTCACTTCTATTTAGGTATTTTAATTGGGTGCAGTTGGCCACCTAGTTTCTGATGCTCAATTTTTATTTGCTGACAAATTTGACATTGGTTGATAAACTTCACAATATCTTTTTTCATATTGATACACCGTAAGTTTTCTCTCAAATCATTGTACATCTTAGTGCTTCCCGAATGAATTGAGAATCTAGTGCTATGAGCCTCCTATAATATCTCCTTTTTCAATTCTCAATTATCGGAAACACATAGCCAATCACCAAACCTCAACAACCTGTCCACGTGGATATTAAAGTTGTAACGACCTCAATTTCATCTCTAGAGTCACAAGCAGTGGGGTTTATTTTTATGACATCCTAAGCACGTCATCATCTCGTTTCTTTTTAATGTTCAATTGAAGTACATGCAGAAGTGTATACAACAACCATCTCTTAGACGATACAACAATCAAGCAGCCAAGAAAACACTTCATAAAGCATACTACTACTATATTACATCAGTATATTTACAAGCCCTTATTTATGGGGTTATTTCCTTCCATTGTACATCACTCAAAAAGACATAGGTTGGGGAATCCCTAGCTACTCTAGCAAGACTACAACTCCAAAGGGGAGACTTTCATACTTACAAATTTGAGGAAAAAGAACGAGGTTAGTTATAAACTCAACAAGTAAATCCACTGATTTTCGAGTTGAATGATGCATCGCCTTTCAATAAATGCATAACTTATTCAAAACATTTGTCGATGACAAATCAATAGCAAAACAAAAGCCTTGTCTTAATTAGAACATGAGAAATCCCAATTTGATAATATGCAAGCATAGACCAAGATCCATTCCATAGTACATGTACCTCACACCTCACTCAATCATATGCAAACATAAATCAAGATTCATCCCACAACATGAGGAACTCACGCCTCACCCAATATATGCAAGCATAAACCAAAATTCATTTCATAATATGAAGAACTCATGTACATAGGGTTCATTCATTAATAGTTGAAATCCATTAACTCTTTCGAAATCTAACAGACATCTAAAATCCATCAGCCAACATTCCTCAATCCAAGGGTGACGGTGATCCTTCGATAATGAGTCCATCAGGCATCCAAACTTAATCTAGGAACATCCCATAATATCCTCCATTGAATCCATCGACAACTTTGTTAGAATCCATCAATTGACGGTTAGAAATTAATCCCTCGTATGACCATACATCAAGCATCACAATTTGGTTCCTATCTTCACTTTTAGCTCAAGGGCCTAAAGACGTGCTATGCATAAGTTTGTGAAATGACTTATCGAATGAGATGTTAAACATGTCGGGTGCGAATCAAGGATTGTGACTTGATCCGACAACTTTTAGTATCAATCTAGTACTTAACTTGGCTAAAAAACGATATGCGTCAATATCGCATTAGACCATGAAAGGACTAATCCGTCATGACATTTTCACCGACCTAGTATCAAACTTGGCTCAGGAATGATACACCTCAATAACGCACTGAGACCAAGAAAGAACTAGCCTGTTGCGACATGATCACCGACCTGGTACCAAACTTGGCTCAGGAATGATACGCCTCAATATCACATCGAGACCAAGAAAGGACTAGTCCGTTGTGAATCCATCTTCGTTCAAGGCCAATGAAACCTTTTTTCGAAGCTCTGGGCATAAACTAGAACATGCACTTGTGAAATAGTTTTGCAAGGAAATAACAAGCTTTCACAAAAATAATTTCCAAATCGATTTGAATCAAAGCATAACCAAGCATATCAAATAAGAACATGAACCGGGCTTCTTCTAAAAACAACTTAGGCCAAAGCACGAGCCAAAGCTCATCAAGAGAGAACCAAACTCATCCAACAAGAACACGACCTAAACCGACATGAACGAGCATTAGCCAAACTTCAATTAAGTAAGAACGAAGTTCCAAACAATTTCAAACATGGATTTGCTACACACTTAGACTCGCATAACACAACACTCTAACAAAATATTAGCGAGTTCACTTACCACTTCCTCAGGTGGTGACCATGGCTGAGCGGTGGCTAAATGCGAGAGGTGAGTGGCGAGGGAGGAAGTGGTCAAGAGAGAGAGAGAGAGTGTGTGTGGATGTGCAAGAGAGGGGAGGAATAGAGGAAATGAGCTAAGGCTTGGGGAAATGAATGGGTGTGCCTCTATTAATAGGCCGAGCTTCTAATTGTCTCAAGTCAAGAAGCATTAAAGGAGGATTAAATGGAAGACAACTTGGTCTTCAAGTCTTAACTAAAGGGAATTTATTAGCCTAAGCTCTTTAGGGAGACATGGACATGTGACTCACCTGTCATATTAACTAACTAGTGTCCAAAGTCATTTAAGACAACTTGATCTTAAAGACAATAAAGTTCTAAAATGACTTGTCCTCCAGACTTGGGCATGTGGCCCTCCTATTCTAGGGTGAAGAATAGTTTCGAGTAACTTTAAAAATCAGTGTCATTACCTTATCAAACAAGTTCAAAAAAATTATAAATTTAATAGTTATAAAGAAGACCTTAAATAATATTTTTCACAAATTCTAATTCTTTTTGTGGAAAGAGCCGCAAATCACCGAACACAACCCAACAGTTTGTCTATCGAATAGATTCAACGACCATAGAGAAAACCCAATTTTGAAATACAAATCTTCATAAAACACTTTGAAATTTTGATATATTGTAGATATGTATATCATTTACAACTTTTGTAAATGAAGCATGTTTAGATTTCAAAAGGAAAAGTTTATAAAAAATCAAAAAGACAACTTAGTCACCATTTTTACTGCACTTGGATAGATTCACGCGATAAAGGAATATGCTCTTGTATAAAATAGTTCACCTCAAAAAATTTGAAATAAATATATATTTTAGTTGAAAATGTTTTGAACAATTTTCATGAATTGAAGTTTCACCAAATTCAAAACACAAAAAGCTCTGTAAAATTGGAAAACAATGAAGGTCTAGTAGTTTTGAAAAATTGGAGATCTAAGTTAGAACTTAAGAAACCAAATGTGACAAGTATATGAAGGATGAAGTGGTGCCCTACTTGATTGAGTGAAGAAGTATTAATGGTTGGATAATCTTATCACGCAAGTCTCCAAATGGGGGAATTAATGACCCTAATCTAATAGGGACACATAAACATTAAAGTTATCATCTCCGTTAATGACCTTGGATTTTGTCCATTATGAAGTCTAAGACATAGTTATCTTGCTTTCTAAGAACTCTCATTAAGCGTGTGACTTATTCCCATAATAATGTGCTAGAAGCCAAAGAACATCAATGGCTTTAAGAGGCAATACCATTTTCTTGCCATGTGTCTTGTTAAGTCAACATTGCATTTAATTATTAGCTTCCAAAAGCACTAAATGCATTTTGGGAAAATATCTAAGTTTGAATGACATCCCATTAAGTGAGAATTAATTGAGTCAACTACGACCGATTACCTTATTTGGTTCGAGGTTTGTGCCTAAGCCATGATTGAATAAAGCCAAACGCAACTAAGCTTAATCAGCAAAGCCAAATTCGAATATCTCCCTTCCCATGTAAAGGGGCTCTCGAGATGGGTCCAAAGTCTAGTCCTTAGGTGAGTCAACCGGTCCCCTAGCTGGTCCAAGGTCCTACGCCATAATCCATGGTTAGTTTGAAACTGATCCATGTTGAATTTATTCGATCCATGGTCGATTCTCAATTATTACGTAATCATGTGGGATCGATTGATCCGCCTTCACACATAATCATATTGAATCGATCATTCACGACCTATAGTGAGTTATTACATAATCGTGTGGGATCAATTGATCCGCCTTCATACACAATCACATCGAATCGATTCAAGGTCATTCATGACCTACAGTGACTTTATGGAGTCACCCGCAACCATTACACAACTATGTGAAATTGATCCATAACTATCCATTAATCAATAGGTGATGATGCATGATTGTCCCACTACCTATAATTATGGTGGAATAACCTATTCATGGTCAAATACTCTATCTGAATATAATCAGTCCCTAGTTGCCTATTTCCTGAACGCTAAATGGCTCATAATCGACCCTTGGGTCGACTTATGGTCTATTCCCAACATCGTGTACTGATTCTTGGCTTCCTAGTTAGGACTAAAATACAGGTCGAAATTGAGGATGTTACAAAAGTCGTATTGTCTCCTAGTTTCTACACCTTATTTGATATTCCTCAATTAAGGATCTTCATTTTGTTTAGCCTTGATTCTGTTAATCAATATCGATTGTACTCGAAGATTAGCTAATTGAGTATCAAGCTAATATACCAATACCTCCACGTCTAACTTTCTCATATCCTCAAGGATAAGCTTTTGAGAAGTGAGCAATGCTACAACATTTCCAGATTTGAGAAGTGAGCAATG
Source organism: Eucalyptus fibrosa (assembly GCA_017140475.1). NCBI lineage: Eukaryota > Viridiplantae > Streptophyta > Magnoliopsida > Myrtales > Myrtaceae > Eucalyptus > Eucalyptus fibrosa. The sequence continues at coordinate 60,262,805 of CM029507.1, read as the reverse complement.
CTACAACATCTCCAGAAGACTTATGACTCAAGGCATTAGTGATCACATTAATTTTACCTAATTGGTAATTGATGGATAAGTCAAAATCTTTCAAAAGTTCGAGCCATATTCTTTATCTCATGTTCTGTTCTTTTTGAGTAAAAATATACTTCGAAGTCTTGTCATTTGTAAAAACTTCACATTTTTCACCATAAAACAAGTGTCACCATATTTTTAAGGTAAATATAATCGTTGCCAACTCCAAATCATGAGTAGGATAGTTCTTCTTGTAAGCTTTCAACTGTCTAGAGACATAAGCCACAACTTCATCATTTTGCATAAAAACACGATCTAAACCTTCCTTAGATGTATCACGGTAAATTATGAAACTACAAATTCCTAAAGATAATGTTAATATAGGAGTTGACAATAAGTACCTCTTCAACTCTTGAAAATTGCGCCAATACTGATCTTACCATACAAATTTAACTCCATTTTGAGTTAGGCGATTAAGTGGACTAGCAATCTTAGAAAACCCCTCCACAAATCATTTACAATAATCTGCTAACCTGAGAAAACTTACTTTAATGACATTAGTAAGACGATTTCATTGAATAATTGCTTCAATGTTCTTTGGCTCAACTAAAATACTATCTTTTGAAATTACACAACCCAAGAATTCTATATGATCAAGCCAGAAGTTGCACTTATTGAATTTAGCTTACAACTTCTTTTTACGTAAAGTTTGCAAAATAAGCCTTAATTGTTGCGCGTGTTCATTCAAACTCCTCAAATACATCAAAATATCATCAATGAATACCATAATACATTTGTCAAGAAATTGCTTGAATACTCTGTTCATTAAATTCATGAAAGTAACTGATGCATTCGTTAACTTGAAAAGCATGACGAGGAATTCATAATGCCCATACTTGTTTCGAAAGCAGTCTTCGGACATCATAAACTTCTATCTTCAATTGATGATCCCCAGAACGAAGGTTGATCTTAGAAAATACCGGAACTCCTTAAAGTTGATCAAATAAATCATCAATCCGGGGTGAAGGATATTTGTTTTTTATCGTCACCTTGTTGAGTTCTCTGTAATCTATGCAAAGTTGCATAATACCGTCCTTTTTTTTTTCACAAATAAAATAGGAGGTCCCCAAGGCGATACACTAAATGTGATGAAACATTTATCCAATTCTTGCAGTTATGTTTTCAATTCATTCAATTCAAAAGGTGTCGCCTGATACAGTGTTTTATAGATAGGTGTCGTACCAGGCAAAACTCAATTTCTCTATCAGGAGACAAGCTACGTAAATATTTAAGAAATGTATCAGGAAATTCTCTAACAATATGAACATTTTCTAGTTTTTCCATTTCCTTACTTGTGTCTTTTACATAGGCCAAATAACCACAAAAACCTTTTCTTAAAAGCTTTCTTACTTACATTGCACCTTTACAACTTTTCGAAAAGAGAATTTGGGTTGATTTGAAGGTTAAAAGACAACTTTCTTTAAATGACAATCAATAGTAGTATAATATTTTGATAACTAATTCATCCCTAGAATATCATTGAAATCCCGTATATTTAACATCACCAAATTCACAAGCTATAGTACGTCATCAATCCGGAGCAAACAGTTCTTGAAAACACGGTCAACAATCAAGAAATTACCAGCGGAAGCATCAATATGCAATTCATATTATAGAAGCTTAGGTAGTACATTGAATTTCCTTGCAAAGCAATGAAAGTAAAGGAATGCATGGCACCATGATCAAACAATGCATAAGTGTATTATGAGACAACAAAAATATTGTCTAGTAATAACTATATTAGAAGTTGCCACATCCTCTTTTGTCATCACAAAAACTTTTCTAGTCGTCCTTTGCCTTTATTGGCTTTCTTGTGGCCTATCAATTGGAGGGGTAGTCTTCCTCATAGAATAAGTATATGCCAAATGTTCAAGTTACCCACATACAAAACATATTTTACTAATCCTAGGGGAATTCTTCTATGTAAGACAATCATAGACCATATGCCCCATTTTTCCACAAAGAAAACATGCTCCACTCTTGTGGTAACAAGGATGGCTATGATGTCTCTTACAGATAGCACAAGGGCCTAGATTACTTTGAATTTTGGAATTTCCTGACTGGTTAAAAACTCTTTACTTTTCGCTGCCACTCATTCAATTATCTCGATAATCAGTGGGTTTCCATTTTTTATGTTGAGATGCACCTTGTGCATCACACTCCAAAATGTCTTACTCGACCCTAATTGTTCAACTCAAAACATCTTTGTACGTTGTTAGTTCAAGAAGTATGTGTACAGTACAAATGTCCGATTGGAGCCTACAGTGAATGTGGCACCCCTGAAATGGCCCCCGATCCGTTAGGGTCGCCACAGTTACATCCTCTTGTAGCATACCTCTAAGACCAAAGAAATGTTTACATAACTTATAATACCTGGGGGTTTTCATTTATTTTCTTTACCGGTCCCTGCACAATTAATATGGCGGAAGCATAATTCGACTACCCTTCAACAAAATATAAAGTGACACACACCATACTAAAACTTTCATAATTTAGGCCGAACACTTTTATTTATATAAAGGATGGACTATGATAGTTGGTACAACAAAATGCCGAGGTCTTTTCGTGCCTGGCGATTACCCAAAAGAAAACCAACTTCTATCCTTGGATATCATCTGCATCCGTCCATCACTCATGTGTCGGCGTCCAAAAATGCATCTCCTGCTACCCTCGACTCCAGATCATATCCAGTCAGGTTCGTTGGCCGGCGGTGGTGGTAGCACCCTCAGAAGGCGGCCATCCATACGGACAAGGACTGATGTGTACTCTTGGTGGATAAGCCCAGCAGAGAGGCCTACCTCAAAAGTCAGAAAGATCCTCATGCGCTCGAATACTAGCCCGTGCACCCCAGGATGACGGTGCTCGGTCCACTCCCATTGTAAGTCAATCAGGAGTCCGTAAAATATGCCAAGAGTCACAGGTAGCAGCGGCATTTTCGTTTAGTCTGAAATGTTAGTCCTCAAGAGGGGTGAGTACAACCACTCAACAATAAAAGATCCATTACACTATATTATGTAGAAACTATAATCATCCGATGCATACAAAACACACTTATCATTTATATATATATGCATGCCATCAAGGATCTATTTTACTTGCACCACGTTCATAACAACAATTTAATGCCATAACAAACACATTTTCAGTACCGGGTGAAACTCACTCAATTTCATAAACAAATTCTCATATCATGCCACATGCACACACATGCACTCCTTTAATGCACCGGTTTTAACATTCAAAGAAAAAGTTTCATTCCCCGGGGACCAGTGTTTGCATCCCTCCGGGCTTTCGCACCCAACCTGGCATCGCGAGACCCTCCGGCACAAACCTCCAGGCATCCAGAGCGTGTTCCGTCACACCCCTGGGCATCTCGCACCCCACCTGGCATCACGAGGTATATCCAGGGCTCGCCAGGAAAATGGTTGCCCCTTCCCTCCGGACTTACGTACAATCCCTACAACCGGGCATCCCGAAACTCCCGAGGACCCTCCGGCACAAACCTCCGGGCATCCAACGGCATCGACACACTCGACCCTTGGGCATCCCGACACTCCCGGGGCATCGTCGACTCACACCTCCGACGGTATCATTCACATCACAATATACATCTCATTACCAATTACATTTTGATGCAATGACGTCATGGGTTCCATGGATTTATAAGACTTTATCAAATTTTCCAATGTCATGTGATATGCTGAATATCAATGCATCTATCAAGTGAATAACAAATAATAACTCAAGATACAATGATTCTTAGAACAAAATGAACAGTTCATAGCAAAACAGTGTAAAAACCAGAATGCACGCCTTCAGTAGAGACTTCGAAATAACCAGCAAATGATCATGAAAAATTCTGAAATTTTAACACGTTATAATTGAGATCTAGACGAAAATATTTCATTAAGGACACTAAGCCAGATTCGTTATGTATAATGAGTAGTAGTTCACACAATTCAGTCCAGGATTCTTTTATCACAGACTAAAATTCAACAGCAAGCACTGCATTTTAACAAAGATTTAAGCCATTGTATTGATTCCAAGAAGTTCTGATAAAATTATATACTCTAGTTCACGCAATTCCTCACAACTTCCGTGAAGAAATTGAGATCAAATTCATATTAGAACTCTTCATAAAATTTCACAAAATTTCAAGATTACACATGAAACTGCACTAGATTAAGCGAATCCCATAAATTTCCATTTCCACAGTAACTATCTTGCTTCCACAAGTCTACTAAAAGTCAGTCTTTCATCAATAAATCAACAGGATCAAGATATACACAAAACCAACGTAATTCCTCAATCTCATGATCCCGCTTTACTTTGATTACTCACAATTTAACATTCTAATTCCAGAACTCAATTGTTTCCAAGTGTATTGCACCATACTAGACAATAACAGCACCACATTATATAGATTCATGGACTTTCATCCACTTGCCTCAAGTCCTAGAGTTCAACAGCTAGGGAGTTCGATTTGGCGATGCGGCCTGACGGCGGCGAAGACAAGCGGCGTCGACGGCGGCAGCTCACATGCACGGCAGAGGGCGGTCTCCTCTTCCTCTCGCCATTCACTCCTCTGCTGTTCACTCACAATTTCTCTCGCTCAAACCCTCTCTTTCTCTCTCAAGTTTCGCTCACTCTCACGAGCACAAAGCCACTAGTTTTGCTAAAACCAGTTAAACGAAAGAGATGCATGTTTCGGTGGATGCAAGGGAAATGGACAGCTGGTCTAGACGTGTCTTCAGCATGTCTTCCCTTACATTTTTGCTGGCTACCCATACACCAGCAACGTGTCATCATTCATCCATGCTTTAGTCAACTTCTCTTCTAATTAGTTGACTTAATTGTCGACTATTAATGGGGTCTTCGGATTATATTGGGTTAGTAAGTTAATGGACGTGCAGTCCCTCCATAACAAAGCCCAAATAAATAAATAAAAACTGATCCTTAAACTTGCACAAATATGGAGCATTCTCGGTCCCATGGTCTTGGTGTTTCAATTTCTTTTCTTATCTCATGTGCACTCAAGTGATATAATTGTGTCGGGTCTTCAAAAGAAATATATGTCGATGATCTATTCAATGATTGAACCCTTAATAAACATGAGATATCGGTCCGTCAATGGAATCAAACAATGCTCATGCACAATACTAATAATACCATTCGTCGATGCTTTTATTGATCAGTCACTGCCGTCGCACATCACGGTTTGCGAAATTCTCGGGTGCCACAGTGAACGTGTCCACCTCTATGCCTTTCACTAGCGGCAAAACCGTCCTTAAATTTACTTAACTAATTAAAATGGATTGCATATTCCATAACTATTTTTAGCTACCTTGAGATATATTGACAAAGTCACTTCTCATTTCACTTTGAAGGACTTTGGAATGAATTAGGCATTAAAAGCCTCGTGAAATCCTTCCACGAAATGATTGCATCATTAATTTCGACAACTGATCTAATTCCTTCCCACCAACCAATAACTTAGTGCTGAAGTTGACTTTTTTATCATCACAAACATTCTCGGCTCTGAACATCCCCTCCATGTTTCTAATTCAATCGTTAGCCTTGAAAAATCCAACTTCCCATCAAACTTAGGTGAATTCACCATTCTAAATTGGGCGAAGATACATGACCAGCTACTCCATCTTCACTTAATTCTTTTGGTTGACAATACCAATGGATCATTGCTTGCTGAAATTTGGTCAAAAGAAACGGCTCTTGGTTCTCTTACCTAGCTTCAGTGGGTTAGAACTTCTATCATATTGATCCTCTTGTCTCCTCCTTAAAGCTGCATCTCGAGAAGTTTGAGGCAAGTCTCTAGCATTAGGAGCAACAACTTGCTTGCCTCTCCTATTTCTACGAAGTGAGGAAAGTGTCTCAAAGTCACGCATTATCACTTGAATCAAAGAATGGAGTTACAACTTAGTATCCAAATTGCTAACATATTAAAAATCTATCACACAATCTTACATTGTCCTATATCTATCCAAATAAATCAAAACTTAAGTTCTAATACCAGCAAATGTCACATCCCAACTCAACAAGAACAAGGGCATGACACGGTCTTCCTTTCATGAAAGGACACAGTCTTAATATAACCAAAATTCAGTCTAATCTCAACATATACACATCCACACATATATATTTGACAAAGAGGGCATTTGTTATAATATTAAAGTTTTCTACAAATCATCAAATTAATATATACACCCCTACCAAAAACTAACTCATAAACTTATCAACTGTATATAACTCATACAAAAAAGTATCTACTATCAAAAAGCCCTCCCTAATAACGCAATACTCATGTCCTACTTGCGACTCGTTGAAGAACTTATAAAAGCAAGTAGATGAAAGGAGTGAGCTACCACGGCTTAATGACTAATATATTTCTTCTAAGTGGATCGAACAATTACTATTCACATTTGAAACACAAATATAACTCACTTTCACTAGAATTTGGAATCTAACAAACCTTAAATACCAAAGTATGATATTTCTTACTTCAACATAATATATTCATAACAGAAGTACCCACGACAATAACAAAGCAAACCTATTGGTCTAGCCCATTGATCAATATCATAAAAACATCGTTAATGGTCTACTCTATTGATTAATCTCATGCTTAAATATCTAACCATGGTCATGAGTAACGTCCATGACAAAGCGACCAAGATTCCCCTCTTAGTTAGGTCTCCACTTATTATTAGCTGGTAATTTGATCTATAAGGATATCCTAGACTAGTATACGCATACCCACGCCCCCTTCAAGGTTCAAAGAGACACTAAGCATCAATCATCAATGACAAATCTTCGATACTCCACACATATGATAAGAATTATCTCACAAAACAGGCAATCAATATTTAAATATCAAAGCACTTTTTGAAAAATCTTAAACTTTTCAAGGTTCTTTCATAAAAGATTTCACAAACCATTTATAATCAATTATCCAAGTTGAAGTCAAAAGATGACTTCCCTTTTTAAACAACAAAACAATAGTAAAGGCTCAATCCTGTTTTATGTGACAAAAGATGCTATTCATAACTAATAGCATAGTTAATCCATAATGTTTTTTAAAACATGAGCTTATAACACATAAAAAATAATATCACTCACCTAGGAAAAGCCAAAAACAAACTACAGCGGTTACTCGAGTTCATGCACTCGAATTTCTAAAAAATAACTAGAAAACAATATCAAAAGACTAAGTAAAATGATATTCTAATGAACAACTCAACTATATTATGCCTATTTGTCAATAAAACAACACGGATGTGCCAACAAAAAGCTCGCCTCTAGAAAAAACTAATTGTTGTCTGCTAGGCGCGGCCCATGCATTAAAGGTCATCATGCCATAACTTCCTCCTTGGAATTTCGTTTCAAGCCAACTTATAGTCCTTATAAATCCATTATGACATACTACAAGAACGTAACTCTGTTGCCCCAAGACCTCATCAGAAACGATTGAAATTCGGCTCACAAGTTACTATTCGGAACTCTATCTATAAGGCACATCAAATTTGAAAATTTCGTTTCGGGCAAATCGTAAGCTCAAATTAAGATATGTGGAATCCTATAGCTTCACAACACCCTAAACTATCATTTTTATAGAAATACTTAGCTTAACAACTCAAAAATTAGACTTCACCATACGAATCTCCAATAATTTCGAATTTTAAGTCCTAAATCCCAAACCACTCCAATTGGATGAACAAATGGTGTGAGCACTTATCGAGCATTGTGAATCGGAGTGAGCCAGCTTGACGAGTCATCCGTGTTATGTACGAGCCAAATCCCCCTCTTTTTCCTTTTTTATTTCTCCTTTCTCTTCTTTCTCTCCTTTTTCTTTCTTTTCCCTTAAACGGGCTCTTGGTCTCCTTCTCTCTCTTCTTAAAACAGCCTAAGCTTCCACTATTCTCTATTTGCGTCTTTTGTTGACTTTTCAAACCCCCCCCTTTTTTTTTTGCCTTTTTAAAACTTTTCAAAGCTCATTTTTACATTTTCTTATTCCCTTTAAGTTATTAACTATTTTACCCTAGTCTTGGGAACATGATGTAGTGTGAGATCCCTACTTAGGCAAGAATTTGCGAGGCCTTGAATGACAAAACTTGGTTGATATCTTGGATGGTTTTTTTTATTTGAGATTTTGTAACTTACTTTATCTTTCATAATGCAAATTAACTCATAGTTCTGGGGCATTGAATGCTACATGCTCGTAAATGTGCATATAGTTATGGGTTCACTACATTACTTAAATTGGTACTAACAAGCTTCTTTCCTACTTGGTCAATCTATCTTGATGGAAATTGTTTGATAATCTCATTCAACTTTCTTCTTTGGAAATTGGAATACCGATCTTTCTTTAAGTTTCTATGGCAACTGAGGTGCTAGTGGGAATGATCTTGCCATGTTTGCACTAAGTTGAAGAAAACAACATATGATTGTATCGTATGATTTGCATATTTTCTAATGTAAATGAGTGTGAATTTACTTGTTGAATGAAATTGTTTAGGCTTTAATACAATTCTAACTATTTATTATATATATAACTCAAAAACTATGTTTGGCATTCAAGATAAAATTCAGAATGCATAAAATTTATCATGTCTTGCATTTGATGGTTGCTCAAGATAGAATAAAGTTGGATATATGGGGGATATAGATTGGATAAAATTATCCCATGGAGAAGTGGGATAAATGTAGATATGATTTCTAACAGTTATAATAGGAAAGCTATTTTTTTTAATAAAAATTTTCTTAAATTAATAAAATTAAAATTATATTTCAAGACAAATAATATTTGAATTCTAATATTAGGAATTAAAAATAAAAAATATAACAATTAAGTTATTTTATTTTTATATTATTTTTATTTATATATTCAAATTTATTCTATTTTATAATACAAGGAAATAAAGAAATAAAAAAGAAATTAATTTTAAAAGAGGAAATAAAAAAAAAGCAAATAAAAATAAAGTAGGTAAGAGTGCCGCTAGGGATTTTTATCATCTCGGTTACATTTATACTAATATGTCATTATACCAAATACTGTATGTGATATGATGTGAATATATCCGACATTATTACTATAGTCACCGGACAATGGATATGATATAATGAAATCCGTAGATTTCATATCTTATCATATCCAATCTAATCTTAATTAGAAATCTAAATGACCAAACGCAGCCAAAGATGCTAGTAGTTGATTCAAGTGAATTAGACATTGATTTTACACAAAGTTATTAGTATGGACCGTACTTTGCTAATTACCGTCAACATTGACTATGCTTTCTTTCATCGGGTTAAAAATACTAGTATAAAAAGAAATTAAGTGATTCATAATATATATACAACAATACATTTAACATATAGAAATTTTAATTTGTTACTTGTACATCGCAATCTTGTCTTGGTACCATATGGAATGCCACGTCATTTTGCACAGTGGTGAATTGCTTTCTACATAAAATAAATAAATAAAGAAATATATATTTATAGTGTTAAGTTGATGATACAAAAAAGATAAACATCATATAAAAAGTGGTATTATCTTTAGATTGAATTTTACTTTTTATTTTTGCTTAATTTAAATTTTGCAGTTCATAAGAAAAAAGAAGAAAATTTGTAGTTCATACACAATCCGAAACTTTTGAACTTTCATCTCACTTAAATGTTGACACGTAACTATACATTTTTAAGATGTTTTGATTTTTGAATAATGTCTTTAACAGGATTTTTTTTTGCTTTTATTTAAGTCTAAACAAACTAGAATAAAGATAGCCGACAAGGACAAGCTTCGGCGGATCCTTGTTCACCAAAAAAAACTATAATAAAGAAAAGACAAGAAACAATTAGATTTACAGAGTTGGTTGTATCATTGACAATGTTGACACTCATTGTTTAGGATAACATGTAGAGATAACTACATAAAAAAACACATGAAAACCCAAGCTAAATATTGAAAAAGTTTGAAGTAGAAAGTAGGTGTTACTCATTTGTGGGTAACGCAGTTGGTTGAGATCTTTCCTTCCAGCGTATGGAGGTCGAGGGTTCGAAACCCTGTGTTGCTAGCGATTAAAGTGAGGGGTCTTGGCAAAGGATTGTTGGGCTAATTTCCCCCGAGGTATAGTCGATGCTGGTCCTTTATTGCGGAGGCCCGTGAGACCCCAAATTGGCATAAGCTGATAAGAGCATGCTCCGACAAATCCTCGGTCACCAAAAAAAAAAGTAGGTGTTGAAACCTCTTCATTTTAATCTATGTTGCTTTCTTTTTGAATAATTATAAGCCAAGCAAGCAAAATTTGTAAATAAAGAATATTCTTCGGAGTCAATTACTATATTTTGTTCTCATCATAGTCAATTACTTTTGCCACATATAAAAAGAGCGAAATTCTTGTTCAAACATAAAAAGTAGTGCCCGACAAGTTTGAACAAATCAAAGTACCTTGAACATGGTGACCGACGGGACATTGACATGAGGAGAGACGTGTTATTGAAAAATTGAATTACAGGACTGCAACAGAATCGGGGAACTGAACTAGCCTGTGATAAGAGACGTGTTATTGAAAAATTGAATCAAAACTTGCAAATTAATTTGGAACTATAATACATTGTACAAGTATCGATTGGCCATGATGCGTTGCATCCATCTTATAATCAGTGCATAAAATTCTTTTTTCACTTTATAAATGCAATCCTTCGTGAAGTTTGGTTTCTCCTACCTTGCTTCTTGCTCGGCCGAGGATTGCATTTGCAATGCAGGTGGTATTTTGAATCAGGAAGATATGTAACTCAAGCCAAGGAAAGAACAACGAAATTCAGCCAGCACAAGATAGGAAATGTGAATTTGGCCATAATATAAGAAAGGAAAAAGCAAAGGAAAATTCAGCTGGAAATAATATAGAAAAGGTGAGTGTTATTTCAATCCTATGAATGCAAAAAAATTAGGCAAGGGACTTAAATTTTCCGGCCACAAAAATAATGTAGATGGGGCCATAACGTCATGCAAAATTCGGTCAAGTATAGAACAGGGGCGCGCTCTTTTGGATAGTGGTGCGAGTACAAAGGCCTAGACGTGAACAATTCTTGGGTCAAAACTAAGGTCGATCTGTGAAGAAATTCGGCTAGCATCCACAATAACATCAAGGTAAACACCAGAGATTCATGTGTTGTGAGTGTGTAATAGAAATCCAATACTTGCACTCAGGAAAAAGCCTAATACCTATACCCGAAAAAATCGCCAAGAGAGAGTCCAAGTCTAAGTTCATCAATATAATTAATTGGACCCACCTTCACTTAAAAGTATAAATCAATAAGTTATGGGTAAACTAAGATATATTAACTGCGCAATACCACACAAATTCTTTGATTTAAGATTTCTTTAGCATAACTCACTCACACGTGCATCTTAACATTATGCTTTTGTTTCACTGTTTAATTTTCTTGTACGAGTATACTAATCTTCTCTCTTGGATTCATCTGAGTATTGAGTTTGATACGCGTTCACAACCTGATACAAAACTATGGAGTTTTTTCCACACCATTTTCTTGCATCGATTTTAGACATTACTGATTTATTTATTTACTGTTATTTTTTATTATCATCATTTAATTTGTTTCTTATTCACATCATGGACGTTTATTTGGTATATTACAAGAGGTGAGCAGTTTAGGGTTAGTCCAGATTCTATTTAAATCAAGATACTCATCAGAACCAGTTCCTAGTTTTCGGAACATGAAATCTATTTGCATACCTAAAATCTGGAACTTATCCTGTTAGATTTCAAAGTCATTTTCTAGATTTACTCGGGAACCGAGAAAACAAACTTCCATACTTAAACATTCAGACATTGCGCATAAGCTCCCGACGTTATGGCTAACAAAATCAAGTCTCAGTTTCTTTAATTTTTCGAATAAATTTATCAGAATCCCAGTCAGCAGGAATTCTTTCAATAGAATATAAGGTTAGCACTCTTTCAGCAGCTGTCAAGAGTCACGTCCAAAGAGAAGGCGTGCTCAAGAGTCAAGACTCATCACATCACTGGCAAAGTAAACAAAGAAGAGAAGTCCCATCAAAAGTGGGAAGCCTATTTTTCCGATGGCCATCCAGGAGATCAAATCAAATCTAAGAACATTTAGAGCAAACCGTGTTTAGTCTGCACTAATCCACCTTAGTTCCCTTATTTCTGTGTCAGGCAACAGCAATATTCAATGAAACCAGGAACAGAAGCTGTACATAGATCTCTGTCCTCCACATCAGAACGTGGTCAAAGAGTGCCATAAAATGACAGCCAATATATTCATCAAATGACTGAAGCTGTTCCTGATTTCTATTTTAGGGTTTTGTAAGTTTTTGGTCCGGTCCAGTTCGGCTGCGTTTGGTTGTGTTTATTTTTTTTTTATTTTTAAACACTTTTTCTGTTTTTTTGTTCCTGGGAACAAAAAAAGGAACAAACGCGTTTGGGTGCGTTTCTGTTCCTTTTTTGTTCTTTTGTTCCCAAGAACAAAAAAGAAACAGAAACAAGAAACACAAATTTTGTGTTTCTTGTTTCGAACACAAATCGAAACACTTTTTTTTTTCTTTTTTTCTCTTATTTTCTTGTTCTTCTTTCTTTTGGCGGTCGCCGGCCTCGGCCATGGCCGGCGACCGGCCGACGAGGGCCGGCGGCCTCGCCCAGCCCACGGCGAGGCTCGCCGGCCCCCGGCGAGGCCGATGCTCGCCGTCCCCGGCGAGGCCGAGGCTCGCCGTAGGCCGGGCGAGGCCGACCTCGTGCCGGCTCGGGCGAGCTCGATCTCGCCCGGATCCGGCGAGGCCGAGCTCGCCCGGCGGGCCGGCGAGCCTCGGCCTCGCTCGGCGGTGGCCCGGCGAGGCCGCGCCTCGCCCGCCACTAGGCGAGCTCGGCCTCGCCGGATCAAGCGAGGCCGACCTCGCGCCGGCCCGGGCGAGCTCGATCTCGCCCGGATTCGGCCTCGAGCTCGCCCGGGCCGGCGAGGCCGAGCTCGCCCGGCCGGGCCGGCGAGCCTCGGCCCTCGCCGGCCGGTCGCCGGCCAAGGCCTTGGCCGGCGACCGGCCAAAAGAAGAAAAAAAAAATGAAAAAGAAAAAAAGAAAAAAAGGAAAAATAAGAAAAAAATAGAAAAAATAAAAGAAATAAAAAAATTATCCAAATTTACCAAATATGTTTCTGTTTATTTTTATTCCCGAACAAGTTTACCAAAAGCGTATTTTTGTTCAAAAATTGTTCCCGGAACAAAAACACTTTTTTCTATTTCGTTCTAACAATTTTTAAACGAAAAAACACAAACAAACGCGCCCTTCCTACCTAAAACCTAAAAACTAGGAATCAAACCACATAGTACATATTCTTTAAAAAAAAAAAAGAAATTGAGAATTGGATCAAATCTCATTGGAAAATGGAACCAAACCAGGGTTGATTCCTGGTTTTACCTGGAAACATGCTCACACCTAGATATTACACAAAAGGTTAAATATATGTATATATATATTATTTAGGTATTTATTCTATTATATTAATATGAGTGGTTAAATTTTTGTTGCTCGCTTAACATTATCGTTTTTAGAATTTATTTACTATCATTTAGATTAAGCAATATGCATTTATTAGATTAGCGTACATTTATTTTTCATGTATAGCTCACGAGATTTTGTTTTGAACCTTTATAATAGTCAATTTATAGTACTGCTTGATAGGGTTTGTGTCCATACATGAGAACTAATCAAGTCGCATGTTCGCATTTCAAAATAAAATACAAAAATAGTAAAACAATAAGCATAATAATAATATCACTTGTCATCATCATCATTATTGATAAATTATTATTATAAGGAGAAAAGAAACTCACAAAGACAAACATAACCTTTTGCCCTTTATAAAATCGGGTCAATTCCAAAAATAACTCTATATTTTAGGTCCACTCTCAAATCTGCCCTAAACTTTTTTTTTTGTCTACCAAAATACCCCAAATTTTAGGTCTAGTTCCAAATTTGCCCCAAACTTTTTTTTTTGTCTAAAAAAAAACCCCAAATTTTAGGTATAGTCCCAAATCTGCCATGAAATTTTCTTTTGTCTCACAAAAAACCCCAAACTTTGGGTCTAATCCCAAATCTACCCCAATTTTTTTTTTTCAAAAACAAAATCATCAACTTTTACTATAGTCCTAAATTTGCCTTTGTAAAACTTGGTGATTTTTTTTGGATACAAACATAGGGTAAAACTCTAATTTGGTAACTCATCAATTGTCACGTGCCATTTAAATTAATAATTTGTCAACAGATGGTAAATTTATCACAAGTGTATCAATTTAGGAGTTTTAGTACTTAACAAATTAGTTTGAGATAAATTTATCATAGATATATCAGTTTGAAGTTTTTTATGATTAAAAAATTAGCCTTCAAAAAATTGATTTTTGACAAATTTATTATAGGTGTACCAGTTTGGGGTTTTCCAATATATTAAGTTATTAACCCCTTTTTTAAACAAAACAAAATTCAGTATAAATTTGGGATTGGACTTAAAGTTTAGGATTTTTTTTTTAGACAAGAAAAGTTCAAGATAGATTTGGGACTGGATCTAAAGTTTGAGATTTTTTTTTGAGATGAAAAAGCTCAATTTAGATTTTGGACTTGACTTAAAGTTTGAGGTTTTTTTTTGGAATTGGCCCTTATAAAATTAGATGACCCACGACCTTAAAATTATGCAAATAAGGCAACACGTTCGGCCCACGGCTCAATTAAGGGTCCCACACGCCGACACGCGTGGCATGTTGTGCTGACTCGTAAAATGCACATTTCCAAACACGCCGTCGTTTTCGAGGAACCCAAAATCCAATGAACCAGATTAATTGCATCACATTTGGTATGTCCAAACATGAACTGAAATAAAATAGGAAAAAGACATTATAAATCCGACAAACATTTTACGAATGGTAAAATCACATGTTTAGTGCAATTTGAGATATGATAAAAAGAGCTTCTCACTTCTTAGCACGATCTTTCACTATATTTATATTTTATCGCTTGAACTCTCTCGTGAATGTCTTAAACTTACTTCCTAACTTGCTTGTGCCTATGAATTATAAAATAAAAAAGGTAGTAATGGGAAGTACGGATGGGGATGTTAGCGAACGTCATTCAACAAGTTAAATATGATGCTTTTTTTTTGGAAATTTTCAAGATGTCATGTTAAGATTGTTGTTCTCGAAGATCATATTATTTTTTACTTTGATCTACTGCAACAATCATTAATATTTAAGTACTTCATTTCGAGGTTCATTTGAGAAGACCTTCATTTGAGAGCCCGGGTCATTAGGAATTGGCTCAATCATAACCGTAAATCTCAATTTTCATGATTGAACCTAGGATAAATCCAAGCTTTGCTACAATGGGAACCCCTAGATCATTAAGGGGCTAATTCAATAAAAACCTCTAACTTTAGGATTGGTCCCAATTTTGTCGGAACTTCTTTTTTTGTTTTAAAAATAAGTTCTCAATTTTCACTTTAGTCCCTAATCCGCCATTGTGTCAAAGAATTGCTACTTGTTTTTTTGAAAATTATCAACATTAGAAGGCTGTTGTTCTATACAAAGGTGAAGTCCTTAATGAAGACATAATAAACCTAATGAACCTCTAACTAGTCCTAATGTTCATAATTTTAAAGAAACCTACTAGTGGTTCTCGAAAACGTGGAGAGATTTGAGATTGGAGAGAAAGTTGGTGGTTTTTAGACCAAAAAAACAAAAATGTTTGGAGCAGAATTGGACTAAACCTAAAATTGAGGGGTTTTTCATGGAATTAAGCCATCGTCGAGAGCATCAAACCTGCCCGAAATTGCTGGCGATTTCCTTTTTGTTATGTTCTTCCAAAAATGCACGAATATATGGAAAGCGAGGAAAAAAAAACGATACTTTCTGCCCACGGAAAAAAGGGAGAGAGAGAGAGAGAGAAAAAAAAAAAAAAAACCAAAAAGAAAGAAAGAAAAAAAAAAAAAAAAGAGGAAGGAGCGTGGAGCCATTTCCCCTGAATCGCCACCTTCCAACTTTTCAACTCCAAAGCCGAAACAGCCGAAAGACCGAAGCCTCCATAGCCACCATCAACCCCGTCCTCTTCTAGGGTTTAAGGTGGGTCTCTCTCTCTCTCTCTCTCTCTCTCTAACCCTCTCTCTGCAACCAATCGATCGGGAGGTCTCGCTCTCTCGCTCTAGCTCTCGCGTATCTGTATTGGGTTTTCTTTCTTTTTCCTTCTTCTTTCGCTGTTCTTCTTGTATTCCCTCTCGTTTTCCGTCCGTTCGCTGCGCGTGTGCAGTTAGATTATCGTTGCTTTCCGAGATTCATTGCCCCTTCTTCCGCTCGCTCGCTTTCTTTCTCTTTTTTGGCTATAAATTCGACTGCCCGTGTCGGGGAATGTCGCCCGCCGGCGGAAAATCAATGTGGGTCGGGGGGAACAATCCAGTGGGAATTTGATCGAGCACGTGGGCTGCTGCTGTTTGTGCTCTTGGTCTGAACGTTTTTATTTTGTTGGTAATTCGAGCCGCCCATTTTTGGGTAGATCTCCATGTCCGAGGAATCAGCTGCCCTTTTACGTGTTCTGAAGTATACGGATGTTAGATTCTTTTTTCTGCATTGTTTTCTTGATGATTTGGCGTGGTCGCTTGATCGGCAAGAGCTTCATATGGCTGCGTTTGATTTTTCCCTTCTCGGGGACGACTGATTTTGTGACGTTTTGGACGTGGGCTGATGGTTTTGGGGGATTTGGTGGGGTGGGGGATGGTGTTGCAGATTTGATGGCAAGGGCTGCCGCCGGAGCTGTTCCGTCTGCTGGTAAAGCTGGGGTTCGGATCGTGGTGGTCGGCGACCGTGGCACCGGGAAGTCGAGCTTGATCTGCACTGCGGCCACTGATGTTTTCCCGGCAAATGTCCCTCCGGTGTTGCCCCCCACGCGTTTGCCTGAAGACTTCTATCCCGATCGTGTGCCGCTTACGATTATCGACACCTCTTCAAGGTACTCTGTCTAAGCAATTCTGCTTAGCTATCATAGACATCAGCAAGATTGTACTATGTATGTTTCTAACTGGGGATGTGTTAGCTTATTCGATATTTTTTTTGGGATGAATCTGAAATCAGAGTGGAGGACAGTGGGAAATTGGGTGAAGAGCTGAGGCGGGCTGATGCTGTGGTTCTTACGTATGCATGTGATCAGCCTGCTACTCTTGATCGATTGAGTACCTTTTGGCTTCCAGAACTTCGTCGATTAGAGGTTAGGTATTGTATATTGGTTGTCCCTTTGTTTCTTGATTCCCTCCAATCCACGAGAAAGAATTGCAACTTCATTTGGAAACTATTACTCTTGATTGCTGAAGTGAAGGGATGACAAGTTTATTTTGATAGGCAAAGCCTTGTGAACTAGTCTCCATTCTGGTGTTGAGAGTCACTGAGCAGAAATCTATTAACATATCATCTTCAGGTAAAAGTCCCGGTTATAGTGGTGGGTTGCAAACTAGATTTGAGAGATGAGCATCAGCAAATTAGCTTGGACCATGTGATGACACCAATAATGCAGCAATTTCGGGAGATCGAAACTTGTATCGAGTGTTCAGCTTACAAACAAATTCAGGTTTTGGTTAAATGATCAACTCTCTTGTGTTCGTTATAGTGATCTAGTAATATTCTCTCTTTGTTGAGCATTTTTCTCCCTGCAGATCCCAGAGGTTTTCTACTATGCACAAAAGGCTGTCCTTCATCCTACCGGCCCACTATTTGATCAGGAGACACAAACTCTAAAGCCTCGCTGTGTCAGAGCCCTGAAGCGCATTTTCATTCTCTGCGATCAAGATAGGGATGGTGCCCTCAGCGATGCAGAGCTAAATGATTTTCAGGTATCCTTTTGTGCTTTCAATAGGATATCTTTTTGCTAGAACTTGTTGTACATCTGATGCTGTTTTGTTTCCTTTTGTGGGAGGTTATGAATTTTGATTGATACAATTATAAGTGCCAAGCAATTCTGATAGCTCACTGGATATTTTAAGAAATTTTTGGCAAGCTTATCTCCTGTTATGTACTCTTTGGCATGTGTTCATATAACCTCAGTTCGTGTATTTGACAGGTCAAATGTTTTAACGCGCCTCTACAGCCTTCTGAAATAGTGGGAGTCAAGAGGGTCGTTCAAGAGAAGTTGTCCGAAGGAGTCAATGAACATGGGCTGACATTGACAGGATTCCTGTTTCTCCATGCTCTGTTCATTGAGAAAGGACGTCTGGAGACAACTTGGACCGTCCTAAGGAAGTTTGGTTATGACAATGATATCAAACTAGCAGAGAATCTTATTCCATCTTCATTTAAAAAAAGTCCTGATCAGGTACCTATATGTTGGACATAAATAGTAAAGGAGTTACTGTTAGTTTATTTGGTTTTTGCCTGGAGCAATATGTTGACGGCTTCTTATTTCATGACTTTGTCTTGGTGACAATTTTCTTTTTCATTACTTTAGCCAAAATAAAAGGATATTTTTAATTTGCTTGAAGGTACAACTGTTTCGTCCTAGTGTCATGAATGTGATGTGGTGTAGTATCATAGTCAAATGAGAATTTGGACCACCTTGAATCACAAAATACCATATGTATGCCAAATGGTCAAATTTTAAATTTGTAAAGCTACCTCGAAGTTGTGCCTCTCTTCTGCTACAAACAGCTACTAATTTTTTGTCTTTAACTGGCATTACATTCAGGTCAATATAGTCTTTGGTACTGAATGTTTAATTATTTCTACTGATGGTGTTTTACATAGCATGAAAGTTTTTACTTATTTTGGTTCTCTGTGTAGAGCGTGGAGCTGACAAATGAAGCTATTGAGTATCTCAGGGGGATATTTGAGTTATTTGACATGGATGAAGTATGTCCAATCTCGTTTCAATTCCCAACTACCCACTTTAGTTGAAGCTTTAATCTAACAATTTGACCTGTGTTGCTGGTCACAGTCTAGTCCTGAAGTTCTGAGAATCCTGACTTTCAGTATATTACTTTACAGGATGGGGCTCTACGACCTCTTGAAATCGAGGATCTCTTCTCTACTGCACCAGAATGGTAATCCTGTTTCTGTTAGAAGCTCATGCTGTTCTTAAGCTGCTTCTCTTCTTTCTCTATAATGAGTGGCTTCTTATTGTAGATCAGTTCAAACTAGTTATTTGTGCATCCACATTACTCCCCTAGATGGTTATGGGATTAAGGGAATATGTTTGGTGAAATTACTTTGGATATGAATATGCAATTCCAATAAGTGCATATTTTATTTGAAAATATGGGTGTAAACATGGGCAATGTATATGCTGTATACACTTTACCACTAAGTCGTTTGTATGAGATTCTAATTGTATAGAACTAAGACCTGCTTTCTACATTCAGTCCGTGGAATGAAGCTCCATACAAAGATGCTGCAGAAAAAACTGCATTGGAGGGACTAACACTGGATGGATTTTTGTCTCAGGTATGAGCATTTACCTAGCCTTCTAATTTTATATTCTATGATCTGAAAGTACAGAAAGTATTGCCCTTTGTCTTCTTTAAGTTGATATGAGGGATCTAGTTGTACACCTCTTTTTCTGTGTTTCTGTTTGTGGAAGGTTCAGAATTGTAATGTTTATAACAATTTCAATGCTGGATGAAGTAATGTAATATTCTTTTGCTTCTTGTTTCATCATTTTAACTTATGAGAAGTCCTGTGACTCGTCATGCTTGGAAGGTCTTGTAAGAATGACCGGATGCTATTTTTCGCCATTTTATCTGCTTACTTTTGTTTGCATTTTATATTTGATTATGCTATGATTTGAATATAAATTGCCATTTGAAACTTTTGATGAGTAGCATGATTTTTGCCTTCCAGGTATATGGAAGTCTAAAGTGATTTTTAAGTAGTCTTTTTGTGTCGATGCAGTGGGCTCTGATGACACTGTTAGACCCAGCTCGGACCCTGGAGAATCTCATCTACATTGGATATCCTGGTGATCCTTCATCCGCTATCCGTGTCACTAAGACAAGAAGATATAATCGAAAGAAGCAACAATCCGACAGAAATGTTTTCCAATGTTTAGTTTTTGGGCCTAAAAAGGCTGGAAAGTCAGCGTTACTGAATTCTTTTCTGGGGAGGTTTGCCTTCTATTCATCTCTTCTGAGTTCTGTAACATTGTGAACTATTCAGTTCATCTAGTCTTCATAATGGTGTACTGTTGATGCAGACCCTTCTCTGAAAGCTGCTCTTCATCAACTGATGAGCGTTATGCTGTTAACATTGTCGACCAACCTGGGGTAAGCTGAATGGCATTTTCACTATGATTTGTTACTTTGTTGCATGGTTCCTCGGACATAAACTCACCAGTTACACAGGGAGTCAAGAAAACCCTTGTGTTGCGAGAAATTCCAGAAGATGGAGTGAAAAAAATGCTGGTCAACAAGGAGGCTTTGGCTGCCTGTGACATAGCTGTTTTTGTTCATGACAGGTTATTATAACTTCTTGTCATTGCTGTGCGCATTGTTAGAGAAATGTTAGATGATGCCTTATACATAATAAATTGTTAGCCTTCTCCACACTATGCAAGCTGCACTTCTCTATTTTAGAAGTTGAATATTGAGTCAAGTTTGTCATATAGACCTTTCATTTAGAAACGATGGAAGATGAATAAAATCATACCAATAATTGACTTCTGTTTACATGTCAAAGAAAAAACTAAAAATAATGGAGTAAGTTCACCACTAAATATAATACTAGAATAGGCAGCCAGTGCACGCAGCTCTTGCTGCATGTGGGGTTTGGGGATGGGTCGGACTACTTTGGGTCTAATGAATGCAGCTTTACCTTGTGTTTTGGCAAGAGGCTGTTGCCAGGACGTGAACCCACACCTCCAGTCACAAGGTGAAAGCTTTACTGCTGCACCAATGCTCAATAATGACAGAAGTCAAATGGAAGCAAAAATAGATGGAACTAGAATTAATGTGGAGTTCTATGAGTTATGAGATGACTAAGGCTATAGTTGGCCTCTTCGTCTTCTCAATCCTCAAGCTATTAGTATACCATGAACCATTGCTGGTGTTGCCATCATATGTTGGTTTATTTGCAATCTAACCCACTTATCTTTTTAACTTGTAATGGTAACGCATTGTGTTGAAGAATATCAAGTAGAATTGGAAATAAGTTAGTAGGTTATTAATTAAGGCAATTAGGTTTTTGTGAGTGTCTCTTTGTTCACCATTAGTTTGGCACTTGTGTCATCTCCCCCCACTTCCCCCCCCCTCTCTCTCTCTATCGTTGTTCTCAGCGTTTTTTCAGGTGAGACTTGTTTGGCTGAGTCATTCCTAGGTTTATTGGGGTTTCTTTTGTCTCAGCATTGTGAACTTGTCTTCTTGTTGGGTCGTTATTCTTGTTATCACATTGAAGACCTTCTTCCCTGAAGGGAAAAAGTAATTCTGAAATCCTTGCCATTTCATACGGTATGGTTGTTTGCTAATCTTGACAAGAAAATGTGTATGGTCCTGCACTTCACTAGCTGTATTGTTTGATGAATTGTGGATTGAGATGCAATGACAACTATGCTTAGAGTCTATTTTTAACTCCATGTAAGCAACCAAGTTTATATTGATCGCATTTCATCACTTTTGAACTTAAGTTTGTCCAATGCATTAATATGCCTCTTGCCATTAGAATTGTCAGTGCACTGAAAGTGGTATCTTCCTTGGTTTTCAGTTCTGATGAGTCCTCTTGGAAGAGAGCGACTGAATTACTTGTGGAAGTTGCCAGTCATGGTGAAATTACTGGTTTTGAGGTGCCTTGCCTTATTGTTGCGGCTAAGGATGATCTAGATCCATTTCCCATGGCTATACAAGACTCTACCAGGGTATAAATTTTTCCCAATAAGCATATGCTTTCAAAGTTAAGCATGTATTATCCAAGAAGTTGTCCTGTGCTTTCTTTTTGCAACGGGATCAAGCGATGGGGTTGGAAGTGCTCACCATCCTGTGCCTTTTATAGTATTCTTTTGGTTAAGTCAGCCACATCACATGTGCTTGATTTTTTTTTTCCCTGCCAAGATTATCACTTTATTTGGCATTACAAGAACATCTTCGGATGAATCTTAATCTTGCTCTTCTTCTCAATAATTCTCCAAGAAAGAGAGAAATGCTCAGAGAAAGAGAAAGGGCAGATTGTGGCCCTGCTTCATTATTCCAAATTGTCCGTTAATTTAAAATTTATACTTCTACCTTGCTTTTTGCGGATGCTCGGTTAACATTCTCTTCAAATCTTATTCTTCTGTCTTTGCTTATATAGGTTAGTCAGGATATGGGAATAGAGGCCCCTATTCCTATCAGCACAAAACTGGGTGATTTTAATAATATATTCAGAAGGATTGTGAACGCTGCAGAGCATCCTCACTTGAGCATTCCGGAAACAGAAGCTGGGAGAAGCCGCAAGCAGTATCATAGACTTGTCAATCGCTCTCTTATGTTTGTTTCAGGTAAGTTGGTTCGCCAAGGATCCTTAATTGTCTATCAGTGGTCTTTGACTGGTTGTAATTTTGATTCTTGGTTTATGGGGTATGTGGAGTTTAGAAAGGCATATTCAGAATTAGACCACTTTATTTTCACAATACATTCTCATATTTAAGCAAGGTAAAATTGCCATACACAAAGTGCCATTGCTGAGAAATGTTCTCATTTGAGTATTTTTTTTTAATCTTATTGTTTCAGTGAAAATTGGGTATATGCTAGAGTTCTTAAAACAGTTAAAATTGAAATGACGGTGGCTTATTCTGGTCAAATTTTTTTTTTTTTTTTTTTTGGTTGGATATTCTGGTCAATTTAGATGATTGAATATTCATACCTAACAATTTTCCGCAAGTGGTGACAGAATAACTGATATTTCGATCTGTTAATGAAAGATTTTTGGCTAAAAGTTTGATAATGTGGAATTGATTCATCAATTTTGACAGTTGGCGCTGCTGTAGCTATTGTTGGGCTGGCTGCTTACCGTGTCTACTCTGCAAGGAAGAACGCCTCCAGTTGATGATAAAGCCTCGTTTATTATATGGCCTTTGTAGCTGTTTGATCTTGACGCAGCTTGGCAAAGCTTTATTTGATACCTGCTTTACTGGGGTTTTTGAGGTTGCAGGGTTCTCTCTTTGTTGCTGTTTTAAGTTCTCCTTATCTGTACTTCTGTTACAATCATTTCCTGGTAGGTTTTGGTAGAGGCTAGGGTTTATGGAGTATAATGTTAATACATGTTAATTGAAATGAGGTGCTTTGCAGCACCTGTGCAATTTAAAGTTTTGCTAGAAATTTGAGAGAGAGCTTGTTTCGAATTATTACGTTGATTTTCTCATTCTCAATTTTGCTTTTGCTAGTAAAATCAAACTGATGACTCGGAGGCTGCCTAATTCAGCTCGCTGAGGAATTTAGCTCAAAATCATTTGCTCTACTTGTTCCTAATCTTTTCAGAAACTCTTACCTGATGCAACATCATTGGTCAATCCTGTGCATGTTGCCGTCCTCAAATCTCAGGTGCTAGGGGCTGATTCATCTATGAAAATTGCGACCTAGTGACAGGTTTGTCTAATCTATTCTTTTTCGGAGGATCTTGAAGCAAACGGTAGATGCTGTACTAACCTAGTTTCAAATAGTAATCTGTGCAAAATCAGGCTTTTGCAACACCGCATTTTGTCTGGCACTAAAGAATTTTCTCAAACGAAATTGGGATTGATCTTGTAAAGCAAGGAGACTATTATAAAGTTCGACGACTTAAAACATTGCGACGGAACAAAGTTAGAAGGAAAGAAATGAGCAAAGTGCCCTTCCTGGCAGGGCATCAGAAAATGAAAGAAACATTTTGACTCAAATGGCTCTGCAACTGAGCCCTGCATTGGTGGATGTGCATTTATCACTGTCTCTCTTGAGCCACCCTTCTCTGATTCCGCAACACTTGATCGAGCGATCAATCTGGTATTTGCTGCTGCCTTCTGTCTGCAACTGTGAACAATATATCTCTAACTCCTCCGGCAATACGCAGAGTCGGAAGTCGAGTTTGAAGAGAAAGTCGACCTCCATCCTGTTCATTTCCACATTGCTTATTCCTCCCACTTTAGCAAAATAAGCATTGTTGGCACCCCTGCACGTTGTGAATCGGGCATGAACGTAAGAAATCTTGAACCGGGCTCGGAGATGGTAATAACATAGAACGAAGATCAGTCAATGGCATTTGGTAACGAGCCTCTAATCGGTAAAAGGTCCTTGAAAAGCTTGCATCTAATCATTAATTTTGACTCCAGTTTCAAATTTAAGCATCATGACATCTGCGGAAGTACGAACATCACAAAAAATAGCCAAATCCAAACTCGACCGACATGTCTCAAAATATTTTTAATGAGCAAAATCACTCAACCGAGCTCGCTTGTTCTGCATTTAATAGATGAAATGAGACCTAAGAAGATCAAATTAAATACAACTTGTGGATGAAGGTTCCAAATAAACTTGCAAGAGTTGTAAGTATCTGCAGCCGAGAGCAATGACTTTCTATTACGCTTGCCGACATATGGAGCTGAGGCGAGTTTTGCGGTCGATGGTGACGAGGATGTTGGGGAAAGGGTATGAAGTACTACTATGCGGACACAAAGCATCATCCTCCAAAAAGAAATCGATGTTTGCATTCGAATACAGGTGGTTCAAGCTTCTCAATCCAACCAGAACCTACAGTTCACTAAATTGGACGTTTCTGTATCTGCTCTAACAGGTCTAACTGATCATCAAATTCAAACTAGTATTGTGACTACTAATCGGGAGTCGATCGATGCCTATACATCAAGCTCTGCGCGTGCACTTCTGCTATCAAGAGAAAAAAGAAAATGAGAGAAGAATAGCGTGCGGTGTCATGGAAGACAGAGTTTATGCAGGGGGCGAAGGCACTTACTCGTTGTCTATGAACTTGGAAGCGACCACCACGCTAGTTATCAAGAGCCTGTGGATATTAAGTGAAGTGAGACAGCCGGCTGATCTTTCAAGGAACCGGTTGATGTAGATGTATGCTACGACGAAACAGGACATGCTGCAGCTCGTGTACTTGCAAATGCGCTCGAGGTACTGCCGAACGCTCATGGTGGGCGCCCTTGACCCGTGGAAGATGGTACTGCCTTCCTTTCGCTTCGACGCCTTCGATAATTTCTCGTTTCTCCGTATAGACTTCTCCAGAGCAGAAGCCATATCGAACAAAATCTGGGGTGTTCCCGAATCATCGTTGCTGGACTTATCCAATCCCAGAGAGGCATAAGTATCTCGACCAGCACCGACGCCATCTAGTTTCGATGTTTCCATAGCTAAGCACTTCGATGAATGGAAACAGAAAACAGACAGCATCAGATGATCAGTCAACTGTTAAAACCCAAGAACAAGATGAGCAAGTAATGATGCAAAGTTGAAGCTGAAACCCTAGTCTAGCAGAAGCTGACAAACGCTGGAAGAAATCATCTTACAGTCTCTCAAGTTGACTAGAACTTGTGTGACCTTGGAGATCAAGAGGAATCACGAAGTGTACACGCTGAGGAATATTATAGAACATAATGTGGAAGTTGATGTGACTCTTGGTTTGTTCCTTTTCCAAGTGGGAGCGAACAGAACGCTTTCTAAATTAACAGGGAATATCTAGTACACACAAATTCACTGTTCTCTTCAATAAACTAATGCAAGCGAACGCAGAACTTCAGACCCATTTGTACCTCTTGGGAAAAAAAAAAAAAAAAAAACCTAAGATGCTCATTAAACTAGCAGAAAGAAAATAATCAAAGATGATAGCAAGCATGCATAATTTCTTATCATATACATATACACATGATCTTGGCTTAAATGTCTTATTTAGGGAGCAAGGGATCCAAATTAAAGAACCTGCAGTAGGTCCAAGCTTAGAGTAGGGTACTCTTGAAGAAGAATATAATAGTAAAGATGTAAAAAGAAAAGAAAAAAAAAGTGAAATAAAAGATAGGCATAATATCTAGTCAAACTCAGGAGCAACTGGGGAGAAAAGAACATAGCTTTTCTTTCATGGACCGCCACGAAATGATGCATATTCCAACAATGATGAGGGATATCAATATGGCATGTAAAAAGTCCGATCTTCCCTTTTCATGGTCGGCAATTCCCCCATCTTGTGTCCACCGAATCAACAGAGCACATCATGACTTGGATAAATAAATAGAAAAAAGATCAAGAAAACTCTTAATTGAAGCAAAACAGGGGAAAAAACAGAGTTTGGATCGCCCGCTTGAATTTAAACTTGCGTCTCACCGGCTTTTCCATCCTAAAAAGAAACGGAAATAAAACGTTAAAAAAGCCGTTTGCTCTTATTAATTCCACAGTATCCTGTTTCAGTGCACGCCAATCTGTTGGCGCAATTTACGCAGGTCACTGCATGCAGGCTTTGGTTCCACTTTATGATGTGACAATCCATTAATTAGCACTAGCTTTTGATTTGAGTGATGGATGAACTGGCAATAAACATGATCTCCCGGAGAAAATCTAATTGTTTATTACAAGAGAGTGAGAACAAAATGGTCACTTCCTTCCTTTATCTAGTTACTAGGTTGAACTGGCACCAAACACGATGAACATCAATCTAGCCCACCATTTCAATATACCAAAGAACAACAACCAGGAAGCAACACCAAAGGTCCTTTAGTCACTGCCCAAAGGGTCACTTCCTATATTCTGTCACTTTCTTGAAACCTGAAGAATCAACTGGCTTGTAGATAAGATTCTTCAACAATTTGCCTCAAGGTTGACATAGCTGGTCCAAGGCCACTGAATTGGGCTCAGCAGCCACATGAAACCTGGTGACGGACCGGCCCGTCAAATTGGCCTGCCCAAGCCTTAAGGGTTATATATAGAAAAGAAGAAAGTAGACATAGGCAGACATTCTCACAACCCGCTAAAAACTATACTTCCTTGAATGCAAATTAGGAATGTACTGTTTTGGACGTAGGAGGCTCATCCAACAGCTGGTTCCTAGGCTATCCCACCTCGTTGGACTGTGCTTTGGGTTATGGCCGGAGCAATCACCTTCCCGGCAACAGCAGAGGTCATCAACCCATGGCTTATCACAATGTAGTAGTCACTGGAGTCTTCTTTTGGGCCAGAATGGTGGAGTAATTATTCACCAGATGGCATTCCAAATGGAGTTAAAAAGGAAAAGGAAAGAACAACAACAAAATGAACTATTCAGAGAAGATGTGGGTTATTTCTTCACTTATAATAACTGCTGATGCGGGAACTACTTTTTTTTAACTCCTGAAGTGCGGGCACCTGAAACAACATTTGAAACTGATAAGAAGTCCAAGTTTGCAGAATCTTTGTCCCAATTATGAAGAATCAGAGCAAGAAAAGGCACCGTTCATTTATTTTGTGGCATTCTCTCCATCACTAGATTTAGATTTATGACTCTTTTCAACTACAGCAGCAGCTGCTGATGCTGCCTTCTCCAATCCCAGATTCTGTAACTCTTTAAGGAATCCATTAACATCAGCAGGACTAATTTCATAGGGGCTATGGGCAGGACCAGGAAACGACCCTTTCGTCACTTCTTCCTTGTATTCAAGAAGAGCTTTGTTGATAACATCCCCAACTTGGGCATACTGTTTACAGAATTTTGGCGTGACCTGTAAAAGTGGGGGTTCCTTTGCTTGAGTAAAATCAAAAGATGCTGAAAATGGAGATGAAGCACAGTTATAATAAAAGAAACAGACCTTGGCATGATGAGGATGTTGGAGCATTCCAAGCAGATCGTGGTATACTAGAACCTGCATCAGAGATGGAAAATTAGCCCAAATGCTCATTCTTTATAGTCTACTACCGTTGTGAATGAAGCTGCTACATGGCCAGTCAAATAATCATAGCTGTCAGGTACGTGGGTGATGGAGATAGGCAATACAATAAAAAATTTGGCCCAAACAGATTTGATCATTCATTGCAGTTAGAGAAAGAAAGACTGCACCAATTGTTGCTAAACATCACAGCAACTCTTCCCCCAATCAATTTCCCTTAGGTTTTCAACTTTATTTATTTCTAGTGGGGAGTAGGACCGACAAGAGTGAGAAAAATTTGTCCCTTAAAACCACACAAATAAACTTAACTCGATAGATAATATGCTCAGATGTCTTCCTATGATACAATGCTCATTTGCTCAGATGTCTCCATGTAAATTAATGCGGTTCTATTAGAAGAGGTTTCCTAGAGCCAAAAAATCCAGGCTTCAAATTAGACGCGTTTGTACTTGTTGAAGTGTGTGCTACAATAAACAAACTACAAGATACTCTTACTTGAGAAAATTGACTAGGACAATCAACATAGATGGAGAGAAAATTATAAAATGAAATTTAACCAGAATCCCCTGCCACATTCATGCAATCACTTTCAAAACCTTTATCTTACAGCTGGTAAAATGAATTTTCGATAGGCCAACCGAAATGTTCAATAGAATAGTTAATGCAATGTCTTTTGACCAAAAAAAAAAAAAAAAAAAAAAAGAAAAGATAGATATTTCACCTGATGCGTGCTTAAAACCCTGATCAAACCAATGAAACAAAGAACTGACCTGACCACTGCAAAATGGTCCGGCTCCAATTCCGATGGTAGGAATTTTAAGAGCTGAAGTAGCTGCTGCAGCCACTGGTGCTGGTACACATTCCAAAACAACAGAAAAGCACCCCGCTTCCTGCAAAGCTAATGCAGTCTCCACAACCTATAAGAAGACAAAGCCAATTTGATTTCAACCCACACAAACACCAACATCTCTGGGAAAAACTTCATGATGTTCTTCAATATGGGAATGGATGAGAAACGTACCTTGACGGCACTAGAGATATTCTTCCCCTGAGGCCTAAATCCACCAAGAACACTAATTGCCTGAGGGGTTAGCCCCACATGCCCCATTACCGCAATTCCAGCTTCCACTATCGACTTCGCAGCAGTAATTCTCGAAGGCGATCCTCCTTCCAACTTAATCGCATCCATTCCTCCTTCCTTCAGCACCCGAACCGCTGTATCAACAGCCTGTCAATTACGAAAACAACACAACTTACCAACCACGCACCTTTCACTCCCACAAATCAGCATGTAGCAATTTCGCAAGACGTGTCACCAAAACAAGTAAAAGAAGGACTTCTCTATATACTGACTACCAATACAGAGACATTTGAGAACAAATCAGCACGCTTAAACCCCCTGGCCCCAGAGGATAAAAGATCATACATTTCTTACTCAAAAAGGACTTTACAAAATAAGGGGAGCATTTACGCAAACACCATAGCGACACCCAAAACTAACTTTTTATCTTCATCAACTTCTTCAAAGAAGACACACGCGAAAAGACGTCACATCAAATGCCACTACCTGATTCGAGCTCGACTCGTAGCTTCCGAAAGGCAAGTCCCCGACGAGCAGGGGCGTCTTGGCGCCGCGGGCCACGGCGCGGCAGTGGACGAGCATCTCGTCGAGGGAGATGGGGAGGGTGGTGTCGTGTCCGTGGACCACCATGGCGGCCGAGTCGCCGACGAGGCAGACGTCGACGCCGGCCATGTCGAGGTGGACGGCGGAGGGGTAGTCGTAGGCGGTGACGACGGTGATGGGCTCGCCCCGGCGGTGCTTCTGCCGGAGGCTGGTGAGGGTCACGCGCCGCGCCGGCGACTGGGGGCTGGGCCCGCCGTAGACGGTGTTCTCGGGGACGTTGCTCATGCAGCGGAGGAGGGCGGCGGGGAGCTTGGACAGCGCGGAGGCCATGGAGGATCGCCTGGAGATGATGGCGTTGAGCGCAGCCATTTACATGAACGAGAGAGAGAGAGAGAGAGAGAGAGAGAGAGAGATTTTTGCTTTTGGTACGTCAGCAGCAGAGAGACTTTCCTTTATATCATCTGCTCGGTAGACCCGCCGCCGCTTAGTCAAACATTCTAGGACATCATATGGATTCTAGATTGCTGGCTATCATATAAAAATTATTCATTAAACCTTGTGTGTGTATATATATTAAATTATTATATATAATGATTTTCTTATCTTCCTAATTTACGTGGATGACATGTTTATTGTTGATTATGATGCTAAGAAAATCAAAAGGGCTTAAAAAGGGAGTTGAGTAGAGCTTTTGCACCGAAAGATCTAGGATCAGCTAGACAAGTCCTATGCATGAGAGTTACTTGTGACATGAAGAACATGAAACTCTGACTATCCCGAGAATAGCACATAGTAAAGGTGTTGGAAAGATTCACCATGAGTACATGTAAACTAGTAGATACTATGCTTGTATGTCATTTCACGTTGAGTAATGAAGAGGATCCTGCAAGTGGAGAAGAGAAGAAATATATGATGAAAATTCCTTATGCATCGGCTATGGATAATTCGATACATGACATGGTTTGTACAAGGCTAGATATTGCTCATGAAACTGGTGTTGTGAGCAAGTTTTCTCAAATCCAAGTAAAGAGCATTGGACATATGTAAAATGGATGTTGACATATCTTAGATAGAGGCACTTCCAAATTTTGCTTATGTTATGCAAATGGGAAGCCCAAGTTGAGTGCTTACTTAGATGTAGATTATGTTGGTAACGTTGATTCTCAAAAATTCTCATCAAGTTATTTGATGATTTTTGCAAAGGGAGCAGTTTGTGGCAATTAAAATTGCAAAAAATCTATTGTTTTGTCTACAACTGATTATCGAAAGAAGTAAGAAACTCTGGTGAATATAGAAATTCCTACCATAATTGGGATTGAAGCAAATGAAGTTTGTTATATATTTTGATAGCATGAGTGCTATCTATCCTGATGAAACCGATGTTGCATTCAAGATAGAAGCATATTGATGTGAAATATCATTGGATTCTAGAGAAATTAGAAGAGAATAATTGAGAAAATCTATACCAACAACAAATGGATCCAATATGATGACCTAAACAACCTTGCCCAAGGTGGAACTTGACTTTGTAGAAACAAAGTGGGCATGATGAAACTTCCCACATGAGGTGGAGGGAGAGGTTTGTTGGCCGGGTCTAAGTGTTGGGCTTATTTCACTTCAAAAGTTAGTTCAAAAAGTGAGACTTTCTCTTATACTTATAAATGGATCACCATTTCCTTCCACAAATGATTTGGGATAACCTCGACAAAGAAAAGCGGTCATTATTATATTGTGAAGCTAGCAGAAGGCAAGCTAGTTAACAACTTTACACGCATGATAATCTTGCATTATTGAACATTAATTACTCCTCTGTAATCTAATTGAGCACGTACGTACTCACCCTAGAGGGGATGAAGGATCACTTTGAGTCCATGTTGAGGGCGTATCGTGAGGATCTGGGTTGGCAAGTGGACGTAGTCCGGGGACACAGTAAAGCTGTAATGCCGCAGAATCATCGCGAGGATGATCTTCACCTCGGTCGTCGCGAAATTTGAGCCCACGCAGTTTCGCGGTCCCAAGCCGAAAGGGAGGAACGCGGCGGCGGCATCGTTGCTCACGGCTCCGGCGATGCCTTCCCTGAACCTCTCCGG
Organism: Eucalyptus fibrosa; assembly: GCA_017140475.1. Taxonomy (NCBI): domain Eukaryota; kingdom Viridiplantae; phylum Streptophyta; class Magnoliopsida; order Myrtales; family Myrtaceae; genus Eucalyptus; species Eucalyptus fibrosa. Next base: position 60,231,141 of record CM029507.1, on the reverse strand, counting down.
CTTGAAGAGATGCACGTCGTCGCCCCAGATTCGAGGGCTGTGGTGAATCGTCAGGATCGGTACGTGGAGGGCGATGCCCTGAGGAAGAACAAGATTTCCCAATGTGACCTGCCTTACCACCTTTCTAATGGTGTTAACGACTGGAGGATATAGTCGAAGCGATTCGTTAATGATCATGCCTACCTGAAAAAGATTCGAAAGAGTACGACGTGAAGGTTAACCAAGTATAGATAGATTAGGGTGTATGAACGATTAACAAAGCGTGAAAAAAGTAATGATTAATATCACAAAAAAAAAACAAAAAAACCCTAATTAGTATATCTGTGATAAATTTACATCAAATTAATTTTTTGATCACCAAAAATCTCAAACTTATATATTTGTATTAAATTTACCTTCCGTTAATTTCCATTAAATTAGATTAATACTATGAAAAATTGTAATATGATGAGCCTATGATAAACAAAAGGTACACCCATCAACTATCGCACATAATTCAAATCACCAATTTGATTGTAAGATTTAATGAAGACTAACAGAGAGTAAAAGTGTCACAAGTATATCGGTTTGGGATTTTTGATGGAAAATTAATGGTTTGGAATAAATTTATCGTAATTGTACCAATTTAGAAATTTCTATGATATTAACCCAAAAAATAAACCACATTAACATACCGTCTTGAGTTTCATAATTCCTTCATGGTTGGGATCTTCATTGCCAAATACATCTGTCACCTCCTTTCTTGCTTCCTCTTGCCAATCCTTGTAAATTGCGAGGAGGAAGAGCGTCCAAGTGAGAATGGACGTCGTCGTTTCTTGTCCCGCGAAATAGAACGTCCTGCACTCGTCCATAAGATCATCGATCGTGATTCTCTTGCTTTTGTTTGGATCATGATAGGCACTCAGAAGAGACCCTAACAAGTCATTCCTGTAGTCATCCATTTCTCCCACGTTTACCTTCTTTTCTCGCTTCTCGATTATCCCTAACAACACATTGCAGATTGCCTTCTCAAGTCTCTCGGACTTGATATCATCGCTCGTTTTCCATATCTTTCTATAGAATAAGGTTAAAAAAAACACGATTCAACTTTTGAACCAAACCAAAATTAGCATTGAAGTTCTGTTAGAGAGTATATAATAATAAATTTGGTCAATAGCTAAAATAGTAGTCACCATCTATGTAGCATTGACACAGATACGGGACACATGACACGATATGATACGCCGATACGTCATTATAAAAAAATAGAAAATTTCAACAAGTTCTGACATGTTATATATATCAAATATATTTAATATATTTTTATATATAAATGTACAAATAAATAAATAAATAATAAAAAGAGTATATAATTAATTTACACTAAAAAAATTAATCCAATATTTGTCAATATCATTCATTATTTTAATTTGACAAGTTCAACTACATTTTATTGCAATAATCCATAAAACTTGAAGGGAAAAAAAAAACAATTCACATTCCACTATTAAATTTAGGGATATGTGCACTACAAGTCCTAAAACTTGTCGTAAAAGTGTAATTGAATTCTAAAACTTATCAAATTGGTGCAATCGAGTCCTTTTGTTAACACCGTCAATTTGTTTAATGGAAAATTCTGAGGTAGTATTTTTAAATTAATTTATTTATCCTATGTGGCATTTTTTATTACTTTTTTCTTTAAATCTTATTTAAAGAATAGTAAAAGAAACTTTTTAAAAAGCTAAAATAATTCTAAAAAATGGGGAAAAAAAGGAGGTAGGGTTGTGGCTGCTTGGCTAGGCAGGTTGTCGCTGTCGTTGTTGCCACCGTCGGAGGAGGCCGACAACCTAGCAGCGGTGGGGGATGGCTTGCAGTTAGGGAGGGGCAACCCTTGCTGGCCTAGGTGAGGCTCAGGTGAGGCTCACCCATTTGGGGACGCCTCAACTGGGGTTGGCAAGGCTCACCCATATCTGGGAAACTTGGCCCTCGCATGTGGCTGGCGAGCCTCCCCAGTCCTAGGCAAGCCTCGGCGACACTCGCTAGGCCCAAGCGAGGGCGTGGTGTTGCCCAAATTTGGGAAGAGCCTTGCTCTGGCCTTGGGCAAGTCTCACCCAAATCTGGGTGAGCCTTGACGGCCCTTGCTTGGGCCGACAAGGGCCTCCCCCCCTTGCCGGCCCCCCCTCTCGCCACCTAGGGCTAGCGAGGTTGTTGGCCCCCTCCGACAGTAGTAGTGGCAACGACGCTCGTCCTAGGTGTGGGAATCACGTGTTGGAATTCCGAACTTGCGTGTCAGGGAGAATTGATCATGTGTTGGATTTTTCGACACTTGTTGACCACGTGTCAGACACGTGTTGGAGTGTCGAACATGACACGAAGGTTCTCGAAGAGTATCAGTGCTTCTTAGATCACTATTGATACATGACAAAGAGGAAGCATATTATGGCTAAACTATATCTCATTTTGAATGCAAATTTTTTTAGAAAAAAACATTGTCATCTTGAAAAGCTATTGTCCTTCATAATGGAAACAATTTGTCATGAAATATTTTTCAAGTGAAAAAGAGTTTTATTGAAGTATAATATTCACAAGAAACAAGAAGTTCTACCTGATTCCGGGAAGTCTTAATTTGAAAAGATTGCTGGATACAACAATAGTCAGCTCACTCAACATTTGGAAAATCTCTATCCCTTCTATGTAGCTGCTTCCGAATGCTGTCCTAGAAATCATATCCGACGTGATCATCGCGAACTCTTCAAACAGCTCGACCTCTTTGGCTTCTAACTTCTGCCATCTATCGAGCAGCGCGTGAACACTGTCTACCATTGCTGGAATCATGCCCTGCATATTCACGATTTAGGGTACTGTAGCAACAGTTCTCATGCATGTTCTAATCTTTGCATGGCTTAGAACATACATACTCAATTCTTGCTATGCATATATCACAAAAACGTGTGTATCAGTACAACATAACAAGCTTTCGTCTTATGTCTATCATTTGGCGTTTTATAAAATCACGATGTATCTAACCCAGATTGATAGGAAACCCAAGTTCGTGCTGTATGGCGGGACTTCTGAGGAGCACGATAGAAAACTACCTTCAAGCTTTCGCCATGGAAAGCAAGATGCGCCAACCTACGTTGCCTTGCCCATTTTTTGCCTTCGGTCGCCACAAGCCCGTCACCTAAAATCTTCTTGATGTCTCCTGGAAATTCTAGCTTATCATAGGTTTTATCTTTGTTGTTAAGTACTTCTTTGACTAGCTCGGCGTCTGAGATAAACAGGAAAGCTTGAGGACCATACCAATGCAGGTAAATCCCCCCTACGTACCGTTTGAAGGCATAGTGTTAGCAAGAGCTTGAATATAAAACAATTGAAATACAATGAAGTTACTCTAGATGGCCTACATGACTTATGACCAAGTGTATGTTAATTCTATATTATATATTCATCAATAGATGAGCTAGATATTATAAAAGTAGGACCTAAATTACCATATAGTTTATTCCACTTGTGAATGTGAGGCTCAACGAGGGGTAAAATCTCATGAGAAACATTCGTGATGGGCTCTTTCATCTTCATCATAACATCCTTCTTCAACTTGGATATTTCCTTGGTGCAGCCATGGATGAACTTGCAGGGAGGGCCTTTGATCGCTTGTGAAGCCATTGCCCTCTGTACTCGAATCGGTCTCCACCATAGCTTTTGGAGCAATTTGGTAAGAATTGAGGAGAGAAACAAAACCAAAATGCTCAACAAGAAACCCAACAAATCCATGGTTAATTGGGCTTATTTCCAAAGTTGAGAGGCCGAAAAGAAAAAATTCTTTTTGGTGGATACGAAATCGAAGTGCCCATTTTACAGCCACTTTATTGCGTGAAACCTTGGTTTTCGTATTTGTTTAAAATTTGAAATTGCAACACCTCCCCATTTATTTTATTTCATTTCATTTCGGTCCGTTGACTTTGGTGGCTTGACCGGAGAGAGACGTAATGGAGGTGGTTACTCCAAGATCATCCTCTGGTTGACTCAACCTGCCACCCCATTGGGAGAATTCAAATTTAATATTGGGATGGAAAAGTAAAGTATACATTTGAAGATTTTTTTCTTTTTTCCAAGTACTAGGTGTTTAGGCTTTTTCGAGCATCGTAACAATGTTAGTTAAACGTGACAGTTTCGAGATCTTAGCAACTTGAGTATATTTTTAGCAGATATCAAAGTGTGAAAGTACAACAGTACTTGCGTAATGAACTAGTTTCTTCAAAGATTTTGTGGCAAAATCGATGAAATTGTACTACCCTACTAATAAAAATGGGAATAAGCGCACTAGAAGTCGTAAAATTTATCACGAAAACGTAATGAAGTCTTAAAAATTTCAAAAAATATAATTGAATCCTAAAACTTGTCACATAGGTGCGATCAAGTCCTAAAATTTTCAAAAAGTGCTATTAACGAAACGATTTGATTTGGCTAATTTGACAAGTTTTATGATTTAATTGTATATTTTGAAAGTTTTAAGACTCGATTGCACTTTCGTGATATGTTTTAGACCGTATTTGTATTTTTGAAAAGTTTTAGGACTAAATTATATTTTGTTAACAAGTTTTAGGACTTCCAATACACTTATCTCATAAACATAAATGCTTCAATAGTGAAGTTAGATCTTTTGCACATTTTTATGAAATTGGTTTCCATTATCAACGCTACAAGGTATAAATTTTCATATATTGTCAACTTCATTCATTATTCGAAGATCCAGCACAAAAGGAGGACTCGCCAAAGCTCCATTCTTTTTGTCCTCGAAAATTGCATTTTTGCATGTTGTATTCCAATAATTCACATGGGCAGTGCTGGCGCGAGATGTTCGGACATGTGCCTAATATTGAAATTTATTCTGAGTGTCCTTTCATTTAGTCCGTTTCACGGGAGAATTGATAAAATTTGCATGTACAAGTCCATTTTTTAGAGCTATAACATTATCAATTGTGAAAACAAGCGATTGACATTAAATAAACAGAGCAAGACTATGCATAAGATACCTGAGTTATGTTGTTCGGTCGATATGATGTACATCCATAGGAAGAATAGCTAAGGACACCATTATAAATCTAATGACACAACAGATATCACAACAACACTCGAATTGCTTAAACACTCTGAGTGCTTCTTAGTTCCTAATTATACTCAATAACTCACATGGTGATTAGCTCCGCAATTTCTCACAAATTGATCTCTTAATCTCACAAACAAATTCACAAATCTTACTACAAGATTTAATCAACTTCAACACTCTCATATTGTTATAGGGAGTAATTCGCGAAGAAGTCGCATTTTGGATACTCTTCACATAAAAAAAAAAAAAAACCCACTCGTATAGAAATATTTGGATAAAAATTAGGAAATTTATTCAAATTAGGATACTCACTTAAACAAGGAGACTCCCTATTTGAGTCAAGTTTCCTTCACCGTCTCAAACTCGAGAATATCTTCAACAATCTTCACCTTGGCTCGATATTCGAGACAACTCTAAATCACTTTGCTAGAAATTCAAACTTCACTATCACTCTCCCATAACTTTTCATGGGCTCAATTGCCATAAAGATCTTTCTAGTCTAAGTTGCACTTGAATTTCACCACATTGTGGATCTCGTCATAACACCGACTCCATCTGCACCTTTAACTTCTCTACAAGGAAATGCTTACCTTAGAGCAATGAAAGCATCTGCAATGTTAGTTAGATTTTCACATTAACAATCTAAATATGATTTATAATTAACAAGCAATTCACTAAATATTTTTAGGGTTTTCATTTATCTAATGAAAATCATGCTTAACATGACATAAAACATCATTTATCTAGATGTCCTAATCCTAACAACAATTAAAAACATTATTCTAGCAGGACGAACGGATTCATTGAACCATTCTAATATGATGATGTACAAAGCATGCGTACTCTAATGTGACACTCAATTTTTGAGTGCCGGATACCCAAGTATCAAAACTTGACATGAATGGATACTTAAATGCTAAAACTTTCAAAAAGTACACTTAAATATCAAAATTAAAAAAGAAATGAATATTTAAGTGCCAACATCGATAATTTCACGTCAAACTACTAATGTAGCTTTTTTTACGAGATTTTTTATTTAAAAAAAATATCCACGTGGTACTGGCATGGCTAGATAAGTCCAAAACCACTTTGTTTTACCCCCTAAATTTGATTTTTGAGCTAAACATAAATTAAATTAAAAAAATAAAAATTGAAGCTGAACAAGACAAGCTGAAACCCTAGTCTAGCAAAAGTAGTGCAGAAGCTGACAAACACCGGAAGAAATCATCTTACGGTCTCTTAAGTTGACCAGAACTTGTGTGACCTTGGAGATCAAGAGGAGTGACGGAAGTGTGCACGCAGAGGAATATTATAGAACATAATGTGGAAGTTGATGTGACTTTTGCTTTGTTCCTTTTCCGAGTGGGAGAGAACAGAACGCTTTCTAAATGAACAGGGAATATCTAGTGCAAACAAATTCGCTGTTCTCCGCAGTAAACTAATGCAAGCGAATGCAGAACATCCAGACCCATTTGTACCTCTTGGGTAAAAAACTAAAACTAAGATGCTCATTAAACTAGCCGAGAGAAAAGAATTAAGATGCTATCAAGCATGCAATGATGTGTTATCATATATACATAGATAGGATCTGGGCTTTAAATGTCTCTATTCAGGGTGTAAGAGATCCATATTAAAGAACCTGCAGTATGGCCCCGTTTGGTTCGGCAATTAGAAGGGGCTTTTGGCCTCTAAAGGAGTTTGGGCAAAAGCGGGTGGTGTTTGGTTCAATATTTTGGGGACTTTGGGGAGATGCAATTGCATCTCCAAGGGGCTTGAAGGGGCTTTAGGGGAATGGAAGGGGAGAGGTCCATTGGGAGGTTGCATTTTTGGAATGCAACTTCTACTGTTCATCTTCAGCGGAGAGAAGCCGATCGGAGGCCGACGACCGCCGGCCAAGGGGTCGCGTGCGCCGGCAATGCGCCGGCCAAGGGTCCCCCGACCTCGGCGACTGTCGCCGGACCTCAGGCGACGCCTGGGTTGCGCGAACCAGGCGGCTGTCGCCTGAATTGCGCGACCCCAGGCGACGGCCGTCGGGGTCGTGCGACCCCAGGCGACGGTCGCCTGAGGTCGCGCGACCCAGGAGGCCAGATCCGGCCATCCGGCAGCCGGATCCGACGGCCGCCTGGGGTCGTGCGACGCCAGGCGACGGTCGCCTGAGGTCGCACGACCCAGGCGGCCAGATCCGGCCATCCGGCAGCCGGATTCGGTGGTCCGGTGGCCGGACTTCAAAAAAATAAGACAAATATTTTTTTGTTTTTTTAATTTAATAAAAGTCCTTTACAAATGCAAATTTTACCAAACGGTATTTTGGCCAAAGTTACATCTCAATGCAAATTTTACCAAACGATATTTGCATTTCGGAAAACCCCATTCACCCAAAGGTATTTGCATTTTGGCAAATGCATTCCCCAAAAGCCGAACCAAACGGGCCCTATGTCCAAGCCTAGAGTAAGGTACTCCTAAAGAAGAATATAATAGTAAAGATGTAAAAAAGAAAAAGAAAAAAGAAGTTGAATAAAAAAATGGCATAATAGCTAGTCAAACTCAGGAGCAATTGGGCGGAAAAGAACATAGTCTTTCGTTCATGGACTGCCACGAAATGATGCATATTCCAACAATGATGAGCGATATCAACACGCATGTAAAAAAGTCCGATCTCCCCTTTTCACGGTCGGCAATTCCTCCATCTGTGTCCACCGAAACAACAGAGCAAATCATGACTTGGATAAATAAATAGAAAAAAGATCAAGAAAACAATTAATTGAAGCAAAACTGGGTTAAAATCAAATTTGGATCGACTTTTCCATCATAAAAAGAAATGGAAATAAAATATGAGAAAGGCCGTTTGCTCTTAGTAATTTCACAGTATCTTGTTTTAGTGCACCCCAATCAGCTGGCGCAATTTGCACAGGTCACAGCATGCAGGATTTGGTTCCACTTTATGCTGTGATAATCCAATAGTTAGCACAAGCTTTTGATTTGAGTGATGGATGAACTGACAATAAACAGATGGAGATCTCCCACAGAAAATCTAATTGTTTATTACGAGAGAGTGAGAACGAAATGGTCACTTCTTTTCTTTATCCAGTTACTAGGTTGAACTGGCATCAAACAAGATGAATATCAATCTAGCCAACATTTCATTATACTAGAGAACAACCAAGAAGCAAAATCGAAGATCTTTTAAGCTCTGTTCGTTTTATGAAAAATAACTTTTGGGAAAATGTTTTATGAATTTTCCGGTGTTCGTTTCACAAAAAATGAATTACTTGAGGAAAACATTTTCCATGAAGAAAAAATAATCTTCTAAACTAGGGGAAATGTTTTCCACTTTTGAAAAGTGGAAAATATTTTCCTTACTTAATCTCTCTTATCTCATACCTATATAAAGCCCTCGCTTCCTCCTCCCCCTCCTCCTCCTCTTTTTTTTTTTGTTTTCCCTCTTCTTCATTTTTATTTTTTTTAATTGACTTTTTAATTATTTTTCTTTTTTTTTTCCCTTTCTTTTTCTTTTTCCTTGGCTAGTCGCTAGTCACAGGCCAACTTTGGCCTCAAGGCCAAATCCAATGAGGGTAAGGCTTGAGCTTGCTGGCCTCGGCGAAGCTTGGGCTCGCTTGGATTGGGTCAGCTCACTTGCAACTTGCTCAATCCAAGTGAGCCTCGAGCTTATTGGATTTGGCAATTGGGTCTAATTGATCGCCGGGCAGCCAACCATGTCAAGGCATGCGACAAAAGAGGAGAAGGAGGAAGAAGAATGGAGGAAAAGAAAAAGGAAAAAAGAAAAAGAAATTAAAAAAAGAGAAATTAAAAATAATAAAAATCGAATTTTAAAAATAAAATAATTATATATTTATATTTTTAGTAAATATATAAAAATTAAAATTAATTTTTTTGTCAATTAAAAAAATTAAAATTAATTTTTGTTGGTAATTTTCTCAAAAAATCAAATAGATAATGAACAATGGAAAACATTTTCCACTCAAATTTCATATTTCAAATTAACACTAGAAAATATAGTCATTGTCTTGGAAAATGATTTCCTAAAAAATATTTTCAAAAAATGTGATATTATTCGCGAAATGAATGGACCCTTAGACATTGCCCAAAGGGTCACTTCCCATATTCAGTCAGTTCCATGAAACCTGAAGAATCATTTGGGTTTGGCTTGTAAATAAGATTCTTCCACTGTTTGTCTCAAAGGTCAACATAGCTGGTCCAAGGCCATAGAATTGGGCTCAGCGGCTACATGAAGCCTAGTGATGGACCAGCCCGTCAAATTGGCCTACTCAAGCCTCAAGGGTTATATATAGAAAAGAAGAAAGTAGCTAGGGGTGTGCATCTGGACCGGATATATCTGGGAACCAGACCAGCCCACCTGGAAAACAACGTCAGGAATCGATTTCCGTTGAAACCGGTTCGGGAACCGGTTTTGTAAGTAGTTGTCAAAAACCTTATTTTTTCTCCTGATTTCTATTATTACTCCAGCAATCACATAATGTTTTTTCTCTTGGCTCTCTTTGGCTCTTTTTGGCACCCTTTCTTCATCGTTCCTCTTCCTCACTCGCTTCCTTCCCTCACTAGCTCCCCCTCGCACCGTCTGACGGACGGATGGCATTCCTCGTTGCCAAATTCTTGTGTACCACGTGGATTGGCTCGCCTAACTTCTCTTTCATAGGAGGAATTATGCTTGCATAAATGAACAACTTCATGTAGTAGTTGTGGGAATAAGACTAATATTATACATATGTTTGTTGTTAATGTTTATACAATGTTATGATTTTTGCTTTGCCTCATGCTTTTATTTATGATAATAACCCTGTGAATCCTTAATTTTTTCATTTAGTCAGAAAGTTCATGTATTTATTTATTATAAGTGCTTAATGTTTCAATACAAATAAGGAGGATTATGTTATTTTCTAGGGTATTAATGTAAAAATTCGAAGTCACATAGGATATCGGAAGGTTGTGAAACAAGTTCTAGTGGATATAGGGTTGACCTTAGAATCAGACTGGAAAAATAGGATAAGTTAGGTACAGGGTCTAATACAAATAGGATCGGGTATAGGGTCCAAAAAAAGGGAACCGGTTATAACAAGATCAGGTACAAAATCCAAGTTTAGACCTTAACCACCCCGGACCTAATCACCCCTATAAATAGCCATAGGCAGACATTCTCACAACCCCAACCCATACTTAAACGCAAATTAGGAATGTACTGTTTTGGACGTAGGAGGCTCATCCAACAGCTGGTTCCTGGGCTATCCCACCTTGTCGGCCTGTGCTTGGGGTTCTGGCCTCACAACCCACACACACGCGCTTCCTTGAATGCAAATTAGGAATGTACTGTTTTGGACGTAGGAGGCTCATCCAACAGCTGGTTCCCGGGCTATCCCACCTCGTCGGACTGTGCTTGGGGTTACGGCCGGAGCAGTCATCTTCCTGGCAACAAGAGAGGTCATCAACCAATGGCTTGTCGCAATATAGTAGTCACTGGAGTCTTTTTTTGGACCAGAATAGTGGAGTAATTATTCGCTAGATGACATTCCAAATGGAGTTAAAAAGACAAAGGGAAGAAGAACCCAAAAATGAACTATTCCGAGAAGATGTGGGTTATTTCTTCAGTTCTAATGACTTTTGATGCGTGAACTACTTTTTTTGTACTCCTAAAGTGTAGGCATTTGAAACAACATTTAAAACTGATAAGAAGTCCGACTTTGCAGAATCTTTGTCCTAATTATGAAGATGCAGAGCAAGAAAAGGCACCATTAATTTATTTTGTGGCATTCTCTCTCCATCGCTAGATTTAGATTTATGACTCTTTTCAACTACAGCAGCAGCTGCTGATGCTGCCTTCTCCAACCCCAGATTCTGTAACTCTTTAAGGAATCCATTGACATCAGCAGGACTAATTGCATAGGGGCTATGGGCAGGACCAGGAAACGACCCTTTCGTCACTTCTTCCTTGTATTTAAAAGGAGCTTTGTTGATAACATCCCCAACTTGGGCATATTGTTTACAGAATTTTGGCGTGACCTGTGAAAGTTGGGGTTCCTTTGCTTGAGTAAAATCAAAAGATGCTGAAAATGGAGATGAAGTACAGTTATAATAAAAGAAACAGACCTTGGCATGATGAGGGTGTTGGAGCATTCCAAGCAGATCATGGTTTACTAGAACCTACATCAGAGACGGAAAATTAGCCTAAATGCCCCTTCTTTAGAGTCTACTACCATTGTGAATGAAGCTGCTACACGGCCAGTCAGAAAATCAAAGCAGCTGAAGATAATCATAGCTGTCAGGTGTTGACGCCTTAATTTTATTTAGGCTTATTTTATTAATTAAGTTTTTATTTTATTTTGTCTTTTCAGATAAATAAGTTAATAAAAAAAAAAGCAAAGCAAAAGCCCAGCCCATTTTTCTTTTTCCCTTTCTCTTCTCCCTCCGCTTGGCCCCTACGGCCCATTTTCCTTCACCCCTGGCTCGGCCCCTTTTCTCTCTTCTTCTTCTTCTTCCTTCCCTCTCCTTCGCCGCTGCAACTCACGTGCGTGAGGGAAGTCGACGCGCGAAGGACGGCCTACGGCCGAGGAGAGTAGGCCGACGTCGGCCGGAAAGTAGGCCGATGTCGGTCGGAGAGGATAAGATCTCAGGCACCATTAACGCTGAGCGAGCTTCGCTAGAAAGCTTGATGGGACATCGGTTCAGTTGAGTGGAACCGGTGGGCAAGCCGGAGGTCAGCGACCGAGCCCCCCCCCCGGTCGACCGGATTTCCTTCGCCTATAAATAGGTGGCCGCAAGCATCATCGGAGGTGCGTGGTGAGCTCGCAGATCTTTCACTGAGAGACATCGGGGAAGATCGAAGGGCGAGCGCAGGAGAGAGCTCGAGTTGCAAGCTCAGCCCGCCCTCCACCGAGAGACTTCGGGGAAGGCCGGCGGCGAGCAACTTCGAGAAGGTCAGATCTGGCCGGTGGAGGCTCGGATCTGGCCTGAGTGAGAGAGAATCGAGGCCGAGGAAGGTCCGGCCGAGATCTGCGCCTCAGATCTGAAGTTTTTTTGCTGCTGTTGTTGCCGCCGGACGCTATGTTACCGCCGTTCATCCCGACCAAGTCCCGACGCCATTGCCTCGAAGGCTTGTTGTCGTGCCATCCCCCGCGAAGTTGTTGTCGTGATCAATCCGCCAACGCCGTGCCAGATCGGGAAGCTAAGTTGCCGCCATTGTTGCCGTTGTCGTCCCCGTTTGAGAGAAGGTAAAAAAAGCGTCGCCGTTACCGTTGTTGTTCATCGTAGCCGTTCTCCGTTGACCTAGCCGTCGTCACCGTCGCCGTTATCGCCTTCGTCGTCACTGCCGTAGTCACCGTCGCCACCAAACACCTCGGTTCCCCTCCCCTTGGCGCCGCGGATTCGCAAACCCTAGGGTTTGTGATTTTCCGGGTCACCGAGTCGGATTTGGGTCTCGGAACCGGGTAGGGTTTCGCGAGATCTAGGAGGCGGCGGAAGTCGGGTTGCGAGCCGGAGCAGGGTCGGGTAGGGTTTCCGCTGGGAGCCGGGTCATGGAGCAGGTCGTCGGGTCGGGCCGAGTGTCCCCGAACGCTCGGCCATGACGCTGTTTAAATAATAAAAAAGAAAAAGAAAAAAAGGCAAAAAAATCCAAGTCCGGGTTGCCAACCCGGGTTGGACCCAACCCGCGGATCCGACCCAGGTCGGTCCTTATTTTTTTTAAATATTATTTTAAATAAATAAATAATAAATAAATAATTTCTTAAAAAAATCAAATATATACTTTATTTTCTAAAAATATCAAAAAAATATTTTAATTTCCAGAAAATCAAAAAATAATAAAAAATGATAATAATATTTTATTTTCCAAAAAATCAAAAAAAATAAAAAAATATTCCATATTTTCCAAAAAATGCCAAAAATCCAAAAAAAAAAGCCAAAAATTCATGAAAAAGCCAAAAAATTCAGAAAAAAGCCAAAAAGATTTGTATTTTTCCAAAAAAACCAAAAAATCCCAAAAAATCCCTTTTGTGTAAAAAAAAAAAATTAGAAAAAGACTCAAAAAATGTTTTTCCTCCAAAAAATGCATGGAAAATCCCTCAAACATCCAAAAAGCCTTAGGGTTTAAACAAGATTAGGTACCGAAAGGGCATTAGTGATTAACTAGTGTAATCAAGTCCCCGATCTTAATTTCTCTGGTTGCGCAGGAGCGAATATTTCTCCCGATACTTCGCTTGGGTTTCTAATTGACCCACCCCAAACCGATTAGTGGCGACTCCGCTTTAAAATTAATTTAAAGGTTAAAAATTTAGACTATTAAAGTCGTGAATTGATGGACTTGGGAGAGTTTGGGCATAACTAATTTCAGCCGAGCCATTAGCCTCCTTAGATGCCCATACCCGATTGTGGGCGCGGAAAAAAAAAGAGGTCGCGACATCGTGCGTGGGTGATGGAGATGGGCAATACAATAAAAAATTTGGCCTAAACAGATTTGATCATTCATTGCAGTTAGAGAAAGAAAGACTGCACCAATTGTTGCTAAACGTTACAGCAACTCTTCCCCCAATCAATTTCCCTTAGGTTTTCAACTTTATTTATTCCTAGTGGGGAGTAGGATCGATAAGAGTGAGAAAAATTTGTCGCTTAAAACCTCACAAATAAACTTAACTCAATAGATGATCCTTCTGTAAACAGTATGCCCAAGTTGATACACGAGTTAACCATATGCTGTCTTGTGATAAATGCATAACAAGATTTGTGTTAGAACAAAGCATGAAGAAAGCAAACCACATAGGCATACCGTTTTGAGTTTCATGATTCCTTCATGGTTGGGATCTTCATTGCCAAATATATCGGTCACCTCTTTTCTTGCCTCCTCTTGCCAATCCTTGTGAATTGCAAGGAGGAAGAGCGTCCAAGTGAGGGTGGAATTCGCAGTTTCCTGTCCCGCGAAATACAACGTCTTGCACTCGTCCATGAGATCATCGATCTTGATTCTCTTGCTGTTGTCTGGATCATGATAGGCCTTCAGAAGAGACCCTAAGAAGTTGTTCCATTTCTCCCATGTTCACATTCTCTTTCTGCTTCTTGATTATCACTGCATAGTGTTTCGCCTTCTCAAGTCTCTCAGACTTGATATCATCACTCGTTTTCCATATCTTTCTACAGAATAATAGGAAAAAACAAGAACTCACGATTCGACTTTTGAACCAACCCGAAATTAGCACTGAAGCTCTGTTAGAGAGTATATAAAATCATAAATCTCGTTGATAGCTGAAACATTGTCACAATTGATGCATGACAAAGCGGAATCGTATTATGGCCAAACTATATCTCATTTCGAATGCAACAAATTTTCAAAAAAACATTGTCATCTTGAAAAGCTATTGCCCATTATAATGAAAACAATTTGTCGTGAAATATTTTTCAAGTGAAAAACAGTTTTGTTCGAAATACAATATTCGCAAAAAACAAGAAAGATTTTACCTGATTCCCGGAAGTCTTAACTTGAAAAGATTTCTGGATACAACAATAGTCAACTCGCTCCAAATTAGGGAAATCTCTCTCCCTTCCATGTAGCTGCTTCCGAATGCTGTCCTGGAGATCACATCCGATGTGATCGTCGCGAACTCTTTGAACAGCTCGACCTCTTTGGCTTCTAACTTCTGCCATCTCTCGAGCAGCGTGTGAACACTATCCACCATTGCTGGAATCATGCCCTGCATATTCACAATTTAGGATACTGCAGCAACTGTTCTCATGCATGTTCTAACTCAAATCTTGTTATGCACATATCACAAGACAGCATATAGTTAACTCGTGTATCAACACGATGTAACAAGTTTTCCTCTTATGTCTGTCATTTGGCACGTCATAAAATCATGAAGTATCTAACCCAGATTGACTGGAAACCCAAGTTCATGTTGGATGACAGGATGGAAAACTACCTTCAAGCTTTCCCCATGGAAGGCGAGATGCGCCAACCTACGTTGCCTCGCCCATTTTTTGCCTTCGGTCGCCACAAGCCCGTCACCTAGAATCTTCTTGACGTCCTCTGGGAATTCTGGCTTTACATATGTTTTATCTCTGTTGTTAAGTACCTCTTTCACTAGCTCAGTGTCTGAGATAAATAGGAAAGCTTGAGGACCATACCAATGCAGGTAAATTCCCCCTACACACCGTATGAAGGCATGGCTTTAGCAAGAGCTCGAATATAAAAAAAATTTAAATGCAATAAAGTTACTCTAGATCGACCTACACGACTTATGACCAAGTGTATGTTAATTCTATGTTATATATTAATCAATAGAGTAGTTAGATATTATAAAAGTATGACCTAAGTTACCATATCGTTTATTCCACTTGTGAATGTGAGGCTCAACGGTGGGTAAAATCTCATGAGAGACATTCGTCATGGGCTCGTTCGTCTTCATCATGACATCCTTCTTGAACTTGGATATTTCCTTGGTGCAGCCGTAGATGAACTTGTAGGGAGGACCTCTGATGCCTTGTGAAGCCATTGCCCTTTGAACTCGAATGGATTCCCACCATAGCTTGTGAAGCAATTTCGTAAGAATTGAGGAAAGAAACAAAACCAAAATGCTCAACAAGAAACCCAGAAAATCCAAGGCTAATTGGCTTATTCTAGAAGTTGAGAGGCCAAAAGGAAAATTTCTTATTGGGGGATATGAAATCGAAGTGCCCATTTTATAGCCACTTCATTGAGTGACTTGTTGAATTTCGTGTTGGTAAAAAATTTATAACTGCAACACCCCCGCATTTATTTTATTTTATCTCATTTCGGTCCGTCGACTTTGGTGGCTTGACTGGACAGAGATGTAAATGGAGGTGGTTACTCCAAGATCGTCTTTTGCTTGACTCAAGCTGCTGCCCCTTTGGGAGATTTCAAACTTAATATTGGGATGGAAAAGTAAGCATTCTTTTGAAGATTTTTTTTTTTTCCGAATATTAGGTGTTTAGTCATTTCCAAGCATTGTAACAATGTTAATTATCTGTGACGGCTCTGAGATTTTAGCAACTTAAGTATATTGTTAATAGATATCGAGTGTGAAAGTCCGATAGCACTTGCAAAATGAATAAGTTTCTCCGAAGATTTTGCGACAACATCAATGAAATAATATTATTCTTCCAATAAAAATAGAAGATTCGATGGTGTAGTTAAATCTTTTGCACATTTTAATGAAATTCATTTCCACTGCCAACGCGACAAGCTATAGATTTTCGTATATTGTGCACTCTAATAATTATTCAAAGATCTAGCAGAAAAGGACTTGTTAGAGCTCCATTCTTTTCCCATCGGAAATTTCATTTTTGCATGTTTTTTTTTTGGTCAAAGGAAAGCATATATTCATAGAAACGTCATTTTACAACCAGCCAGAAGGGCGTCGACATATATCAGATTCATCAAAATAAGAGTAAGGAAGATATTCCAATTGTGGGCCAAAGTTGCATCTCGCTGGGCCTTTGCAGCCCAGTCTGCAACTCCATTTGCTTCCTAGGGACACCACCGAATCGTAAGATTAGGGAACAGCAGCAGCAGTGCAGCAGCCTCCGCAAGCAGGGGACGAAGCTCCCATGGCGCAGACCTCCTTCCTGTGATGGCATCCACCACTGATCTACAGTCTGATTCCATCACAACCGTAGCTTGCTGTAAGCCCTGTGTTAACAAGTGCTGGATCGCGAAGGAGAGGGCTTGGAACTCCGCTACCAGTGCTGAATCAACAGGAAAACGTTTGGTGTAGATCTCGGTAAGTCTTCCCTGATGATCTCTAAAAACCGCAGCCATCGCCCCTTCTGTGCTCTCTGGTTGATATGAAGCATCAACGTTACATTTTAATGTACCCCTATCAGGTGGTCTCCAGAGCTGATTAGGGTTCAGGTTGAGCGCAGGTTGCCTCGCAAAGGAAGGGGAGGTAGAGGTGATCTAGTGAAGCCTCGTCTCCGTTACAGCTATTTCGACTACCATGGAGGAATTGAGCCGTTGATTGTGGAAGAGGTAGCTGTTCCGCATTTTCCAGATGTGCCAGCAGACAGTTGTAAGAAGCTCTAAAGAAGGTGAGTTCGCTGTTGATACCGATTTTGCAGCAAGCCAAACATCAAATCTATGGGTGTGCTGATGCTGAATGTCAATGTTGATTTCTGGATGAGTCCAAATAAGGCGAGTCCATGGGCACAGTAGTATTAGATGTTCTACTGTTTCTGGATATTGCTGATTGCATAGTTGACAGTAAGGATCTGAAGTAATGCTTCGGCGGAATAGGTTTTCTCGGGATGCTACTGCATTTTGACACAATGACCAGAGAAAGGTTCTGACTTTGGGGGCAGTTTTCAAAGACCAGATTTTGCGCCAGAGAGGATTAGGTATCCGATGAGAGGTTGATGTTGTCTGGTTGTTATTGTGGCTGGATTTGTCTGTTATAATGCGATAGTTGCTCTTGACTGTGTGTATACCATCCTTTGTAGCTGGCCAGACCAATTGATCTTCTACATAGAGAGGTCTAACTGGGATGGTCAAAATTTCTTTAACAGTTGGCTCATCTAGAATGCGATGTAGCAAGAGGTACATTCCAGGTATTATGAGTAGCATCTATTAGGTCAGCCACTAACTTCGGGTCTTCTCTGTTGGCAGGACCAAACAAGGTTCCACTTTTTAACCATAGATCCTCACGGATACAGATTTTCCTCCCATTGCCTACTGACCATCTAGTATATGGTAGGATAGCTTCTCGACCTGTAAGAATACTCTGCCAAACCCATGATGGACGAATGCCTTTGGTTGCTGATTTAAATTCTGTGTTGTGAAAATATAGCCCTTTGAAAAGTTGAACCCATAATGCCTGAGGTTGTTGGAGTAACCTCCATGCTTGCTTGTCGAGCATGGCTTTATTAAATGCAATGAGATCCCGAAAGCCTAGCCCGCCTTGATCCTTACTACTTTTAAGAGTATCCCAATTCTTCCAATGAATGCCTGCCCTATGCATATCCGTTTTCCACCAAAACCTTGCAATGTTCTTCTCAATAGTTTTACACAACGATAAGGGCAATCTAAAAACCGACATAGCATAATGCGGAATCGCCTGAATGATAGATTTGATAAGAGTTTCCTTACCTCCCTTTGATATGAGCTTTTCCTTCCATCCTTCGAGTTTTGAGTGAACACGTGCTAGGATCCAAGAAAACGTGTCCTTTTTGGAGCGACCCCAGTCTGAAGGGATACCCAGATAGTTACCAGCCCGTTGTAACACAGGAGCTCTAAGTTCGAGAGACATATTTTCCTGCAGACTCATAGGGCAATGCCGACTAAAAATAATCCCTGATTTGTTGCGGTTCAATGCTTGGCCCGTGGCTAGACAATACTGATTTAATATATTAGCTAGGTTTTGACTCTCACGAATGCTGCCATCAAGGAAAAAGATTGCATCATCAGCAAAAAATAAGTGGGAAAGGGTAGGACACCACCTATTGAATCTGATACCCTTTAGTTGGCCCATGTGAACTGCTTGGCTGATCAATATTGACAGAACATTCGCCACCAGGATAAAGATATATGGTGAGAGAGGGTCACCTTGCCTTAGACCACGAGTAGGGAAAATATATGGAAGAAGCTCCCCATTGAATCTGATACTATAGGATGTAGTTGAGACACATTGTAATATCCATTGTACCCACATAGGATGGAAGCCCACCTGAATTAAGTAGTCCCTAAGGAAATCCCATTCAATTCGTCATATGCCTTCTGCATGTCGGTCTTGAGAATTGCATTGAATTTTGTTGTCCGCTGTCGTGTTTTAAATTGATGAAGAACTTCTTGAAAGATTGAGATGTTGTCTTGGATCTGTCGGCCATTGACAAAAGCAGTTTGTTCCATAGATATCAGCTGAGGTAACCAATGTTTGAGGCGGTTGGCTAGCACCTTGGAAATGACTTTGTAGGCGAAATTACAAAGGCTAATTGGTCTATAGTGTTCTATTTTTTCTGGATGAGGGGTCTTGGGAATCAAAACCAGAATAGTACGGTTCAGTATAGGTGGCATCTGGCTTGTTTCGAAAAACTTCTTAACTAGAAGAAACAGATCATCTTTGATTACCTCCCAGTGAGATTGATAGAATATCCCGTTGAAACCATTAGGGCCTGGTGCCTTAGTAGACCCCAGTTGAAAAGTAGCTTGACGAATCTCCTCTAGACTCACCTCTTCCAATAAAGCATTGTTCATTTCTGTAGTAACAACCCTTGGACATTGTTGGAGAATAGGAATGTAATTGCGAGGACCCACTGTAGTATATATATCGAAAAAAAAATTTACAAGTCATTACCTGTAAAGCATTGGGATCCCTAATCCACTGGTTGTTATGATCTTGGAGCATAGTAATGCGATTTCGTTGCCTTCTCGAAGAGTTGTCGCATGAAAAATCTGGTGTTTTTATCACCCCACCTTAACCATTGGATTCTAGATCGCATGGCCCAAAATTGTTCTTCTTGCTGCCAAAGCTGTCTGATTTCCTCATTTAGCTTTGTAACTTCTGCTCTATTCTGATATGCATGCTGTTGATTGGTAATTTGTCGAAGCTGTTGCTGTAAATATGCTATTTTAAGATCACCTCTGGTAGAATTTTGAGCGACTCCACCTTGTTAGGACTCTAGATGTATGTTGTAACTTTGAGATGATGCCTGATCCATTTACCCTGATTGAATTCCATGCTGTTGAAATTAGTTCACTGCATTCCTTATCTTCATTCCAGAAAACTTCAAAAGTAAAGGATTTCTTCGGGGTTTTGTAGGATGCTGAAGAATGAATGATCAATGGGCTATGGTCAGACCCAATAGCCGGCAGCACAGAAACTTCAGCAGCAGGAAATAAAAGTCTCCAATCCATCGAACACATTGCCCTGTCCAGACATTCCTTCACCAGCTCATTGCCGATGCGATTGTTCATCCAGGTAAACTTACATCCCTTACTTGGTAACTCCATAAGAGAACAATCATTGATAAGTGCCCGAAAAGATAACATGCGATGTCGATCTGCTGGTTTTTTCCCAAACTTTTCCCATGGATAAAGAACGTCATTGAAATCTCCAACACATAACCAAGGGAATGTGTTAGCATAACTAATCTCCCAAAGTTCATTCCAAAAAAGTTGACGAGCACGGTAGATATATGGAGCATGAATGCAAGTTATACGCATAGTCCGATCATTCTGGCAGTCTTTATAAAGCATGTCTATATAGTTAGGTGTGAAACGGAGCACATCTAAAGTTACCTGATTAGTCCAGAATAGTACCATCCCTCCCGCCAGACCTGTAAGGTCTACAATAAAAGAGTTAGGAAAATGAAGTCGACGCTGAATCCTTCTAACCATCACTTCATAGTTCTTGGTTTCCGAAAAAAAAACTATTGTGGGCTTTTCCTTGGCCAATATGGCCCTTAAAGCTTGAACTGTCAGGGAGTTGCCCAATCCCTGATAGTTCCAACATATCATCTTCATTTGTGAGGTGGTGGCTGTTGAGGGCTAGCCACCGAAGCCCACGCTCCGAGTTCCTCAGCCTTATAAACTGGTGTTTCCATGAGATTAGTGTCATCATGATCTTGGATCGTCAAGCTTTTGGACTCATAAGGGTTGTACCTTTTTAACTTCTTGGCCACCCCTAGTTTTGGGGTCAATCTCGCATTCTTAAGCTTCTTATGCTCCTTTGCTTCCATGGTCTGATGCTGAACTCCTTTTAACTTATCTGGTGCAGGAATGACTAGCTGATGATCAGGGACCACTCGCTGGGCAGTATGACTTGTAGCAACAGCCTCAGTCTGGTGTATAGGATCCACATTTGCTGGTTGAAGTAACAAAGGGACATGCGATGGCACAGGATCATTAGTAACTAGATGTGGCAATAAAGGAACTTGGGGAAGTTGTGAGGGAGGAGTTTCAGGTACGTTTTCTTCCTGTTGAGCAGTATTGTTTTGTGGCGTATAGAAGGTATGCCAATATGGGCTATGCAACCTAACCTCAGCCCGAAGCTAGTTGCCATAGGCCATGTTACCTTTACCTTCTAATAATGCTTCATCAAAGGGTATATCCGAACAATATGTCGCATAATGACCCAACTTTCCACACGAGTAGCAGAAATGCGACAGTCTTTCATACCGAAAATCGAGCCATAGATGCTTACCCTCAAGGCGAATTAGCTTCCCTGTCTTAAGAGAATCTTGCAAAGTTAGTTCCACTTTGGCTCTGGCAGGTCTGGATGAGTTTCCATCTTTTGTATCAATTCTGATATCCAATACACGACCCAACTGTTGCACCGCCCTGCGGATCATGGATTCCGTACACCATTCTAAAGGTAAACCAACCACGTGAACCCAGAATGCACATGTGGAAAAGTCATAGCAATGTAAAGGAGTATTAGGAATCCATGGTTTAAGTATAACCAAATGGCCAGAGAAATTCCAAGGTCCCCCTTCAATAACTTTTTGTTTTGCTGTTTGAGTATGGAATTTAAATACAAAGATGATTGCCTCTGGCTGTGAAATTTCTACCTGGTCAATGAGCCATACGCGCGTTAACGTACTGTGGAGAGCTGGAATATTTACAGTAGGGTTGGATAGAATGCGTCCTACTAAAGTCAAACGACATTCTTCTATTTTTTCAGGGGACGGTGCATCATTCCAGTCTTCTATAATGTGTTTTGTAGTAAGACGACCTAACTTGTTGCAAAGTGCGGACAAACGCGAAGATTCCCCTTGGTCATCCGATGCCATTCAGAAAAACCAATAAGCTAGAGATTGATACAGGGATTGATGGACATGCAACAGGGCAGATGAAGATATCCAAATAAAAACACAAGAGAAACTACTCCAACTCCTACCAATGGTGAATAGGGAACATGGCGGATGAAGAAACAGCCAATTCTGGTAGTTCTCATACGGATTGGGGCTCACACAATAAAAGCAAGCACCGAACCTCCTTACCCATAGGTGATGAGGACAAACAACAATGGAAGGTGAAGTACTGTATGGGAACGAACCAAAATCAGAGTGCCGAAGGTGGCCGAATTGGACGGGATACGGACATGCAGCAACCCAAAGAAGGAAATCATGCTAGATGTATGGAAGAGGGGATGATCCGAAGATGGTGGATGAAGACAGAACGGTAAAATTGAGGGGATTAGGGTTTGAAAACTACCATGGCGGTAGACAAGCGACTCTGCATGTCAAGAGAGAAAAAGAGCCTGGCTTCATTTTTGCATGTTGTATTGTCATTATTCACGCAGGCAGTGCTGGTGCGCGATGGT
The DNA here is from genome assembly GCA_017140475.1 of Eucalyptus fibrosa. Lineage (NCBI taxonomy): Eukaryota > Viridiplantae > Streptophyta > Magnoliopsida > Myrtales > Myrtaceae > Eucalyptus > Eucalyptus fibrosa. The sequence continues at coordinate 60,208,758 of CM029507.1, read as the reverse complement.
TGGACATAAGTCTAATATTTTCATTTTCATAAATTTTGTCTAAGTGTGAGCGTACTTTCGTTTAGTCCATTTCGCAAGAGTTTTTTTTTTTTTTTTGGTAATCCAGGGAATCCCGTTAGCCGTTCGTCGCCTTACAACGGTACATAGCCGCCAGGTAAACCTTGGAGTGATGCTAGCGGAGGACCCACCACCTCGACATCACGCTTGAGATGCCGATGCTTCCACTGGGTTTCGACCCTTACACCTTTCCCCCAAGGTTCAAGGTCTTATCCAGCGGAGCCACCCATTTCGCAAGAGTTGATAAAGTATGCAGATGTAGGTCCAATTTCTAAAGCTAGAACACTATCAGTTGTGAACACAATCGATTGAATAATTATATAAACAAAACAAGATAATAAGTCAGATACTTGAGTTACGTTGTCCGGTCGGTATAATGCACATTCGTAGGAAGAGTAGCTCAATATACCATTATAAATCCAGTAATGTAATAGAGATTACAACAACACTTGAATAGAAAACTTGATGTGGAAGGAGTAGCAATTTGAGCTACTTGAGTTACTTGAGGTGGAAGTAGCAATTTGGATATTCTTCACTATGAAAACTCACCTTTTATATAGAAAAGATTTGGATAAAAAATAGAAAAATTATTCAAATTAGGATACTCACTTGAACTAGGAAACTCCCTATTTGACTCAAGTTTCCTTTACCATCTGAAACTCAAGAATATCTTCAACAATCTTCACCTTGGCTCGACATTTGAGCCAACTCTCAATCACTTTGCTAAAAATCCAAACTTCATTCTTACTCTCCCATAACCTTTCATGGGCTCAACTGTCAAAAACATCTTTATAGTCCAAGTCGCACTTGAATTTCACCACATTGTGGATTTCATTGTAACACCAACTCTACTTATACCTTTAACTATTTCTTGTGAATTTTTAGACACGATCTCCTTTACCACAGATAAACCAAGCCATCGTTGCATTTCTTTTTGCTAGGAAATTGAACATGTGACCTGTCAAACTGAACAACTACAACACCTATTGGCTCCACAAGATTTACCTTGCTAAAAGCACAATCTATGTTAATTACTACTGTAGTATTCATTACATTAAGAATTTATGGTTGAAATTCCACCTTGAACTAAATATTGTATAGATCAATATAAACATTACCACACTCACTCCTACCTAGAAGTATTGAAAACTTGTTAAATGTAATTTACCTACTGACATGTGAATTTAATTCCAGTATCACGATCGATAGTTCCACTCACCTTGTGCATAGCCTAGAGATGCACTCTCCTGCCCTCCAATTAAGCTTATCCATACTAATTCAAACATAACATGTGCACTCGAATTTCTAAGTCTAGAATGATTGTTATTATTATCAAATCACACTTTCTTGGGAATTCAACATTCAATCGCCATTAATGGGGATCTATTCACTGTGTAACTTGTCTTTCTAAGCACATTCGGCAAGAGTCTTTTGCCAAGTAAGTTCTAAATCTTTTCATATTTTGCCAAAGGATTCTATCCAAACAATTTTAGTTGAAAATTGCAGATGTTAACACTAACTATCTTACGTGATAGGCTTGGTGTTAACATAGATAAATTTTAAAATTTTTCAATATTTATGCATTTATTTATTTATCTTTTCCTTTTCCCTTTTTTTTTTTTTTTCATTTTCTTCTGTTTTCTTTGTTTTTTTACAACTTTAGCCATCGACCCTTAGATGAGGGGCAGGGTTGCTGACCATTGGGTGAGGGTCACCGGCCATAATAGTAAAAGTAGAAAAGAAAAGAGAAGAGGAAAAGGAAAAAGAAAATTAAAAGTGAAAATAAATAATTTCGAAAAATACATTAAAATATTATTATTAATTATCAATGTTAACGTTGGCTGTGCTGCATGGGAAGACTATTGTCCATGCCAACAATTTTCTGCTCAAATTATCCAAATGGACTCAATTGATAAAACGAAAATATTTAGGACTCAATTGACAAATTAAAATTTTAAGACTAAATTGAAAAAAAAAAATACAATATATTTAAGGTTTCTCTTGTCATCATTCTCATTATCACCCTATCCCTCTCTCATCTACTTGATTTCCTTTTTACGGTCAGTTTTATTTTCTTTTTAATTATAGTTGATTTTTTTTTTATTCTACAATTGATGTTGGGCAAATCACAATGAACTTGGGAAGATTAAGATGTTTATTTTTTTCTTTCCAAATTTGCTCGATTGGTTTATCTTCACAATGGGTACCTATGAGAGCACGTGACCTAAAGAATTTGATCAGAGTTGAGAGCAAAGGTTATTGCTCAAAATGAACTTAAGAATATATTATAAGCATCGCAAAGATGAAAACGCAAGAAGCACTACAAGCCAAAAACCTAGGAGTAGGGGTCATAATGTAATATTTGTCCCCCCATTTTGCCATTGCCATCGAAACAGCCAACGACTCTCCCCCATCTACACTTGCGGTGCCCCCCACTTTCCGCCGTAGGGACGGCGGCGACACCACGAAAATATCCCCGCACCGAAGCCTCACCCTTGACCACCGCGGCCCTCCCATAACCAGCCCATTGCCTACAACAGCCTCTTCTCCTAAACCCCTAAAACACCCGAACCAAGACCCAGACCACCACCCCTACAACCCCCTCCAATCTCCAAGCTCGGCCCCCCAAGCTTCCCTCTTCCCTCATCGCCTCTCGCTGATCACCCAGTTCATCGTCTACATTTTCCTCCTGAACCGAAGCAGTTGAGGGCCACCTTGTCGTCATCGTTCTCGGCAAGCACCATCGTGTGAGCCCTAGGATCATCGCCAAGGTGCTCCCTAGGCTCATCGCCAAGGTGCTCGAGGTGAAAACAACCCCGCAGTCGCCTCCAAGTTCATTGGTTAGGCAGGTCAGCAAAAGGGCGATAGGCGTAATTATGCTGCTTACAACCTACTCGCTTATTGCTTGAAGGGGAACAATAAGTTCAGGGCAACTGAGGAGTTGTCCGAGTCGATGGACTTTTAGGGAAAGTCGTCCAGCAAGAAGCAATTCGAGATCTTGAGTAGGCTGCACGATGAGGAAACGAAGAAGTTTGGGATGAAGCCACTCGCATTTTTCTTATAACAAGATCATTGATGGGCTGCTAAGGACAAGTCAATTGGATCTGCCATTTACTGTAGGGGACGGGTAAGTTGAGGATAGCGTCACTTATATGATCTTGATAGAAAGTGGCTAGCAACCTCTCTTCTCATGCTGATCATTATTACTGCTCACAAACGAAGGAAAATGAAACCAACGGTAGGATACATGAAGCATAAAACTGCATTGAAAGAAGTGGTCACTGATGGAGTGCGAAACAAGGGAAACGAGGGAAGCTACTTAGCAATTTTACAAGCACTATAACCGTGCATTATTGAACGTTTATCTTTTTTTCTTTTTAATCTAACTGAGCACGCACATGTTCACACTGGAGGGGATGAAGAATCACTTTGACTCCATGTTGAGGGTGAATGGTGAGGAAATGGGCAGGCAAGGGGATGTAGCCGGGGGAGAGAGTGAAGCTATAGCGCTGCAGAATCATCGCGATGGCGATCTTCACCTCGTTCATCGCAAAATTCAAGCCCACGCAAGTCCGCGGTCCCAAGCCGAAAGGGAGGAACGCAGCGGCGTTGTTGTTTGTGGCTTTAGCGATCCCTTCCGAGAACCTCTCCGGCTTGAAAAGATGCACATCGTTGCCCCAAATTCGACGGTCATGGTGAATGGTCAGGATCGGTATGTGGAGGACGATGTCCGCAGGGAGAACGAGACTTCCCAACGTGACTTGCTTTTTGACTTTTCTAAAGATGCTGATGAGGGGAGGGTACAGTCGAAGCGATTCGTTAATGATCATCCCTACCTGAAAAAAAAAAAAAAAAAAAAAAAAAAAAAAAAAAAAAAAAAAAAAAAAAAAAAAAAAAAAAAACCACATTTACATGTACATGAGGCATATAGACTATGTTGGTAAAAAGAGAACAACATTTACATACCGTTTTGAGTTTCATCATTCCATCATGGTTGGGATCTTTATTGCCAAACACATTGGTCACCTCTTTTCTTGCTTCCTGTTGCCAATCTTTGTGAATTGCAAGGAGGAAGAGTGTCCAAGTGAGGACAGTATTTGTTGTTTCTTGTCCTGCGAAATAGAACGTCTTGCACTCATCTACGACATCATCAATCGTGATTCTCTTGCTCTCGTCCGGATCATGATACGCCTTCAGAAGAGACCCTAAAAAGTCATTCCCATAGTTGTTCATTTCTCCCGTATTCACCTTCTCTTCTCTCTTTTTGATTATTTCTAACACCGCATCGCGTATTGCCTTCTCTAGTCTCTCGGAATCAATTTCATCCCTTGTTTTCCATATCTTTCTACACAAAGAAACACATGAATAAACTTTTAAACCAAGCCAAAATTGGCACTAATGTTCACAAGAAAAAAAAAGATTTATTGAAATAAAAAGACCCTAATGTTCACCAGAATTTTTTTTAATAAAAAAAAAGTACCTTACTCTGGGAAGTCTTAATTTGAAAAGATTTCGCGACGCTATAGTAGTCAACTCGCCCAACATTCGGAAGATATTTCTCCCTTCAATGTAGCTACTTCCAAATGCTGTCCTGGAAATCACATCAGACGTGATCCCCGTAAACTCTTCGAACAACTCAACCTCTCTGGCTTCTAGATTCTGCCATCTCTTGAGCAGCATGTGAACACTATCCACCATTGCTGGAATCATGCACTGCATATTCACAATTTATGGTATAATTAGCAACAGTTCTCATGCATGTTCGAAGCCCTTGGATGGCCCTGAAAACATACATACTCAATTATCATTATGCATATATAACAAGACAGTATATGGTTAAAATCATGTAATAACATGAGTTAACAAGTTTTCATGTTATGTCTATCATTCAGCATATTACAAAATCACGATATATCTAACAAAAATTGATAGAAACCCGCGTCCTGTCGGACAATTGACTTCTAAGTAGCAAGATAGTAAACGACCTTCAAGCTTTCTCCATGGAAGGCAAGGTGTGCCAATCTACGTTGCCTTGCCCATTTTTCGCGTTTAGTACTAAATAGCCCGTCGCCAAAAAGCTTCTTGATGTTTTCTTGGAAGTCTGGCTTTACATATGTTTTATCTCTGTTGTTAAGTACCTCTTTGACTAGCTCAGTGTCTGAGATTGATAGTCGAGCTGCAGGACCATGCCAAAATAGAAAAATTCCTCCTACATATCATCAAGAAGAGGAAAAGAATAAATTCCACTAACAAATGAAGGCATGTTGTTAACCAGAGCTTGAATATAGAACAATTACAAGTGGAAAACATATATATGTACATGTACATGTACATATACATATGTATATATATAGACACACACACATATACTTAAAAAGAAAACTATTTGCGTTTGATATTGAGAAGATATCCATTTGCTATACTATAATCAAAAGGTTCAACCAAAAGTAGGGAGGTCCTTCCGTGCCTCGTGAAGCCTTTGCCCTTTGTACTTAATTGGTTTCCACCGTAACTTGTGAAGTAAGAATTGAGGAAAGGAGCAACATCAATGTGCTCAGCAAGAAACCCAGAAAATCCATGGCTAATTCTCAAAGTCTTTCACATGCAAGATTCTATGTTTTCTTTTGGTGGTTGACTTTGGCGGCTTGTGAAATCCATGGCTAATTCTCAACATCCTAAATTTATTGCATTTGTGCCAATTCAACTCCAAACCTTTTAATCTAGCTAATTTAGTCCTAAACCTTTTGAAAAATTGTTAATACAATCCATCCAATAAATTTTGGCCAAAAATTATTGATGTGGACGTATCTTATGTGACATGTGCCAACCACAAGCGATAGTTGACCTCACTTAAGCAAGGGTTAGCCTTGCTTGAGCAAGGGTCAACCTCACTAGGCATTGCTTCGGCAAAGGCCAACGCTGGTGAAGTTGGCCCTTGCCCAAGCCAAGGTGGCAAGGGCGCCCCATGATTGGTGCTTGGCCTCGCCTCTAGTAGGCAAGGGTGACCTTCACCTAGACCAAGGTGGCCTTGTTGGACCTTGCCTTCCTTTTGGGAAGGCTAGCCATCACCAATGGTTGGTTGCCGATAACCAACCACTAGTGAAAAGAAAAAAAAAATAAAGAAAGATAAAAAGTTAGAAAAATTATTAAAAAATTGTCAACATTAGTAATAACAGAACTGTGTAGGATGACTAGCGTTGACATCAGCAATTTCCACAAGAAATTGATCACATAGTTATATTGAAACTAAATTGGCTAAATTAACATGTTTAGAATTGAATTGATGTCTTTATAATATGTTTAAAACTTTCTTGGTAATTTCCCACCATTTCTTTAGAATATTCCTTTACTTAATTCAAAGTGTTACCACTTTTGGAGACAACCAGCACTTGCAATAATGTTTTAGTTTCTATTTAAACTATTTACGTATTAAATATTCTATATAGTTGGTAAACATATCATAAACTTTTTCATAATACTAGAGTAGAAAATCCTGAGGTCAAATATTAAAGTAGGAAATCTTGAGCTCAGATATTTCCAATCCCCTTAATTTCCTCCCTTATTATCTATTGGTCTCATACAATTTTATAGTTTTTTTTTTTTTTTGGTGGATTTTTATAGATGTGTTTGTTCTGTATATATGTAAGAGTCTACCAAGAATGGGATCGTATTAATTGAAGAAAATAAAATAAAACATGCAGCGTTCAAAGATAGATCTTTTGCACAATTTAATTATATTCATTTCCATTGTCATCCCCACAGCTATATATATTTCAAATAGTCCCCTCCATTTATCATTAAAAGATCCAGCACACATCGTTGACTTGCTAAAGCTCCATCATTTTCTCCGCGGAAATTGCATTTTTGCATGATGATTTCGCAAATTCACGCAGGCAGTGTCAATGCTTAATGAGTGGACACGAGTAAAATATTATTTATTTTCATGAATATTTCTAATAGTATATTTTTTAGGAAAAAATTTCTGATAAAAGAAAATACTTTCTGTAAAAAAATCTTTTTCAAGAAAAATACTTTCTTATTTTTCAAATTAGGGAATTCATTTTATAACTTAAATATGCATATTTTATTTAATGTTAAGACTTGATAATATAATAAAGTTATCGTCATTTTCATGATTTATGATTACTTGTCTTGGGTCCACTAAAACAGCATCGTTACGTCCGCCTGAGGATTGAAGATATCGAAAAAGTTGGCTCTCAAGTGTGATTACTAGTTTTGTTTTGAAGGCTAAAAGTGTGTTTTTTTTTTTTTTTTTTAAATGGGATTTTAAGCCCAGAAAGGTCCAACCTTTTGCGAAATTTAAACGCTCATGAACAAATTGTTCAACAATTTTACCGGGAGAAATCATTCAATCAATTCCAAACATATTGCATATATGTTAATTCCATCATAAATTTTCCTTTTGTCAATTTAGTCCTAAATATTTATGTGAAATTCCAATAAAGTTCTACCGGTCAATTTTTGCAAGAAATCACCAAAGTGGCAGTAGGACAATCAGCAATAACTAGATTGCCACATTAGTGATTTCTAGCAAAAGTAGGCCAGAAGAATTATGTAAGAATTTCAGACATAGATTTAAGACTAAATTGACAAAATTGAAATATTTAAAAACTGAATTAATATTTATGTAATAGATTTAGAATTGATTGATCGATTTTCTTCAATTAGCCGTACGCATGTGAAATAAAAAGGATGCTGAAACGGCAAATGATATTGCTTATAGAGCAGCTTTTATATATTTAATGCATTTGGGGTAGCATTAGCTTAAGTTTTTTTACTTTAATTTAAACATTTTTAACTTTTGAAATATGATTTTTTATTTATTTCTGAGTTGATTGTGTTTATTATAGATAGTTTTATATCGAAGTGGGGCATCTCAACAAGTAAGTATTTTCATTCGATTCTTCTTATTTACAAGAATTGGTTAAAAGAAACAAAAATCTAGGTAATCTAATGTTTGGCTTCTAGCTTCTGCTAACTCTAATCGGTAGACTAGAGCCTAATCTAACTTAGATTGCTAATGGAGCTCAAGTTTCATTATTACCTCGAAGAGGGATCAAACAATGAATTGACTCTGCTGTTGGTAAACTAGGCACATCTAGAGATCATACTGATATTCTCTTTTCAATAACCCAACAGTGCGATTGTAAAGGCCTAATTATTTGGAAAATCCATAAGGGTCCTATAAGTTCCATGAATCAGGATCCATGCCTTTGGCCTGTACGGGTAATTCTTCCCTCGTGCGGTTTGCATGCAGTTTAGCGGATCATATATCAACTCCCTTTTTACTCACGATATGTTTTTAACTTTCTTATTAGGGGACACTCTTGAAGTTAGGTTACCTTTTTATTTCTTCAATAACATAGTAACTAGAGGTGTCAATGGCTCCAATTTCCATGATACCCAAACCAAACGGAACCATTTGGAGTCACACTTATTTCAACCCAAATTGTGGACAGACCCGACCTGAACCAAAAATGCAGTTTGGGTCGAGTTTTCGGGTTTTCCTCTTATTTTTCCTTACTATTTCAAGCATATGCCTTGATTGAGCATCAAGTTGTTCCAAACCTAGTCTACTACATTTGATTTCACTTCCAAATCAGTTGGACAAAGAAATCTAGCAACAAGCTAAATTAGTAAAACCTACACAGGAAGTTTAGTTTCTTGAAACACCAAAACTTTAATCACGGAACACATTCGGTCAGGTTAACTATTATGTGCTTGCAAAGATATACAAACATAATATCAAGCATGATAATATAAAGGAATGATGAATGACCAAGATCTCCCATCTCTTCATTTACAAGGCGAATATTTTTCAACAAATTCAATCAGAGTCAAGCAATCTCCATAATGGCCAAAAAGACCGTATTAGATAAATCTCTCGAGGAGAATCTTTCAAACGACCCAATTAATTATTGATATTGTGAATTTTCCAATCATGAGGAAAATACCCACATATGTTTTTCTAATGATGCTCCAGTTTGCAAGGTTACTATATTCATGTTACAAACAGTAATTATATAACTCTACTTTCAATTTTTTTCCTCCACTCTAAAGAATGAAAGCATCCAATGGTGCAATTATTCAACAATGAAGCTTTAGGGAGAACGATAAAACTTGCTTGCTAATCTCTTACACCAGCAACACCTTCTCTACGGTGAGACCTCATTTTTTTTTTTTCTTTTCCAATTTTTTGGATTGAATCTTTAAATATTATCTATTGATGAATTATAGTGCTTTTTTAGGATTCTCCGGAATGTAGACAAGAAGGGACGAAGGAGGAGGAGGGAAAAAAAAATTCGGAACCCAAACCAAATTGTCAAACTATCCTAATTCCTTTACTTCCTCAAACCAAAAGGATCAAAATTTTGGAGTCAGATTGGATCGGTTCAGTTCGGGTATTTTTGACGCCCCTAAGTAACCGTATTATTCTCTATATTGGCCTAATTAATTTATATGGTGTTTTATCTCTGTTGATGGAAATTCTAGCTTTACATAGGTTTTATCTCTGTTGTTAAGTATTTCTTTGACTAGCTCGGTATCTGAGATAAATAGGAAAGCTTGAGGACCATACCAATGCAGGTAAATCCCCCCTACATACCGTTTGAAGGCATAGTGTTAGCAAGAGCTTGAATATAAAACAATTGAAATACAATGAAGTTACTCTTGATGGCCCTACATGACTTATGACCAAGTGTATGATAATTCCATATCATATATTCATCAATAGATGAGCTAGATATTATAAAAGAAGGACCTAAATTACCATATAGTTTATTCCACTTGTGAATGTGAGGCTCAACGATGGGTAAAATCTCATGAGAAACATTCGCCATGGGCTCGTTCATCTTCATCATGACATCCTTCTTCAACTTGGATATTTCCTTGGTGCAGCCATGGATGAACTTGTAGGGAGGGCCTTTGATCCCTTGTGAAGCCATTGCCCTCTGTACTCGAATCGGTCTCCACCATAGCTTTTGGAGCAATTTGGTAAGAATTGAGGAGAGAAACAAAACCAAAATGCTCAACAAGAAACCCAACAAATCCATGGCTAATTGGGCTTATTTCCGAAGTTGAGAGGCCGAAAAGGAAAAGTTCTTTTTGGTGGATACGAAATCGAAGTGCCCATTTTATAGCCACTTTATTGCGTGAAACCTTGGTTTTCGTATTTGTTTAAAATTTGAAATTGCAACACCTCCCCATTTATTTTATTTCATTTCATTTCAGTCCGTTGACTTTGGTGGCTTGACCGGACAGAGACGTAACGGAGGTGGTTACTCCAAGGTCATCCTTTGGTTGACTTAACCTGCCACCTCATTGGGAGATTTCAAACTTAATATTGGGATGGAAAAGTAAAGTATACTTTTGAAGATTTTTTTCTTTTTTCCAAGTGCTAGGTGTTTAGTCTTTTTTGAGCATAGTAACAATGTTACTTAAATGTGACAGTTCCGAGATCTTAGCAACTTAAGTATATTTTTAGTAGATATTGAAGTGTGAAAGTACAACAGTACTTGCATAATGAACTAGTTTCTTCAAAGATTTTGCGACAAAATTGATGAAACCGTATTACTCTACCAATAAAAATGGGAATAAGCTCACTAGAAGTCGTAAAATTTATCACGAAGATGTAATGAAGTCTTAAAATTTTCAAAAAAAGCAATTGAGCCTTAAAACTTATCACGTAATTGCAATCGAGTCCTAAAATTTTCAAAAAAATGCTATTAATGAAAGGATTTAATTTGACTTGACTAATTTAACAAGTTTTATGACTTGATTTTACATTTTGAAAATTTTAGGATTCGCTTTTGCACTTTCGTGACAAGTTTTAGAACGGACTTGTATTTTTGAAAAGTTTTATGACTAAATTACACTTGGTTAACAAGTTTTAAGACTTCCAATACACTTATTCCATAAACATAAAAGCTTCAATAGTGAAGTTAGATCTTTTGCACATTTTAATGAAATTGGTTTCCATTATCAACGTTACAAGCTATAAATTTTCATATATTGTCAACTTCATTCATTATCGAAAGATCCAGCACAAAAGGAGGACTCGCCAAAGCTCCATTCTTTTTCTCCTCGAAAATTGCATTTTTGCATGTTGGATTCCAATAATTCACATGGGCAGTGCTGGTGCGAGATGTTCGGACATGACCCTAACATTGAAATTTTGTCTGAGTGTCCTTTTGTTTAGTCCATTTCAAGGGAGAATTTATAAAGTTTGCACGTGCAAGTCCATTTTTTAAAGCTATAATATTGTCAGTTGTGAAAACAAGCGATTGACATGAAATAAATAGAGCAAGACTATGCATACCATACCCGAGTTATATTGTTCGATCGATATGATGTATGTTCATAGGAAGAATAGCTCAAGACACCATAATAAATCTAACGATACAACATATATTACAACAGACTCGAATTGCTTAAACATTCTGAGTGCTTTTCAACTCCCAATTATACTCAATAACTCACATGGTGTTCAGCTCCGCAATTTCTCACGAATTGATCTCTTAATCTCACAAACAAAGTCACAAATCTTATCGCAAGATTTAATCGACTTCAACACTCTCATATTGTTACAGGAGTAATTCATGAAGAAGTCACATTTTGGATACTCTTCACAAAAAAAAAAAAAAAAAAAAAAAAAAACTTACTTCTTATGTAATAATATTTGGATAGAAATTAGGAAACTTATTCAAATTAGGATACTCACTTAAACAAGGAGACTCCCTATTTGAGTCAAGCTTTTTTCACCATCTCAAACTCGAGAATATCTTCAACAATCTTCACTTTGGCTCGATATTTGAGACAACTCTAAATCACTTTGCTAGAAATCCAAACTTCACTATAACTCTCCTATAACCTTTCATGGGCTCAATTGCCACAAACATCTTTCCAGTTTAAGCTGCACTTGAATTTCGCCACACTGTAGATCTTATCATAACACCAACTCCACCTGCACCTTTAACTTATGCACAAGGAAATGCTTACCTTAGAGCAATGAAAGCATATGCAATGTTAGTTAGATTTTCACATTAACGACGTAAATATGATTTATAATTAACAAGCAATTCACTTAATACTTTTAGGCTTTTCGTTTATCTAATGAAAGTCATTCTTAACATGACATAAGACATGATTTATTTAAATGTCTTAATCGTAACAACAATTAAACACATTATTCTAGCAAGATGGACGGATTCATGGAACCATTCTAATATGATGACGTACAAAGCATGCGTACTCTAATGTGACACTCAATTTTTGTGTGCCGGACACCCCAAGTACCAAAATTTGGCATGGATGAATACTTAAGTGCTAAAACTTTCAAAAAGTACATTTAATTGTCAAAATTAGAGAAGAAATGAACATTTAAGTGCTAACAACGATTATTTCCTATCAAACTACTAACGTAGCTTTTTCCGACGAGATTTGTTATTTTTAAAAAAATTATCCGCTTGGCATTGACGCGCTAGATAAGTCCAAAACCACTTTGTTTTACCCCTAAATTTGATTTTTGAGATAAACATAAATTAAATTCAAAAAAAAAAATTGAAGCTGAACAAGATGCGAAGTTGAAGCTGAAACCCCAGTCTAGCAAAAGTAGTGCAGAAGCTGACAAACACTGGAAGAAATCATCTTGCGGTCTCTTAAGTTGACCAGAACTTGTGTGGCGTTGGAGATCAAGAGTGACGGAAGTGGGAGAGAACAGAACGCTTTCTAAATGAACAGGGAATATCTAGTGCAAACAAATTCGCTGTTCTCCTCAGTAAACTGATGCAAGCGAATGCAGAACATCCAGACCCATTTGTACCTCTTGGGTAAAAAACAAAAACTAAGATGCTCATCAAACTAGCCGAAAGAAAAGAATCAAGATGCTATCAAGCATACAATGATGTGTTATCATATATACATAGAGTAAGGTACTCCTAAAGAAGAATATAATAGTAAAGATGTAAAAAAGAAAAAGAAAAAGAAGTTGAATAAAAAAATGGTATAATAGCTAGTCAAACTCAGGAGCAATTGGGGGGAAAGAACATAGCCTTTCGTTCATGGACTGCCACGAAATGATGCATATTCCAACAATGATGAGCGATATCAACACGCATTTAAAAAAGTCCGATCTCCCCTTTTCACGGTCGGCAATTCCTCCATCTGTGTCCACCGAAACAACAGAGCAAATCAAGACTTGGATAAATAAATAGAAAAAAAGATCAAGAAAACAATTCATTGAAGCAAAACAGGGTTAAAATCAAATTTGGATCGACTTTTCCATCATAAAAGGAAATGGAAATAAAATGTGAAAAAGGCCGTTTGCTCTTAGCAATTTCACAGTATCTTGTTTAGTCTATTTTCTGGGTGGGGCGGTCCGATTCTTGGGTAGACATGATCCGATTGCACACCCGTACTCCGAACACCTAGCACGGCAAGAGATCACTTCTTCCCTATTTTTTTTTTCCTCCTCTTTATTATTTGCTTCCTTTGTCTTTTTTTTTCATCTTGCTTCTTCTCTCCTTCTCTCTCTCTCATGCTGTCAGACTGGCAAGGCAAGAGACCGTAGGACCATCCACGGACCTTGTGTACCAAGCCAGCACCGTTGGCCACATTCGACCCCCGCTTTCATCACCGCCTGCCGCGACACACGACATGCAAAGATCCCGCACGCTACTCCACCGATGGGAACGGAGGTCCACAAACATGTCAAATGATCAACAAGCGCTCAGAACCAAACCAAAATCACGGGAAATCTATACAAGCTTGTTTCAGGCATTTTAGCGAACACATGGAGGGTGTTGGCTAAAGGGAATCTTTAGACTTGCTCGGCACGCAAACTCGACCAAACTAGAGAACAACGGACCAGCAAAACTTGACGTCAACCATGGGACGATTCGTTTACGTCCAATATAAGTACGAGAATCAGCAAGCTTCGGCCATAAACGGAGGACATAAACGGGCGCCTAACTCGAGCATTTCAGCAAACAATTAATATTCGCAAACCGAGGAGTGAAAAACGGGGACGACCGAGACCGAGCCCGAGCCCGAGCTCGAGCGGGGACTCACAGCGATCAACATGCTAAGCCTCGAGACCACAGTACGTACACAAATAAAGCAGGAAACTCGCACGAACCGGACAACGGCTGCTTGGTCCGGCGAGCCCGAAACACAGCATAGGCACGAAGAGAAAGGGCGGTCGGCCGACGGTCCCTACCCGGCTTAAGGCGTCGGACGGCGGACAAGCCCAACGATCGGGCTACGTCCGTCCGCCTCCCGCGCCCCCGAGCCGGGATCCTT